>CM052664.1:11609477-11864650 GCA_028533165.1 Leontopithecus rosalia
GCCGGCGAAACTACTGCCCCGCGTGGCTCCTCCACTGGGAATCTTCTGCCCCTGAGCGATCAGAATTTGTCTGAAAGTGTGGCGTCCTCTAGTTCTATGAGCTTTAACTGCGAGCTGCAATCCCGAGATGTTAGCGATCGGCCACCTTGGATCGTTCCCCCAGTCAAGTTGCTTTTATATGAAATAAGTTCTACCTTGGGAGTAACAAAGCCAATAGACTTGGCTCATAGGTGGGTAAATATAGTTACAGCAGTTATTTAGTAAGTTAACATATTCTCTCCTCTTCCCTGAAGACACCTCAGGCATCTCATTAATAAACTGATAACCGGATACTCAGAGTTCGTGAAAATGCTTTGTTAAGTGCTGAATAAATTTAAGTGATTATCTAATTATCACAAACATTTCTCACTAACATCATCATTAAAATCTTGAAAGATAAGTGTTTTCAGTAGTTTTGAAACCTACAATGACATGCTAAATTAAAAGCATTATATTTCAACCATTTCCAGTAAGTGCTACATAATATTAAGACTTAAGAAAATTAAAATTCTGGCCAGGTACAGTGGCTCATGCCTGTAATTCCAACACTTTGAGAGCCCGAGGTGGGCAGATCGCCTGAGCTCAGAAGTTTGAGAGCAGCCTGGCCAAGATGGCAAAACCCTGTCTCTACTAAAAATATAGAAATTAGCCAGGCTTGGTGGTGGGCGCCTGTAATCCGAGCTACTCAGGAGGCTGAGGCAAGAGAATCGCTTGAACTCGAGAGGCAGAGGTTGCAGGGAGCCAAGATCATGTCATTACACTCCAGCCTGGATCATGTCATTACACTCCAGACAAGAGCAAAACTCTGTCTCAAAAAAAAAATTAAAATGCTTATTTCATCTCCTTTTCCTTATAGACAGAGAAGGTAGGGCATTGCCAGTCCAAATCTATGTCACGTTATGATGTCAGTGGTAGCTCCAGAATTCCCATAGAGGAGGGGCTACATGGGTGGTAACCTGGCTGGAAGGGAGGCAGGAGACACATCTGGAAGCTCTGCTTGCATTAGAGAACACTACTTGTGGTACCTACACTGCATGTTTATTCCAGATGGATGGAGACTATGGCGGAGGGAAAGGCTGAAGGCCACCTTCAAGACCTTCCTTGGAAACCTACTTTTATTAAGTACCCATGTAAGATAGGCTTCATACTTAAGTCTCCTTAGCGTGTGTCATTTTAACAGGGCTTTCCAAAAAGTACAACCAGGGGTCACCTCTGCAACATGGGATTATTTACTCTCAGGTAGGTAGAAGAGTATCTTCAGGCACTCTCCATTGCACCAAGGACCCCTTCAGCCATCCCTATTCCAGCAATCCCAAGGACTGAGATAATCTATGATTCATAAGAAGGAAAGGCAGGAGTGGCAAAAAATTGTCTGTGTCAGATGGTGTGATTTACTTTATGACTTTGTCTGGCCTCTGTAGTCATAATGCACTGAGCCTTCTGCAAAGGATTCACACATGAGAGGATAAATGAATCAACGGTGGAGCTGGTGATGGAGAGAAAATCAAGCTTAACACCCACACTCCACAGCTCCCCAAAATTCACAGAAACTAAAGACTGCAGAAACAGCAAGTCTCCACTGTCAAGATCAATTTGCACAAAGCAGATCACATGAGATTTTCCACAAGCCTATGGTTCTGTCAAACAATGCCACAGGTGGCTTTAAGCCACTGACATTCACACTTGGTGGTGAGGTAAGCCATCTAGGACACAAAAAATGGTAGCACTCCTAGCCTTGGATCTAAAAGCAAGTTTTCTCGGCCTTTAAAAGCAATGAATTCCAAACAGCAACAAACACAACACATCAACAAACACAATTAGTGAAAATGTGTGTGAAGAGCTATGGCAAAATCACACAGAGTTTCTCGCTCAAAGAGTTTTTATTCTCCTAAGAGTTTAAAACACACAGAGATAGCGCAGGTAGCTTGGCAAGCAAGGTCATATGAATGAGAATGCAAGACTTGTTAGAGAGGCTATGGGCAGGAGAAAGAATCACAGTGGATGGATAATCAAGGAAGACCCAATAGAAGAAGTAACATTTAGACCAGGCATTATTTAAAAGGGTGGAGCTGTTGTAGGGCACAGGTAGAGAATGGTAAAACTCAGGGGAAGTGGCGGGGAATGGTCACAAGCTAGAAAAATTGTAAGCAAGAAGGATGTGTGAGGCAGCTGGGTTCAAGGGGAACCAGGGCATGCGGGGTGCCAAGGGTGGAACAGAAGATGGGTAAGAGGTATGGCTTCATCTGCATGTGCAGTCATCAAACTGGTCCTGTGTCTCATCTGCACAAGGCACTCTCTTAGAAGCCAAGGGACACTGAGGCAGCCCCCATGCTCAAAGAGAAAGGGAAGGCCCTGTGATGATCTAGGATTCATAGAATCCATGGAAGGCTTTCTAGCAGCTGCCAGCTATTCAGAATGCTGTCTAGGAGGAGATTTAACGGATGGCAATGCCCGTGTTCTTGACAGAGAAGGAACAAAACATGTCCATAAGTAGACACCAAATAGGTGATTTTTACAGATGACAAAAATAAGAGTTCAGCTTTCTGTTACTGTGGCATAATTCAAGGGCAAACATAAAAGCCAATGGTTACGGTTTGTGTAACTTTTCTGATGAATAACTTGAGATTTGATGCAACAGGAAGCAACATGAGATATGAGTTGCAATGGAAAGTTTTATGGTTTTTTTTTTCTTGCCAAGTAGTGTTTGGATGTCAAACGCAAAGCAAAAAATGTCAGAAAATGAAATTATTTGGAAACATTAGAAACTGCCTGTAAGGACTGTTATTGTGACTACTATGTTACTTAAGAGGATTAGTAACTGACAGAGACCCATAATTCTGGAAGGCAAAAGTAACCAAGGCACAAAAAGCTGCCTTATGGTGTCAAAATAAAGAAGCAAATCAATGAAAAAGGCTACAGTGGCAGTCTCAGCACAGTCTAAAACAAATGTTGCGCAATTCAAGAAATAATTAGTGAGTCTTTCCGCAGCATCAGACAAATAAGTTCCTCAAGACAAAAGAGAAGGATTAAAAAATGTTGAAGAGTAAAACCACTTCCTGAAAACCTGTCATCGAATCACTAATTTATTGAGTACCTACTTTGTACGGAGCAGAGTGCTACATATTTTAAGAAATGCTGAGGTCTAATAGCTCTGGAATGAATTAAGGCCTACATATGTCAAGGCAATCTATGAGTAAATGCCTAACGAGGTAAACATGATTAATGCAGTGAGTTCAGCACAGAAATGGGTCCTTGGGTTCTACAGTTCACCATGGTCAAGGGAAGGACAATCAGTGGACAAAAGACTCATGAAGGATGACTGGGGAAACAGACTGGTTAAAAACTGACTGATTTAGTTGACTTGCCCCAGTGCCTTCTGTCTTCTCCTAGCTTTTGCATGTTATAATAGTTACCATACAGTTAAAACAGCTTAGGAGGAGTCAAAAGACTCTTGTAAAAATAAGTACAACTTTTCCTTGAATCCTTCTCTTCTTTACTGACAGAAACAATGATCCACTAAAACCACTGGAGATATTTGGTTACTCTTTGGAACATAATTTAACGCTATTACAACAGGATTTCTCAAAGTGCAATGTGTACAGGAATCACCTGGGGACCTTGTCAAAGTGCACATTCTGTTGCAGGAGGTCTGGGAAGGGGCCTGCAATTCTAATTTCCAATAAATCATCAGTGATGCTGATGCTGCTGGTCCCTGGATCTCCTAGGAGCAGCGAGGTATTAGAACATCTTCAGATGTTGTTATCAGAAGATGTTAGAAAACCATCATTTTCAGGGTCAGAATGCTGGAGCTCAAGATTCGGGCCTCGACGCATATACTAACTTACATAATGCAATACTCAGGAAGGAATGAGGCTCCTGAAGTAGTAAGAAAGTAGAATGAACAAAGGCCTAAGAGAACAGAAATTCATTCCAACAATATAAATTATAAAAATAAAAGCAGGAGTACCCAAAGGGATTGAGATTATTAGATTTTTCAACAATGCAATTTAAAGAACTGCAAAATAATGAACATCAAAGATGTTGCTATCAGATTTTTTCATTTCACATACTTGAAGGACAAATTATATCTTTCTTTACTTTTCTTTCTTTCCTCCCCCAGCCGCCGCCCCCCGGCCCCCTCAATACTATGAGCTTTAGAGAATGGGATGAAAACTCAACATGTAGTAACAGGGTAGTCACTCACAGCCAAAGCTGAAAGATTCCTAGTCTATGCTAACAATTGTCTGAACACTCTACAGAAGTGCCATTATGGGATCCAGCAGCTACTCCTCTGCCTAAAACAGCAGTCTGAAAACTGCCAATCTGTTGCAGATTCTGTCTTTTCTGAGAATATTTTAAGAAAAGTGGTGGAGAAATATTTGAAGGGCAGCAGAACACTAATTATATCTATACCCATGCTATAATGGATAGTTTCCCTTTTTTCCCAAACAATATTAAAGTTCCTTTAGCCTTATTTCTCCTAGGCACAGCAGAGCATTTCATAATTTTCTACCTTAGGAAAAACTTTCACAGACACTGTTACCAGTTCAGAGGAAGGGGAGAATGAAAACACCATAATTAACCAAAGAGAAATAATATTACCACTAAAACCAAGTTAAGCCTTTTCTTTAGCAAGGAGTGAGCTCTAGCTGAAGTAAACATGCTATTTAGTCAGGATGTATGCTCAGACACCTGTAGTAGGAAATTCTCAAAATAGCTACGGTTTTTTCTTTTCTTTTTTAAATAGTAGTCATCTCCAACAAACACCAGTGGAAGTTTGTGGTATTTCTCGGTTCTGACCTGTTAGGACTTTTGTTAGTTTTCTATTTTGATTAGCTAAAGATTAAGTAAAGATTTTCTAACTCAACTTCAATGATTTATTCTACCAACAAAGTATTAGAAGGATAAGAGTGAATAAAATGTTTCAAGGCTGGGCACGGTGGCTCACGCCTGTAATCCAGCACTTTGGGAGGCAGAGGCGAGCAGATCATGACGTCAGGAGTTCGAGACCAGCCTGACCAACATGGTCTCCCATCTCTTAAAAACACCCCATCTCTTAAAAAAAAAAAAGATTAAAAAAAGTCTCAGAAGAGAAAATACTGGAACTCTTATCTAATCCAATTCTTGTCAATGTATAGAAGGAAAAGGAAACTCAGCAGGAAGAAAGACAGCCTGGTCACCCGGACACCTCGATTCCTGGCACAACCTTAAGTCTTTACCAGCTGTCTCCTGCGTAGAGTCTTTCTAGTCTCAAACTAAGGGTCAGAGCTAGGTTATCTTTCATCCAAGATGAAGGTCTGTGATAATTACATCTTTGCAACTTCTTTTCTACTTGGCAAGAGGCTCTAAAGTAGGAAAATGATGAGGGGTTTAGCCAGACCTGGAGGAAAAATATTTTGGTTTTGTGAAATAACAATGCAGATTTCAGTCTCTGTTTGTGATCAGGGGAAGGAGGATGAGGCATCTTTTAACATTTATTTTCTAAACCAACAAACAAATCCTACCATTAGTCAAAGACTCAGGTCTTTGGAATCTGAAGCTTGCAAATTTCAGGGGTACTCTTTAAGAGGAAGAATACAAAATTAAGAATGAAGTTAATATTTATTTAAAATTAAAATGACATACAGGATGGGTGCAGTGGCTTATGTCTGTGATCCTAACACTTTGGGAGGCAGAGGTGGAAGGATTCCTTTGAGCCCCAGAGTTCAAGACCAGCCTGGCTGGGTATATAATAAGATACCATCTCTACAAAAAATTTTTAAAAAGTTAGCTGGGCATGGTGGGGCATGCCTTTAGTCTCTGCTACTCTAGAAGATTACTTGAGCCTATGAATCCAAGGCTATGAGTTTTGATCATGCAACTGCTTTCCAGACTGAGTGACAGAGTGAGATATCATCTCTGGAAAATAAAAAAAAATAAAAATAAAAAACAGTATCATACAAACAACAAATTTTTAAAAGCTATAAAAACTACAAATATGAAGTGTTTTAAAAACAAATATTTTTATTAACTGACTGACATACCTTGGAAGTACTTTTCCTATATTTTTTGGTTGCACACTTTTAGATCATCTCTTCCAATAACATTTTTAAATATTCTCTATTGAGATAACAGAAAAATAATTCAGTCTTCCCTTTAGAACTGTAGGTTAGAATTTGTAATTTATTCTTGAATAATTTGGAAAAGTTCCTTTTAGCCGCATAACTCATTAAAGGTAATGTCATATAAACTTTTTGGATTGACTCTAAATTTGGAAAACATTTATTAGGTTAATTTTATAGGTGAGCTGTAAGATTCGGAGCACTGCAAGATTTCATAAATAATGTTTAACTTGATGACACTTGTTAAGCACATTGCCAGGACCTCTCCTAGAACGAGGAGAAAGTCTATAGGCAGCCTAGAAGATGAAGTTCAAGCACTTCACAGCAAATCCACCTGAGCCCAGCATATATACCCCCAACATATCTGATGCATCTAGCAACTCTCCCAGTTCTTTCAAATAAATCGCCTGTTTTACTCAGAACTCCCTGATGGCATAATTGTTCCATGATTTAGCCAAGACTGTATCACTTGAGGTATATACTTCATTTTCCCATTTAGGTCACAAGACAGGCATGATCCTTGACTACCTGGTATGTGAACCACATGTTATTTTATTACACTAAGGAAATTCGATGGGATAATACAGAAAGAATGCTAAAATACTAGAAAAATGTTGGATATTATTTCTCTTAACCCCTAGGCTTCCAATACCCATGCTATAATGGACAAGTAGTTTATGTCAATTAAGGCAGACTAGTCTCAGTACAGTATAACAATTAGGAGTCTAGATCCCCAAACAGACCACCTTGGTTCCAATCCCAGCCTATTCATTTGCTAACGAGGTGGATGTTGGCAAGTTTATCAACTCTGGAGGATTTATAATAAGCATAATACAACCTACCTTGTAGAGTTGTTTTTAGGGTTAATACATTTGAAGCACTCAGCATGAGCCAGGCAGTAGCAAGATCTCACTAAGTGGTAGCTACTGTGATTATTGGGAAATTAGTCCATGAAGTCTATTGAATAAAGCTACAGGGGGCATAAGGCCAATTCCATTTCCCTGTGAAGAAAAGTTTGCAGAGTTTGGGCATGACAGGTAGTCATCCGCAAAGCAGCAATGTTACCGCCCCCCACAGGAAATGAAGACTTTGTAATGATTTATATTTTTAAAAAGAGCTGCTACATCATATACTAAAAATATGTATCTAACCCACATCTTCTTTCAAAGGCATTCATGTTAGTTCAGCCAAATCCCTAATTCTTGAAAATGAAGCAATGACAGCCTTATATTTTCTAAAGCATTGGGAAGACTTTTTCCTTATTTTCTATAAAGAGGCTTGAGAAGAAGCAAGCCTCTTTTTTTATTTGAACCATGGATGGTTCAAATAAAATATTTACAATAGGAGGAAAAAACATTCAGATAAACTTCGCCTTGCTCTGGTGGTCTCAATACACAAAGAAATGCAACTAAGACACTAGGAAATCTACAAAAAAAAAAAAAAGATCAGTGAAACAGCAGCTAGATCAAGTCAAATGGATAGAGCTCAAGTTCCCTTCGGGACAACACTAACTAAGAAAAACTACATTTCCCAAAGGAAATGCAGCACTGTCTACAAAGTAACTGTTATCTTTTTCTTTACTGTTCAATGCTGTCTATTCCAGGGGAAAAAATGATACAATTAACCAAATTAATTTCTACCTAACATCTCTGCAAAGGACTGTTGCTGCTGCAGACCCACCCCCAACATGGGAAGGCCTAAGGAAAGTGAGCAAATAGATGCCCATTTACCATAAGTCAAAACATTTAAAGTTACAAATCAAGCTAGCAAACTGCTCAATAAAACAGGTTTTATCCTTCTGCCTTGACTGACAAATACATCTTTTCAATGTCTTGGAAGACCAGGTACAACTTTAGAACTCCTACAATATTCATAGTCCTTCCTCAGAAATGGATGGTTTGAAGAGAGACATTAACCTGTTTCCTGATAATCCATCTGCCTTCCTCTCCACTGCCTGCTCCATCAAGAGGGACCTTGTGATATGTGTGTATGTGGACAACCAAGTGCTCACTCTCTCTCTCTCTCTCTCTCTCTCTCTCTCTCTCTCTCTCACACACACACACACACACACACACACACACACACACACACACACACACACACGGCTATCCCTTGATCCACCCACAGGCAGACTGCTCAACCAGTAGCAATGAAGGCCTTCAGGAAGATGGCTCCAAGGATCCATGCAAACTGCAGATACCAGTTCAGGGCTTCTGGGCAGGGGATATGGGTTCGCAGGTAACCAAATCATAGTCTAAAAATAAAGAGAATAAGATTGGAAGGCCCAGAAGTCACCTCACCCCATAGGCACGTCTCTGACCAGAGAAGAATGACAGCAGAGTGCCATCTAAAGCCCAGGACAGAGGCCACTTGTGTTCATACAATAGGCCTGTATTTTAGTTGTAGAACTGAAAGAAATTGGAGGAAAATATTCCATCAGAAAAGAGAGAAAGAAAAAAGAAAACAGCTGCATGCCTTGACCTTTCCCAGATAGAATCTCCCCAGTCATAGGTACGGGCCCTGAAGCTAAATCTCTTCTAATAATGATAGCTTCAAACTTCCAAACAAAACACAGATGCTAGGGAACCCTCAAGAGTCGAAGTAGGAGGCCATACGTAGACTAAATGACTTCATCCAAGAGGACAGTTGCTCCTTGTTGGGTGCTAAGACCTAAAAGTTGACTGTGGCAAGTAAAAGGCAGAAGTAATCCTGATGTCACGGGTAAGGAAGAGGATCTTAACCTACTACAAGTTTTCAAATTGCCATCTTCAAAAGTCAAACTATCCCTTTCTTCCTGTTATGTTGATACTGCTCTTCCTGCCCTCATCAGCAGTTGTACACAATTGATTGCACACAAATGATTTTCGTCCATGCTTAGAATCTGGGGTTTACAATACACATCTTTGCAAATGGGATATGTCCAACTGCTATAAGTGGCTAAACCACAGGACCCCTACCATGGTTCCTGCCACTAAGACACCATTATCAAACTGCGGGGTGTAGCGTTTCCTTATGCAAAGAAACTCTGCCTTATCTTGATTTTCTGTGGTGCAAAGATAGTCAGGAAGGAGGCAGATGATGTAAGCAAAGCAAATCAATTACATCAGGAGCAGTGAATTGATGGCATTAGATGCTAAGCTTCCCCGTTCTCAAATCTGATATCCATCCACCCTTCTTCAGCCTCCCTCCTAACATATACACTCAGAGAGACGACAGAAAAGAACCCAGCAGCACGCAAGCAGGAGAAGCTTGGGCCACACACACATACATACACCCAGGAAAATCTCCAGAGAGAGCTTCAGCAGGATCCATCTTTCCATTTATAAAGTAAAGATAATAAAATTTATCTTGGAGATTTCCTCCTAGGATTAAATTAGATACGTAATGCGAAGTGGCTGGCTGAGGGTAGGTTCTCAAACGTTAATTCTCTTTCTCTTCCTTCTCCCCAACTTCTCTCCCTGAGATGACCCAATCTACTGGTACAGCATTCCAAACCCTTTTGGCATGCCAAGCAATGAAGTCTAAGAGTTGTTATCTTGCCTCAGTCACAAGCAACAAGTATCTGTGGAACAAAATATTACCAGGAAAGCAGAGAGTGCAAAATAAGTGACGGGCATTCCTGCTGCGAATGCATATCTGTTCTACTGAAAATCCCAACTTAAATCTGCTGAAGCTGTAGGTAAGGACCTGGAGGGTAGACGCTAACAAGGTCCCAGAGTTACGCTTTCTTGTGGAACTTGGCCAAATAATGCCATGGCTGTAGCAAGAAAGTATGTTTCTCCTGCATCTATTTAAAACTGTTTTGGTGGTTTGCATCAGACCTAAATAATATCCACACTACGCTAGAGTAGGCAGTGGTGGCTAGAGGACCACACTTCCCTTCAGCCCATCTCGGCTTCACTTTTGTAAACCAAAACATAAAACCCGATGAAGAAAGAAACTTAAAAACCAAATTCAGGTTGCAGCACTTCATTAGTAATAAAATTATCTCTCCGACATCCTTCTAGAAAAAAAAAATAAAAATAAAAGAGGAATCAGTAGCTACTGGAGAATTTCTCTGGTGAATTTATCTAATGTTCTGCAGTAGCTTTCAAGGTCCTACACTAGTTCAAAATTTATGGCTAAAAGAATTGCATGAAAACTTCTAGCAGCTTTCTATCATGTTTGTCAGAAGTTGAAACATCTTTTTCCATATTTCACTGGAATACAAGAACCAATTCCATAGTTCAAAAACAGCCAAACTGCTTATTGTGATCAGACCTAAAACTATTCTAACTGAAAGTAAAAACACCTAGTAAACAGTGACTGCTTAATTCAATGCTCAACCTCAGTTGCACTAGATACAGTAGGATGAAGCGGAGGCTCAGCACAGCATTTCCTGGGTGCTAAATGAAGTGTCAGGCACTGCTGGATACCCCAGAGATAGACAACTGAATAAGATTGAGAGGATGAAAGGTTCAATGGGCAAGAGAGATCCGTAAAGGTATGACTTCAGTTTGATATTGTTACCAGCTAAGGGAGAGGTCTGTATCTCATAGGAGATATTTACCTCAAACTGGGGCATTCAAAGCAGGTACCCTCAAGAAGATGACACTTGAACTAAGTCTCAAAAGATGAGTGAAAATTAGCCAGGTAGCAGGAGTTCCAGACATCCTGAACAAAGGCACAGCTGCCTAAATTGCTCATACTGTGTGTATGTGCAGTGACACAAACAGACTGGGAAAGTGTGAGCTGTGGTGAGATGCCGAGCAGCAGAGTCAAATCAGAACCAGGTTGGAGGCCCTTGGTAAGCCCAATCAAGGAGTTAGTAATAGTAATAACAAAAGCTGATATTTACCGAGCACTTTACTATGTTGCAGGCACCATGTTAAACATTTTAAAACAATATTTTATTTAGTTCTCACCATAACTCCATAGTTCTCCTTTACAAATGAGAGCGGGGCAACTAGTAGGTAACGTAACCACAACAGGCTGAACAGCCAGTAAACGGGAAGTGGCTCTGGAACCAGGACGGCCTGATTCCAAAGTTTATACCCTTCACTCTTCTCCCACCAGACTATCCTCAAAGAGAACCACTAAATGAACGCGTCGGGTCCATCATGCTGGCTACAGAATGGAGAATGCAATTAAACGCAGCTCAACTCAGGCTCCATAATAAGTCAGGGATAGGAAAGTGAAAATAAATTGATTCAAAAATATATTCAGGGCCGGGCGCGGTGGCTCACGCCTGTAATCCCAGCAGTTTGGGAGGCCGAGGTGGGTGGATCACGAGGTCAAGAGATCGAGACCATCCCAGTCAACATGGTGAAACCCCATCTCTACTAAAGATACAAAAAATTAGCTGGGCATGGTGGCGCATGCCTGTAATCCCAGCTACTCGGGAGGCTGAGCAGGAGAATTGCCTGAACCCAGGAGGCGGAGGTTGCGGTGAGCCGAGATCGCGCCATTGCACTCCAGCCTGGGTAACAAGAGCAAAACTCCGTCTCAAAAAAAAATATATATATATATATATTCAGGGGGACCAAGAAGGAAACATTCAACAGGTACATCCTCCTAGTGTATACAGCAACAATAAAGAGCAGGCTTTTGAAAATGAGGTGTAGAAAATAAAACACCAGTATTCGATAATGCTTCCAAGGATAAAAGGTTAAAACATGCATCCTATTATTTGCTCATAACATGCTCCCAGCTGCTAAATTCAATGAAGGCAAAGACCAGGTCTGTCTTTTTCATCATCAGATGATGTCCCAGGTCTGAGCGTCCTGCCTGGCAAGAGATACTCAATAAGTACGATTGAGAAGGTAGAAGAAAAAGTTACCACTTTTTGCAATGACATCGATGAGATGCCGTTTTGATCCAGAGTTAAAAACTAACCTTACAGAAAAAAATTAAAAGTCATGCTCATAACTGAGTAGAAAACATGTAGCAGTTATGTTGACTACACGGACGACAGTCATCATTAGGGGCTGCTACATTGAAAGGAAGGCAATGAATTGAAAACGTGATTAGTATTTTGTATATACCATAACTCATTAAAAATAAGATGTTGTTAAAGGAAGTGGCCTAAAGGTGAAAATGTGTTTTATGAGGGGAAAAAAAAGCACAAGTAGACCAAAGATCAACTTTGAGGCCTAATGATGTCTAGTCTCTTCCCCTGACACAATAGCATGTTATTAAAGTTATCTGAAGAACCTGTATTCCTATGACACTTTTACAAATTCTCTGTCCTCAGTAAGAATCTACTTTTAGGAAGCTGAAAAGTAAAAGTCATATTTTTCAGACCTGAAGAGTTACTGTACACTTTACAGTTTTCCCCAAAAGAGTAATTTCTCAGTTTTGATCATTTAGGAAGAGTGAACCTAAACAAAGTCAAAAACAAATACAAAAAAATGTTATGCTATATTTCTTAGTGAAATTTGTTCTTATATTTAAATCCTCTGCATACTTGTCAAGTTTCTAAACAGAAGACAGATTTTTCAGCTTTTATAGGTGACATAAAAGCAGCTTGTTGTTTTATAAACAGTCTCATTCCCTCACATCTTATCTTGCATTAAGATATTTTGAAAAATGTTTTCAGTTTACCAATTGTTAGAAAAAATCTGAAACTATTTCCTTACATGAAAAATTAAAATGTAAGTAGATTAGGTTTCTTGTCTTCAATAGATCTGTCTTCAACCTTCAGCCAACTTTGAAAGTTTACTTCGAATCAAATTAATACAAATTAAAAATGATTCATTAATTCAACCATTTTGCAACGTCAATACTATAAAACTATGAAATCTGTTGGCCTTGCAAAACTGTGTAAAAACCCAAATAAAAAGCCACCACACTTTTAAGCTAAATATTTAAAAGTGTGTATATAGATGAAATGAAACTGACTCATGACCATTGGGTCTGGAATTTGCAAATCATAAATCTTATCCTTGTAAACAGAACCTAACTAACAACATCAGGGCCTGCTAATTTCCTTCTTTTATAAACTGGAACAAACGTTTTAATGATTTTTAACATTCACAGAAAATTAAGGGTGCCATTTTAAATATTTATTAGCAAAATATAATTCAGGTTTTAAGAGTCTAGAGGAAAATGAAAGACAGTTGAACATTCTGGTACTACAATGTAGGAAAAATGCCAAGAACAATTTTATTAAAACCATACGACTCAAATTTGCATTAAGACTTTTTGCTTGCAATAGTGCTTCTTCATAATTTGATTAAAAACTTCCATCTCCATGTCACCTTTAATGTAAGCAATAATTTTTTAAAAGTTCTCCATCTACTTCATGTACTCTGAAATTTACAACAGACCGTGATGTGCATTTTTCTCTACACAAACCTAAAGGTGAATCTGCCCTGGGTAGATAAAATGAGCACCTCGGGGTGATGTGGACTGTCAGCTCCTCCACATTTCACCCAAAGTCTACATGGCTCATCTCCAAGTCACCAGAAGTGCCAGAGGGAAAAGGTGGGGAGGGGCACGACACATAATATGCTAAACATGAAGATGATGTAAAATTACTCAGATTCAACCTTGCCATTTTCCAGATGAGGAAACTACCGCCTAGAAAAAGTTCTATGACTTGCCTAAATACGGGGATAAATATCTGGCAGACCAGCTGCAGATACTGTTATTTGGCTCATAGCTGCAAAAAGTCTAACATTTGGCCCGGCGCGGTGGCTCACGCCTGTAATCCCAGCACCTTGGGACGCTAAGGCGGTTGGATCACAGGGTCAAGAGATCGAGACCATCCTGGCCAACATGGTGAAACCCAGTCTCCACTAAAAATACACACATTAGCTGGGAATGGTGGTGGGCGCCTGTAATCCCAGCTACTCAGGAGGCTGAGGGAGGAGAATCGGTTGAACCTGTGATGCAGAGGTTGCAGTGAACCGAGATCGTGCCACTGCCCTCCAGCCTGGCGACTTAGTCTTTAAAAAAAAAAAGTCTAACTTTTGAAGTCTCAGGGGTTTTACACTTTCCATAACAAATCGTTAAGAACCTCGTTTCCTGCATGCATATGAATATATATGTGTGTGTGTGTATATATATATATGCACACGCATATATGTGTGTGTGTGTGTGTGTGTGTGTGTGTGTGTGTGTGTTTCTTCGAAACCTTCAGAGACAGCGGTAAGGTGGGTAGTCTAGTTGGGATTTTTAACCCTTCGGTTTCCAACAAACGATCATTGCAGAGAACCATCAACTCCCTGAAGACAAGGCTGTCTTGTTCCAGGCAAAATCTCCAGCCCCTAGCACCTAGCAGGAATTTAGTGAAGGATTCCCGGTTTTCCCTGAGCGTCTCCACTCCCTACCCATCTGTGATGCCAAGGCGTCAGTGGAGCCAGCTAACTTTCCTTTGGAAATCGCTTATTTTCTTGAAACTTGTATCCAATAACTCCGGGCCAAGAAGCGGCCCTGAGGGCATGCGTGGCCGTGCCAGGCGCTCAGGACTGAGGAGCTGGCCTTTGGAAGGGGTGGCTGGGAAAGAACTGGGTGGGCGCGCGGCATCGCCGAGGGCGGAGGGGCCCAGGTGTGCTGGCTGCTTTGGCAGCTCAGGCTGCCGCCCCGCGCCGCGGCTCCCGGCCGCCTTCAGATAACCAACTTCTCAAACTTCCCTTTCCGGGGGTGGGGGCTCGCCTCGAACGCGGCCCGCACAACGCCTTTCCTGCTCGCACAAAGGGAACCGAACGTGCCCGGAGCCCCTGGCAGCTGAACTTTCCTTCTCTTTTTCGAGAAAAACTCACACGTCCCCGCGGCTACGGGAGTCGGACTGCGCGGGTGCCGCGGGGGAAACTTTCCTGGTTTCCGCCCGGGCGCCGGGTGGCCGGGCCCGACTGTCAAGCGCAGCGGAGGGGCGGGGAGCCCAGGAAGACCCCCGGCGCCCCGCCGAGCCCGGGCTGGGGGCCACTCACCCGACTTCGGAACTTGCGGTGGGATCGTGCTGGCGATGCGCGTCCACAGGACGATGTGCAGCGGCCACAGGCCCCTGAGCAGCCCCCGACCCATGGCAGACCCCGCCGCTCGTCATAGACCGAGCCCCAAGCGCGGCGGACGGCGCCTTCCCGGACCCCTGGCAGCGCCTCCGCGCCGCGCCCTCCGTGGACGCCGCGCCCTCCCGGGACCCCGCGCCGGGCCGGCCGCGCAGAGGTGCGGGCCAGATGTGGCGCCCGCTCGCCAGCCAGGAGGGGCTGGAGGCCGGCGAGGCGCGGGGAGGCCCCCGGCGGCCGAGGAAAGCAGCGCAGGAGGCCGGCTCCCGTCCCGAGCGGGTGCACGCGCGGGGGTGTCGTCGCTTCGTGCGCGCGAGTGACTCACTCAACTTCAACTCGGCGCTGCGGGGGAAACAGGAAACTCCTCGCCAACAGCTGGGCAGGACCTCTCTCCGCCGACAGCCTTCCGCGCTCCTCCGCGCCGGGCCCCGGCGCTCTCGTAGCTGCCAATCATGCTTCCTAGCCCAGCCCCTGCGAGCGCTTTGGCCGACTTTCCGCTGCCCCTCACCGCCCTCCCGCCCCACTCAGGAGTTCTCGCTCCAGGGATTTACTCAGGAGTGACTAAGTGCACGTAGTTCACAAAGTAACATCAGAAAACGTCCACGGTTCCCCTGGTCCATCGGAACATCGGTCGCCTCCCCTCAGCTGTCTGCAGCCTGCCCTGCCCCTAGGTGCTTGAGAGATGCGTTTTCAAATGACACATTGAGATTCAGCAGTGAATACTCAAATCTAGTGAGTCGGGAGCACATTTCTTTCCCGAATAAAATAGTAACGGTAAGTATGACTTCGCTAAACTTTTGCTTCAGTTGTGTGTCTAGCCATATATGTATGTGCATACACTGTCAAGTTGTAAAATTTTTTCTTACTGTAGGTCAAAGTCTAGAGGTTTTTCTCAAATTTTAATGTCTATATTGATCACCGGGGAATATTGTTAAAAGAAAATGCAGATTCTAATTCAGTAGGTCTAGGAGGCAGGCTGAGATTCTGCTTTTCTAATGAGCACCTTAATAGAGCCTCCCACTTTGCACCGCCTCTTCCCGAGGCTGAGTAACTAAATGATCACCTATCACGAAGCGATAATGGTGGGAAATGCAATTTTCAGAATGTATAGAGTATAGCAGAAACTGTAACATTAAAAGTGGCTTGGGAGTCAGCTGAATGCTTGTGCTTTTATTCCCTTAATACAGGTCAAGAAAGAGAATACTTAGCCTCTCATGTGCAAAAGGAGTAACATGGGAGCAGAACAGTATAAACTTTCCAATTTCCTTTCTTGCTAGGGCAACCAGATTTGCCCAAGACACTCTTGGTGTACTTGTTTTATAGCTTAATAGAACCCCCTTTCTCTTACTGATACGTCCTGACTGGATAATAAACTATGTGATCAATGTACTTCCAGCTCTCAAAGATATGATTCTGTACAGCCCTCTGGTCAGATCTTCCAGCGACTCAATGAATTCCTTTACCTAAGAGGAAGATTGCAGAGGCCAGGGTTTGTGCCACGGTCTCCAGGGAATAAAGGTAAATAACCCTCCCCCAAAGCCAACTCCCAAATCTTCCCTGTGATTCTAAGAGTTCATTTGCTTCATCCTGGAATTTTAACTCTTGCTCCACCTAACACCCAAGCTGCCTCTGCTTGTTTTGACACTTCCCAGCTCTCATGTTGAAGATGCAGAAAGCGCAGTGAAATCAGGAGGGCTTGGCATCTTCTTTCCCACCAATTAGTTGCCTTACCAAGGCTGGTGTGACTTTGGCAATGGAGGAAGATTGAGTTCCAGATCTTCTCCCTATTGCCTCTTCTGCCACCAGCCCATGCCACGGCCATCCCTTGTGTAGGAGTCTCCCACCAGTCACCCTCAGCCACGGCCATTCTGGGCTCTTTCACTCAGTTTCTCAAACCAGAGCTGAATACAAAACTGGTTTTACCAACCCTCTGATTAAAATCATTTAATGGCTTCCCACTGCTCTTGAGATAAAGAGAAGATAAAAACCAGATACTTGAACGTGCCTTCAAGCCTCCACCTCTCCTGTAAACGTTCCTTTGGCTTTTCGTTACTTGCTGAAAGCCTTCTCCAAATTCCATGAATGTGCCTCTGTATTCCTCCTACTCTTTATGCACAGAGCCTTCCCCAGTATGGACTTCTTTCCTCTGTCCTTTTTTTCTTCACCCAGCCAACTCCTTGTCTTTGTGGATTGAATCATAACTTCTTTGATAGGCAAACTTTCCCTGACCTCCACGAGTAGATCTTTTATTATTGTTTCTCGTGGCACCGTATGCCTTTCTTTTAAAGCACTTACTACAGCTGTCCCTTTATAATTATTTGTGTCATTCTTTAATTTCTATTCCTATTCTCCACTCAACTCCAAATTTCTGGAGGGCAGGTATGATGTATCTTTCCCTGCACTTACTATTGCGTTCCTAAGCATCTAACACATAATCCATGTTTGATCAATATATGTTAGATGAATAAATGAATCAAGCAATAAAGATTTAGAAGAAAATTTAAAAGGAAATTGATCGTTCTAGTTACTTCATAACTCTGGAGAAGACATTGTTACCTAATAGTTTGAGATAAAAACAGACTACATTTTAGCCGAGAATGATGTCACCATTACTTCCTTTTCTTAAGAATGGAGAAGTATGTGGGTTTCTTTCTTTGTTGTTGTTTTCCTACATTTGCCCGAGTTCCTCTGGATTGCATACATGTACTCTCTTTCTCCTCAAAATGCAATGTGGCAAATAAATGTCCAATAGGTTCCAAAGGCTTTCTTTTCCATAATTTTCACAAAGACAGATGCTTTACATTGTTGGAGGCTAGGTATTTGAATCCATGGGAGAATGTTTAACTGGTGTTCTTTGTCATCATACATCATTAACGTTGATTTTGATTTTGTTGGCCCTTAACATTTCTGATTTAATCTTCAGTCTCCTGTGAAATTGAGAAGAATCAGAATTCAGCATTGCCAAGTACAAACTAGTCTTTTGAAAATCATCATAATAAAAATAATGGAGATGTAAACTCATGTATATTGCAATTTGATAATTTTAAAAATTCATCAGACTGGGTGCAGTGGCCCACACCTGCAATCCCAGTACTTTGGGAGGCATAGATGGGAGGATCACTTGAGCCCAGGAATTCGAGACCAGCCTGGGCAGCATAGTGAGAATTCATCTTTATTGAAAATAAATTTAAAAATTAGCCAGGCATGTTGGCGTGTATCTGTAGGGCCAGCTACTCAGGAGGATGAGGTGGGAAAATCACTTGAGCCCAGGAAATCAAGGCCACAATAAGCCATCATTTTGCCAATGCCCTTCTGCCTAGAAGACAGAGTGAGACCATGTCTCAAAAATAAAACAAAAAAAAAAGAAAAAAAAATTTCATGATGCCCTTCCTTTTGAAATTCTTATTGAAAGGAATGTCTGATACCTCAATCAAGACATTGTTTTCCCACATAAGGCTTTAGTGTAATATTTTGTGCATTCATATCAGCAGTTAATGTATACATGTAAAAAACTGGGCCATCTGCAAATGGAAACAAAAGAATAATAGCCTGATTCGGGGTTTAAAAAACAAGGAAGATAATTTTTAAGCCCTCAAAGAGTTGAAAAACAGTAAATATCAATTTGAACAGAAATTTTAAAAGTTGACAATCTTTATTTTACCAGTTTTACAAACTCTGCATGCACCCGTGCACACATGCAGGCCCACGCGCGCGCGCGCACACACACACACACACACACACACGCACACAGTTGTACTGAATCAAAGTGTGGTTTATTTAAACCTTGCATCTCTCAGCTGTGATGGGGGAAGAACTTCCTGCTTCCCTGAGCTTTTTGTCATGTAGCTGTTGAGGTTCCTGTCAGCTAGAGCAGTTAACAGGGAGATTCCTCTCCTTGTAAATTAACCAGTCTCATTCTCAGCTCTTATCTCTTGACCAATTTTCCTTTTATTGTGAAGCAAACCAATAAGCACTGAGACTGTAGTTGGTTTGTGAGGGTCATACACTTTTTGTGGGTCATCCAGGATGCTAGCTCCTCCAGGAAGTATTCTGTGATGCTTCACCTACTATGCTCACTCCTTTCCCAGGGATAATCCAGGGAGCATTTAGTTTATTCAACCATTTTTTAAAAAATGTTTGCCCCATTCTAACATGGAGTGCATTATTGTTATTTATTTACTTATTGGAATGCTTCCATACCAATTGTAAAGTTTTTGAAAGGACAAAATATTCCTTTTTCAACATAGAACCACACTCTGTGCTCTACAGATAATAGTCAGTGTGTGTTTCTTGTCTTCAATAGAAAAATAATATCAGTTTTCTTAATCCATTCTCTTATTTGCAGTTCTTCACAGATATTAATAGAACTTGCAATTATGTCGCATGTGTACAGAAAGCATTAATAGTATGTTTTGAAAAAATAGCTTTTTGAAAATTACAAGGGTAATATATGTTAATTGTGGGTAGGAAATATAGATTTTTTTTAAGGCAGAAGTTAAAAGGATTCTTAACCCTATTATCCAAAGATAATCCTTGTTAAATTTTGGAGCATGTCATTGCAGTACTATTCTAATCTTTCCCTTTACAAATGAAGAATTTGAGGATTAAAGGGATTAAGTATTTGGCAAAGGTCTCATAGCTAGTAAAAGAACAGAGCCCAGATTTGAACTTAGTCCTGTCTAGCTCCAGACTTGTTCCACTCTCCAGAACAAGTTGATCAGATGGTTCGTCTTCGCCACCTGACCAGTGAAGGATTTCAGGAAATGCCACCCCAGAATACGCTGCTTTGGTATACTGGTTATTTTCAGTGGAAGGCACTTAAAGAACAGCAAATGCAGGGAGGACGACAGACATGTGGAACTGATGTGAACCAGCCTCCTGATTGAATCTAAGCCAGACCTCCATCAGCCAATCTCAAACCTAACTCTAGCCCATCCACAGGAGTCTGAGTAAGAATAAGTCAATGCTGTTTAAATCACTAAATCTGGGTTGGTTTGCTATCCAGAAGTTTTGAGGCAATAGCTAAGAGACATAAGGGATGTAAAGAGTAAGGAATCATAGAAAAACAAGGTTAAATAATTTTCAGGTGGTAAAACTACAAAGTTTCTTGCAGACAAGAACTACCATGAGGTTTGTTATGGGGGCTGAAGATAAGGAAGGCAGTGGGACTCCAATTTAGACTTTTAGGGTTATCTACAAATTAAATTATACATACAGTTAAAGAGTATGACCAACGTCATTCCTTGTTTACTTAAAGTCCACTCTCTCTCCCATCTTGCCATTAGTTCACTAATTTTGTTTAGGATTTGGAAACAGCTCCCCTTAAGGAAAAGGCCAGTCCTTGTCTAAGAGTGGGTGTATGATCCAGTTCTCGTCAGTAAGCTGCAAGAAGAAATCTGATGGGGGCTCATGGGAAATTTCTTTTTCTACCTGTTCAAAAGAAGTGCCTAAGAAAAAGGACTCTGTCCCTCACCCTCACCTGTTTCCTACCTTTTAACATAATTGGAAGAGGGTAAAACAGTCTGACATGCTCCAATCATCTGTCAACAGTGAGAGGAAGGCCAAAAGTATCAGTGTGGAACCACTGAATCAATACCAGCAACTACCTCGACGCAGACATTATTTGAGTATGGTGGATAATCTGTAAAGATGGCCACCATCTCCTCTTTGTTTCACCGTACTCACACATTGGTCTGCACAATAAGAGGTAGCATAGAGTCTATTTTTCCCTTTCCTTGAATCTGTGCTGGCTTTGTAACTTGCTTTCACCAGTAGAATATAGTGGAAGTGATACTGACCATTAGTGCCAATCCTGGGACTGGCCTCAAAAAGAGACTTCTTCTCTCAGAAACCAGTTTTGCCAGATGCACTGGAGGGCACCTGTAGTCCCAGCCATTAGGGAGACTAGGGAGTCCCAGCTATTAGGGAGCTATGAAGCAGGAGGATTGCTTGAGCCCAGGAATTCGAGTCGAGCCTCAGCAATGTAGTGAGATCTTGTATCTAAAAAAAAAAAAGAATAAACAAAATACGATTTAAAAAATATAATCAGTTACCACGTACAAAGTTTGAATACCCAGAGTCTATCATGCCTCGTGGAAGCCCAAGCTAGCCATTTGAGAGGTCACATGGAGAAATGGCCAGCTACCCACCATTCTAGCCCTCCTACCTGAGGCACCAGAAATATGAGTGAAGAAGCCATCTTGGATTTTTCTAGCCCCAGTAAATACCAGGGAGAGGAGAACTAGCAAGATGATCCCCACTTTGCAGAACTATGATAAATAATTGATATTGTATAAACTGTTAGTTCCAGCCCAAATCATTTCTAATACAGAGAAATCCACTGATAAAATTGAAAGAGGAGGACATTTCAGTTACCAGAAGCTGTTAACCTGTGTACCAAATACATAGGCACATCAACTATGAATTGCGAATTGCATGGTTTCTTTTAGTTATCTTGTGAATTGCACAATTATGCATATTTCTATATTGTATATGTTTAAAGTGACTCCATGTTACAAACACATAAATGTAAAACATTTCATGATTTTTATTTTAGCATTTACTTATTTTACACACTAATAAGGAATCTCAACACCCAAGAGTGGCCCAGAATAACTTTTGGGGTCTGAGAGGCCCTGTTTTTCATTTCAGAATGGGGATAATAAAAAGACATTGAAGGAGATTTTGATCGTGGGAGGGAGACGATAATGAATAATCAGATAAGATTTTTAAGTCAATGATTAGAAAATCTGGAAAATGTATCCAAGGACATAAGACTGTCAGGAAAACAAGTGTGAAATAACCAAAGTGTAAACCAAAGTCATGACCTTGAGACTAGAGGGAAGTCAATAGATGAAAAAGGTAATACGGTGCTCAGTCTGGTAGGAATGCCCACCTGAGTTGACATGGAGTGACAGAAATTCTAGCAGGAGACAGCTCTCAAAGCAACCTACGCTTAACATAATAATTATAGACAACATGTGTTGTCGGGCACATTTATCTCTACATGCCATCTGCCATTCAGACCGTTTGTATGAATAAATGACTTTAGTACTCAAAACAATCCTGTGAGGTAGATAGTGTCATACATAATCAGTTTATAGGTGGGGAAACAACCAGAGAGAGGTTAAGAGATGGCAGAGTCAGAATTCTGGCTGAGCACACCTGACTGCAGAACCCAGGCTCTAAGCCACTCTGTCATCTGCTGCCATGACACCAGCCACCTCTCAGTCTCCCTGACTAGGCTGTGATTTCCTGAGGCAGGGACCATGTCTTTAGCATCTTTAGCTTCTCCATGCCTGATCCATATGTTTTGCTCAATGATTACCAGTGAATAAGAGGATGCTTCAGTGACTAAACTCTATCATTTGTAATATTTAAGAACTGGGACTTTGAAAGTTGTGAATTTCAGAAATAAAATCTGCATTGGCCCCACAATGCCTGACCGCAAAATGAGGTTGATAATGCTCATCACAGAATTTAACACCTGCACAAAACTTCTTAAAATGCTGAAATATGCTTTGTAAAAGTGAAAATGTCACAAGCAGATGAAGACAGATGTCATTTCCAGAGAGAAAATTTATATCCTTGATAGTTACGTTAATAAATTTCATCACGGTAAAACATTCATCTCAAATTCTTAATTTTTAAAAAAGGAATATTACAACAAACAGTTTCAGTCTTTCTAACTCAATATGTGCTTCCTTAAAAATACTGGATGACACTCCCATTTGGACATTACATTCCAAGTGCCACAGTCATTCAGCTTAATAGTTACTAACCAAACTAGGCCACAAACCTTGGAAGTCAGACACTTCATCAAACATAATTAATTCCTTTAATTACAACAAATTGATTGAATTATTCATTTCTCGAAAGTACAAAGCCACTTACCAATATAGGTTAATTGACTTAAAAATATTTACCTTAAGGTGGATTTATTTAGTTGCTATCAGAAAAAAGATTATAATAACAGTTTTAAGAGTTATATTTAATGGGTATGTACTTCAAATTCATGATACTATACATCTTAAAACATATAAAATGAGTGTGTATTAATTATATTCAACAAATACTTCAGATTTACTGGAAATTTTGTATCATAATCAAAAATAAATATTCCAAAGACGTGGTAGCATTTGGAAAAGTCTGCTCAAAGTCTGCACCCCTGGAAAGCTTCTACAATTGCTTCAGCCAATCCTTTTCTTCTTTTAACTTCAGAAACTTTGTTAATTTGCATAATGGAGGTCAGAAATAAATTTTCATTGTTGACATGGTTTGTGCTCAAAATATATAGACTGGCTTACAGGATTGTACAGGCACGCCTCCTGTGGCATGAATAGGGCATACAATCTTATACCCTTTGAAGTAAACTAGGCCTAAGCATCCAGTCCTGTCTTATGCCATTTTTATAATAGTCTGACATTTGATCTCAGACTAACTGTATCCTACTGCTCAACATTTTTCACATTTTTCTAAAGTGGTAATTTCCTGCAAAATACTGTCACAGCATACTGAAGGATCAAGAGCAAAGTCTTCACTTCGTTTACAGAAGAGGTCCATGCAGGCTTGCCAATAAAAATTTGTACATGTAGAAAATTCAATCTGAGATTTATTTTTATTCTTAAACTTTACCTGGGTTTAAAGGATGTGGGAGACTTTGAGTTCTTACCCATTTCTAACTCTTCCCGTCTACAAAAGCTAACTAAATATTTATCAATGACAAATTGACTTTGGTCAATTCACAACAGCTCTCGAAATGCAGAAACTTTAGATTAATGGCTAAGAAAGATCGCAAATACTATTTGGTAACAAAACACTTATGCTTTAGTGTATCAGAGGTTAGGCATGCACAGTGTGATAGGTGCTCTTGCATAATCATTTGCGCAAGTCTCAAGAGGTTTTTAATTATTAACCCACAGAATCATTTGAACACCCTGTGCCACTTTTGCCTTCAGGCATTTCAAAGCGTTGCCTCCTTCCCGAATCTCACAATGGACCCTTTGGTTATTGCTTAGAATTGCCATGGCGAATGCCTGTCTCCGACTTATAACAAAACTGAATCATCTGTTCCTCCCTTAGTCATTCCCACCTAACGGCCATCAGAATGCTCCCAGTTCTTTAGGATTGCAGAGAAAATAGTTCAGAGTTTGCCTTTGATATTTCTCATCAACATTTTGCCTCCACTTGTGAAATCCCTAAAAGACAGTTAAAACATTGAACTATGTTTCTAACACTTAATGTTTTATTCGACTAATTTTATAGATAGCTTTTATTACACTCCACTTTTTTTTCCTCAGCCATCTTCTCCAATAAAACATATTTTTTCTTTATGGGGAGCACCCATGTTCCCTAGGACATTTTTCTTTAGAGAAAACTAGATCACAATTTTACCATAGAACTGTTATGCTTTTTTATATCAATCCTTTACATAAATATCTTACAAAAAGTAACGACTCTGTACATAAAATTCTACTCCTGGATGAAGTATAAATCTCTGACTCGACCTAGAAAATAGTATTGGTATAGTGTTTTCCAATTCAAAAAGAGGCTGTGCGTATGTGATCTTGCTACATATAAAAACTATATGATGTGAAAAATGATGTGAAAATTATTAATATATAATTATTATTGTTTATGTTATCAACATTTTACAGATGAAGGCATTGATAGTCAAAGACATTAGTGACTTGTCCAAGGCCACCTAGCTAGTAAATGCCAAAATACAAATTGTTTGTCTGACTGTTCTTTCCTCTATTCCTCATAGCTTTCTTAACCTTTCTTTCCTGTTGTCCTGTATGTCAAACTCTATGCTAGTCTTTTACCTCTGTCCCCAGCTCAGGGTACCCTGGTATGCTTAAGTCCATTTGCAAAATCATTTGCTTCCTATCCAGAAAGGGATATCCTATATCCTATATCCAAGCAAGTCCATTTGCAAAATCATTTGCTTCCTATCCAGAAAGGGATATCCTATATCAATATCCAAGCAATATCATTTGCTTCCTATCCAGAAAGGGTCCAGAAGTGCTCTGGAGCCAGAGTGCCCTGGGCGCATTGCTCTAGCTTACGTAGCTTGGCGATCATCAGTTAGCAGATGATATCTACACATACAGAGGAGCCCAGTGGAGCTGCCTGGTCAGGCGAATCATCCCTGAGGAAGTGCGGATGAGGATGGTGTCTTCTAGTATAACCACTGCTCTTGGCATTCCATGATGCCCCTGTGGTTGTTCTCTATTCATTCAAGGCCTCAGAGCCTCTTGGTTCTGAGAGCCACGCTTGAACCAGCAAACTGCCTTTCAGAATGTGATTCTCTGCTCTGTTCTTATAAATGTGGCTTCTCTCTTCCCTACATATAGGCCTACAACATGATTTTTTTTCTCCAAAACATGAATTCAAATGAAGTACAAGTTGTTATATGTATCTACATAAGTATGTTTTTCAAACTAGAAGATTTTAGCTTTTATCCTATTCTCAAAGGGGCCTGGGGTCAAAAACAATTTGCTAATTATATTCAGAGTGAGTGATAGATCTAGAAACCAAACTCAGGCCATTGCGCTCTAGAGTGCTTATTATTGACTTCTTTCTTGACTTTTCACCTTCTAAGTGGGTGACCCTGAGCAATTTACTCCACATTCCTGAGTCCAATTTATTTTTGATAGTCATGCCAGACTTTCGTTTCCATGAAGATGTCATAGGAACATTTTTCCTATTCCTATTGATAAGTACAATAAAAACCCAAGACACTCTGTATTAGGCAAATGCAAGAAGGCTATAAAAGGGGGAAAGATAAAGACAAGCCAGTTTGGGATGCCCGGACCTAGGGAAAGCACATGGCAGTAACTGTCGTGGGCTTCCTATTTGCTTCATGTATCTCAGATATGAACTGAAGAAGCCAGAAACCTATAAACACAATAGGCAAGAGAAAATAAAATTTAAGCTCCAGCAAAAGCTTCTCTCTAGCCAACACATTAGGAAAAAGGCAACCTGTCAAGACAGAAACATTTTATACAATAAGTTCTCCAACAAAATACCACGTGAAATACTGTGGCCTCACACCTATCTATGTCAATAAAAGATGTATGAAGAGCCTAGGCTGCTACCCTGTGAGTCTGTAATGAGGACCCCTAACACTTCTACTAGGGTAGCATCAAAGAAGGCCAAGTTAGAAGGAAGGATTTTCATCCCTACTGGCTAGTAATGACATCCCCACTCTGCTTCCCTCTGTTTTCATGGTGCCAGTGGAGACCACATGAGCAGCTTGGACCACATCCAGCAGTAACGAGGTATCTCTATCCTTCCTCGCTGTGGTGGTATCAGAAGAGACCTATTGGAAATTCAGGACTCTCACTATTAGAGTAATGAAGCCATTACCACATCCGTGGAGACCACCTGGGAAGCTGGAACTCCAACCTGTACCCAGAAATAGTGAGATGCTTCTCTCCTCTGTGCCTCTACTACACAGTTGTCATTGGATGTCAAGAGGGGAACCCAGACCTCTTCTGGCAGTAACAAGGTAGTAACTAAGAGCAGTAAAAAAGTGGTGCCTCCCATCTCAATGAAGCAGTGTCAAAATTATTAAAACAAATGGTTTGTAATAAATCATAAATCATGTAACATGATGTAAAAATGTCCAGCTTTCAATAGAATATGATTCATCATACCATGAACCAGGAACAACTCAAACTTAATGAAAAAAGATAGTCAATAAATTTCAACACCAAGAAACAGAAATGTTAAAATTATCTGCTAAAAATGTTAAAGAACCTATGATAAAAATGTTTGAACAAGCTATTAGGACCAATGCCAGGAACAAAATTACAACCTCAACCAAGAAATAGAAAATCTCAGCAAAGAAACAGAAAGTATAAAAAATAAACCCATGGACATTTAGAATGAAAAATATAATAACTGAAATAACGATATCATTTGATGGAATAAAAAACAGATTGGAGAGGAACGAGGAAAGAATTGATGAACTGGAAGACAGAACAATAGAAATTGTTCAATCTGAGCAAAAAAAGAGAAATAGGCAGGAAAAATAAAATGAGCAGATCTTAAGGGTCTGTGAGACTGTAATAATATATCTAGTACTTATGACACCAGAGTCTTGAAAGGAGAGAAAGAGGGAGGAACCGAAAACATCCTTGAAGAAATGATGGCTGAAAACTCCCCACTTTTGGAAAAGACATAAACTTATAGATTCAAGAGGCGGAACGCAGCCTGAAAATAATAAGGCTAAATTAATTGATGTCAGAATATATGATAATTAAAATTTTGAAAGCCTACAACAACAACAAAAAATATTGTAGCAGCCAGAGTAAAATGTCTTACTTATAGATGAAAAATAAGGATGATAGCAGATTTGTCTTCCAAAACTATGAAGGTAAAAAGGAAGTGGCATAATATATTCAGGCACTAAAAGAAAAAAAATTAAACCCAGAATTTTATATTTAATAAAAATATACTTTAGGAAATCAAGTCATTCATAGATGAAGTACAATTAAGAGAATGTGTTGCCTAAAGACTTATCCTTAAAAATGTGTTTTAAACAGAAAGAATGATAAAAGAAACTTGGAAATCAGAAAGGGAAAAAGTACAATACGAAGAGTAAAAATGTGAGTGAACACAATAAATTTTCCTTCTCCTTTACAGTTTTCTAAGTCATATTACGTAACACCGTCTGATGGGGCTCTAAATGTTTGTAGAGGAAATATTTAAGACAATTATTGCAAATGAAGAAGGGTTAAAGATAAAAAGACAAGTGATAGTTCTATATCGTTCAAATTGATAAAAATAGTGGCACCAGTAAACTGCAATAAGTTATGTATATAACCAGTAAAACCACAAATAAGCTGTACAAAGAAATGCACTCAAAATGCTACAGGTCAGGCAAAATATAATTTTTGGAAAAAACGTTTGAGTGAGGGAGAAAAATGTAAACAGAGAACTAAGAACCAGAAGAAATAGGAAAACAGAAGTAGTCTTAAGTATTATTCCAGAAAACTGAAGATGTGTGTTCCCCCACACACATACACACACACAAAATGGACGGAATGTTTATAGCAGATAAATTCTAATAGCCTCAAACTGGAAATAACACAAATGTTCTTCAATTAGTGAATGATTAAACAAACTGTGATACATCTATGCCATGGGAATAGTACTCAGCAATAAAAGAAAATGAATTACTGATACATGCAGCCTGATACCAGCAGCCTGGAAAAATAGCCAGAGAAATATGCCAACAAAATAAAGCTGATTGCAAAAACTTTCATGCTACATGCTTCTATTTATAATACTCTTGAAATTACAAAAATATAAAAATGGAGAACAAATTAGTCGTTGTCAAGAGTGAAGGAAGGAACAAAGCAGTAGGGAGCAGGTGTGAGTACGAGAGGCAACATGAGGAAGCTTAAGGTGATAGGCATGTTCTGTATCTTGACTGTATGGATATCATTATCTTGGTTGTGATATGGCACTGCATATTTTGCAATGTTATCACTGAGGGAAGACTCAGTTGGGGTACACGGAATCTCTCTGCATTATTTCTTATAACTATATGTGAATCTACAAATATCTCAAAATAAGTTTAATTTAAAAATCGTGCCTGTCATTGTTTTCTTAAAAATCAAATGTGATCATATCTATGAAAACTCTTTATAACTTGCAAAGCATGGATGCATATTGGCATATATATATATATGTACATGTATATAACAAAAGTTTTATATATATGTGTGTATATAACATTGAGCTTTTTAAACAGGTATTTGAATCTGGTATTTCATCAGTTAATTGCACTCAATGCATTTTCAAGCATTTGTTTGTCAGGTTCTCCTACGTCTATGGAAAGAGAAATAGTTAATGAGGATGCAGGCCTGATTCTAATTATAATGAGAGATTGGTGAAAACACTCCTGGGTTAACACATGTAACGTGGCCTTTGTTGCTGCCAACAAGATAATCAACTATCAATGATGTGGCAGTGAATGGACTCCAAAACTGGCCTCAAAAGTGATGGCTGGAGATCACTGGCCAACTCTCTCAAAAATTACATAAGAGAAGGCTTATCAATGCTTAAACCTAGTCCCAAGGACACAGTAGGTATACAACAAATATTTGTTGACTGAATGAATGACATACACTAAATAAGTGGTAGCAGTTTGCACTCCAATTCAATCTGCACTAGAATGTCCTGCAGACACCTCTGATTTATCATGTTCCTCCCAGGACTGGCACCTCTGCCTCTGCAATCAAACCAAACACTTCTCTGGCATTCATTTCTTAACAAATGATCCTAACATCTACCAACACTAGTTCCATCATGCCAGAAAGCTTGAGGTCTTTCTAGACTCTTCTTCTGTACCCGATGATGTCAAACTGGAAATTGAGTACTTAGCATCTCCTTAATTGTCTACCTTCCCCACCCTCACTAATTCTGGCTTCCTTCTTTTGTCATTTCTCAGCTGGGAAATTTCACACTGCCTCTGTCTTCAGTGGTCAGACTGACTCATCTTATGGAAAGCTTCCCTGATCAGACGACATATTTTTAAGACAACATTAATAACCATTGATTGAGCTCTTGCATTACTATGCACTATGCTAAGATCCTTCCACACACTAACTGTGAGGGCGGTTTAGGAGGACGTATTTTGGTTGTCTTCCCAAGTGAATCTAATTGGAGTGCAAACTGTTACCACTTAATTAGGGTATGTCATTCATTTAGTCAACGAAATATTTGTTGTATACATACTGTGTGCTTAGAACTAATAGTGGGTAGCTGGGAGAGGTGGATTCTGACAGAATTTTGTTGCTCTTAACAAGAGATGCATAACTTTTTTTTTTTCAAAAATATACTTTATTGCTTAGAACAGTTATAGATTTACAGAAAAATAAAAAGACAGTACAAAGAGTTCCCATATACCCACCCCCACCCACTGTCCCCTATAATTAACATCTTAACTTTCTCTTTGAGGTCTGTTGACATGGCTGTATGAAGAGGTGGTTGCATCCCCTGTAGCCATCTGGCAAACACTGAAGGTAAACACCAACATAGCACAAGGAATGTGTTTACGGCCTCACAACTACAGTAGTATAGCAGAGCTTGAGTTCAAGCTCGATGTAATTCCAAGATTATGTTTTGATTATGCAATTCTTGTCACACAATATTACATTTATTGATCACTTCACTATCTCCTCTCCTAGACTGTAATTTCCTTATAGGTAAAATTTACACAGTCTAGTGTGTGATTTCTTCCAGTGCAAGAACCGTATATTTTCATATGACTGGACATAATATTAGGGCAAGTAAACAGTATGCTTTAGAAATACTGCTTATCTCCTTAGGATGGTCTCTCATGGATTTGTTTCACTCTTTACCTCAAATAACAGACAGAAGGTTCGTATGAGATTGACTGCACCCCTAACTCTAGCAGTCACAATGGTCCCAAGTCAATCAAGATACTTGCATCTTTTTTCTCACATCTTTAGTTTGAAAGTCATAATATGATGAAGGATGATACAATCATGTGATTTTTAAATTGATGGTTGTGGTGAAAGTAATCTCCTCCACCGAAGAAGAAGGCCTGGAGCCCTAGAAGTCACTGGTGGCTTTCTTAACATTCTGACATGAGGGAAGCCAGCTAAGGATGAAGAAAATACACAGAGGAAGTAAAGCTAAGAGAATTCCAGGAAAATGAGACCTGATGACATTGTGGACCTTTGGATCAAACTTAAAACCTGCCCTAGGGCCGGGCACGGTGGCTCAAGCCTATAATCCCAGCACTTTGGGAGGCCGAGGCGGGTGGATCATGAGGTCAACAGATCGAGACCATCCTGGTCAACATGGTGAAACCCCGTCTGTACTAAAAATTACAAAAAATTAGCTGGGCACGGTGGCACGTGCCTGTAATCCCAGCTACTCAGGAGGCTGAGGCAGGAGAATTGCCTGAACCCAGGGGGCGGAGGTTGTGGTGAGCCGAGATCGCGCCATTGCACTCCAGCCTGGGTAACAAGAGTGAAACTCCGTCTCAAAAAAAAAAGGAAAAAAAAAAAACAAAAAAAACCTGCCCTAATTCTGAACTTTTCAACGTCATGAGTCAATAGATTTCCTTATATTAATCGATCTGAATAGGGCTTTCTATAACATGCATATGAAGGGTCCTTACTGATACAATCTTAATTACTTTTTAAATTAAAATCTATTTTATATAAAATGTCACACTGCAAATAATGTAAATATAGACTCCAGTCTGCATTATCTAGCAATAATAATAGCAGTGATTACATATGTTCCTTTTTAGTTACATTAAAGCATTACAATTGTAATCTAATATTACATTCCTTGCTACAAAGCATTTAATAATTTTAGGACATAGTCAAATGTGAATATTAAAGAAAAAAGAAAATTTTGCCTCTGTAATTAATTTGTTTTGGTTGTCAGTCAAATCATGATTTGAGTATAAATAAAAATCCTTTATATTTAAAAGAAACAAGACCAATGTTTCATTGCAGCTAAGGCTAGGACTTTGAAATCATGACAATCCATTGTGTAAACTTAAATCACACAGCCCTTCAAGCTCAGTTTCCTTAAATGAAGTATTTTGTGAAATGATCTATGTGTGTATATTATATATTTATATATTTATGATAATGAGATTTATGTTTTCTTTGTGAAGCCACAAGTCTGAGCTTTTAAGATTTTGACCTTACATTTGTTGAATGAACAAACATGGCAAAGATTTTTGGTAAGATTTCATAAGGAGTTCAAAAAGGGCTCAAAGTCAATCTGTTATATGGAGAATCTGCTTTTAGAAAAATTTATTTATTGAAGGTGAAAAAGTGGAGATGCAACTTAAATATTCTTATTCAAAAATTGAAACCATATGCCTTATATCGTTAACAGGCAAGGAATAGACAGAAAAGTGCAACAACTCATTCTTTGACTATGATGTTGAAAGTGGGTTCAATAGCCATGAGACTTCTGTTGAAGTTAGTGCTACAATGCTTTGAAACGAATGGACTCTTCTACTTGTCTGTATAAAAAATTGCCTTGATTCTTGAGTTTTACAACCTCTTACAATCAAAACTTAACCGTCAGTCATAATATGACTACTTGGTCTTGTTCATGAGCTGTAGTTTAATGATTTTAATGTGGCCTATCTACATTTCTCTGCTTTTATCTCTCTCATTCTTCCGCTGGACTTTGCCCTTTTGATAAAGAATTAATGTTTGAACAAGTCTTCAAAAGGAACGGTGGAGCAAAAGAGAGGAAGGGGAGTGGCAGGAAGTGAGAATAGAGTGGTGGCCAAGGCTGATGATGAAGTTTATTCTTTCAAGAAAGCTCTAGTGTGCCTCTGAAGTAACCTAAGCAAAGGAGAGCTTCTTGGCTTCCAGGTTCAATTATTACGTTAGTGGAGCTTGGTGCAGTTCTGAAAGGCATTTTTCTTCCTCCCTAAACTTTTTCCTATTCCCCTGTGACCTAGTTTACTCACTCTTTGCTGTATCCAGTCCTTACCACCAATCATGGGTGCTCATGCTTTCTCACAGGTCAGAGATCTCCAAAAATGTTTGGTTGTATGCCTTTATCAGTTTAAAAAATGTGAAAATACAAACTTTTTTCCCTTATATAAAATAAGACCTTTAGGGCCAATATGGTGGCTCCATGGTGTCTTAAGCTCCTTATACCTTTCTGTCCCCATATATCTCATGTGGCTTCCCCTTTCAAAGTGATAAGATGGCATCTGGAGCCCTGATAATCATATCTGGGCCCGAGAAGGGAAAAAAAAAGGAAGGATCCTATTTCTGTGTTCTCCTCCCCCCGACCCCTCCCTTTTTTTTTTTTTGAGATGGAGTTTTGCTCTTGTTACCCAGGCTGGAGTGCAATGGCGTCATCTCGGCTCACCGCAACCTCCGCTTCCTGGGTTCACGCAATTATCCTGCCTCAGCCTCCCGAGTAGCTAGGACTACAGGCACGTGCCACCATGCCCAGCTAATATTTTGTATTTTTAGTAGAGACGGGGTTTCACCATGTTGACCAGGATGGTCTCGATCTCTTGACTTCGTGATCCACCCGCCTCGGCCTCCCAAAGTGCTGGGATTACAGGCTTGAGCCACCGCGTCCGGTGTGTTCTCCCCTTTTAAGGGGACTTCTCAGAGGTTCCATCCAATAACTTCTAATTGTTTAGAATCTAATCACTTGACCATAACACAGCTATAAAGAAGACTGGGGAATATAATCTTTTAGCTGAAGATTATCCAACGATCAGAGAAGAAGATAATGCTGTTTCTGCCATTTTGCTTCAGAATCTTGTTTTTTTCCTATTAATTGTCAAAGCAGTCACAATGCTTTGCTAAAATATCTTAAGAATATGTTATTTCCTCTGTGCACATCTTTCCTTTTAACAGTCTCCAAAATGTATTTCTTCAAGGCATTGGTACATCACAAAGGAAATTTAATGAATAATCTTAGTTGAGATGAGTTAACACATCTGTATTTTTATTCAGCTTGTAGATCATCTTCCTACGCTGTGCGATTTGCTCTAACATTTGACAATGTCTTCTATGAATTTCTGAGCAAGTTTATTGACAAATGCTTTTTAATTTGTTGCTACAATGTACCTTGATGTTATTTCAGTCATTTTTACTATGCCACAAAAAAGCACATTTATACGTATTGCATGTCATTTTGTAAAGTATTCAACTGAACCTATTATGATTTAATCTTCTCTAGATTTCCTGGATGTTTGGCTTTTAGTTATCTAGTTAATCATGATGTCTTCATGCTAATATTACCTATAAATACAAGCTGCTTTTCTTTAGGAAATTTTAGTATCTTGATGCACACCTGAACTTCATGTTATTGACATGACACAGACTTGTGCCTTAAACTATTCATAACAGTGCTGTTTAATAGCCATTTGAGGTAAACTGCGGATGTAATTTAAAAATTTCTAGCAGCCACATTAAAAAATATAAAAAGAAACATAAGATTAATTTTAATATCTAACTTAATATACATAAAACATTAATATTTCAAAACAAAAATCACTAAAACATTATTAGAGACATTTAAATTTTCTGAATTTGATTTTAATTTACTGTCTTTGATTTTCATTTATAGTTTGTATTTACAGTACATGTTAATTCAGACAAGTCACATTTGAAGTACTCAGTAGCTACCTGTGATGAACGGCAATAGTATCGGTCAGCACAGGCCCAGATCTTACCACATCTATCTACACCCTGAAGATGGGGACATGGGTCTTGTGACTCAAGATCAGTCCTTAAAATTCCATATCCCAAATAACCCCTTTAGGGATTAAGTTGTTTCTTCATTGTAATGTGTGATAGTGGCAATGATATTTGGTCATTTGAGTCAACTCCTCCTGCTTCATTTCTCTCAGTCCTCTTACGGTTTCATTAATGGATATGACTTGGCTTGACTTCCTAGAATTCCTAAGGTGTACACGCAAATACTACATCACAGAAACACATATTTTGCATACCTTCAGTAATATTTATTTCAGAAACCCCTTGCCCTTCACTGAGTGCAAGATTCCTGTGTTCTGTCCTACACTAAAAGACAAATCCTGTCCTTTATACCTAGCTCATGCTATGTACCTTTTCTGACTCAGATTTCCCAGTCAAAGACCATTCACTTCTGTTATTCCTTAGGAAACTTCAGGCTACAAGTCACAGAAAAACCTTGTACATACTGTCTTCAAACACAAGAAATTGTGCTAATGCACACAACTGGCAGAACACAGACAGGGCAGGTGTCATGCATGGCTGAATAATGCTTTCAGGCACTGCATTAAGTTGGGGTTCCCAAGAAGAAGAATCTAAGACAGGTATTTGGGTCTATGTAGTTCAGAGGAAAAGCCCTCTGAAGAAAGGGAGTGAGGAAAATAGGATGGGGCAGAGGAGGAGTGAAGCAAAGATGTGGTATCAACTGGAATTGGCTTCTGCCTAATTCCACAGGGAACTCGGGGCATGAATTGCACCACAAAGCCAGTCCCACCTTGAAACAGGAAGGTGGTCTTCTGTACTTCTATGGCAGTCAGACATTTGCTGAGGGTTATTTCAGGGATAACGAGGTGCGTAATTTCCAGCAGAGGGGAGTCGAGCTTCTCATCTAAAGGGAGCAATTCTTAGGTGGAAAGAACAGCTATTAGCAGTGGCATGCTTTAGTTGGTTAGGGTATCAGAGTAAGGCACTCACAGCATCTAATATGGCTGCATTTTTCTGATTCTCTTGGACATGTCCTTCTCTATGTATGGATTTTATCTTCACCATTTCCCCTCTCACCTGGAAAACCTGCTTTTCTTATGCAGATCCTGAGGGAGTCAGTGTTAAATTTCCTGAGTCCACCAGGTGCAGTGGCCCACTCCTCTAATCCCGGCACTTTGGGAGGCCAGGGCAGGCAGATCACATGAGGCCAGGAGTTAGACAGCAGCCTGGCCAACATGGCGAAGCCCCATCTTTACTAAAAATACAAAAATTAGCTGAGCATCATGGCACCCACCTGTAATCCCAGCTACTCAGGACGCTGAGGTAGGAGAATCCCCTGAACCCAGAAGGTAAAGGTTGCAGTGAGCTGCGATCCGCCACTGCACTCAGCCTGGGTGACTCAGTCTCAAAAACAAAAAACAAACAAAAAAAAAACAGAGAAAAAGAAAATTCCTGTGTCGCTCAAAAGAGTCAGGAATACCTTCTAAGAAGCCCCAACAAACTTTGTCTTGCTCCTTAGCCAAACTGTGGTCATATGATCATTCCTGAAACTTTCTTTAATAAGGAGGATGGGATTAAATGTTTACCCATGAGTTTCACACCTTGATATAAGATCAGTTTCCACTGAGGGAGAAGTGGAATAGACAATAGAGTGTCACCCTGAAGGTACACAACTCATAGCGGGAAGAAGACTGAGAATCTTATTTGTGTTGAGATATAAATAATCGTTAATGGTCTCTAGGAAGGCATCTGTCAGGAATTTTTCTCTCTTATAATGCAAAAAGCGGAGGATTTAGCCAAAGAATATTTTCACAGAACATATTACAAATGTGAGCTGTTACCTCTTTATTTTTCTAACAACTTGGTTAAAAAGAAACATAAATAAAAAGAACTTGCATTATATATAAGTATACACACACACACGAGCAAGTTTTATAGCTGATGAGATGAAATTGTCAATGATTACCAGATCTTCCTGATATAAGACACTGTGTACTTACATAACTGCATGTATTTTTATTTACCATTCACTCTACAAAGTGAAGCAGATTGCATCGTGAATTAGAAATCCTGGTTTGTTTTGGGTTTGTTGTTGTTGTTGTTTCTGCTTTTGGTGGTGGTATTTTTAAAGACAGGATCTCATTGTGTTGCCTAGGCTGGATTGGAATAGTAGGATCGGACATAGCTCACTCCTGGGCTCAAGCAAACCTCCCACCTCAGACCCCTATGTAGCTAGGACTACAGGTGTGTGCCACCAGACCTGGCTAAGTTTTTAAAAATGTTTTCTCACTATGTTGCCCAGACCAGTTTCGAACTCCTGGTCTCAAACACTCCCCCTGCCTTGGCCTCCCAAAGCGCTGGACTCACAGGCAAGAGCCACCATACTCTTCCACAGAAATCCTGGGTTTTGTCCTCAATGGTGCCACTTATTAGCTGTCATGATTCTAGTAAACTAATTTAACCTCCTTGAATTTTATTTTGTTTATTTCCAAAATAAGGAAAAAGATTTATCTGGCTAGAGAGGAGCATTGTGACATAATGAATTAATGAATGTAAAAGTCCCTTATAAATCATAAATCACATATTTTAGGATTTATTTATTACAGTATTATTACAACAGAGAATTGATTTATGGCAATATGACCTATAACATTTCTGGAACTCCAACAATATTTCAGGTATTGGGACTGATGCTTTCAAATATAGTATGTATGTGCCTCTTGAATCTCAGGGCTAGAACATGCACTGACCCATAGAGCATGGTAAAAAGGATGCTATGTGATTTTCAAGGCTAGGTTATTATGGACTGCTCAGCTTCCACCTTGTTTCCTGAAACACTCACTGTTGGCATTTGAGCTCTATATAAGAAGTCTGACCACCCTGATATCTACATGGTCAAGAGGCCTGGAGGAGAAATCACAAGGCGAAGCCCTGAGACTACATCGAGAGAGATGCCAGTGAGCTTTAGCTATGAGTCCTTCCGCCCCAGGCATCAGAACTGGTGGTGAAAAAGTCTCCAGATAATTCTAGCCTCCAGCCATTCAAGTCACAGTCATGCAAACTGAGGTTCCAGACATTGTGGAGTATGGTCAAGCCATGTTGGCTATGTCATCTGAACTCCTGACAAAAAATTCATGAGCATAACATACTCATTGTTATACCAAGTTCTGGAGTGGTTTGTTAGGTGGTAATAAATAATTGAAGCAGTTTTTCAGTAAACTGTTTTGATTAGTAAACCATAAAACTCTGCATCATCTCTGTCAACTGAAGAATGACAAGGTTCATGCATTTGGAAGGGAGAGCCTAATTTCTCATAAAGGGTTGCAGTCTGCAGGCTGGCCATCCTACAGGGAAGCATCACTTCTGGCAGAAGATGAGAGCCAGCACTTTGAGGGAGGGGTAAAGGGAACAGGCAGAGTGGCTGAATTTACATAGTCAATAAGCTATAGGAGAAGTCATGAATATTTTATGAAAGGAGAAACAAGGGCATGCACAACTGAGCTTCACACCTCTTCATGGGTTGCGTGATTAAAAGATGGCAGCCTTAGCATGATCTGCAGGCAGGGATGTTGGGGCGGGGGCGGGTTGGCTTGGCCCTCTGTCATCAAAAGGTGAAGCAGAGGACAGGAAAACCATCACTTTCCATCCTCTGTGAGCCAGCCAAACCAGTCTGGAGATAGTGGTCAGTTTTTAGGAAGGGATACATTGTGAAACCGGGTGAGTTGTCATGGTTGCAACCTCAGAGAAGGATAGGAAGTCCAGTTGCAGCCCGAGATGACTAGCTAAAGGCAATAAAGAAATGAATCCCTTATTGCTAGTTTTCCAGAGTTTGTTTCAGCTTACTTCTTAGGGAAGAATTCTGGTTAAAGTTTAATAAGGAAGGGGCATACTGAGGCGTATCCAACCTCTGGTCCTGTTACGGCCAGGAACACAGTTTTGAAGGTGTCTCTGGAGTTGCCTTGACCAAGAAGGGAGTCTGTTCAGTGGGTTAGGGGATAGGGGATCTTATTTTTATTTCTCAACTCAATTTTTACAGATAGAAATGGAGAGTGAGAGAGCTTAAGTAACTTTTAGTCTTACTGTTGATAGCGGTGGATCCAGGATAATAACTCAGGTCTGCCTTAAGGAAGAATCTATGTTCTTCTAACCACAGTGGGACTGACCTCTGGGGGACATGCTTGGTCAGCCTGCTGAGTCCACAGGATGAAGAGGCAGAAGGAGAAACATGTTTTTGCTTTTGGTGTGTGTTTGTCTCCAGGATGTCTGCTGGATGATCATTCATGGAGCCCTCTAAATTTGTTATTATCTGCTTCAGACATCTTAATTAAATACTTTAGAGGTCTCTACCATACAATCAAAACTCTAAGCACTCTTCTCCCTATGGAAAAAAAAAAGTAAACCAAAATTCCTGTCCACTGGTAAGACTTCAGCTATTGATTTCTGCTCTTGTTTTTAACTGACTTTCTCTCTGAGAGTGCAAGTCCTCCAACAAGAGAATAAATACAAGCAAGTCAGTGCCACCTGAGTAAAAGAGGAGAAGGAAGTTAGAACTCCCTGATAAGGGTCTCAGTTGATGGTTAAATAGAAGGGTTAAGGACCTGAAGTTAAAACTTGTTTGAACTTGCAAAACCCTTTTGTGAAACTCCAGTAGAAGGCCTTTCATTTCACAGTGAACCTCGCCCCACAAATACTCTCACAGTAAGAATAAGAAAAAAATTTAAGAGAGAAAAAATAAGAAAGCAAAAGGATGCCGAACATTGAAACATTTCATCAACCTTTTGAAATAGAAGAATTTTCTCCTTCAATTTTATTTAATAAAGGGACAGGTCCAGAGAGCCTATTTGATATATTTGAGGTGGCAGATAACTTATGGAGGCAGCACCCGGAGAAGAAGCCTTGATTCTGTCTCTTGCTCTTACACTATATTGTCCATATTTATTTTTTATCCTATGCAATGCTATAAGTAATATCTGTTTAGCATAAAATCTGGCCACTTTGGGTGCAGTGGCTCACACCTGTAATCTCAGCACTTTGGGAGGCCAAGGCGGGTGGATCACGAGGTCAGGAGTTCAAGACTAACTTGGCCAAGATGGTGAAACCCTCTCTCTACTAAAAATACAAATATTAGCTGGGCATGGTGGCAGGCGCCTGTAATTCCACCTACTCGGGAGGCTGAGGCAGAGAATTACTTGAACCTGGGAGGCGGAGGTTGCAGTGAGCCAAGATCTTGCCAAGGCACTCCAGCCTGGGTGACAGAGCAATACTCCTTCTCAAAACAAACAAACAAACAAAAAACAGCTGACCACCTGTTCTTTGAGGCTATATTTAGAATAAGAGTGACCAACAGATTATTAGAGAAAGTGAGAAGTGGAGAAAGAGGGAGTGCAATCTCTTCCAAAAGGTAAGACGTATGTATGTGTCATGTATCATCTTAGCAGCTATAACTGTGGAGTACCTAATAATCTATGCAGGGCTTCCATTAGGTGATTTATATATTTAATTTTCACAAAATTTTATGAGGCTGGTCTTATCTCTATATTTATATGAATCATTGATATAATTGCTTCATATAAAGAGATTATATTACCTTGGAAGTGGCAAAGATGAATACCAGTTCACCTCACCCCAAAGCCTATGTTTATTCCACTCTGCCAGAATTTCCCATGGTATATACAAGGTGATTTTAGATAGTAGTAGTGTGGACATGATATATTTCAATATTTATGCACTTATTTTAGTGTGCATTAAAAAATGTAATAGGCACATAAAACCCTAATATTCATGGATATTCTTTCTTGCAACAGGGATAAGTTATGTATTTAAGATTTTTATTTTAAATAGGAATAGCTAGAGCAAAATAATCATATACAAATAAATAATGAAGTGGTACGCAGTGATTGATGTTTGGGAAACTAGACTATTCTGGGCTCTCATTTCATTGATTGGCTATTTGAGAATTTTGAAAGAATTTATTCAGATTTACTGATATGTACAAGTTTTGATATTACAGCGATATCAATGATATTAGATTAGAATATGCGCTTTAAAAGTACCATTCCTTTTAAATGTATCTATTTAATTTCACAGGAATATAAATCGCATGTATTCATGTTCACAGATGAGAGCACTATTCTTTTATGCATGCATTTATTCATCTATTCAACGACATTTATTGAGAACCTGAAATGTGGTAGAAATTAATTGATGCACATTCCACGTTTCATAGGGGCTCATGTCTCCTAAGAAAGTCAGTCATCTATTTATTCGTGACATAGTTATTTGTGGACAAAGTGCAACCAAGGAGAGAATTAGTGTCTTCCTCTCTAGGAATGGGATCTCTGGGAAAACATCACAGTGCAAAGAATTTTAATGTAGATAATAAGCAGGCACTAAATTCAGTCCACATGCAGGACAGTTGAAAATCTGCTTCCTACATCTGACAAATCATGAGAATGTAGTTTGGGGTGAGGGTAGTGCTTTGCGTTATGAAAGATCTAGCATTATTGATACCCAGAGCTGATCCTATCTTACTTAACACCACCCTTCTTTTTTTTATTGCATTTTAGGTTTTGGGGTACATGTGAGGAACATGCAAGATAGTTGCATAGGTACACACGTGGCAGTGTGATTTGCTACCTTCCTCCCCTTCACCTGTATCTGGCATTTCTCCCCATGCTATCTCTCCCCAACTCCCCACCCCCCGCTGTCCCTCCCCTATGCCCCCCAACTGACCCCAGTGTGTAGTGCTCCCCTCCCTGTGTCCATGTGTTCTCATTGTTCAACACCCACCTATGAGTGAGAACTTGCGGTATTTCATTTTCTGTCAGTTTGCTGAGAATGATGTTCTCCAGGTTCATCCATGTCCCTACAAAGGACCTGAACTCTTCGTTTTTGATGGCTGCATAATATTCCATGATGTATATGTGCCACATTTTCCCTGTCCAGTCTATCATTTGGGTTGATTCCGGGTCTTTGCTATTGTAAACAGTGCTGCAATGAATAGTCGTGAACACCATACTTCTTATAAGAAAAAATTATCTTCAATATTCACCCTAAAGTAAAAGAAGTAACAATAAAACTGACCAGAAAGGAAATACAATGTAATAGATTAATATTTTTAATTAACAATTCTTTGAACAAAGGGGAATATGTATACCTTCCTACTCGAAACTTATACTAATGAATAATTACATTAGTTCGGTTTGAGGCTTAATTTCTGTCATTGTTGATGACTTCATCAAAATTAATCATCTTCACCATACTCCTGAAAACAAAATAGTCTAGCTAGAGGTTTTAACCCATTTCATTCATAGTTGATCAAATAATACATTTGATTACCTTTCATTTCAGAAAATGTATTTAACATGAAGCAACCTATACAAAATAGTTATGTAAAGCCTTAAACACAAGGATATATTTGGCAGAGATGATAATAATTCCATTTTATAATAAATTTCAGAAAATGCAACTACCCATAACTTTGTTTCTTTTTCGATAGTGTAATTGATTCTAAAGCCTCTAAATGTTTCTGCTCTTGAAGAATTGTAAACAGAAATTAAAACATCATACAATGACATATTAAAGTCACCTAAATTTTGTTTCTTGTCCGTGCAATCACTGTGCTATCACTGTTTATTTCGACGCTACTGCTTAAACACAGGAATATGTAGAGCAGTAGGAGTCAGAAACAGAACTTTAGCCTGAAGCAAGCTCAAAGGATTTCAAACTGTTACTTCCTCTCAGAGTGAATTTATATAGCTGAGTCTAGGTATTCTGGGTCAAGCTATCTAACTGAGGATTCTCTGAATTTTCATGTAGAATATAAAATTTATTAATGTAGAAATTATAAAATATGCTAATTTTCTAATTATATATTGTGATGGTTTGAATGTGTTTCCCCCAAAATTATATGTTGGAAACGTAATCCCCAATGCAACAGTGTTAGAAGGCCTAATGAGAAGCCATTAGGCCATGACGGTGGAGTGAATGGATTAAAACCTGTATTATTACAAGAGTGCATTCATTATCATAGAAGTGCATTCATTATAGAAGGGAGAATTTGGCCCACTCTTCTCTTTCTCTCACCCTCTCCTTGCCCTTCTGCCATGGAATGACATAGCAAGAAGGTCCTTGCAAGATACTGGCCCCTTGATCTTGGATTTTTCAGCCTATGGACCCATGAGCCAATACATTTTTGTTCGTTACCCATGACCCAGTCTGTGGTATTCTATTACAGCCTCACAAAATGGACAAAGGAAACTGGTACCAGTGAAGTGTAGTGTTGCCATAGAAAACGCGCAAAAATGTGGAGGGCTCTTTGGAATTGGTGGTAATGGGCAGAGATAGAAAGAATTTGGAGAAACAGGCAAGAAAAAGGCTGTCTTGCCATAAACAGAGCAGTAAGATGATTCTGATGAGGTTTCAGAAGAGAGCTGTTGTAAAAATATGAAACTCTTTAGACTTACTTAGGATTTAAATGTTCTCAATCTGGCCCTGTTGTAGAAAATGAAAGAACTTTTTCAGAAGAGGAAACCAAGGGTGTAGCCAAGAGACCATTTGGTAATGAGATTAGTGAAGGTAGAATGAAGTCAGAGGCTAGCCATGAGACACTGGAAGAATGACCCTGAAGGCCCTTTGCAGATTAATGATGGTGCCTCTTCTGCCTCTTACACCACAGGTATCAAGTTGAATTTCCAATATAATAGTGTGGAAATGTGAGTGCTAATAAGTAGTGATGAGGCTGTAAGAGGAAAGTAAGTAGATTAATACTATTATGGCAAAAGTGGGTTCATTATTGTGGTAATGGGTTTGTTATAAAAGGAAGAGTTTGGTATCCTTTCTCTCTCTCTCTCTCTCTCTCTCTCTCTCCCTCCCCCTCCTGTCTTTGCCCTTTTGCCATGGAACAATATAGCATGAAGGCTTTTGCAAGCTGCCAGCCCCTTGATCTCAGATTACCCAGCCTTCAGAACTGTGAACCAATATGTTTCTGTTCAATATAAATTACCCAGTCTGTGGTGTCCTTTTCAGCAGTGCATACACACATGCACACACACACACAGACACACACACAAAATGACTAAAACACACACACACAAAATGACTAAAACACACACACAGAGATATATATATAGTTAAAATTCAACTATAAACACAGCAACTTTTAGAGCTTAAACCAAGAACACATTTCAATTTTTACAGAGGAAAATATGTCACTGACATTATTCAGATTTCCTAGTACATAGTATTTTTTAAAAATTATTTGGAAACATTTTTATGGGTACATAGTAGGTAGATATATTTATGGGCTACATGAGATGTTTTGACACAGGCATGCAATGTGAAATAAGCACATCATGGAGAACAGAGTATCCATCCTCTCAAACATTTATTCTTTGAGTTACACACAGTCCACTACCTTCTTTAAGTTACTTTCAAATATACAATTACATTATTATTGATTACAGTCACCTATTGTGCTTTCAAATGGCAGGTCTTATTTATTCTTTCTATCTTTTGGTATCCATTAACTATCACCACCTCCCCCTCAGCCCTCTACTATACTTCCCAGCCTCTAGTAACCATTCTCCTACTCTTCATGTCCATGAGTTCAATTGATTTATTTTTGGATCCCATCAAAAAGAGAGAACATGTGACGTTTGTCCTCCTTTGCCTGCTTTGTTTCACTTAACGTGATGATCTCCAGTCCCATTCATGTTGTTGTAATGACAAGATCTCATTCTTTTTTATGGCTATTAATCCATAATGTATATGTACATTTTCTTTATCCATTTATCTATTGATGGACACAGTTTGCTTCCCAGTCTTAGCTATTGTAAACAGGATGCAACTAATATAAGAGTCCAGATATCTCTTTGATATACTGACTTCCTTTCTTTTGGGTATATGCCCTGCAGTGGGATTGCTGGATCATATGGTAGCTCTATTTTCAGTTTTTTGAGAAACTTCCAAACTGTTCTTCATAACGGTTGCACTAATTTCCATTCCCACCAACATGGACAAGGGTTCCCTTTCCTCCACATCCTCACCAGCGTTTGTTATTGCGTGTCTTTTGGTTATAAGCCATTTTTACTATGTGCATGTATAACTGGAGTGAGATGATACCTCATTTTAGTTTTGCTTTGCATTTGTCTGACGACCAAGGTTGTTGAGCACCTTTCCATCTGCCTGTTTGCTGTTTGTATGTCTTCCTAAGAGAAATGTCTATTTAAATATTTTGCCTATTCCTAAAATCAAATTATTAGATTTTTTCTCTATAGAGTTTTTGGAGTTCCTTTTATATTCTAGTTATTGACTCTTGTCAGAGGGGTAAATTGCAAATATATTCTCCCATTCTATGGGTTATTTCTTCACTTTGTTGATTGTATCCTTTGCTGTGAAAAGCTGTTTAACTTGATCTGATCCCATTTGTTTAATTTTGCTTTGATTGCTTTTGCTGTGCTTGTGGGGTATTGCTCAAAAATTCTTTGCCCACACCATCATCCTGGAGATTTTCCCCAAAGTTTGCTTGTAGTAGTTTCATAATTTGAAGTCTTACATTTAAGTCTTTAACCCATTTGGTTTGATTATTCTATTTGGCAAGAGATAGAAATCTAGTTTCATTCTATTTCTTATGGCTATGCAGTTTTCCCAGCACCATTTGTTGAAGAGACTGTCTTTTCCTCAGTCTATGTTCTTGGTACCTTTGTCAAAAATGTGTTCCTTGTAGGTGTGTGGATTTGTCTCTGGGTTCTCTATTTTAATCCGTTGGTCTATGTGTCTGTTTTTATGCCAGTACTATGCTGTTTTGATTAGTTTAGCTCTGTAACACAGTTTAAGTCAGGTAATGTGATTCCTCCAGTTTGGTTCTTTTGGCTTAGGATAGCTTTAGCTACACTGGTCTTTTGTAATTCCATATACTATTTTTTGTTTGAGACAGAGTTTCACCCTTGTTGCCCAGGCTGGAGTGTAATGATGCGATCTTGGCTCACTGCAGCCTCCACTTCCTGGGTACAAGCAATTCTCCTGCCTCAGCCTCCTGAATAGCTGGGATAGCAGACATGAGCCACCATGCCCAGCTAATTTTGTATTTTTAGTAGAGACAGGGTTTCTCCACGTTGGTCAGACTGGTCTCCAACTCCTGAGATCTCCCCACCTCAGCCTCCCAAAGTGCTGGGATCACAGGTGTGAGCCACTGTGCCAGGCTCCATATACATTTTAAGAATTGTTTTTTCTATTTTCATAAAGAATGTCATTGATATTTTGATAGGATTGCATTGAATCTGTCAACTGCTTTGGGTAGTATGGACAATTTCCAATCCATGAGCATGGAATATCTTTCCATTTTTGTGTGTGTTCGTTTCAATTTCCTTCATCAGTGTTTTATAGTTTTCATTATAGAGATCTTTCACTTGTTAGTAAATTCCTATGTATTAAATTGTATGTGTGGTTCTTGTGAATGAGATTATTTTTTAAAATTCTTTTTCATATTGTTTACTGTTGGCATATAGAAATATATGTATGTTTTTGTATGTTAATTTTGAATCTTGCAACTTTCCAGAAGTTGTTTACCAATGCTAATAGTTTTCTTGTGGAGTCTGTAGATTTTTTCAAATATAGGATCATATAATCTGCAAGTAAGAATAATTTGACTTTTCCCTTTCCAATTTGGGTGCCCTTTATAAATTTCTGATTTGTCTGATTGCTCTGTCTAGGACTTCCCGTGCTGTGTTAAATAACAGTGGTAACAGTGGGCATCTTTGTCTTGTTCCCGATCTTAGAGAAAAGGCTTTCAGCTTTTCCTCTTTCAGTATGATACTAGCTGTGAATCTGTTGTATATGGCTTTTATTACGTTGGGGCATGTTTCTTCTATCTCCAGTTTTTAAGGGCTTTCTTTTCATGAAGGGAAGTTAAATTTTGTCAAATGCTTTTTTCACCATCAATTGAAATTATCATATGGTTTTTATCTTTAGTTCTGTTGGTATGATATATCATATTGATTGATTTGCATATGTTGAACCATTCTTGCATCCCAGGGATAAATTCCACTTGGTCATGATGAATGATCCTTTCAATGTATTGTTGAATTTTGTTTGCTAGTATTTTGTTGAGGATTTTTGTGTCAACAGTCAGCAGAGCTCTTGGCTTGTAGTTTTCTTTTTGTGATGTGTCTTTGTCTGGTTTTGGTATCAGGGTAATACTGGTCTCATAGAATGAATTCTGAAGCATTCCTGCATCCTCTATTTTTCAGAATAGTTTGAGTAGGATTGTATTAATTCTTTAAATGTTTGGTAGGATTTATCAGTAAAGCCATCAGGTCTTGGGCTTTTCTTTACTGAAAAACTTTTTATTCTGGCTTTGATCTTGTTACTTATTATTGATCTGTTCAGGTTTTAGTTTTCTTCCAGGTTCAATCTAGATAGGTTGTGTGTATCTAGGAATTCCTCACTTTCTTCTAGATTTTACCATGTATTGTCACATAGTTGCTCATTTCTGAATTTCTGAACTATCAGTTACAATGTCTCCTTTTTCATTTTTGATTTTATTTATTTGGATCTTCTCTTTTTTTTTTCTTAGTCTGACTAAAGCTTTGGAAATTTTGTTTAACTTTTCATAAAGACCCTTTTTGTTTCATTCCAATTTTATTTAATTCTGTTTTGATTATTATTATTTTTTTTTCTTCTACCAATTTTGGGTTTGGTTTCTTGGTTTTCGAGTTCTTTAAGGTAAATTGTTGTTTATCTAAAATTTGTATTCTTTTTGATATAGGCACTTATAACCATAAACTTTCTTCCTAGTACTGCTTTTGCTGTATCCCATAGATTTTGATGTGTTGTGCTTCCATTATCATTTGTTTCAAGAAATTTTCACTTTCCTTCTTAACTTCTTTATTGACTCACTGGTCATTCAGGAGCATATTGTCTAATTTCCATGTATTTGTATAGTTTCTTAAATTCTTCTTGTTAAGAATTTCTAGTTTTATTTCAATGTTGTCAGAGAAGATACTTGATATTATTTCAATTTTTTGAATGTTTTGAGACTTGCCTTGTGACCTAGCATATGGTTTATCATTGAGAATAATCCATATGCTGAGGATAATATATATATGTTCTGCAGCTCTTGGATGAAATTTTCTGTAAGTATCTATTAGATCCGTTGGTCTATAGTGCAGGTTGAGTCTAATATTTCTTTGTTGATTTTCTTTTGGGAACATCTGTCAAATGTTGAAAGTGGGGTGAGGTCTCCAGTTATTATTGTACTGAAGTCTATCTCTTTCTTTAGCTCTAATAATATATGCTTTATATATCTGGGGCTCCCATGTTGGGTGCACATACATTAAAAATTGGTATATCTTCTTGATGAATCGACCCCTTTATCATTAAATAGTGACCGCCTTTGTCTCTTTTTTTTACTTGTTGTCTTGAAATCCATTTTGGCTCATGTAAGTATAGTGACTCCTGCTCTTTTTTGGTTTTCATTGGCATAGAAAATCTTTTCCATCTTTTTATTTTCAGGCTCGAGGTGTCTTTATAAATGAAGTGTTTCTTGTAGAAACAGATAAATGGTTCTTGCCCTTTCATTCATTCAGCCAGTCTTTGTCTTCTGATTGGAGAGTTTAGTCAATTTTCTTTCAATATGATTATTAATAAGTAGGTCCTTATTTCTGCCATTTTTTAAATTTGTTTTTTGGTTGTTTTATAGTTTTCTCTTCCTTTTTAAAAAAATTCCTGTCTTCCTCTAATGAAATCATATCTGGGGATATGATTTAGTTTCTTGCTTTTTATTTTTTGAGTGTCTATTATATTTTTTGATTTGATATTACCAACCAAATACCAAACCTTTGGTATGAGGCTTGCAAATACTGTCTTATAACTTATTATTTGAACCTGATAACTCAACCATCTTAGCATAAACAAAGCAACAGCAAAAATAAAACTAATAATGATTCACCATAATTTCATCTTCCCACTTCTTGACTTTTTGTTAACGTTTATATCTTATTGTACTATGTCTTGAAAAGTTGTTGTAGTTATTATTTTTGATTGGTTCATTAGTTTTTCTACTTAGGATGAGTCGTTTACATACCACAGTTACAGTGTTCTAATGCCTGTGTTTTTCTGTATACATACAATTGACAGTATGTTTTCCACTTTCAGGTGATTATTTATTGCTCATCAATGTCCTTTTCTTCCTTTTTGAAGTATTCTCTTCAGTTCTTGCAGAACAGGTCTGTTATAAATGAAATCCCTTAGCTTTTGTTTGCCTGGGAAAGTCATAAATACTCCTTCATGATTAAAGAATATTTTCACTGTATACTATTCTAAGGTAAAAGTTTTTTAAGCACTTCAAATATGTCATGCCATTCTCTTTTAGTCTATAAGATTTCCACTGCAAAGTCTGCTTCCAGATGTATTAAAGCTCCATTGTATGCTATTTGTTTCTTTTGACTTACTGGCATTAGGATCCTTTCTTTATCCTTGACTTTTGGGAGTTAGATTATGAAATGCCTTGTGGTAGTCTTCTTTGAGTTAAATGTGCTTGGTTTTCTACATCCTTCTTGTACTTGAATATTAATATCTTCCTCTGGGTTTGGGAAGTTCTCTGTTATGTCTTTGAATAAACTTTTCTACTGCTGTCTCTTTCTCTACCTTCTCTTTAAGGCCAGTAACTCTTAGATTCGCCTTTTTGAGTCTATTTTCTAGATCCTGTAGGTGGGCATCATTGTTTTTCACTCTTTTTTCTTTTGTCTCCTCTGTGTATTTTCAAATAGCCTGTCTTGAAGCTCACTAATTCTTTTTCTGCTTGCTCCATTCTGCTGTTAAAGAACTCTGATGCATTCTTGAGTATACCAATCGCATTTTTCAGCTCCAGAATTTCTGTTTGATTCTTTTAAATTATTTCAATCTCTTTGTTAAATTTATCTGGTAGGATTCTGAATTCCTTTTCTGTGTTATCTTGAATTTCCTTGAGTTTCCTCAGCACAGCTATTTTGAATTCCCTGTCAGAAAGGTCACATATCTCTGTTTCTCCAGGATTGGTCCCTGATACCTTATTTTGTTAATTTGATGAGGTTATGTTTTTCTGGATGACATTTATGCTAGTAGATGTTCTCTGGTGTCTGGGCATTGAAAAGTTACATATTTATTGTAGTCTTTACTGTCTGGGCTTATTTGTAGTCATCCCTTCTTGGGAAGAATTTCCAGATATTTAAAAGGACTTGCCTGTTGTGACCTAGGCTGTTTCTGTTTTGGGGGCACCCCAAGCCAAATAACACTGTGGTTCTCGCAGACTTGTAGAGGTACCATCTTAATGGTCTTGGACAAGATCTGGGAAAATTCTCTGCATTACCAGGCAGAGACTCTTGGTCTCATCCCATAGTTTATCTCAAGCATACGGAGTCTCTCTTTCTCTGTTCTGAGCCACTCAAAGCTGAGAGTGTCCTATCCTGCTGTGGCAGACCTGGTATCAAGATGTAAGACAAATTTCTTCTCACTCTTCCCTCTCTTCTCCTGAAATGGAAGAAAGGGGTTTCTTTGGGAGCCATGAACCATGCAGCCTGGTGCTAAGGGAGGGGTGATTCCAGTACACTCTTGACTACCCAGCTGGTGTCTCAGTATGTCACATCCCTCCCCAGAGCCCTCTCTTTGGGCCTAGTTCAGCCCTAATAGTCACCTATGAGTTTTAATCCTTATAATTGAGACTACCTTTTAAGTTTACTTAGAGACTGAGAGCAGTTTGGCCCTCAGTAGTGAGGTTTTTGGCCACTCAAATTCAGATTTCTGTGATCCACAATTCCTCTCTGGCCCAGGCTGGTTTAGATGCTTCCTCTATGGGCGGGCCTCAGATGAGTTTGATTTCTTTTTTCTTTCTGCTCTAACAGGACAGCACTGAGTTAACTGTCTGCCCCACATTGCTGTGTTCTCCCTCCCTCAGTGCCCAGAGATGCTTTTCCTACCATGCTGCTGCTGTGGGGGATGGGGGAAGGGTGGCCTTGGTGATTCAGGACTGGGTTTTCTATCTTTTCAGTGCCTCTTCCAGTGATATGAAGTTAAAATCAAGTACTATGAGTGCTCATCTAATTTTTGGTTCTTATGAAAGTGTTTTTCTATGAAGATAAGTTGTTAACTTGGTGTTAATGCCTGGGGTGCAGGGAAGCAATCAGTGGAGCTCTCTATTCCATCTTGCTCTACCTCCCTACTAATGCATAATGTTAATAAAGTAGACTGACTTTTAGTTAGTTTTATGATTGCTTTACCATTTGCTGTATGCACTCCATCTGTCTTACTGCACTGTGTGTGAAGCTGACAACTTTGGCAGCCCCAGCCTTGGAATGCCACTCTTCTTGGAAAGTCTGATAAAGGGTAGGGCTAAATCACCTCTAACTGGGAACTGGAAAATAGGCTTTGTCTTTTTATTAAGGTTAATATTGTTGCTAATAATAATACCAGTAGACCTCAAATCCCTGATATCAATACTGCATCAGGCCCATTCTACTTGTTGCTCAGTGTATCAATCACTAAGATGAAAAGTTTTGTAGCAAAGGAAGAGTTTATTCACTGGAAAGCTAAGTAAGGAGATAAGAAAACAGATCTCAAATCCACTGACCATGGACTAGTTTTAAGGATATTTATTGCATAGAGGAGCAAAGTGGTCCAAGGAATGAAGAAAGGTGATTGGAGGTAAAAGAAATATTAGGCAGCTGGTAATCTACACTAGTGTAGTCAAGCTTTATGGCTCTTTACAAGACTCATTCACACAACAGTGTGGCATGGTTGGAAGATGGAGTTATTTGCCCTCTGAAGTTGAAAGGTCACATATCAAACATTCACATAGGCCCAGTTGAAGGGCCAGTGGCCTCAGGTGGTTTACTGGACAAGAACTGACCCCAAACTCTTGAAAAACAACTGAAGCAATTGTTGCCATGGCAACCCATACATTGGAGATGTTATCTATAAGGAAACTAGTGAGAGTTTAGATATATATTGTTTAACTATGTGACTTTTGGCTAGATGTGTTTCAAAGTCATCTGAAAGCAAGTGACTAAAAGCAAAGGAGGCAGGTTTGGCAGGTCTAATCAGGTGAGCCTTCAGTTTCAGCAGGAAACTCCGAAGTTTATTAGGAGAAAGCAGAAGCATACCCAGGTAAGGAATTCTGTCCACACATTCTGCCCTCTGAGATTCTCGCTCACCTGCGTCTGGAATGCTACCACATCATCTCTTCAGCAGAAAGAAGTTTGACTTACTGTGTGACAATTTCCTTTACCCACTGAGGGGTCAGCCGATTCCAACTGTAGTCTTGCAACCTTAGTCAAAGCTTTTCTTTCTTACAACTGTGTCTCCTCATATGAAAAAGTGCAGATGTTAGGCTACCTCAGAAGACGCACATCCCTACCGAGGCTAGGAGGTAACCGTGACTGTAGATGGCAAGGACTGAGTAAAAGGGAGGAGTGGAGACGGTAAATACCAGGCAGCCCACATTCCGTCCCAAGCAGGTAGCATCTGCTCCACATTCACCAATCAATGCCACAGGCAGGCTTGGTATTGCTGGATACTTTTACTTCTCCAAAAGATCAATTACCTTCTTTTTAAATGTTCGATCCTATGCTTTTGAATGTTGGAAACAAAATGTTGAAAATTAAAACCTTGATGAGACAGACACGTATCTACCGGCCAGTTTATGGTCTCTGAATTTTGTGAGATTTCTTATTCTTGGGTTTCCTAAGTGATTCCATCATGCTGAAAAAGAGGAGCTTGACTTTATTCCTTGGGTAGAGCATCCAAAAATGGTTTCTGATCTGATGCCAAGCTCACAGCTTCACCTTTTATAAACCATTGTTAGTTTGGTCTGAATATGTTTAATCCATCTAGCTTGCACCCACTAGGCTGGGAGAAAAGGAGGATTATCTTTTGTCAATGGTTTCCATTCTACATCATGACTTTGAGGTCCATTTGGGATTCTGTTGGCTGTTTCTATTAAGATATAAATACAAATGGAAGTGGAAATGAAACAAATGAAAATTCCCAAACTGAACCGACAAAATTAAAGTACAGATTCTCTGCATGTTAATGAACCTCTTTTATTTTTATGGTGAAAGGGTTAATTAAGGTAAGAACAGTCTTTGCTGCTGTTTCTTTACATACTCTTTTTTTCTGGTGCTAACATTTCGTGTTAATTGCTTTGGTAAGTTAGGGATACATTTTTGTTTGTTTGATTTACTTGCAATGTACTGCAGCTCACTGCCCATTTCAATTTTTATTTTTTCCTTATTGCCTTAATATTTTCCTAAACTACACAAAGTATAAGGAATTTTAAAGATTAACAAGAAGTGAAAAGTAATTGGAATTAAAAAGAGGAAAGAAAAGCAGGGGACCAGAAGAAGGCAAAGACTGGGGAAAGGAAGCCTGAACAGAATTATCATTGTTGGTCACTAAACGATGCTGCTGCTCTTGACTGTCATGAGTCTAGTGGCCTTTCCTCAGTGACAGAAATCCATGCTCTCATTCTTTTATTTAATGCTTCCATTGTAATAGAAGAGGGTACTTATTCAAATATAATACCATTTTCAGAAGAATTATGAAAACATACTAAAGTCGATGTATGAGAATGCTCTCAGTCCCAATTTTCCATGTAATAAAGGGCATTTCTGAAGCATAATTTATGCATTGCATCATTCGTTATAATCAATTAAAGTAGAGAACACAATTATAAATTAAATCTTTTCAGAAGAGGATTAAAATGATCTTATAAACAGGCTTTTTCAGTATGAGAGGACAAGCTTTACCTCTGAATTGAAAATCAATGCCATATAAATACGAATGCAAGAGAGTTTAATTAATCTACAGTTTATTCTCGACTACTGTGAGAAACAAAAAGAAACTATAATTTACTTAGGACCTGTCTGTTTAATTTCTAGAACAATTGCATTATTGGAGAGAGTAATTATCAGTGCCAAGGAATGCATTTGAATGCTGAGAAATCACAAGAACAGTGTTGAAAGTCTCCATGCTTGAAATTTAATCTGTTTCACAGTGCTGCGATCTAATAAAAGAGCACCTGAATTTCAGCCATTTACAAGCCGCTTGCATTTGTCTGTGCTTGCCTGTTTTTATTAAATTCCTGGGGGGAAATAACCATCTCAGTCATTTAAAACAATTATTCTAAAATATTGCCTCATTGATGAAAGGAGTAAAACATTTCTGGCAGGGGCCAAGAAGTGATTTATACATAACATTTTCAATGAATATTTTACCCTTTAAATGGACACAAGTGAAGAGAAACCAGACACATAATTTCAGAATCTCTAAGAAAATTTCAGAGCCAAATGTCAAACACAAGAATTTAAAGCAAAAGAAAAAATAAAAAATATAATTAAAAACAACCAATCATCTTTATATGGCAATCTTTGGACACATCCTCAATTATTTAAAGAGGTGTCTTTTTAGGGCAGTAGGGGTTATGAAGAACCTTGCACTCTTACTTGAAATACAGAAACTTGGGCCCTACCAAAAATCTAGGAATCAGAAAACCTTATTTATGGGCCTGGTATAGGATCTAGGAAACTGAATTTTAGATTTTAGGAGATTTTGATCAGGTTGACACTTTGGGAAACCCTACACTGCAGCTGTAACAAATTACTCATGTTTATCAGACATTTTGCTAGCAGCTAAATGCTTTTTTAAACCCAGGATGGAAACTAAACAGCTGCTCTGACAAAGGCAGGTTGTCATTCTCAAGACTGGCCTACTTGGCCTGCCCTTCAACCTCAAGAGGTAATCCATCCCTGTAGACTACTGACAACCTCAAAACTTGATTAAACAATAGCTTTTGTATCTCCTCTTGGAAAGAACCAAAAAGTTAACATGAACATTTTGTGAGAATTTCACTAACATTTGTGGACGTGGGGGAATGTGGTTTTTAATCAAGTCTAACATATAACAGGCCAGCCACAAGACAGTCTAACCAGATGTTCAAGGCTACCTCAATTCTGATTAGTTATTTCCCTGGCACACCCCCTTTTTTTTGAGCCTCTCTCTGTTGCCCAGGTTGGCGTATAGTCCCACGATCTCGGCTCCCTGCAACCTCTACCTCCCAGGTTAGATTCTCCTGCCTCAGCCTCCCAAGTAGCTGGGACTACAGGTGCCCACCATCACATCCAGCTAATTTTTGCGTTTTTAATAGAGACAGGGTTTCACCATATTGGCCAGGCTGGTCTCGAACTCCTGACCTGTGATCTGCCCACCTTGGCTTCCCAAAGTTCTGGGATTACAGGCATCAGCCACCGAGCCCAGCCAGCCACAAACCCATTTTTAACTGTTTTATATCACCTGTGTTGTTGATGGAATTGTGAAAGAAAGCAACATTTGGCTGCCTAACAACCATTTCCATTCTCATTTGGGCTTTTTTGGTTTTCTACTACAGGATGGAAAAAGGATGAAAAAGCCAATGCTGACCTTCTTGGCTTCCCTTGCAGCCAAGAGTGGCCATGCCACCCAGTTTTGAACAAACATAAGTAAGAGGCAGTCTTCTGGAGCCAGTATGAAAAAGGATTTTTTTGGTGATAAAAGCAGGATACCTGAAGAGAGCTTTCTTGACATTTTGGCTGCCCTCTGCTTTTTGCCTTTGGAAGCAGTCACATGAAGTTATATCAGAAATGGTGGCAGCTGCCTCGTCATCCCAAGGAGAGGCCAGAAGAGTGACCGAGCCACTTGTTTTCTGCCAGACCGTGGTGCAGCTGATAACAGAAAGCCAGAGGGTCTACCTCTAGGTTTCTTGTTATATAAAAATTAATATCCTTGAATTGTAGGCCTTCTTAGTTGTATTTTTGTTTCTTTTACCTAAAAGCATTCTAACTGATGTTGTTTATAACAAACTTTTTTCTTCTTCACTGGGTCATCTTCTCCTAGTGGAATATTTTCCCAGGAACTTTTTGAAGTAATATGATATTAAAAATTGAAAGCATTTCTAGCTGGGTGACCAATGGTGTAATGTGTACAACACACACACATGTACATTTCTAGCTCAGATTCAAGATCAGAATACCCAAAGGTAAATTCTGTAACTCTCACAAGCACTCAAAACGATCTTGTTAGTCATCATTTAAAACATTGATTAATAGATATACCTTGCTTTCCTCCAAAAGGTGTTTAGAAAAACTTACAACTATTCACAAATTACAGACACATTACATAGAAAGACTTAGAGCAAAGTCAAAAAAGAAGCAAGAGCTAAGTCATGATATAGAGCCTAGGTAAAGAGAAAGAGAAAAAAGCATAACCTGAGATGCTATATGGTGGGGCCATATATTTATTTTTAAACCAAGTACTAGTAGTTATTTGAAGCAAACAGATTGTTCAGAACAATTGTAACTATTCCTGATCCAGATGTCAGGTGTCAGGAAGGAATTTTTCCCCGAGAATTCTTATAAATAGGGTATTGTGTAGTGTAATTAGGCTCTGTAGTATGGTATCCTGGGACCTCTGCCTCCATCATCACACCAGGGTGCCTGGTCCTTTGTGAAGCTGTTTTTTTTTTTTTGGCCGGTGGGACAAGATCTCACTCTGTCCCCGAGGCTGGAGTGCAGTAGTACGATCATGGCTCACTGCAGCCTGGAGCTCCTAAGCTCAAGTGATCCTCCCACCTTAGCCTCCCGAGTAGCTGGGACCACAGGTGCACACCATGATGCCTGGCTAAGTTTTTTTGCAGAGATGGTGTCTCACTATGTCGCCCTGGCTGGTTTCAAACTCCTGGCCTCAAGTGATCCTTCTGCCTCAGCCTGCCGAAGTCTGGGATTATAGGCATGAGCCATCACACCTGGCTCATGAAGCTTGCTGCACAGAAAGTAAAGCACAGAAAAACAGAGTGAGTCTAAACAGACCTGTTGAAAAGGATTCGTGGGCACACTGGGATAGCCTTTGCTTGGGTTGAGTAACGAAAAATAACTTCTTAAAAAAAGTGTTGTGATCACAACATAAGTGTTAAGAACGCAGATTCTGAAGCCAGGTTGCCTAGCTTTGAATCTCAACCTTGCTGCCTGTTATCTGAGTGACTGTGGACATGTTACATAATCCTCTGTGCCTCAGTTTCCCCATATGAATTATAACAGTACTTAATTATGAAGTTTTGTGAGGAGCACATGTGCTACTTAAAACAGTGCCAGGGACATAATAAGTATTATATTAGTGATTGCCATTATCCAATTTAGAGCTTGCTCTACCATGAGCTTTGAACTAAACCGTGTTATAAATCATCTGGGTTCTAGTTATCGATTCCCCATGAAAGCCTAATATTTAGTAGTTTTAAAAAGCAAACATTTTATCTCATGATTGTGTAGGTGGAAAATTTGGGAGGCCTCCTATGGACAATTTTTCTGCTGCTCAAAGAACTGACTAGGGTCACTCAGTAGTACTTATCTGGTGGCTGGTCTGGTCTGAGTCTGAGCTCAGGTAAGACTGTCAAAGAAAGTGCCTACACATGACCTATCCAGCCTGGCAGCCTCAATGCAATTAGACTCCTCATATAGTGGCTCAAGTTTCTTACAGAGTCGGTATTCCAAGAGACCCCGGTGAAAGTAGCAAAGTGTTTTCAGACTTGGTCTTAGAAGTTTCAGAATGTAGCTTCCACTGCATTCTGTTGTTCAAGCATGACATAAAAAGTCAATGTAAATTCAAGGGGGAAAGAATTAAACTCTACATCCCAATGGAAAGAGAATAAAGAACTTCCAACCATCTTTAATCTACCACATCAAGAATATACCTTCCTGGGCCAGTCTGAGACATGCGTCACTACATCATTTCATGCAACCATATTCCTTCTTCAGTGGCATAGTGCTGCTAAAGCTTTTCAATATAAGGATACACATAATTTAAACTCTTTTAAAAAAATTTTATTTGAAGACTTTTGATCACAAAAAGACACTGTACTACTAATCATTTAATATTTTCTTAGTAGCTCTAAAACCTAATTTGTATTGTGAAACACAGGATTTCTTTTTAAAATCAGCTATCGAGGCCGGGTGCGGTGGCTCACGCCTCTAATCACAGCACTTTGGGAGGCCAAGGTGGGCAGATCATGAGGTCAAGAGATTGAGACCATCCTGGTCAACAAGGTGAAACCTCGTTTCTACTAAAAATACAAAAATTAGCTGGGCATGGTGGTGCGTGCCTGTAATCCCAGCTACTCGGGAGGCTGAGGCAGGAGGATTGCTTGAACCCAGGAGGCGGAAGTTGTGTGAGCCGAGATCCCGCCATTGCACTCCAGCCTGGGTAACAAGAGCGAAACTCCATCTCAAAAATAAAATAAAATAAAATCAGCTATTTCTATTTTCTCTTCTGAGAATTGGGCCACAAGAAAACTTGAGCCCTCAGACCTTGACAGTTCTGTGCTTAGGCATCTGTTACTCACCAGAAGCTGTTTGATGACTCCAGTCATCACAGTTCAGTATTCAATCTGTAAGACTAATTAGCATGTTGACTTTCAGGCTTTGTATATCAACTGAAAAGTGAATATCCTGTATTAGAGACCAATAGTAAAATATTCAGAGAAGGCCATAAGGCTAATGACGCCTTCTCAAGCTCCAGGTGTTAAATATTCTGCAAAAATGCTTATGACTGGAAGGAACTATGAGAAAGGCTGAAGATTGGATTTAAGTTATTCAATAAAGAAAGAGTGAGAAGTTTTGGAAGAATGAAAGGGGTCTCATATTTTCCTTACACCTGGTAGCAATCTCATAGTGGAGGATCCCAGATTGAATTTGTCCCTCAGAGTAGCCAGCAAACACATTGTTGTGCTTCGTCGATGTTTTCTGTATTACGTTTTTATTGTTTTAAGTCATTGTGTAAGCATTCATGATACTCAGGCACAGACCTTACTGCTCCTTATTGTGATACACTGATCTGCTTTGCTTTTAGCATCTGGAACTTGAGAAGTCCTCATTAGCTCTATGGCCTTCTCTGATCTTTAGCATCTTTGAGCTCAGAAACTAACCTCCAACATTAAACGAAATGAGTACATTAAAAAGCATATTACTCGGCCGGGCACGGTGGCTCATGCCTGTAATCCCAGCACTTTGGGAGGCTGAGGCAGGCAGATCACCTGAGGTCAGGAGCTTGAGACCAGCTTGACCAACATGGAGAAACAGGATCTCTACTAAAATTACAAAAAATTAGCCAGGTGTGGTGGCGCATGCCTGTAATCTCAGCTACTTGGGAGGCTGAGGCGGGAGAATTGCTGAACTTGGGAGGGAGAGGTTGCAGTGAGCCGAGATCATGCCATTGCACTCTAGCCTGGGCAACAAGAGCAAAACTCCATCTGAAAAAAAAAAAAAGAAAAGAAAAGTAAAAAAAGTGTTGCTTCCTTCAGTACTCTTAGCTATTGAGGGCAGGTCCTAGAACTAGGGCCACGGTGAATTGAAGGAAGAGAGAAAGGATGCATGCATTGCTCAATGGTGGGAGAGCTGGAACATAACAATGGTTATCACCGTCAGGTTACTATTGCTGGCTGTCTTGAAGTCTGACCACTAGGGTTTCAATCCAGACTCTTATTTTATTTTATTTTTATATTTTGAGATGCAGTCTCGCTCTGTCACCCAGGCTGGAGTGCAGTGGCACAATCTCAGCTCACTGTGGCCTCCAGCTCCTGGGTTCAAGCAATTCTCCTACCTCAGCTTCCCAAGTAGCTGGGATTACAGGTGGCTGCCATGATGCTCAGCTAATTTTTGTATTTTTAGTAGAGACAGGGTTTCACCAGGTTGGCCAGGTTGGTCTCTAAGGCCTGACCTCGGGTGATCCACCCTCCTCAGCCTCCCAAAGTGCTGAGATTACAGGGTGAGCCGCCGCGCCCAGCCCAGACTCTTATTTTTACACTGCATACTGTGGTGTCTTATGTCATTCATCGTGTCCTGAAGCCTACCTCAAATGTCGTGAAAAACACAGTGTTTTAAAAGACGTGCTCAAACGGCAAACTGCTTTCTTGGTAGCTATTCAATTACTTGAACTGGGTCCATTTTGCCCAGAGTTGGATCAGCCTATTGCTGATTATATTAGCCGGGCTTTCAGGAGACGCACTAATAGCTAACAATTGTAGGGGGAAAAAATCTTGTATAAACTATCAGAATATCATGAGATTGCCTTTATTAGTCACCAGTCAATCAAATCGGATCGAGCTTGGCCTTGTTTTCATAGAACATTTGTTCTGTCCAACATTTAAGGAAAGATCACCTAGGCAATGGCCCTATTTTCTCACATATGTTTTTACTTTTTGGGAAATATATTTATCTCATTATGAACAGGAACATTCTCTGTATGTACCTTCATATTCATTTCTCCTCAGTATTGTCACTTTAAGAACTTTCTTGTTCAAGAACAGCATGGAATGTTCCTCAGGTCCTATAGTAAGGAAACTGATGGATCTTATTCAGGCAGTTCTGGAATTGGACTGCACGTAATGGTTGGGCCTCTGTTTAAGAGGACATTCTTTCCCCCAACCCCCAGCCCAAACATGATGTAATTTGAGACCCTCTGGGTTTTCCATTTCCCTCCACTGGTTGATTTTTGGTCCTGTGTCAAGGAATTATTCTCATTAGAACAATAACAACAAAAACGCTTTGTTCTTTCATTGGTCTCTTGGGTGTTTTTAGTGGTATTGAACTCAGACATATATTTACTGTTTCTTGAAATCTTGAATTTCACATCTCACTGGAGTCATTACAGCCTTACAGCACGAGATAAATTAAATTGTATGGCATTTGTTTGAGTGGTTTCTAAAGAACAAAAGAAGTGTATGTGTCAGGAGGAAGGATGGGGGTGGATGGGCTCTATTTATACCTCGAAGATCATGGAAAACTCCTTCCCTTAAAAATAGCTGTCCTTTGTGGCTGGTACTGCTTATTGCCTATTCCAACTCAATTTCCCCTTCTTCCTTCCTAGCAGGATCTCTGATTATGTTCAGAACTGCAATGTATGTAGTTAAAAAGACCCATCGCCTGGAGTTTCTTTGCAGTGATAAAATTGTTCTGGATCTTGACTGTGGCCGTGGTTATAGAAATCTATACAGGTGATAAAAATCACAGAACTATGTACATGAACATATAACAACCTGAAAACTGAATGTACACAAGAACTAGTGAAATCCTAGGAGGGTCTGTCATCGACACTAATTAACTGTGAACTGTTGATGCAGATTTAATTTTGATAATGTACTCTAGTTATGTAAGAGGTTACCTTTGACGGATGCAACATCACGGCTACAGAGGATCTTTGATGTAATTTTTGCAGCTTCTTGTGAGTCTGTCATTATTTCAACATAAAAACTTAAACAAAATAAAGATACTGACCTCAGAATTCCTTGGAAATAAGGATTCCCTAGTGAACTAATTTCGACCAACGAGCTATAAGCAGGTGGTGATCCTGGGTTAGCCACTTTATCTTACTTAAGAAGGGCATTACTCCCCATTCTTTTACCTTTCTTTCTGTGAACAACATAGACATGGGGCCAGAGAGGCAGTTTATTTCATGTAAGTATGAAGTAGAACATTGCTTAGAGGTGCATAGAAAATTAGAAGGAACTTGTGTTCTTGACTGTACCAGTCCAGGAAAGTCTCCATTGGGGTTTTTAATCATATAAGGAAAATGAACCCCTTAGATGTTTAAGACCATGAGTTAGGGTTTATGTTCTTTGTTTTGCATGAAACCCTAAACAATACTTTTCTTAGTTCCAAATGTAACCTTGGTCACCAAAGTTCTGGGAGCTGGAAGCCTTTTATTTCTCCATTCTGAGGAGAACCATGGACAGTACACTAGAAAACACTTTAGGACACCCGTGTTCTTGTAATAAGAATGAATAAGAAGTTCCATTTTCTCTAAGATGAGAAGTTTGGACTTAAGAAGGCATGTATTTGTATGATTCAAGAAAAACCTTGAACTAGGGAATGGAGAATGGTAGCACATAGAGGCATGCTAAAACAGAACCTAATGATCAAAGAGTATTGGTGAAGTAAATAATGTGGTATAGATGGATAGTAAAGCAAGAGTAATAGACTAAATCCCTTTTCACAATTATTTGTTATCTTTTTCTTATCAGAGAACAATCATTTCTTCCTATTCCAATACATTTTGCTTTGCTTCCTAGGAGAAGAGTAAACATTCTATCTCATCAACTTTAAGCTTGACCATGATACACTTTGGCCAATGGAATGTGAATTTCACATAGAAACCTTATGAAGCATCACAGATTTTCCACAGAGCCCTTTCTCTTCTCCTGTGCTGTCAAGCTTCCTCTCTCATCTATTTCACTGAATGAGAAGACATGTGAAACAGACCTATAGCTTGGCTGCAGTCAATCCACAGCTGAAATATAACATGAGCAGGGAATAAGCCTTTGTTGTTGTAAGCCAGTAAGAATTTTGAGTTTTTGTTACTGCAGCAAAACTCATACAAAGAGGATTCAACAATTCATTGATGAGAAGTAGTCCAAGGAGAAAGTTGCAAAAGTGCAAAAATGATAATCTAAGGAAGAAATTGTTACTGAAAGCTGGGAAGTAGGGACAGCCACTAAGAATGGGAATATAAATTTGGTTGGGTAAATTCTTTAAATTTTGCCAAATGTCTTCTTTTATATTATACTGCCAAGTGGTTATAAGTAGGGGCTCTGAGACCAGGCACATGGGTTCTAATTCACAATCCTCCATTGGCAAATTGTTTGTCTTTGGTCAAGTTATATAAAGTCTTCTCTAAAATGGGATAATAAATAGGATTGTATACTCACTAGTGGGTGTACAAGGAGAATAAAGTATATCAGCACCTAGCACTTAAGTGTTTGGTCTATATCATGCACTGAATAAATGCTAGCTAGTATTAATGTGAGAATTCTTTTTTCACTCCCATTATCCCAAAATACTATGCTTTTGGCTTTTTCTGAACAATAAAAAAATTACCAGAGCTGTAAACATAAATTCTGACCAGTGAATGAAGGTCTAGAAAAAATTGAGGGAAGACAAATAACAGTTAGAAAAAGGGGAAAAATGAAAAATGTTTAGCTGGGTGTGGTGGCTTATGCCTGTAATCCCAGCACTTTGAGAGGCCTAAGTGGGTGGATCACTTGAAGGTCAGGAGTTCAAGACCAGCCTGGATGTTATGGTGAAACCCTGTCTCTACTAAAAAAATTACAAAAATTAGCTGGGTTTGGTGTGCATTTGTAATCTGAGCTACTGGGGAGCCCAAGGCAGGAAAATCGCTTGAACCCATGAGGCAGAGGTTGTGGTGAGTCAAGATTGGATCACTGCACACTCTGGCCTGGGCAACAGAGCAAGACTCTGTCTAAAAAAATAAAGAAAAGAAGAAAAGCAAAGGCAAAGGCCTTTAGTGTGTGTAATGTGTGTGTGTGTGTGTGTGTGTGTGTGTACACTAAAAGCAAAGGAAGAATTCAAAATATTCTACTTTTTAGTGTAATTGCTATTATTAATTTTTATTGAAATGTTTTGAACATATACAAACTGGAGAGAATTGTAAAATGAGCCCCAGTTATTCAGCACCTAAGTATGGCAATAATCAGCTCATGACTATTCTCATTTCATTTACGCTCCTTCTTCCCCTGCCCCACCAGCTTATTATTAAGAAAATTCCAGACATCATAGCATTTGGTTTAATAACTTTGAAAAATACTTTGCAATGAATCTTTTTCTAATAAAGGATAGCATGTTTGGACTCTTAGAGTTTCTTAATAGGAGTTACATAGCATCAGAAAATTAGAGTGTAATTATTAACTGGTGGGTGGTATATCAGCTTGTTAAAACACAAAGTGTGAGCTGCGATCATGGTCTAGAGCCAAGAGTCTGCCACATGTGCTTCTCACATGGCTTCAGGGCACTTCTTTCTCAAGTGCAGTGGTGTGAGCAAGATATTTAAGAGTGGCACCTTATAAAACCTGAAGAACAATTCATTGCCAAAAAAAGTCAATTCATTTTATTTCAATCCATATTTAAGACCATCAAGAATCCAATATACTTTATTATTTCAGAAAAATTTGGTTAGTTTAAGATAGCCCTGCCCTTATAGTTCCATAAGGAGAGAGACACATATATAGTTAATTAGTTAATTATAACCCAAGACAATTTGAAGACTTTCAGTATAGAATTCCAAACCAAAGCTATATCAGCACAGAGGGAGTGCGAGTCATTTTGTATTTGAGGAGATGAGGCAAGGAGAGACAGTTTCCTAGAGAGAAAAAAAATTTTTTTTTTTTTGAGACAGTCTTGCTCTGTCGTCCAGGCTGGAGTGCAGTGGTGCCATCTAAGCTCACTACAACCTCTGCCTCCCAGGTTCAAGCAGTTCTCCTGCCTCAGCCTGTGAGTGGCTGGGACTACAGGAGTGCAGCGCCATACCTGGGTAATTTTTGTATTTTTATTAAAGACAGGGTTTTACCATGTTGGCCAGGCTGGTCTCAAACTCCTGACCTCAGGTGATCCACCCACCTCAGCCCCCAAAGAGCTTGGGTTACCGGCATGAGTCACTGCGAGAAGGAGTAGGATTTTTTACTGGTGAACTGGAAAGTAGGTGGGTGAGAGAAGAAAACATTTTTAAAAGATGTGAGCATATATATGCATAGAGTATCAAAGGAATCAGTGACATTTTGGATCCCAGTTCTGGAACCTTCTTTCCAGTGTTATATAAGTTCAAATCGTGTTCTAGAAACTTTTTCTTTTTAAAAAAATCACTTGCTGGCATAACTAAACACTTTCTACATACTGACAAAATTTTATGTACAAATTAAATAATAAAACATTTATATTTATTTTACGTATTCCCGTAAAACTACGGTCAGCAAACTATGACCCTCAGGCCAAATCTGGCCCTTTGCCTATTGTCGTAAATAAAGTTTCCTTAGAACATAGCCACACCCATTCAGTTAGTATCATCTCTAGCTATTTTAGTGCTACAATGGCAAAGTTGAGAAGTTGTAAGAGACTAACTAGATTGCAAAGCCTAAAGTACTTATTTAGGGTCAGGCTTAATAAGAGCATCCTTAAATGTTGTGACTGAGGTGCCTGACTTGCCTCACTGCAGTCCTGATCTTGTGTTTACTATGTGGCTCTTTATAGAAAACTTTTTCCAAACCCTGTTATACAATAAAAGGCTTTGTAGCAGATTATACTCTTAAATTTAGCATTTTCCCTGAGATAAAATGAAGTCTGTTCATTCTCTAATGAACCAGAATACTAAGAAGTGGTGAGTTGTGAACATTTGCTAGTATATGGTAGTATGTTACCAAATAGGAAATGTTCTCTGCCTTTTCTGCAAAGCCTCCTGCAAAGTGATGTGGACTAGGACTGTTCATTGATTGAACGAATCTAATAGGATTCAGTTGTTGGTCTTTCCCTTCTCTTATTTATCCCATTATCTTTTCGTTTTCAGATATTTCCCCCATTTGGTTGCATTATTATAAAGTTCAGGTTACATGGGCAGATTGCTTTGTATTTTACGCTTTTGAATCAGTGGATGCACTGAGTTTGATAAAATTACTTTCATACAACATAAATAACTAGACAACAAAGGATTCACCAGAATAAATGAAAGCTCAAATGGAATGTCAATGTCTCTAGCCCCTTCATCTTCTCCACTCCCTCAGGTTACCCTGAAGAGTCCTCTAAACATGCCCTGGGCTTCTGGTGTTTCTAATGAAGCATTCTTCCATCCGAATTCCATTGTCACTTTAGTCAGGGCGTTCTGTTCAGAGAAGATTGCTTTGACAATGTTTTCTGTAAATTTTTATCTATCTTCTTATAGCTCTCATCATATAAAAGATTTCACATTATACAGTTTGAGGGCATCGCATCACCAGTGTGACAAACAAGAGACAGAACCAGGGACAGATATAATGTGAATATGCCATGAGATTTGTAAATTTCTTTTTAAGAGAATATGCAGCGTAGGGGAAGAAAAATAATTTTCTCTCTATCCTTCATAGCTCTTAACTGGGACTCCTTCTAACAAAAGATATTAAAAAGAGAAATGTATTTTTAAAAATGTAAAAAAAAGAGAAAAAAATAGAACTTAGTTAACATATATTCCTCATGTATACATCAGAAAAAAACAGAGAAATGAGAAGTCTCCAGAATGGATCTCGAAGAAGGCATTTAAACTTGAGACTTAAATATCACCATATTCTGAAACAGTGACAGGTGTGGGGAAAGGCCCAGCTAAGGTGAGATGAGCAAGAGAAGTGAAAGGTGAGGTCTGTTGTGCAGACGCCTTCTCCATTGATTATGGAGTCTCTAGTGATTAAGTCCTTCGCTTCTCGGTACAGAGAGGAAGATACCCTTACAAATGGACACTTGCTGTATAGAAATAAATTTCTTTTACAGAAAGGTAACTTTTAAGAGCTATGCCTGTGTCAGCCTACTTAGTGAATATAACCAGCTCAAAATAATCCTTATGTGGAAAAAGGCATATTTGGAGTGGCCTATTCAGATCTACAGTCATATTTTGGGGCGGTGTGTTCTGAGCCCCATCAACAGCTGCTCATTAGCAAGTTAAAACTGTTGGTGTAGTTTGAAACTTCATGAATAGAAATAAACATTATGTAATACAAAAGCTAATAATTGACTGGGTCAGCATTAGATATCTAACAAAATAATGCAAGTGGTAGGAAATACGAGGGTGAATTTGAGGTTTTGAAAGCATTCCAAAGAGAGAGTAGCTTTTTCCTATTGTTGTTTATTTACAGCAGTGTGAAAATGCTACAGGTAATTAGGCATGAGCAGGGAGGGAGAGGGCTCTCCTCCCACTCACTAGAAATGTCAGGTGTTGGTTCAGCAATTATCACATTTCCTCTCTAAAAATGATAGTTTGGCAGTGTTAGGGAGAGGCCATTTTCTGATCGTCCATACCTGTTAACATCAAAGTGTGAACTGAATGCAGGCCCTGGGAAGAAGCAACTTCCTGCGCATGCATGTTAAGGTATAATATTCTGGATCAGGAAGGGGGTCACGCCTGTAATCCCAGCACTTTGGGAGGTGGACGTGAATGGATCACGAGGTCAGGAGTTCAAGACCAGCCCGGCCAACATGGTGAAACCTCATCTCTACTAAAAAAAAAAAAAAATACAAAAATTAGCTGGACATGGGTGGTGGGTGCCTGTAATGCCAGCTACTTGGGAGGCTGAGGCAGAGAATTGCTTAAACCCAGGAGGCGGAGGCTGCAGTGAGCTGAGATCACACCACTGCACTCCAGCATGGGCGACTGAGCGAGATTATGTCTCAAAAAAAAAAATAATTAAAAAAAAGAGGATATAATATTCTGGGTCACACTCCACTGGAAAAGGGAAGAAATCCTCCGATAGGCACATGCATAACTACCTAAACATACTGTGCATGTTCAATTCCCAAAAGTAAGGAGAACACTGAGCATGAGGAAAACCCACCCTAAGGGAAGTATCATGGGCAAGAAGTTAGCCTACAAAGTCCTAGGATCATGGGTAAAGATTATTTTTGTGGTCTTCTTTTGTTCTCTTTTCTCTCCTGGATCTTCAAGTGCCTGCTTGGACCTTTTTCAAGTGAATTTCCCTTTCTTTCCTATTCTAAAGCCTTTTAAAATAAACTTCCACTCCTGCTCTAAAACTTGCCTTGGTCTCTTTTTCTGCTTTATGCCCCTCAGTCAAATTCTTTATTCTGAGGAAGCAAGGATTGAAATTGCTGTGAACCCGTCTGGATTTGCTGCCAGTAACTAACTCGGGGTAACTCAGATATCTTCCACTGCTCACAAAAATAGATATCAAATAGAGGTAAATAAAATACGGTTCTGATGCCCAGCCAAAGTTAAGGATCATAGATTTTTCATGGATCTGTTGCCAACCATGGGTTCTTGGGTTTTCAGTGCAATGGACATTGACATGAGGCCAAAAGAGTTCTCCCAGACAAAGCTTCATTGGAGCTCATGCATGGGCATAAGAGAGATAGCACAAGAGAGAATTCCCTGACTCACTCTCCGAAAAGAGTCAGCTGGGATATTAGGCAAAGCACAGGAATGGGTATCAGGGGTAAGGTATGCAGGTCAGCGTTGTCTGGTTATCGTGGCTGTCTTGAGTAATTGATTGTCCAGCTCTTCTTCCGGAGGTGAGACACTCTGCAATCTGGGTTTGATATTTTGGATTTCCTAAGGCCACTTCCTGAAATTCTTTGAGTAAAAGGCATGGTTAAACATGGTGAAAGCACAGAAAAACAACATAGAACGTTATTTTCTTTCTATGACTAAAGCCTTGAGTTAATGGTACAGTGTCAGGCGGTGGTATGGGTTTTGTGATCAGTGGGAATGCATGGGAGAACACTCTAGTGGGGATGAACTGAAATGAAGCCCTGTTCCTACTCTGTCTCAGATCTAGCTTAAAATTTCATCAGTATGGAGTACTAGAAACTAGTCATATTCTGTATGCTGGCATGGGAAATTAAATACATGAAATTTACTGAAAGTCAAAATAAAAAGTTTTAAAAAGGTGGTAGGTAGTATGATCACAAGAGCAAAGCAGACGAGGTACAGAAACCAAATGGTAGCTGAAAATCACAAAATACATAGTGGTTTGTGTGACTACTACTAGTCTATATTCTTTGCAGCTCAGAAATCCTGCTAACCAAAGTCTCTAGAAATTCAAATTAGGGGGGCAAATGACTGGATAATGTTTATACATCCCATGTGTTTCAGGAAGAAAAACACCCTTCCCACACCCTCCAAAGCCTCCCAACTCCATATGCAATCAAGTGGCACACAATAGGGTGCTTATGTGGTGTTTAGCCCTTCCTCAAAAGAACCTGGCATAAGTCTCAGTAGGAGACAGGATATCAGAATAAATAGGTCATTGTTCCACTCCATTAGGGCAATCCTGGTGTTCCCGTGGCTTGACAAAGACACAGTGCTGGGAAGTGAGGTTGATTGTTTCCTACGTCTCACATTTTAGACTGCTCCTCACTTGCTTCTTTTCAGAGTGGTTCCTTTGGTAGAAGCCCAGCTGGAAAAAAGGTCTGGAGAACAATGCCATGGAGAGATTGTCCATTTCTTTTATTCTAGTTCTCCTGTTAACCATACGTTATAAATTACTTAGCAGCTCCATTTGCTAAGCATTTTTAAGTAGAAAAGTGAACAGGCTGCATCCTCTCTGGCTTGGGGAAAATCTTGTGTTTAAAAGTGGAGTGAGAAAGTCTTGCCATCAGCATGACAGGCTTGTAGAAGTCAGACCAGGGTTGATGACACTTTTTTTCATACTCATGAGGACTCATTTTAACCGCTGTTCCGTGTGCCATTTGGTCTGAGAAACAACTGGATTTAGAAAATTTGGAGAGGTGCCTGTATTAGTTTGCCAGGTCTGCCATAACAAAGAACCACAGACTGGGTGGCTTAAGCAGCAGTAAGTTATTTTCTTAACCATTTCAAGGCTAGAAATCACAAATGAAGGTGCCAATAGGATTGCTTTCTTCTAACCCTCCTCTCTTTGGCTCGCAGAGGTCCACCTTTTTGGGTCTTCACGTAGTCTTCCCTCTCTGTGTGTCTGTGATGGTCTCTTCTCACAAAAGCACCTGTCTTGCTAGATTAGGGCCCACCCATATTGGTGCAGAATTTTGCTCTGTAATTTAGCTAAAACCGGGTTCTTGACACACAACCAGGAAAATTTAGGCATGCGGACACATTGAAGGGTAAGTAGAGCAGGATTTTACTGGGCAAAAACGGGGAAAGCAAAATAAAACAAAAAAACAGCAGAGCAAGATGGCATCCTGCTAACAGGCCTACCAGCTCACAAATTCAATCTCAGGCCACCACACCGGAACTGAAGAAGCCAGGCTCCTCCTGCTAACTGTGGCTCCACCCTGTTTCCCAGTGCACAGGTGGGCGTGCTCAGACAGGGTCCTGGCAGGTTTCCTCAACTGCACAAAAGCATCTGATGTCAACACTTGTGCGGCTGGTTGGCGATTCTCCAGCGACCCCTTTGTATCTGCCTAGGCATTTGGCTGTCTCCTATGACTTTATTTAATTAAGTTTACACTTTAGGGCCTTTCAATTACAAAAACATTCCTGTTCTAAGGTTCTGGGGGTTAGAGCTTCAACACAGGAATTTTAGGGGGACAAAGCTCAGCTCAAAGCAATGTCTTTTCCACTTGCAGAAACTCCCTTTTTAGCTCATGATTTGATAACTAGGTCACAAAAATATATCTGTTTATAAATGTCACTTGTGGCCCACTTCATAGAACAGGAAAGTATTCTGACTGCCCAGGTTAATGTGGAAGTCACAGGTTTTTCTTTTCCTGAGCTCTAGGCTCAGAAATGGACCTTTCCCTAGTTTCCTTAGAATGGAGTGGCAGACTCAAGTGGAGAAGTGTCTGTCAAGTGCAGGTGAGGACTGACAGTTTTAATACTGGGTATTGATACGGTTGTCGCTGCCAAGTGAAAAATGATGAGATTCATACATTTGGAAAGGTGAGCTTTATTTCTCATAAAGGGTTTCTAGTCTGTAGGCTGGTCATCTTGCAGAGACGCATAGTCTCTGGTGGAAGCCAAGGGCAAACGCTTGGAGGGGACGCAGGATAAAGGGAACAGAAATGTATGCTGAGTGGGTTGGCTAAGTATTACACATACTCAATAGGCCACAGGAGGAGCCATGAATACTTTAGGAAAGGATGAACATGAACATGAGCAGTTGGGCTTCATGCCTCTTCATGGGTTGCATGTTCAAAAACAGCCATGTCAGCATAATATAGTGGTGATTTTGGCCTTCTGATAATTGAAAAGGGAAGCAGAGGATATGAAAACCCTTACCGTCCCTTTTCCTTGAGCCGGCCAAAACTAGTCTGGGGATGGTGGTCAGTTTTTAGTAAGGGGTGCATTGTGAAACAGGTGAGCCGTCAAGCTGAAATTGCAAAGAGGGAGGTCTGGTTGTGGCCTCAGATGAGAGTCCAAAGGCAATACAAGAATACGTGATTCGTTTCTTGTTTCTAAAGGTTACTAAGGAAGGGGCGTACTGAGGTGTGTCTAATCACCCTGTCATGGCGAGGAATCAGAACATTTCTCTGCAGTCCCTTGGCCAAGGGGAAGTCTGTTTACACAGTTGAGGGGCTTAGGAGCTTAGTTTTCTTTCTCAGCACATAATTTGTGGACTAAAGTATTAGGTGGACTTTACCTTTTTTTTTTTTTTATTTGCTATAAAATCTGTCTGGAAATGTGGTGTGAACTCACCCTCTGACTTTACGTTTTTGACACAATTGTTTTGTGCTTCCCCCTTCCTATGTAACTTTTTCCCCTTTTCATCTTTCTGTCACTGGTAATTAAGAAAAAAGTAGAAGTACACGTTTGTCTTTTATTGTGTCACCTCAAAGAGTTTGTAAAAGTGTGAGAGCTCTAGTTAAGGCACTAGCTTTTATTGATATTTATTTCTCTGTTGATATTAAGTTTACCAAAATATATCTTTGTGTCAATTATCATGATTGGTGTCCCCCCAAAATGAAAATACCTTTTTTCTATGGACATATCAAATGTTAGTTTAATTTTTCATATATCTTAAGAATTTTATTGCAAAACATTTTAATTATATAAATTTGAAAAGTATTCCGAATATAGACAACTGAAACTAGAACGTGACAGCAAATAAATAGCAACAAGGTAGCTGAGGTAAAATACCCCTGAGGTTTGAGGTAGATTTTAGGTGGGTTAGGTGGAACTCATATAAAATAAAAAGGGCAGGGCGCGGTGGCTCACGCCTGTAATCCCAGCACTTTGGGAGGCCGAGGCGGGTGGATCACGAGGTCAAGAGATCGAGACCCTCCTGATCAACATGGTGAAACCCCGTCTCTACTGAAAGTACAAAAAAATTAGCTGGGCATGGTGGCGCGTGCCTGTAATCCCAGCTACTCAGGAGGCTGAGGCAGGAGAATTGCCTGAACCCAGGAGGCAGAAGTTGCGGTGAGCCGAGATCGTGCCATTGCACTCCAGCCTGGGTAACAAGAGCGAAACTCCATCTCAATAAAAATGAATTAATCAATAAATAAAAAATAAAAAGGAGTGAGCCTTTTTCTTTTATAAAAATGTGCAGCTTTCTCTCTCCCAAGGTTCGACTTAGTGGCTGGAGAAGTCACTTTTTATTACCAGAATGAGAATGAGTAACGTAAGCACTATCTGGAAGCAAAACAGCAACGTAGCTAAGCCCTGAGTAGAGAAATATAGACCAGTTCTTTCCAATTACTTGTTAAAATGTGGCAATGGCTCTAAAAGAAAAATGTGCAAACTGGGTAAAAAGGAATGCCATGTGGGGGAAAGCACATTCTACTCTTTAAAACTCTTTAAAGATGCAATTGTTTTCCACTCACAACTGCCTGGTGAGACTTTGTAGGATGTCCCCACACAATTCTCAGTTGTAGGGAGGTCATGCAGGTGTTTGATTTCCGTTTGAGATAGAAAAACTGGAACAGAGAAAAAGAATATAATTTCCTGATCTATGAGTCAGCAAGCTCACTGAAAAGATTATGGTAGATTTGTGGATGATACTTAAGTCAAAGACGGGTTGACACAATTTTTTATTGCATTACCACAATAGACAGATTAAATAATAAATAAGTCCGGGATTATATAAGTCTTCCTTCCCTTTTACATATTTTCCAGAAAGTTCTCTCATGAAAGAGTCAGCTTTGTCCTTCTACTCTTGTGTCTCCTTTTATAAAACCATAACACTTTTGTTTTATCCAATAACTTGGACACCTAAGGATTGTATACATAAACAAAATTGGTATTATTATATATATATTTGATCTTACAAATATTATATCGTAAGGATTTTCTACAATTTCTAAGTGACTTTTTCCTATCTTATCCTAACCTGACTGACTGCTTATTTAATTAACGGATTTTACAAAACTTAATTTTTTAGAGCAGGTTTAGGTTCTCAGCAAAATTGGGAGGAAAGTACACAGATTTTGCATATACCCTCTATTCCTGCCCCACATGCTTAGATTTATTTTTTTCTTATAAATTTGTGATGTTTCTTTTTAGACGTAAAAGTGTCTTTAGGGGAAGGCACTGTTTCTCGACATTTTCTGCTTTTATTGGCTATCTTTTACTGTGTTAATTTATCAGGTAAGTAACTGGAAGACAAGAGTTTCAGAAATGAGACATGGGATAAGTACATTTTGAAGGATGGGAGCGTAGTAAAAGGTACAGAGTGTAGCAGGTCAGATCGGGTGTGTCTCCTACCTAAAGACACCTTTGAGGAATAATTAATGTCACTTGTGGAAAAAGAATATCCTCAGCACTTTTCTTTGTTCTGTAGATAATCAGAACCCTATTCAATTTAAAACTTGTAATGTCTCATGTGGTAGTTGCTAGCTATGTATGGCTATTGAAATACACACTTAAATTTAAACCCATGAAAATGAAATCTGATTAAAATTCTACTTCCTCAGTTGCACTAGCCACATTTCAAGTGTTCCATAGCCACATGTGGGGAAAGCTCACCACATTGCATAGTGCAGATAGGGAGCATTTTCATCATAACTACTGGTACTGTGAGGAAAGAGAAAAACTTCATGAAAATGTACATAAGTGTGAAGAGTTGCTGGCCAGGCATTTAAAATAACCTATGACTAGTTCAGATGTCATCTTGGCCAAGGCCTGAGACTCTGTGAGATGTGAACTCTTCTGGCCCTCCGGGATGCTAAGGATTGAATACACCACAAGCAGACTTTCCCAAATTAGTCATTTCCTTTCCGTCAGTATCTGAGATCAACACTGAAGCTTCCTTGCAGTGGGATTGTGCTATGACTCCCTTTTATTTAACAAGATACTCTTTGGTACTTTTTTTTTTATGAGGTGTTAACTCTATCTGCCCATTCTCAAATTATATTCTCTAGCAAATTTTACCAAACATATTAAATAGGAATACTGCCTATACTCTCCAGGAGAAATTTCTTTCCACCAAACCCTAAACATCATTTGGATTAACATTTAGTGTATTGTCATATCACATGATTTTAATTTTAATGCTGAAGTCTTTCAACTTTGGGCTTAAGGTAAATAGAGAATCGGTAGTAGGATCCATGAGTCTTGCTTTGTTTTCTTTTGCTATTCTAGCATATTTTTAATTTTCATGATGTGAAATTTCATGATGACCTTTACTATTACATCTTAAATCGAATCTCACTTTTACTTCCATTTTTATGCTCAGTATTAGTGATTTAAAACACCCTTTAAATTCATTTGTCTTGGGATCTGAAAGTAGGACATTCTGACTCTTATTATAATTGCATATATAAGAGATGAAATCATTTGTTGGTTTTCAATGCCTTTGAGTTAAAATAATTTCCATATGGTTGAATTAGCCATGATCTCCACACTCATAAAATCCATATGGCTGAAATTGCATATACACTCACGCCTGTAATCCCAGCACTTTGGGAGGCCGAGGCAGGTGGATCACAAGGTCAAGAGATCGAGACCATCCTGGTCAACATGGTGAAACCCTGTCTCAACTAAAATACAAAAAATTAGCTGGGCATGGTGGCGCGTGCCTGTAATCCCAGCTACTCAGGAGGCTGAGGCAGGAGAATTGCCTGAGCCCAGGAGGCGGAGGTTGCAGTGAGCCGAGACCACACCATTGCACTTCAGCCTGGGTAACGAGCGAAACTCCGTCTCAAAAAAAAAAAGGAGAGTTGTGTAAATTTTACCACTAACAGCATGTAAATGAGCAAAGATGAATCGCTTCCCCAGAGTGTCTAAAATCAAATTGCCAATAACAAAGATGCGGTAATCAAGATCTAACTTTAAAAATAAAAACAAAACAAGCGTAATTTGTTCGCACTTGCTATGTGCTCGATATTATATTCAGGGCTCTATAATAGTCTACCTAATTTAGGAGTTGGCAAACTTATACTGTATTTGAGACTTTGTGAGCCACACGGTCTTTGTGCAATTACTCAGCTCTACCATTGTGGCTCTGAAGCAGCCAGAGATGATATTGAATGAATGGTTGTGACTATGTTTCAATGAAACTTTGTTTACAGAAATGAGCAGGGGATCTGATTTGGCCTTTGGGCTGCAGGTCCTTTGATCTAAGTTACCATCATCAGCAACCGAGCACTATATATTGAAGATATGCTTCCACCGTTGAAGACTGCTGCTAACAGAAAGGAGAGAATTTAAATAGTCTCTCTACCACCTGGACAAAGAATCTGCCGCTGCAAAGGTCTTCCACAGTCCCAGAGCTGCTCCTTGTCGTGGTTTCATTTCAAGCTCTGAATGTAGGCCAAAGGCTATAGTCCAGGACCACAGGTTATAGAGTCATCAGGCCTCTGCTTCTGCTTGGATTTAGAACCCTGTACTTCCTAAGCAAAAAACCGTGTCTCAATCAAATTATTTCTAATTTGAGAAAACTCTTTCCCTGAAGAATTACCAGCTGCTGAAAGTTGTAGTCAGGGAATCTTACCATGACACTCCTATCTCCATCTTTGGCCGCCCATAACCATGTGGGCCTTGTTGGTCAGTTCTTGTCTTAGATACCTTCCCAGGGCTTCTTCCTCGCCCTCCTGATCTCCTCCTCAGGCTTTTTGTTGTAACCTGTGGAATCTCATTTCATTCTAAATAAACGCTTCTGTCTCCACAGACTCTTCATGGAATTATTTTTTCAGTTGTTCTGTGTGTACTATGCTTCCTCTTTCCATGTCAACTTGTGTGAAGATACAGAGAGTAACCCCTGCCCTCAGCACCTGGAGTGGCCACGCGAGCGAGTCCTTCATTCTAGAGCCTGTGGGGTAGTGCAGTTACCACCTGCCTGATCTCATCCTTTTAGGCCACAGTAATAGAGGGGAGAGTCGATCCAGGCTCCCTCATTCGCTTTCTTGTTTTTAACCACCTGCTCTAGAGATAACTCGCAAGTCTGTGTATCTAGTGGGAATTTATCTCCTGAGTCCCTCAAATTCAGATACAACGGGTTAGATATATTTTCCATTGAGTTGTCCCACAGTTTCTTAAGCTTAATATGCGTAAATGTGAATTCATGACCTTCCTTAACAAGCAGTTTTTTTCTTACGTTGATGAATGAAATTGCCCCTATCCTTTCACCAAAACTAGAAGAAACCTGTGGTACTCCTTGACTGGTCATTTTGCATGAAACAGGTGACCCAGTCTTATAAGATACAGCTTTCTTCACTAGCTATTTGGAGATGGTGCAGACTCCTAATTCTCCCCTAGAATTACCTTTCCCCCTTTCACTTAATAGTTGAATATTGTTAATTACATGGCCTCTTGGAATAAGCAACACGTTTTCCACATTCACTTGTGTCTAAAGTAACCATATAACCAAGCTCCAACACGGACAAGTAAGCCGAAGTCTCACGCATAACTTCTAGGAGGTGTTCTTAAGGGAAGTTTCTTTTCTTTTGCCTTTCCTAATTCTGGAACGAAAACACAATGACTACATTTTGAGCAGCCACCCTGGAATTTGAAGTGAATCTACATTTTTGAGGATGAAGAAGCAAGCAGAATAGAGGATTCAGGGATCAGTGTGAGAATTCTAGCCATGTAAGGATTTGCCTTACTAGCTATGTAAGTGGATCTCATTTACATGGCAAACGGAAAAATCTGCCAGAACCTACACACACACACACACACACACACACACACACATGCACACACAACACACACTTCTATCTTGTGTGTGTGTGTGTGTATTTCTTTCTCATTCATCTCAACAGTGCTTTATCTACAGAATAATGCTTGCAAAAGCCAAATCTGACCACTTAACTTCCTATTACATTATACCTTCCAGTGACTCCTGTTTGTCTCAAGGATAAAGTTCCACTTCCTCAGCAAAGCATACAAGCCTTGCTCATTCTGAACCTGGCTACCCTGTAATGGCATCTTCCATATGGATGGAGCTAGTAGCAACGATGGTAGTAATGGCTCTTCTTGGCCTGAACTTCCTATCAAATCTTCTAATAAGGAAGCAGGTAAATCTGTTTCTCAGGGCATCATCCAGAGAGGAGTTTAACATTTCATATTTATTAAAATTTTATTATTTTCTAGATCCAAGAGCTCTTTATAGATCAACTTATTAAATCCTTGAAACAACTCTGAGATAGGTAGTATTATTATTCTTACTTTATAGAAAGAGAGACTGAGGCACAGAAAGGCTAAGTTGGATATCCTGGTACTGACCACTTAATATTCATTAAAGTTAGAGTTTTACCCCTAACAATCTAACGCCAGAGCCTGCCTAACTAATATACTATGTGGTACCAGTCGTTACAATAGAAAGCTAATTCCAACAGCTCCAAAGATTTTCCAGGGCTGTTCCATGGTTCCTTCCCCTATCTGTTATCAGAAGCAGAGGCCTGTGCTGTTTCCATCTTTCCCAGGATTATTTCAGTAAAAGGAATGGAGGACATTTTTATGATTCACTCATTCATGCCTAAGTTATTAGAAGTGTGAGCTCATTTCTGGTTGACTCAGATACTTGATGTAGTCATAGGCAACATCTAACACTATTCTAGTATACACTTACGGTTAATCTATACTAAGAAATGCAAACCCATCTGTAATGTAATAACTCCAAACTTCTAAATATTTTAAATTAACCTTACTTTCTCAAAGTCAACTAAATCATGATGACATTTATTAGGAATAAATCATCCTATAACAAAGTATAAAGCATGAGTGGGTGAAAAGAGGGAATCTGCACTGTGTAAATGTTCAAAGGGCCAGGAAGATTTAAATGAAATCTGGGGGTTCTGTAATCTTTATACTATTTTTATGCTTATGCATGCATAAGCAAGGAAGATAAAGTAAAAAGAAAGGAGAATTAAAGTTGTGGGACATTTTCTGAATTCCTTCCTTGGTAGTTGATTGGAAATGCACAAGCCCTATTATTTTCTCCTATGTTCACTGATATGCCAATCCACAGAATGTTGTTAAACCAGTTATTGGTGTCGAAAGTTGAAATCCTGTCCGATTAATTGCTTACAACATTGCTAGAATTTCTTCACACAGAGTTTCGTGCAAAAGCACATATGATACACTGGCAGAGGCTACTTCTTTGCTGTTAAGGTATTTCACTGATGGACTGAATTTGTTGAGTGTCTGCTATGTGTTAATAATTGGAATACAGTCTACTACGTATACCCACGCTTGTTCCAGAAAGGATTTAAAGCCATTTAATAAGATACCTAGGAAATAGCAAAGAAATGATAAAAAAGGACTCAGGAAAGTTTAGTGAAAGTAAAAATAAGTCAGGACATGAAAATCGCACAACGAAGTCATGCATATTTGCTAGAGGTGTGCCGAAAACTTGACTCTTAAGTTTCTGCCAGCCAATGAGAAGAAGGAACACTAGAGGTGAATGAGTCACACTACTTATAATATTAAAACTCTCTAGAGTTGCTCAAGAGATGAACAATTCTGTAATGAGATCAGAATTTTCTCCCAAGTCTTTACAGACGGGATGCCATATATTGTCGTAAACATAATCTCAACAGTAAACACAGACACAAGTTGTGCAGAGGAGTGTATTTCATACACCTCAGTATTGGCTCCTGGCATCTCACCAAAGTGCGATTAAATAAAAAAAAGAGCTACTGAGGCTAATGCAAAGAGCTGTGAGCCCATGACTCCCAGATGATTTGACTCAAAATAAGAAAGATTAGAGAATTTGTCATAGTAGTTCTTGAACATTTATCTCCATAAAAATATCATGAAACGTAAAGAATGGGTTGCTGGGCTTCTTCCTCAGTGATTCAGGTTTAGTCCATCTGGAGAGAGATCCACAAATACCTATATTCAGTTTTTAGCCCTCTTTCCTTGAAGTGCTTCCAGTGTAGAAGGTAGGCAGACCATCATGGAAAAACCAGAGATTAAAAGCAACGAGTAGCAGCATTATTTGATATCAATTAATGAGCTATCCAGGGATACCAGCAAGAAAAGGTATCTTAATTTGAGACTAATTGATCTGTAACAAGTTTTGGGAGTAGTGTTAATATGAACTGGTTGAGTTACCGTATTAGAGAGGATGATCTACTAGAAAATAATTTTCCTTTTCTCCACAAAGTGAAAAAATACCCACTGCATCAAAGAATGGATGTCGATAGGAAATCACTCAGAATTGTTCAGTAGAGACTTCTTGAAGGTGTAATTTCTTAGATGTGTGGTTGTGGGAAGAGGACTTATGAGAATTATGTTTTTGGGATGTTGGAGACATTTCAGAAAATTGCGGCCCTGTGTAGTGAATGTTATGATATGGTCTCCACATCCCCAGTTCAATACTTAGGTATTTGATCACTCAGCAGCCAGGAGTCTTTTCTTCTGATGGATTTTCATAGGAATTGTGTTCCTCACCAAGGTGATATGCTTGAGGCAGCAAGCATCCTGTGACCCACTGGTGCAGAGAGCCAAGACCTGGATATCTCTGAAGGGTCATGTTGTATTACAGCTTCTCTTGAGATTAACTGAAGTCTTTGTAGGACCTGCGTCACAGTTTGCCTTCTCTCTCCTTCCAGTCCTTTGTTCCTTACCCCCTTACAGATATAGATCTCTAAAGGATTCTCCCCAGACTTCCTGCTCACAACCATCTCAGAGTCCACTTCCTAGAGAATCTGACCTAAGACGTGGAGGAAAATCTCCTGATCCTCACCTCACTGATACTATCTATATTCCTTAGTTAGTCATCCACCCTTCCATCTGTATCTGTCTTTTACTTTTCTTCTGCTCTGTCCTTGATATTTATGGGCTTCTTAGTGTGTCTTAGTATGGTCCACTTTTTCACTTCGTCACTGATGTTGGTTTTTTTTTTTTTTTTTTTTTGAGACAGAGTCTCACTGTCTTGCCCTGGCTGAAGTGCAGTGAAGTGATCTCAGCTCACTGCAACCTCCAACTGCTGGGTTCAAGTGATTCTCCTACCTCAGCCTCCCGAATAGCTGGGATTACACATGTATGCCACCATGCTTGGTTAATTTTTTTTTGTATTTTTGGTAGAGACGGGGCTTTGCCAGGTTTACCAGTCTGGTCTCAAACTCCTGACCTCAGGTGATCCACCCATTTCGGCCTCCCAACGTGCTGGTATTACAGGTGTGAGCCACTGCACCTGGCCTCTTCCTCACTGATCTTAAAGGATTTATTTGTTCTCTACTTTGTTATCTCTTTATGAGGTTGACCCAAAACAGGTCTGCTAAACCTTAAAGATGAGGCGTATGAGGTAGTTGTTAAGCAAACACATTTGCAAATGTGTACAGGAGTGTGTGCAGGCATATGTGCACACATACACATACATAGAACATAGAGGTTTTTGTAATCCAGTGCATTTGAGAAACACAACTTACGCAGGTAAGTTACTGCAGAAATTCTGAGACTTTAAAATGCTAGCGTGAATTGTGAATCTCCAAATTATACATTATAGAATCCTCCTTTTTTCCTTTTTTATTGGTGTAAAATTCACATAACATAGTTGATAATTTTAAGGTGTACAGCTCAGTGGCATTTATTACATTTACAGTGCTGTATGACCACCCCTCCATCTAGTTCCAGAGCAGTTCATCACCTCCCAAGGGAACTCTGCAGTTCAGAGGCATTTATTACATTTACAGTGCTGTATAACCACCCCTCCATCTAGTTCCAGAGCAGTTCATCACCTCCCAAGGGAACTCCGCAGTTCAGTGGCATTTGTTACATTTACAGTGCTGTATAACCACCCCTCCATCTAGTTCCAGAGCAGTTCATCACCTCCCAAGGGAACTCTGCATCTATGAAGTCCTTGCTTCCCATTGCACCTTCCTCAAGCCTGTGCAACCATTAATCTGCTATCTCCATAGATTTACCTACTCTCAATATTTCATACAAAGGGAATCACTTAACATAACATGTGACCTTTTGTGTCTGAATTCTTTCACTTAGCATAATGTTTTTTTTAAAGTTCAATCATGTTACAACATGTATCAGTAGTTCATTCCTTTTTATGGCTGAATGATAGTCTATGGTACAAATATACTGCATTTGATATGCATTCATTAGTTGTTAAATTTAGGCAGTTAACGGATACCTTTTGGCTATTTTGAATAATCCTGCTATGAACATGTGTGTATATGTTTTGTTTGAATACCAATTTTTATTCCTTTTTGGTATGTACCCAGGAGTAGAATTACTGAATTAGCTGATAGTTCCATGTTTAATTTTTTTTGAGGAACGAAAACACTTTTTAAGTATATTGATACTAGCATACTGAGTAATAATATTTTTTGAAAAGTGTTCTGTATGAATTCACTTTGCAATGTTAATGTTAATTATGGGTTAATAGTGTTTAAACCTTTAGAACTGATGGTTTCAGGAAACTTTAACCAACAGCCTTGAAATTGCCATAATAAAATTTTAAAGTTGAGATCTAAAACGGAGAGGGATTTTTGAAAAGAAATGTCTTTTAGCATTCCTGCATATCATGCCATGTCAAGAACTATTTTCTATGTTTTGTAATACTTTTCCATTAAGGAATAAAAGCAAATTTGATGTCACTTGAGGACAATGTGAATAACATCTGTATCATAAACACTTGTTGATTCTCTACTGAAAATCAAGTGACTGTTCTGATATGAATGATTCAGCCTGGAAGTAAAGTTATAAAAACAAAATAGAAATAAAAAAGTAAAAATTTAATTTAAATTTACCTACTTTTAAAAAATGAAATTCTTATTCCAGAAATAATTTATTGCAGAGGAAAAACAATTTTGGCTTTACAATTTTTCTGCAGTGTTTAGACATTGATAGAAGAGTGTGCTCCTTCAGTCTTTGGGGGTATTTTAGGGGAATAAAAATATAAACATTGCTATGATGCACAAAATCAGCTCTAATATTTGTGCTTATTTGAAAAATTTTATCTTGTAGATAATATATAACAAATTACATATATATATGTAGTATTTTGTATATCACATACACTATTTTCAATTTTCCTATATATTTGATATAATACATATATTTTATATTAAATATGTATTTCATATCTCAAAACAATTTTTGCTCATTTACAGGCCAATCGGAAGTACACTGGGCATTATCTGGGTAATAAGCCAGCGTGTCTACTTACCCCCCAGAGTGGGCCCCCTGAGGGAGGGCCTGAGCTAAGGCCATGCTCACATTCCTATGGGACCAGGGCCTTCCTCCCCTTCCAGGGTGGAATGCAATGTCCTATTGACTCTAAGGGCTCCAGGTACAGTGCAGCCAACATTCCCAGATAGCAGCTGCCATCTGAAATCCAGAATGGTTGGCTCTAAGCAGCCTATGTATTCTCTATGGACAAAACTACGTCCAGATCTCTACCTGCAAATGGAAGAGACCTTTGTCCTGAAATGCAGACCTTCCCTTCAAGACCAGCAGCGCCCTAGTCTAGGCAAGCCTCCCATGGGATGATGTAAGGATTAAGCAGACCCAAGAAGATATTGACCTGTGTCAATTTTCCCAATAAAGGCTATTACTTAACCTATGCTGTAGATATGGTGGCATGGGTCCTGAACTCTGGAATATAATATATAGAGGCCTGAATGGGACCCAATATGCATAATATAGAGAGACACTGAACGAGAGCATACACATGTACTAGATATATGCCCATGTATTTCTAGCTTCTAAGAAACAGGGAAATAAGGAAAGGAAGAAAAACATTATCAACTGAGCAGTAAGCTTCAAAGGGTAGTAACATCTCTTTCTTTGGCGATCATAATACAACAGCCTTAGTGACCTGCCCATTTTACCCCTTGGAAGTGTTTCCATTTGCATATAGATTCAAAGAGTTGCTGTCCTTTATTGCCTCTGCCATTCTCATGACTTCCTCTGTCTGCTTTTACTGTGACTGCTTCAGCTTCTCTATATGGACCTTAAGCTCAGAACTCCTGGAAAAATGGATCAATTAATCCCCAACCCATTACAGTCTGATTGCACAGTATTCTTTCACCTTATCAGTGACGTGATTTCTAGCTGAAATAACTACTGTTAGAATAAAATGAGTTCAGTTACGGCCATTTTCATAAAAGAGTAAAAGACTAGTTTTCTAGTAAAACCAATAGGTGTGTCAGGCTCTTTGATTTTTATGAGTTCTGATCCATAGAGCCAATGTGAGTTAGAGTGAAACTCATTTGAGAGTGAAAAAAGATATATTTTAATAATTAGGACAAGTACTGAGCCAGTACTGTTCTAGGCAAATCAGGATGTACATCACCTTAATTAGAGTAAAACATGGATGAATAAGAAATTAAGGTTCAAGCCCAATACCACCATGAATCAGTGGTGTTCCAGGAGTCAGCCGCGCTTTCTCTCGAAGTTGCATTTTCCTGTCTATAAATGTGGATGTAACAGTTTCCTCTAATATTCCACGGTTCTAGCATTTTTCTGCCTCTTGATAATTATTTGTTCAATATCTGGCCTCCCTATTGGTAGCATGAAGGCAAGATTCTGCTTGTCTTTTCAACTACATGTCTTTGTATCTATCACAGTGTTTGGCATATAGCGGTCAGTCAATTGCTCTTTATTGAGTGAGAAGATACAGAGATTCACTCAAGAGACTCGGGTAATGCCAACACAGTAACTGCCTTATCAGAATATTCTGGAGAAAGTTGTTCCACTCTTGGCGTGCTAATATTGACAGCAGTAGTGTATTTGATATTTATGCCATCCAGCCAATGTTTGGAAGAGTTATTTTCTCTAGATGTATGATGTTCATTCCCAGGTTGCTGTAAATGTTGAGATCATAATTTCTGTATTTTAGCTTCAGAAAATACACATGCACACATACACACTGTTTATTTTACATAAGTTAGAAGTGAAAAAAACAATGCTTACCAGGGATATTGAATCTTATATTTATTTAACTTATTCATCAAATAATCACATGCTTATAGAGTGCCTACTGTGTGTCAGGTACTCTTTTAGGTTGACGATACATACGTAATACAAAAAGAGACATGGGCCCTACTAACTTAGACAAGTATTAGGAGGTACGATCAGAGAAGAAGAGAGGAACCAGATCATGTAGAACTTTGGAGGTCATGATACGGTATTTAAACTTCATTCTAAGAGGAATCACATAATCTGAGTGAAACTCTAAAAGGACAACTTGGTCGGGTGGGAAGAGAAGAGAGATAAGAGAAGAAGCAGGGAAACAAGTTAGCAGGGGATTGCAACAAGCCATGTGAGAAATAATAAGGATTATGAGAAGCAATTGGCTTTGAAATGTATTGGGAAGGTGGAGCAGAGTTTGGTAATGGATTGAATGTGGGATATTAGAAAAATTGATGAATCAAGGACGACTGTCAGGATTTTGTCTTAAACAAATGGAAGAATGGTGATGCCACTTGCTGAGATGGGAGGCATGTGGGTGGAGGAAGTCTGGGGATAGCAGTAAGTCAAGAGTCTGACCTGGACATGCCTGTTAGATAATTAAGTGGAGACGCTGTTAGCTGTTGGTTGTACGAGTGTAGACTTTACAGCAAAGATTGGGAGCAGCCAGGCTACAGAGGATAGTTAAAGGATGGATTGGATAAAATTGTTGGGGATAAGAGTAAGAAAGAGGAAATAAAGACTGAGTTCTGAGATTAGAGACTGATACCACAAAGAACGGAAGGACCCAGTGAAGAATTCTGAGGAGGAAATAGGAAGAATCACAGCAGAGCATGGTGTCCTGAACACCAAGGGGGAAAATACATTTTAATAAGGAAGAATGAGGATCAGATGTGTCTAATGCTATTTGCTAATTTTACTGAGCTCCATCACTTTTAACTTTAGTTAAAAGATACATCTGAAGAAATATTAAATGGCAACAACTACTTCTAAGGCCAAACTTAACTCTGCAAATAAGTCTGAGAGTAATTTTTTTCTCATCTGAGATGAGAGAAGAAGCATGACGCATTTGTCTCCATCAGCTTTAATATTTGAGGAGACGTTTCTTTCAGTTATAACAAATGAGCAAACGGTAGGAAGATATAGATTGTTTGGTAGAGTTTACAAAGGCTGAGCTAACACTTAAACAGATTTTTTCAAATGCAAGCCATCCTCTGAGTACCTGCAGAGCATATTACATTCCAAATTCTTTAATTTATAATTTATTTTTAAGTGACTTTGTTTTCTCTTCCAGTGTCCTATTTAGAGTAATAGAAAAGCTGTTCTCTAGGCGAGAGGAAGTGTGATGTTCCTAATTTGGCTCCTTTTCTTCAGGCTTACGTGGTTCTGTGTTTACTTTGGAGATCTCTGAATGGAAAAATCAAGGGTCAGTGTCTGTCACTTGACCTGAGGGAAATGGAAGGTTTACTGTGTTTTTCTTTCTGTTTTTCACAGAAAGGAAAAGATGACAGTATATTTGCCTCAGCCTCTTCAGTTTCAGGTCTTAGGATGACCAGTGAGATGACCAGCACTTCAGAACCCACCAAGCTCTAGGAACATCAAGGCCTCAACAGCTTGGACACAGTTTTAGGCAACACATATGAGACCCACAGGTCTCCGCTGATGTGACTGAGGCTCTCATGAAGAAACTGCTCAACAAAGCTGGATACTGGTGGTATCGTACCCAGTGCCAAAGGCAGAAGTAGTCCTAGAGGGAAGGAAAACCAAGCTTGAAAGGGGTTCAGCCTATCCTCCATTCTTACCATGAGTATTGCGCGTAGAACTGAGCAAACATATTTCTCTTTGTCCTCCTTCTGCAAAGTTGTGGGATTTTCTGTGTGCCTCGCAATCCCTCCGAGTTCTAATCACTGAGCAAATATATTTCTCTTTGTCCTACCTCTGCACACTTGTGGGATTTTGAGCATGCCTTGCAATCCCTCTGAGTTCTAATCGCTTCATTTAGTATTGCTGGGTTTCTGGTGCCTACCCTGCCTTTCTTACATAGCGCCTGTAAGGGCCAAAGAGTCAAGTGAGACAATGTAAGCAAGTGTTTTTGTAAATTAAAAGTTACTACAGGAATACCCGATGTTATTTTGTATCATACCTTTAATCCTGGATATCTCAAAGCATTATATAAAACAATCCCCGTTGTTTTGTTCCACTTTGTTCCTTAAGCTTCCCAGGGTTTAGTTATCTTTTTCTCCAGTGTGGGCCCCTGCTTGTGTCCTCTCTTTCACTGCCATTCAGCAAGACCCCTCTATACCGCCGCTCAACTCCAAAAAGATGCCTGGGAGGCAACTTAAACCATTCCTTCACCCTACCTGAAATGATGACAAATCGACAATTCTAACGTTATAAACCACGGAGTTCTTTCCTCTGCATAGTCCATCTGTATTGGTACTCCCCCCAGGTCAATAGGATCCTCCATGCCCTTTTTATATTCTAACTGTCCTTATTGCCATAGCTTCTTATTCTCCAGTCCATTCTTCATGCAGCTACTTTGTGCTGATCCTTAAAATCAACACAGGACGGTCGGGCGCGGTGGCTCAAGCCTGTAATCCCAGCACTTTGGGAGGCTGAGGCAGGTGGATCACGAGGTCAATAAATCGAGACCATCCTGGTCAACATGGTGAAACCCCGTCTCTACTAAAAATACAGAAATTAGCTGAGCACAGTGGCGCGTGCCTGTAATCCCAGCTGCTCAGGAGGCTGAGGCAGGAGAATTGCCTGAACCCAGGAGGCGGAGGTTGCGGTGAGCCGAGATCGCGCCATTGCACTCCAGCCTGGGTAACAAGAGCGAAACCCCGTCTCAAAAAAAAAAAAAAACAAAAACACAAAACAAAACAAAAAAACAAAATCAAAAAAAAAAAACAACACAGGACAACAGCCCTGGAAATGTTCATATTACTACCCAATTAAAAACCCACAAATGGCCCCTCAATAGCAGCATTATAAAATAAGCCTTGGTATGTTTTTAAGATTTTTCATCATCAGGCTTCTCCTGGAATCTTCATACACAGACTGCCCTTGCTAGTTCTTGTCCCCAGTATCTCCAGACTGATTAAACTTCTTGCACTGCCTTGACAGTCAGTGAGCTGGTCAAGGGGTGGGTCTACCCACCCCTTCTCACACTGCCTACATGTCCCATACCCCTGATTATCCGGCTTCTCACCCTTTGAATTCCTCTGTTATGACTTTACAAATTCAGCCTTGATCTCCCTCTCGGCCCTTCACCCAGGCAGAATTAACACTCCTTTCATGCTTTTGCTTGCTACCCAGCCTAACCTCTTATCTCAAGCCCTGAAACATTCTTCAGGTAGGTGTTTACATGACTGTCTCCTTCTTCTTGACTATGAGCTCCTTGAAGGTACAAGTTTTGCCTTATTAATTGCTTTACTGGAGTAAGTTTACACTAAGTTACATGGCTAGAACCTTATAACTAGTCAATTGGAAGGAAGGAAGGAAGGAAAGAAGGGAGGGAGGGAGAGAGGGAGGGAAAGATTGTGTATATCAACTTATTTAAAATATTTATGCTACAAGTTACATGTGCTATTAATAGTAAACAGATGATACATACCCACCAATCAAACTTTTGTTTAAAATCCTTCTTTACTCACATTCTTTCAAAAATAGACTCTATATTTAAATAGCCCTTGATCAAAGGTGTCACAGTTTTTGTAATTTCGGTGCTTTTCCATAAACTTGAGCGTCTCCCAGTCTTCTGAAGATGGCAGCTGTTAATACAGAACTTGATGAGGAAGATGCCAGCATCCCACCTGAAATTCACAAAGCCCTGGCCAGCCCTCACTCACAAGGGCCGGCACATCCTTTAATCCAGCAAAATTAACTCGAGCATATGGGACCCGAAATCCAATCTCTGCATATTATTGCAGGTGAGCAAAGAAAAGGACCTGATTTCACATTTGAGATGCTTTTAAACAAAAGGTCTGTTCTGGTACCTCCACAAGGAAGCATCACCCAAAACACAGAACGTTTACGTCCAGGGATATGTGTCCTGGAGTGGATCTCACTGAGCTACAAGATTTGATTTTGCCCATGTCTTCACAACACCATGTAAGTGATATCAAATCAGTAGATTGAAGTGAGCCATAGTGAGAGCATGGACTCCACAGAAATCGACATACATACCGAGGTTTTTTCTTGATTTCTGGAGAGCCACTTCAATAGTACAACGCTTCTCTGATCTTCCTTCCTTTGCTCCCTACCATCCCCGTTCCCAGTCCATACTTGCATAACTGTGTTGTAGATAAAATCAGTTCTGAAAACTTGTACTTCCACAGGAAGATTTATTTGTTCATTTACCTTAATACAGGAATTTCCTCTGTAGCATTTTTTAGCTGGAGGCGCTGAAAGACCATGTCCTCTTTGGCCATTTATTTCAGGTTTATGTGAATGTTGTTTGCTAAAAAGGTGTTGAAATCGTCCTAGAACGCAGAATGTATTATAAATCACCATGAAAAAAATTCCCCTTAGTAGACTGCAGTTATAGGTAAACGCACACACACCCTAGAAAACCAAATCTTAACTACTTTCCTCTTCTCCCTTTTTCTTCTCCAAATTACCACAGACCACTCATATATGAGTGCAAGCACTTCCTGCCTTTGGTTTGAGGGATTTTATCACTGCTGATGGCACTCTTTCTGAAACACTGTCTTAGAGGGGTATTTACCATGATGCTAACGAGGCTTAAGGGTCAAAACTCTTCACTCTGATAAGATCTCTCCAAAATCACAATGCGTTCTCATAGTCATACGTTTGAAAAATTTACAAAAGATTTCTTTTTGTGTTCTCTTTCTTTCTTTCTTTTTTTTTTGAGACAGGGTCTTGCTCTGGTTACCCAGGCTGGAGTGCAGTGGTACAATCTCAGCTTACTGCAACCTCCACCTCTGGGTTCAAACAATTCTCCATTCTCAGCTTCCTGATTAGATGGAATTACAGGTGTCTGCCACCATTCTCAGCTAATTTTTGTATTTTTAGGAGAGACAGTGTTTTGCCATGTTTGCCAGGCTGGTCTCGAACTCCTGATCTCAAGTGGTCCGCCCACCTCAGCCTCCCAAAGTGCTGGGATTATGGGCATGATCCACTGTGTTCAGCTGCATTATTCTTCTCAAAGAGAGCTCTGCAACACTATATAAATATCAGGCTCCATTAAATCTTGATACACTTCTAAGGGTTATTTTACATTGGTTTAGCCTAACTTATTTAAAGTCACAATCTTGCTTCCTACCCTACCCTTTACATTAACTAAACTCCTGTTCTCTTTCCCTCATTCTAATCAATTCACAAAGAAACTTCTATGCAATGAATTTGCTGTTTTTAAAGTTCCATATTGTTATCAAGAAAAAGAAAATAGATGGTGATTTAACTTCTAAAATAATTTAGAGGAACTCGGTGCTTGACCAGGGAGAAAATAAACTTGCTGGCAAGAAAGCTTGGAGCTCAGCTGCCTGCTTGACTAACTGATTCAGAAATGCCTACCCTCCCCAAGCCCCACTGCCCACTGACCACAAACCAGCTTTCTTCCTCAGCCTCACTAACTTCTTGTCCTGTAGACTCAGTTTAAAGGCTCATCTCATCTCGGAAGCCTTTCCTAGGTCAGAAATCTCTCCTATTAAATTCCACTGGACCTTGAGTTTAACCCCACAATGGGTTAGAGGTTATGAGCTCTAAAGGGCTAGCACGTATCATATACATTACCCATTACAGTGGCTGGCACAAAACTAGTCTTCAACACCTATTTGTTGACTGAATATATGAATGAAGGAAATAATACTTTTCTGAATTAGGAATTAGAATACCCAAATACTTATTGTATCTCTGCCAGTAACAAGCTTGTTAACACTGAACAAACCTGTACATACCCTTGACCTCATTTCCATATAAATATGTATGTGTATACGTATACAGTAAATTCCAGGTGGAACCAAATATGAAGTTATTCTTAGGTTTTTATATAGCTGTAGCCAGTCTGAGGAGCCTCTTGAGGAAGATCACATGGTAAGTGAAGACAAACAGCCACAGACAACGTGGTTCCAGACGGTTGGCTGGTGTCGAAGAGCACTGGGGCTCTGAATAGACCTAGAGCCTGTCACTCTGATGGCCCAGGCCCAGAGGACATGCAGTTTGAATAAGCAAACAAAGTTTGTTTTCCATTTTCTCCCTACTAATTGCTTCACTGGGCTTTGGGACTTCAATATGTCAGCAGCCTTAATATTGGCAATTTGGGCAGAGGCAGGAGAATAGCACTGAGTCTTGGGAGACAACGTTTTGGCAGTTTCAGGAGCAATGGCAATAAAGGCCTATACACTGGGCACTGACAATATGGTAGCCTCTCTTGGTATTATAAAGAGCCAAAAACACCATCACAGTGAGGTAGAGTGAAAGAGGAGGAAAATGGGAGCCACCCAGTGTCCTAAGAAGATAATTTGTAGAATGTTTATCACAACAACTTAGACGCGTGAAACCGCGGAAGTAAAGAGCACTCTATGTCTCACAAAATCAGAGAAACATAGTCTGACTCACTGCATAAAACTCTTCCTACGGCCGGGCGCGGTGGCTCAAGCCTGTAATCCCAGCACTTTGGGAGGCCGAGGCGGGTGGATCACGAAGTCAAGAGATCGAGACCATCCTGGTCAACATGGTGAAACCCCGTCTCTACTAAAAATACAAAAAATTAGCTGGGCATGGTGGCGCGTGCCTGTAATCCCAGCTACTTGGGAGGCTGAGGCAGGGGAATTGCCTGAACCCAGGAAGCGGAGTTTGTGGTGAGCCGAGATCACACCATTGCACTCCAGCCTGGGTAACAAGAGCAAAACTCCATCTCCAAAAAAAAAAAAAAAAAAAAAAAACTCTTCTTACTCCAATGTATGGTCTGGAATAAGTTTTGGAGGTATAACTGGAATTCAGAATTATAAATGATCATTCTTACCCAAAGAATGTGACACATTTTTACACCTCAAATATTAGCAAACTGAATGAAATTAAAAATAAATTTCACCATGGCTATGAAATTGGGGAAGAGAAGTTCAGAACCTATTTCTTATTTTCCCAGTGCAGTAGAAAGGTTTTGGATTTGGGCTGGTATCCTAACTCTGATACTTAATAGATTAGTCAAAGCAGTCAAATGATTTAGCTTATTGAGCCTCAACTTCTCTAACTGGATGATGAGGGTAATACTATCTGCTTTTCAGTACTGTTGGAAGGGATAAATATGTAAAACATAAGCACATAGCACATACATGGGTGCCTGACCCTTAGTGATAGCTTAATAAACATGAGTTCTACCTCCGGCCTTCATCTCCGCTTATTCATAAACTCCTCGCACTCCCAGCTATTAGAAGTTCAGTTGACAGAGGACACAGGGCAAGAGGAAGTAAACTTTACATGATTCTAGAAATTCCCTTTTGATATTCATTGCTTTTTTTTCAGGGGTTGAAGAATCTCTGAAGTACAGAAAAGAGAAAAGGTTTGCAAACAATTCAATGTCTTCTTTTAACTTCAAACTCATTCTACCCCCTGCCACAGCTAGGTACTGTGCTCATGCTCAAATTGCTGGAGGTTTTCATTGTGATCAACTCCTTCAGTATATCAATACGATAGGTTCTATAGGAATCATCTCAGAGCTTGTTTAGAACTCATTTTTTTCCTTTTTCTGTGTTATGCAAATATAATATTCATCTACATGTAAAAACCCTTGACCATCAATGGATTTTATCAATATATTAAAATTGCTAACTGTGCCATGCAGAGACTAGCAATGTACCTGATGGAATTCTAAGCCTGGGACCATGGTTTTCTATTTCAAACAAATCCCATGAAAAGCATATTCTTACATTTAGACACTTCCGTAATGGTGCACGTCTTCCTTTATTAGCAATCTCGCAATTGTGCTTGGATGAGTGGTATGGCATATGTATAGGCTTGAGTGTGTACATACACAATAAAGCATGACGTGTTGTGGTCAGTAGGGGCTGCATTTTGGACTGTGGTGGATCTGCATGCTTAAGCTCCGTTCTGACCCTCCCTATGTGGTCTTGGGCAATTTACTTAATACCTCTAAGCTCTTCAGTTTTGTTATCTTTAAAATGGAGTTTGGAGAACTTACGCATAAACAGAACACTCAAAAAAAATGTTAGCTATGCTGTTAATAACTCCAAATACGATGTAGCAATATGTTAGATATTACATTAAAACATTACTATCAAATAGCTTTTAGGAGTAAACAGAGACCACAGAAAGAGCCAAAAAGTTTTTACAAATTATCCTAATGAAGGGAAAAGGGAGGCAACTTTTGAAAAATAAAGTTATTGCTTTCTCAGTCCTTTCCAATTCAGTCACTGGGAGCTAACAATAAAAATAACATTGATTCATCATTTTTACTGAAACTCACCCAATAGAAATCCTTTAGGGCTTGTTGTATTTCTGAGAGAAACCCTGCTTTAGCACTATTGCCTTTTCCAAAAAGGATCTGGCAGAAAATAATAATCTGCCTGGAATTCACAACATTTTTTCATTTGTGAAAACCAACAGTAAGTTAATTTCCTCCCAGATCTTCTCAGGATCCTTTCTCCTGGACTATCTCTGAGAAATCAATTTCTTACGGCCTGACCTTCTTCACTCACTTTCATAAAAGAGATCAGACAGATACTCTAAAAAGTGAAAATTAAACATTTCAGGGACAATCTGATGTCACTTTGATGTTTTATGTTTAAGTCTGATAGGGTTTAATCGAATTCTCAATTATTTCTGGCAAGTGATTCTGCAAGTGATTAAATGATTTTTTTTTTTTTGAGACAGAGTCTCACTCTGTTGCCAGGTGCCAGACTGGAGTGCAGTGGCACAATCTCAGCTCACTGCAACCTCCACCTCCTGGGTCCAAGCAATTCTCCTGCCTCAGCCTCCCGAATAGCTGGGATTACAGGCACACGCCACCACGCCCAGCTAATATTTTGTATTTTTAGTAGAGATGGGGTTTCACCATGTTGGCCAGGATGGTCTTGATCTCTTGCCCTCATGATTCACCCACCTTGGCCTCCCAAAGTGCTGGGATTACAGGTTTGAGCCGCTGTGCCCGGCCTAAATGATTCTTATTATTTTTACTTCTCTATATTTTCTAGTTTCCCTACAATAGATATTTATTACTCATGAAAGAAAGCATACAAAAGTTAAAACAAAAAGTACAGTAATCTTAAGGTTGTAGTCAAACATGTGTTGCTATTCTAATCAAATTGCCTTATGGGCTCTGCTCTTGACTATACTACTTCATTTAATTCTTCCAATCGTATCTACTCATCTCACCCATTTTATCACTGAGGGTCCAAAGCCCAGAGATTTTAATCAATGAATCTAATTATCACAGATAGGAGAGGCAATGCCATTATTGAATTGATAGCCTTATTTTTTAAAAAACATCCTACAAGTAGGTGAAAAGCAGGAATTTAAACTCAGGTCTATCTGATACAGCTTTATATTATTAATCACTGTTATTGCCTCATGTGTCTTCCTGCAGTAAAGCACTGATCAATGTGATTTCTTTTTTGTCGCTACAGTTCTACAATTAAACTGAAGGAAAAAAATAAAAATAGTTTTATCCGGCTAGCTCTGTTGCCCAGGCTGGAGTAGAGTGCAGTGATCTCATCAGTTCACTGCAGCCTCCGCCTCCCGGGTTCAAGCGATTCTCCCACCTCCACCTTTCAAGTAGCTGGGACTAAAGGTGTGTGCCACCATGCCCTGCTAATTTTTGTATTTTTTAATGGACATGGGATTTTGCCATGTTGGGAGGCTGGTCTTGAACTCCTGACCAGCCTTGACTCTGCCCACCTCGGCCTCTTAAAGTGCTGAGATTACAGGCAAGAGCCATGTGCCGGGCTTGTTTTTTTCTTTTTGTTTTTCTCCAAACGAATGAATTTTCTGGGAGAAAGTCCCCAGCTACATCTAGACTCTACTGAAATGGCCCATTCTGAACCTAGAATATCTATGAGAGTATCTTTGTTCGCAAACTTACAAGGAAGATTCCAAAAATATTAAAGCAAGACACTATGAGGGAAATGAAACAAAGGTATAATACAGACAGAGGCACTAATTGAACCCCAAGATGAGGCCAGTGAATTCAAAAATGAAAGAACTTCAATACACATTTTCCATTAGCACGTAACCCAAAAAAATGGCTTAAAATAATTTTAATATTGTCTGGTACTCTAAATTTTTGTAGGCAGAACTTAAAACTCTTAATTTTCACTGAGTTACAATTTAATGGCCATTAAGTTCTAAGCCAGAAACATTTTGACTTCCTTTAAGTTTTAAAAACTTACCCCCCAGAACTTTCCCTACTTTGCTTATGTTTTCCCTCCTCAGACTTTAGTCTTGCTTTGCTTACTTTTTAAAAAAAAATCTTCTATTTAGTTTTTTTTTTTCAGTTCAGAGTAAGAGACAAGTTATTACTTCTCTCTTGTAGGGTTTCAGCACCAAGGTGGAGCTTAATTGAATGGCTCAGGGAATGAATGTCAGGGCAGCAACTATGAACCAATCCAACTGAAAGGAACAGATTATGAAATTAGTCATGTGCTTTTAAAGTGGTCCAAGGTTTCAGTTTGGGAAAGCTGGACTTAAAAAAATAACTAAAATCAATGACCAGGGATGAATGGGGGAAGAATAATGTCTTACCTGCTCTGCATTCATCATGTTAAGTTTCAAACATACCATCTCCAGCCACAATTTCAAGCAAAATTAGATTGTGAATGGGACATTCAGGAGACAGGGGAATTGCTAAAGAAGGGAGAACCAAACTCATTGGGTCAAACTGTACAGAGATGGCCAGAGAGGAGCCGTTGCCAACTTGATAAGTGATCCCATTCCACTCTGAAGCCCATCAGAGTTCTGAACAGAGAGATGCTGGATCTCATTATTATTTATTCTTGACCTGCAGCCAAAATAAGCCTCTGAACTAAATATCCAGCTTTGCTTCTAAGGCATTTCAGTGTCTCCACCATGGTAAAGGAAAACACTTTTTTTCCTGTTGCTATGTATATTGGCAAATATCCTATCCAAAGAATTGTGCTCCAAGAACTCTGGAAACACCTGCCAGCAGAAAACTTGGGAGCTTTGTTTAAACAAGTGTACCTGCCAACTTTCCAGTGCTGTTGATTTTGCAGGACTGGAAAACGTGGACTATTCTACAACTGCTTGATGGATAACATGAACTGAGCCATGGAGATGAGGCAAGGAATGTGCCTGGAATCATGTTTATCTTCTTAGGTTTTAGCACTGTGGAGTCTGAGCCTTGTGCAAGAAAACCGTGGTGTTAATCTGCCTTCAGTGCTGGATCCACCATGTGGCTGTGAATGGGGAGAATGCTTGGGCCTGAATTCAGGGTATTTGGCAAAACGGGTTTCCAAGAAACACTGTGATAATATAAAGCTCCAGGCTCTGTGAAATGTACTGGCATTAACGAATGTCCCTTAGGTTCTCAAGGGAATTTAAATTCCTTTTGTAGTTTCTTCATAGCATTGTAATCAATCACCCAGCTCAAACACTCTTGAGTCTTAGAGAGCAATTCCAAATCTGAGTGCTAATTGGACATGATTATAATAAACAGTTCTACTCTAATTTCCTTCTGTCAAATTAACTGCTATAGGTACTGCTCAATAGGCAAGATGCTCTCTTGAGGTATTAATAAAGGCATTTGGATGTGTAAATCTTAATGGCTGGCATAAAAAATGCCATGCTCAAGACAATAAGGCTTAGTGGTATTGATTTTTAACCCAACAGCTAGTATGTGGTTGTTTGAAAGTAATTGAGCTGAGGTCATTGGAGGAGGTGAAATGACACCAAGCTCCCATCTTACAGACCATAAGGTGGTCCCACTGAAGTTCAGCTGTTTCCTTGGCTGAGCAGCATGGCGATGCTTTTTAGATGGGAAAGATACTGCTACTCCAAAGGTGCATCAATCTGAAGATGCTAGCCTTAGCCTACCTTATGTGGCTGGCAGGAACGACGTTGAAAACCTCTTTAATCGGCTGGATGTGGTGGCTCACGCCTATAATCTCAGCACTTTGGAAGGCTGAGGCAGGTGGATCACCAGAGGTCAGGAGTTCAAGCCCAGTCTGTTCAACATAGAGAAATTCCGTCTGTACTAAAAATACAAAAAAAATTAGCTAGTCGTGGTGGTGCATGCCTGTAATCCCAGCTACTCGGGAGGCTGAGGCAGGAGAATTGCTTGAACCCAGGAGGCAGAGTTTGCAGTGGTCTGAGATCGCACCACTACACTCATACTGGGCAACACAGCGAGACTCCGTCTGAAAAAAAAATAAAAGAAAACCTCCTTATCTATGTGTTCTTCTGGGCTGCCATGAAAGTCCTACCATTTTGAGTTTTTCCTTTGAACTAAGCCTCTATAGGAGTCACTTTGCTTCTTAGTTCCTCAGTTTCCTCCTTTATACTATTAGAGAATTAGTTTATGTACCATTTAGTGATCACTACAATAACAGTATATATATAATAAACCACCTCTAAACCTCAGGAACTTAAAACAACAATCATTTGTCCTCATGGAGCTGTGTATTGTTGGGGGTGGCTCAGCTTCAGGCCACTGCAGCTGGGGTGGCTTTGTTTTACATTGAGGGTCCACTGGTCAATTCTGGACGACTTGCCATTGGCTAAGGAAAGTCACATGATCAATCCCTAAGCCAAGGAGTGTGGAAATATACTTCATTCATGAAGTTACTATGGCAAGGTTGTGATACAGGGAGGAGTAATACAACTGGGGTCACTAAATCAATCTACTACAGACTAGTTCAGTGGATTCTAAACATTGGGGTCCTTGTAGCTATAATAGAGCTTTCGCAAATACTGTATGTTGCAGAATTCTAAACTTTTAAAAATGTAATGACAGATCCATTTTGCAGATCCACTGGGGAACTCGTAAAGCATTATAAGTATCATGTGGAAAGCTTGTAAAAATCTGGGTCTCGTGTAGTAGAACTGAGATGGATGGTCTAGGAAACACTGTTTTAAATAACTTTTCAAGTTATTCTGATGAGAGCTTGGCGGGGCTTGATTTCTTCAGGATCCTAGGATTCTAAGCGGCACCTCTATTTTGGCAGCACACGTGAGTGTCAAGTACCAGCACCGTACTGAGTAAGGTTTCATATGCTAACTGAAATAGATTACTCTTCCTATCCCAGTTGACACATTTTGGCAGGGATCTCATGTCCCCAAGCCAATGCAAATAAAGAGGGTAAAAACAGGAAAGGAGCAAGGGCATCTTGTCAAGGTTTGAATACTAATGTCTCACTTTTATTTACAACCAGTAATAGTAGACAATAAAGTCAAGTTCTGATTCTAAGCATTATGTCCAGAAAGTTAGCGTAAACATGCAGTTACTATAGGTCAGAAAAACCTCAAGCAAAACTTTGGTCCTTTGATATATTACTCAGGGTTGTATCAGAGAAAAAGAACTAGTAAGCTATCTATTGACACATCTGTCTATCTATCTTATCCATCTGTGCAAGGAATTGGCTTTTGTGATTTTTGTAGGCTGGTGACAACTCTGAAATCCACAGAGTAGACCATTGGGAAGGGCAGGCTTGAAGTTAGGCAGAAGTCAATGTTAAAGTTCACAGGAAGAACTTCTTCCTTGTCAAGGAAACCTCACTTGTGCTTTGTCTTTCAATGGACAAAGTCAGGGTAAACCACATTAGAGATGATAATCTCCTTTAGTTAAAAAAATCAAGTAATTATATATTCTATTTGCATTTACAAAACACCTTCACAGCAACACCTAGGTTAGTGTTTGATTGAATCACAGGTTCCATAGCCTTGACAAACTGGCACGTAGAACTGACCATTAACACATCTGAGGATTTATCTTCTCGTTTTGGGTATTATATTTATGTGTTACCTGTATTCTTAGTTAACATTTTTTTGTTAAACTAACTTATATTTTTTTTGAGATTCAGCCTTCTCCTAAATAATAACTATAAAACTATTCATTTCATGTGTTATGAATATCATAAAATAATAGAATCGATTATATCTATTAAAATAGTTTGTCCATATACTACCTTAAATCATTTACCACACCTTCTTGGAAATACTAGACTAATTTATTAAATCAATCTCTAGATAGTTGGGTTGAAGAGCTTGCTAGAAAGAAGCAATTTTAGTAAGGAAAGAGAAAGTCTTAAGCCTGGAGCTCAACCTGGGCAGGGCCAAATCCAAGAAGATGCTTTCTGTTAGAGAAAGTCTAAGGGAACCTGGGATTGAGGAGTGGTACCCACCTGTGTTGAAAATGACACATGGAGGAGGGCTAAAAGCTGTCTGAAAGTTTCACAGAGTTTTTAGGAATGACTTCAGCTGCTTACATTACAACTTTCAGGAAGGCTGTACTGCAAAGAACTTGAAGTATTTGAGTTCATCAAGCCAAAGACAAAGAAGGTGAGAAATAAATTGTCTTTGCCCTTAAGACCCTTATAGTCTAATAGAAAAGAGGAACATCAAAATATGATCACAGACCAGTACAGAATACAGTGTTAGAGGCCTGCAGAAGTGCCAAGTGAAAGGTGTAGTAATCAGGAAAGGTTGCTTCAAAGAATAACAGGTATTAGCCAGGTGAAGATGGCCTGGGTGCATGTGTGGGAGGAGGGGGAGCATTCTATGCAATGTGAAAGCATGAACAAAATCACAGACTTGAACTTGCATTGTATATATATATATATATGTATGTATATTATATATACATATATATTTTATATATATATATATATGCGTGTATGGGTATGTGCTGGGTATAGGGTTAGGGTGAATACAGTAGAGCTAAGTACAGAAAAATGGTGGAAACAGAGTTGCCACATTGCACAACTCCATGAATCACCATTCAAAAAGACTTTGCGGCCATCTTCAGTGGCTCACACCTGTAATCCCAGCACTTTGGGAGGCTGAGGTGAAAGGATTGCTTGAGTCCAGAAGTTCAAGACCAGCCATGGCAACATAGAGAGACCCCACCTCAACAACAACAAAAAAATAAAATAAAATAATTACCCTAGTTTGGTGGGACACACCTGCAGTCCCAGGTCCTTGGGAGGCTGAGGTGGGAGGATTGCTTGAGCCCTGGAGCTCCAGGCTGCAGTGAGCTGTGATGGTGCTGCTGTACTCCAACCCCAGTGACAAAGCAAAACCCTATCTCAAAAAGAAGCAAAAACCAAAACAAAAAACAAAACAAAACAAAAATTTAGGTTTAATACCCATTGCAAAGTGTGCATGACTGTAGGGTCTAAAGTGCAAACAGGGAGAGTGGAATGTTGGAGGCCTGGTTTGAAAAGGCAGGCAGACAGCAGGTCATGATAAATCCTTAATTCCATGATGAGGAAGTTGGCCTTCATCTCACACAACAGCTCTGAATTTCCAAATAAGAAAAATCAAGCACATGCTTAAGACATCAATGAATCAGAAGGGCAACTATTTCATTCTGAAATTGTAAATTTTTAAAGTATTGCAGTAGTTATTCTAGGAAAAATGCCCCAAACAATGAATTGCTTTTACGCTTGTCTAATGTCTTGGCATTGCTTTTGTTTTTGAGTTACATATGGCAGGAAGAAGGTAGATAGAAGACAGCATGAGCTCATCAGTATTTTGGGTAAATAAAACCTTTCAGGTCCTGCTGTTGAGTATATGTGGCCTTTAAAGAATGTGAACATGAGCAAATACAGAAGAGATAACCTGGTGGCCAGGGTTAGGTGCCCTATTTTGGTGTCAGATAGAATAAAGTAGTGCATTTTTATACCCACTGACCTCTCTGAAATGCATTCGATAGCATTTTAATGTTATAAAATTGATACTACAAAATATTTAAAATTGCTCAAGGAAAAACATACTAAATCTGTCAAAGTTCCTGGCAGGAAACAGATGGCACATTCAAATAGAATAATTCAAAACAATTTACTAAAAGGAACCATTTAGTGAAGTGGGAACAGGAACTACTTTGGTTTCAGGGAAATCAACAGGGAATATTCAGGGGCTAGTACCGTCAGGAAGCTCTAAGCACAACCCATAAGCCTAAAGGGACAAGCAGTGGGAGCAGTAAACAGAACCCTGAGAGCCCAGCTGTAGCTGTAGAGAAGGTCATCAGACCGGAGCTGTGACCTTTTACAGAAGGACGAGCCCAACCTGTGTTAACTTAGCATGAAGGAAGCTAGGCTGCATCTTGTCCTCATTGTCCTTTGGCTTTCTGGGTTTCTAACTGTCTCCTCTTGGCTGAACTCAAACAGAAGCCAGGGAAGTGAGTTGTCAAATGATGGGTCTATATAAGCCAGCTTTCCCTACAGAAAGCAGGATGAAGGAGGATGGCAAGTGCTTGTGCAGGGTCAAACAGAAGATATCCAGCATAGATATATATTGCAAATAAACATTGTTTAAATAATCATTTACCAGCTGGGCACGATGACTAGACTCCGTCTCTGCAAAAATACAAGAATTAGCTGGGTGTGGTGGCACGTGCTTATAGTCCCATCTATTTGAAAGACTGAGGTGGGAGGATGGTTTTAGCTTGGGAGGTGGAGGTTGCAGTGAGTCGAGATTGGGTTACTGCACCCAGCCTGGATGTCAGACCAAGACTCCATCTCGAAAAAAAAAAAAATTACTTACCTTTTACACCAGGGGCCAGTAGGCTAAATCCAGCTGGCAACCTGTTTCATGAAGTAATGTTTTATTGAAACGCTGCTATACCCATTTATTTACATATCATCTATGGTTGTTTTTATCAAAGTCTTTAAATCTGAAAATATTTACTATCTGGACCTTTACCAAAAGCCTTTGCTGACCACTGCTCTACACAGTAAAAAAGTAGGCTTTCTCCTAAAAATGTTTCTCAGCAATAACAACATACTCCCGAGGTAACCTGGTTATTTGGCCTCTGCCATCACCAAGTATGTATTACTCTCATAATACAGATTTCCTTTCAGCTCTAGTTTTCCCACAGATTCACTGTATTTGTATATGATTGTATATATATGTGTGTATATGTGTGTTTGTCTGTGTCTCTATGAGAAAACCAGCTTTAATCAGAAACACATCTACAACGCTGGAAAGAATAAAAATGACGAGGAAATAATTTAGCGTGACATATTTAGGTGGCCTTCCCAATTTACCTGGTTTCTCAGATATTTTTTAAAAATCTAGACTACTGTTTCTAAAATGACCAGACATTTCAAAAACGTGTAATTTTGCATTCCGCACATTCATCCAGCATAGAATTATCTAAGTGCCCTTTGTCCATGGCAAGTGTGACTTTGGACTTCATAGTCTCCCCTTCAGGATTTTCATTTGATGTTATTTTAATCGTCATATACTCGCAAATGCGTTATGAAGTTTTGCCTTAGGTTGAAGAGGAAGATTTAGTCGACAATTAGTTATTTTCTGTTCTTCAAGTCAGATTTGAAACAATACGAGAAGGGAAGGAGACAGAGAGAGAGCAAGAGCAAGAGGGAGAGAGAGGAAGACACATACACAGAGGCAGAGAGGAGAGAAGGAGAGGGTGAAGAATCGTTTCTGTTTTGAGATGGAGTTTCGCTCTTGTTACCCAGGCTGGAGTGCAATGGCTTGATCTCGGCTCACCGCAACCTCCGCCTCCTGGGTTCAAACAATTGAGAAGAATCATTCCTAAATGAAGAAAGATTGAAATAAATTGTTGAAGCTTTTCACTTTATGAATCATATGACTGCCTTCTGTGACTCTGGTTTCCAGGTGATTTTACCAATAATACTTTGCATGCATTTATGCTGAAGCTCTTGCAGACCTGGGCCTGGATCTTATTGGTGCTGTCTCATTCCGCGTTCCAGAAACGTTGTCATAGGATTTATCAGGCAATCTGAGATAGCAAAGAAGAGACTAGACTTGAAGTTAGGAAGCCTGTCATTTAGCCATTCTTCAATAATTGCTGGTGGAAAGAATGAAGAAAGAGGCGGGTGGAAGGAAATAGGAGGGAAGGACATATTTAACCACAACAATGTACTGTAGGCAATAAATGTGTATAAGAACGACGTTCTTTTAAACTACATGTAAAACGTTACAGGTCAAAAACAAAATTTTCAAAGCACAGATAAAAGCTTAACATACCGTGTTTTTGCAGCACATAACCAAATTTTTATGGATGAATAGAAAAAGAACAACCCAATAGACAAAAACAATTTGCCTATGCTTTTGAGTTCTTACACACAAAACATCTTTGCCTACACCAATGTCCTGAAGCAGTTCCTGAAGCATTTCCCCAGTGTTTTTTTTTCTTTCTAGTAGATTCATAGTTTCAGGTCTTAGATTCTTTAATCCATTTTGATTTTATTTTTGTGTGTGGTAAGAGACAGGGACCTAGCTTCATCTTTCTACATGTAGTTATCCAGTTTTCCCAGCATCATTTACATGACATGTTGTGAGGCATGGGGGCATGAGTTAGCAGTTCGTGCATACTTTCTCAGGCTTCCTGAGATCCACAATCTAATGTTTTGGTTAAACTATAACTACAGCATGTAAACCCCATAATAGTTTTAGAGTTTAAGGATAATAGGAAGAGAGATGCAAGATGTGTAAGTATTAATGTATTTTCTCGTGTGAAGGAGGGTTTAATACTGTTAAGGTAGCACGTGAGTGTTCCTCGCTGTGTTGTGACTAATATGTACAGGGAGTAAAGGACTGTAATTAGTATATTAAGTCCTATAAGCATGATGGTGATGTTTGATCAGGAAAATGAAGCTATGGTTACAAAGAGTTCAGATTGTTGTTTCTCCATTGGATATTGTTGGTGCCTTTGTTGAAGATGAGTGGGTTGTAAATGCATGGATTTATAACTTGGTTTTCTATTTTGTTCCATTGCTCTGTGTCTGCTTTTGTGCCACTACCATGCTGTTTTGGTTACAATAGCTTTGTAGTAAATTTTGAAGTGAGATAGTGTGACGCCTTCAGCTTTTTTTTCCCCCTCAGGATAGCTTTTGCTATTTGGAGTCTTTTGTGGTTCCATACACATTTTTGGATTTTTTTTTTCTATTTTTGTGAAGATTGTCATTGATATTTTGATGCAGATTGCATTGAATCTATAAATTGCTTTGAGTAGTATTGCCATTTTAACAATATTGATTTTTTAAATCCATGAGCATATAATAGCTTTTCATTTTTTGGTGAGTCATCTCCTATTTTTTCATTAGTGTTAGTTTTCCTTGTATAAATCTTTCACTTCTTTGGTTACATTCATTCCTAGGTATTTTCTATTAATATTCTTGTAGCTATTTTAAATGGAATTGTTTTCTCAATATACTTTTCAGATTGTTTGCTGTTGCTGTATACAAATGCTACTGATTTTTCTATGTTGATTTTGTGCCCTGTACCTTTACTAAATTCAGAATTCAGTTCTAACAGTTTTTTGGGGTTTTTTTGGTGGAGTCATGAGGTTTTTCTAAGGATAAAATCATGTTGTCTGAGAACAAGGCTAATCTGGCTTCTTCCTTTCCAATATGGATATCTTCTTTTTATTTCTCTTGCCTAATTGCTGTCACCAGCACTTCTAGTATTATGTTGAATAATAGCAGTGAAAATGGGCATCTTTGCCTTGCTCCAGAATTGTTCCAGAGGAAAGGCCTTCAATTTTTGCTCATTCAGTGTGATGTTACCCATGGGTTTGTCATATATGGCCTTTATTATTTGGAGACATATTTTTTCTATATGCATTTTGATGAGCATTTTTATCAAAAAGGAATGGTGAATTTTATTAAATGCTTTCTTTGCATCTCTTGAAACAATCATTGATTTTGCTCTTGAATCTGTTAATTGTGTTTATTGATTTGCATGTCTTGAACCATCCTTGCATCCCTAGGATGAATTTCACTGACCGTGGTGAATGAGCTTTTTAATGTATGGCTGAATTTGGTTTGCTAGTATTTTGTCAAAGATTTTTGTGCCTATGCTCATCAGTAATAATGGCTTGTGGTTTTCTTTTTTGGTTGTGTTCTGGCCTCATGGAATGAGCTTGGAAGTATTTTCTTCTCTTTAATATTTTTTAAGCATTTGAGTAGAATTGGTATAGTTCTTTAATGTGCCAGTGAACCCTTCAGATCCTGAGCTTTTCTTTGATGGGAAATTTTATATTACAGCTTCAATCTATTCACTTGTTAATGATTTGGTAAGATTTTGGATTTCTTCATGGTTCATTCATGGTAGGTTGTCTGTGTCCAAGAATTTATCTGTGAAATGGAATAATCTTGAAGAGAGATGCTACAAAACCCAGCAGGAAGCCGTTGAACAAGAGCGCCTGGGTGATCCAAGTCTAAGCGTTGAATCACAGAGGCAAGAAGTAGGGCAGAGAAAGCTGGAGAATTGATCTGCTAAGGCAAGTTGTACAAAAAATATCACCACATTATTATTAGACATTTCTTTCACAGTGTCTGAGGACTGTTTTCTACCTCATAGATTTATTGTGAGGACTGAATGAGGTAAGTCCATGAAAATGGTTGGAAACAGTTCTGAGACCACAGTAAACTATCTTTTCTTTCTTTCTTTTTTCTTTTCTAAGCTCTTATATAATAAAGCTAGTTGTAAACTACGGTGATTATGGCACCCATTACAAAAAGAACAAATGAATCAGCGTATGTATCAGAAGATCCTATAATTGAAAAACACTGTTTCATGTTCTAATATACATTTTTAGAATCAGAAAGATTATAACAGTTTATTTTAACAGAATCAGGGACTCAACAGCTTAGAATATGGGGTGACATGAAGGCAGAGTTCTTGGGGCCATTTTACCTAAGAACAGGTGTTCCTTTTTTCTTAATCTCCCAAGACTGCCAGCAAATACATACTCAATGCAGGCAAGCAGAGAAATTTTGGTGGGACATATGGCACAAATACAGCTTTTCAAATGACACATACACAAAGTCACTAAGGAAGTAGAATCTGCCTACAGGAAGAACAGGAGGATTATGGGTCATTCGTGGAAAAACATTGACTGGAAATTTGCCAGGATTATGATGAATCATAACTGAAGGGCAGACAGCTAAATATCTTGCCATTTGGGGGTTTATGTAGAGACCCAAGACCTGAGTCCATCCTCCAGAATCCAGACAGGACTGATTTTGCTCTATAAGAAGCTGATATTTTCATCTCTTTTACATGTTGGGATAGACTTTTCTAGAAAGAGCTAGGTGGATGAGAAATGGAATCATCAATGAGAACCTCAGACATTGCCTCAACCTAGAATTTGCATTAATGGGTTTTCTGGAAGCTTTGCAAGTATAGAAGAGAGTCAAGAATATCATAAATATTCATAAACTGATCTCTACAGAGAAGAAAACAACAAACTATTTCTTGGTCTCTGATTCTTCAATATATAAATAATCATAACATTTCATTTTAAAATTGTTGCATTTCATAGAGTAATAGGTGTTAGAACAGAGCAGTGATAATCATACGCTAGTGCACACACTCTCCCCCATCTCCTTCTCTCTCTCTCCCACTCCAACTTCAATACCCTCTTGAACCCCCACCCCCTCTAGTTTTTATGTCTGTAGAAGGAAATCATCTCAGAATGATGGCTTTCATTTGTTGAGTTCCTGCTATGTGCCTGGTGTTATGTAATTTCATAACAACTTTGCAATGTGTGTATTCTCTCTGTTTTACAAATGAGTCTCAAAAAAGTGAGTAATCTGCCCAAACTATAACAGCTGATGAGCTATGAAACTGGTATTTAAAACAAAATTGGTCTGGTGATAGCCCCACCCATTTCTCGCACTATCACATTAATAGTATGCATGAAAAGTTACAGAGTTCCTCTCATTTACATATTGAGTCATGAGGAACGAGTCACCTGGTCGAAGCAGGTGCTCAGAGGCCACTTTTCTCCCAGTTCTGTAAGATATGCAATCATTCTTCCCATAGTTGAGAACCTCATGAAGGACATAACCAAGTTTCTCCCTCCCATGAATAAAAACTGACAATTTTACTGCTGTCAGGCATAGCTTTTTGTGCAATACAAATACCTAGCAACGTCTCTGCTTTGTGGTTCTAGCTGGGAGAGGTAATGGCAGCAGTTTAGTTCATTTCTTCCACCTTGCTTCTGACAAGGGATGATTAAGTCATGAATCATGATTTTAGCATTCACAAAGAGCTATGATATCAGGGAATATGAGAGTTTGGGGTGGAGTGTGAAGGAGAAGAGGCCGCTGGACCGACCAGAGGTTTCCTGAACCTACCCAGAAATAACACTCTTGTTCAGGACTTGTAGCTGAAGAAAGTCATAATGAGTTGCCAACAGAAATCAAAGGACCTGTAGTCCCAGCTAAATCTCTGCTCACCTTTTACCAGCAGCTGTGGGTGCTACTGCTAACATCTCACATCTGCAGTCTCATCTGAGGGAGTGTTCTTGGCCAACAGGAGCTGCCTGGCTTAGTAGTGTCAGGAGTTGATGTCCCGACTCCTTCTGTTCCCACCTGGAGCAGCCCTGATCCAATGACTCACCAGCACAGGACTCATTTCTTCATCTCAAGATAGGGCAGACTCTGCAGTACAGTTTACCCTCCAGAGGGTAAGGATGAAAGATGAAGCTAGGTTTCATCTGAAACCACATCTTTGCCTAGATGTTTTCCCTTCTCTCCCCTACTTCTCTTACTTTCTTATATGTTTCTCTTGGAAGTATTCCCTCAATATATCATATGAATAAGAATTTCCATCTTGAACTCTGTTTCTAGGGAGTCTGGTCTAAAGAATTGTGCGAAGCCAGATGACAAAATCAGAAGAGCAGAGATGCAAAGACTTAGAGCAGGGACCCAAGGGGCAGAGTGGAAGTGCTCTCTTGGTGAGTTTCTATGACAGGACGTCTCCAGTGGGCCACAGCCAATGGCTGAGGGTGTGAAGGCAGGGAAGAGGGTGTGACAAGGAAGAGGAAGAACAGGAAACTCAAGAATCTCCTTCAGAATTCTCAAATCCCCTAGAGAACTACTCCTTCATCAACTCTATACGTTTTGTAACATCTCTATTCCTTCCACAAAACATTCCACATATCCTTGACCCCTCCAGTATCTGAATTAATGGCTTATAGGACATAGTTAAATGTCACTTAAGTCTGGGCTTTAATCCCTGTTAGATTTTCAGTCTTTGGGGAGGGGAGAGGGAGGCATTGTTAGAGTAGACTGTTCCAAAAGCATGTGGCCTCCTGCCTTTCTTCTCTTCTTCGCCTGGGCACCGAGGGAAGCATTTGACTATGGCAGCCACACCACACTGGGACACTCAGACTCTGTAAAGAACAGATGGACCTCTAAGTCTCTGGAAACAACTAGAGAAATTTTCTATCTTTATTCAACCTCAAAATAATTAGCATCAGGCAGGGACTCAAAGACAGACAAGACAGACTTGAGTTCTGCCTTCATGGAGTAGGTGGTCTGGTACAAAGACGGAAACAGACAGACGTAATCCAAAGGGGTGTGTGTGCCATCGGTGGCCATGTGCGATGTGAGAACTCAGAGGAGTGGCAGTTTTACGAGTTTGAGGGACAGGGAAGCCTTCCCAAAGCATGACGCTGAAGCCAGGACCTGAGGCTAAGTAGGAGCTTCTTGGTGCAAAACACAAAACCACACCAAAACAAAGAACAACAACAAAAAGAAAATAAAAAAGAGGGAGACTTTGCATCAGAAGGAGGGACCAGCCTGCCTGGAGACTGGGAAGCAAGAGAGCAGGTGGGGATTTCTCACAGCCAAAGGAAGTTGGAAATGATTAGAGTGCAGAGGCAGAGGTCAGGCCGGGCAGGTGCACAGATCATTTTGAAAGCCAAGTTAAGGAACTGGGGTTTTACCCTATGAGCAAGGGATGGTCATTAATGAGTTATCAGAATGAGTAATACATATCACTATAAGCACTTTAGACAGGTTACTGTTGCTTTTTCATGGAGGGTAAGATTAGAGGTATAAAAATAAGTTAGGAGGTTCTTAGGGCAATGTAGCAGAGAGAGAGAGAAAGAGAGAGAATAGTGGCCTGGGCTGGAATAGAAATAAAGAGTTATTTAGAAGGTCAAATGAATAGGACCTGATGATTTAGCGTTGGGGCAGAGGATAAAAGTGAAGAAAACCGAGAAGTCAAGTGTGACTCCAAAGGTTATGGGTCTGACGGTGAGGACGTTTACCAGAATAGCAAACAAGAAAGCAGAGATGATGCAAGGAGAAAATGAATCCAGTTTAGAACACTATGATTTTGAGTGATCTGGAGAACATCCCAGAGATCAGCTGATAATGGCTCTGAAACCTAAGAGAGAATTCTAGGCTGACATCCAAAGGTGGGACTCCCTAGGATAGGGACTATAGCTGGCGCATATTTAGGTATGTAGGTGAGAATGTGTATAACAAGATACCAGGGACTAGTACAAAAGCCTGAGCTATTACCAGATCTCCATAGAAATATCTGAACTAGGATTCTCCAGGGACTGCGCTGGTGGTGGATGAAATGATTGCAGCAATTATAATGGTAATAATAATAATGATATTAACAGTTGATAACTACTGAATACATCCTACATGTCATGTGCTATAGGCTGCATATTTGTCTCCCATTTAAACCTATTTCTAAGAGGTATGGATTATTATGATTTCAGATGAGGAATACAGGCTGACAAAGATGAAGGGACGTGCTGGAAGTGACATGGGGAGTAAAGAGCAGAGCAGGGGTCTCCATGAAGACCTGTCTTTTTCCTCATTCATGGCTCTCAACTCTTATGTGTCCAAATATAAAATCAGAAATACCTCCTCATGACCTGCCAAGCCTCATCAAATGTATTAAATTAAGTTCAGTATCCTTTAGGGTGGACATAAGAGAAATCTAATTCCTTAAAAATTATTAATGAGCTATTCATGCAACTGATAGTAACTGTTCATTAGGACATTTGCTCATCCATGAGATATATTTCCCTCATGAGTATAAGGGACATAGAGATTTGTCATCACAGAATTCCAGAAAAGAAGAGCAAGAGAGGATCCCAGAGTATCTAATTAAAACCTTTTGATCTACAGTGGAGAAAGTTCAGAGCCCTCAAATTACTCAAGAACTCAAAATAAACGGCAGAGTATCTTGGAGGTCTTTTACTTCTATTCGATTTTTTTTAGTTTCTCTGAGCAGGAACATGTCCCTTGTGCCCTAATACAGCCCCCCAGGGAAATACAGAGCCACAGTTCAGCCCAGGGGGCAGCCCTGGCCTGATTCCTTCAATTCTGGATTTTGTCTGCCTCCACCCTTCTGTGATAACTCCTGAGTACAAAGCACACACGGCTGGGAGCGGAATACACTTTGGCTTCCTCTCCCATGTGTCCTGGAGGTTATTTTATGTCATTTCTATTCCTCTTGTGAGCTGCTTGTACTTCTGTGTAGGACAGATTTATTAGGAACCAATTGCAGCCGCCAGTTACAGGAACCCTTTATGACATGTCTCTATGAGACAGCCATCTGAGATACCACTGTGCTGCTGTCTTCTGCCAACTTTCAACAGACATATCCAAGAGCAAAGTACACTGTGTAGCCTGGAAAGCCTGCTCTTGTGGGCTCTCTCTTTGTCCCCTCTGACCCTTCAGAGGGGTAGCCTCCATTGACAGTGTGGGAACATGGAAACACAAGACAGAATGCCCTTTGGGCACCTGTTCTTCCTGAATTTAAGTTCCAGGTAATTTCACAATGTTGGAAGGAAAAGGATGGAAAAGAAGGAAGAAAATGAATATTTTCTACATCTATTATGGGTTAGTCCTGGGGCACCTGCTTTGTATAAATAATCTTTTTGACTCCTCACAAGATACAAGGTGACACAGCTGCTCAGGGGCAGAGCTGGGCTTTGAACACAGGCAGAATTTCTCCACGTGCTCCATATTGCCTGTGCCCCATATACCTTATTAGTGTCTCAAGGATGCCAACATGTTCCTAATGATAATTAGTCACACTTGTCTTCTTTAGGAAACTCTGGGGACAAGGTGCAGTGGCTCATGCCTGTAATCCCAGCACTTTGGGAGGCTGAGGTAGGCGGATCACAATGTCAGGAGTTTGAGACCAGCCTGGCCAATATGGTGAAACCCCGTCTCTACTAAAAATATAAAACAATTAGCTGGTCACGGTGGCACATGCCTATAATCCCAGCTACTAGGGAGGCTGAGGCAGGAGAATTGCCTGCACCAAGGAGGTGGACGTTGCAGTGGGCTGAGATTGTGCCACTGCACTCCAGCCTGGGTGACAGAGCGAGACTCTGTCTCAACAACAACAACTAAAAGGAGACTCTGGAACCCCAGGTGCTTCAAGTACTGAAAAGAGGGTTCTTGCAGTGATAGTAAGGTACCTATGAAGTGAATGAAGGATGGAATGGAGAGGAGCTGGAGTTTGTGCAGGAAATGTGGATTAGCCTGTTAGGCTTTGTCTCCTATAACCTCTAGCCAGGCTTCACTGGGTCTGCAAACACTGCGAACTTCACTGGACAAGAGAAATGTTTACTTACTAGCACACCCTCATGCATTTTAAAGCAGAGGAAGGAGAACTATGCCCTTTCTCAAACGTGTCCTCTGTTTCGGTGATCCAATAAATTACTGGGTGAGTGTAATAGAGAAAGTTCAGGCCGGGAGCAGTGGCTTACACCTGCAATCCCAGCACTTTGGGAGGCCTAGGTGGGTCGATCACCTGAGGTCAGGAGTTCAAGACCAGCCTGGCCAAGATGGTGAAACTCTGTCTCTACCAAAAATACAAAAATTAGCCAGGCATGGTGATGCATGCCTGTAATCTGAGCCACTTAGGAGGCTGAGGCAGGAGAATCACTTGAACCCGGGAGGCAGAGGCTGCAGTGAGCTGAAATCACACCACTGCACTCCAGTGGCAAGACTCTGTCTCAGAAAAAGAAAAAGGAAAAAAAGAAATGAAAGAAAGATTAGCAAAATACCCCCAAAGCACAGTGATCCTCACTGATAGCCTCTTTGTGGTTACAATGGAAACTCCTTCATCCTTCTTTCTCATTTACGCCTAAAAATATGTGCTGTTATTTCCAAATCTAAAGAGACTGAAGAAAATGGCATAGACTCAGGGAGGTCTCCTTAGAGTTGCTTTCACTGTGCATGCTTTAGGGAGAGTAGAAAAGTTTGCCAAGAAGGGGGGAAAGGGGCCACAAATTATAAAATACGTTTGATCCGTAACTCCAAATCCTGCCACTATGTCTTCTGTCATCATTTCTGATACAGTTTAGTCCTTTGTTATGTTCTCTCAAATATTAACAAGAGTTCAAATCCCCAGTCTCACATCAGGTTTATTCTGGAAATGCTAAGCTCTCCACAGAGACATGGGACAAAGAAACATAATTAAAGGCTCTTATCAAGTTTTATGTCATCTTGTCCTACTTGACACAATGCTCTTGATGAATGAAGAAAATGGCAATAAGTAATTTGTTTTTTCTGCTGGAGAATAATACGGGAATAGAAACCTGCACAGCAACAAGCTTGGAAAGTAATCTGTCCTATAGTCGAGGAGTCTTAAAAGCTCTGTCTACCTCTAAGAAAGGAGAGGCAACTCTACTTTTATGGGACGTCTCCGTGCGTGGAGAGGAGTATGAATGAGGCTAGTTATGCTGTGAAATAGCCACATCATTTCTTGCTACATTTTTGTGCTTCCAGCCCATATACACTTCATGTGTTTCTTGGCTTCCTTAGTCGGATGAGGCACCAGCATTCAAGTGAACTGAGGGTGTAGGTTTAAAAGCTGCTTTTTGAGACAGGGGTGGTGGCTTAGCCCACAGGAAATGAAGAAAACTGATAGGCCCAAACTTTGAGTTCCCGCAGAGGCCTGGAATCAGGACACTTGCTCTTGAGGACAAGAACTACTTTGTAAAGAATAACCAATGTACCCGCAGCTCAGAATGCTCTGTGCTTAAGCAAAGCCAAGCCCCGAAACTCATTTTTCCATAAACAAGCCTCAGCCGCAGAGACAAAATTCTCTTTAGACTCTCTGGATGATTTCATTTACTAGGCATGCCAGAGCTCCCAGATGTATGATTGGCTCAGCCTCATTCATTGGGGAAACTGATCTTTTCTTTTGATTTGGTATTAGCAGAAATGTCTTCTATCAAAGCTTTTCAAGGAGGTTGCCTATCTGGAATTTGTCTCCTAAGACCCTGAAGTCATTTTCAGGGTGACTGTCCCTCCCAATCTCCACCCTACCCTAGTTATGTGTATTCTCTTCTTAAATAATTTAGACCTCCAGTTCTTTCTCGTGTAGTGTTTTCTTTTCTTTTTCTTTGCCTGATACATCCCTTTAGGTCTGTTGGATATTTCCATGCATAAATGGCTTGACATTTTTATGACTTGTTATTTAAAAAACAAAAATGACTTGCTGCCTTCACTGTAATGTTTTCCATATAAGATAATTCCAATGACAAACAGCAGTAGAACAAGCTGATTTCTCTGCCAAACCCGATTCAACCTACTTCTTTCTCCTTGCCGTTTGGGAGAAAGTAGGAAGGTCGGGAAGGAAGCCAGATCTGAGAAGAAAGTGCTTGGTTAAATTCTAGGCGTGGGTCTGAAGCAAAACAGACAAGCAGACAGGGAAAAACAAAGCACTTCTCTAAATTTTTATATGGCTTAGCTTTTTTTTTGTGAGGTGGTTTCAGACAGATGGCAGAGGTTAGTTCCATCTTCCTGTCAGCTGTCAGCCACTGCAACACTTGTGAACTCCTATCTAGACAGTCTGCCAGGTTTCCCATAACGACAGCAGCACAGCTCCTGAACTTCCCAGCCCATCTTAATTTCAACGGCTCGATCCCATTGTTTCTACAAATATCATGACTTGTTAGGTTTCAACTTTTTGTTCAATTTTGATTCTCTGTTAAAGTAGAATACACTCACAGTTAACTAGACAAATCCAAACGCCCGTCTTTGGATTTTTACCTATTTACATAGGCATGTGTGTACACATTAAGGCAGAATATTTCCAGTGCCAATAAGATTTCCTGTATCTCTTTCCTGACTCAGAAAGAGCCAAGCTTTCGACTTTCTTCATCATATTTTACTTCGCCTATTGTTGATTCCCTCAGTGTGGAGTCTTTTAGATCTGGTTTCTTTCATTTAACATAACACTTGGGAGATTCATCTATTTTCTTATGTGTGGCAGTATTTTGTTCCTCTTTACTTCTATGTAGCATTCTAATTTATGAATACACTTACCATCCACATAGTCTGTTGTTCAAGGGCATTTGGAAACACCCTTACTTTTAGTGATACATGATTTGGTCACCATACCCACAATGGTCAGACACCACCAAAGAGCGGGGCAAAACACCACCAGGAATTTCAAACCTAATACATGGGCTCTCACACATAGTAGCTTAGTGCCCTCAGGCAAGTTACTTAATTTATCTGAATTTGCCTTATACATCACTATGAGAATGACATGGGATACCATATATACACGTCTATCCTAATTCTTTACACTAGATAGAAATACAATACATGTTGCTATTATGATTATTATTTTTTATCATTGGGGCAAAGTAGTTGTGAAAATGACATAGGAAGACAAAACACCTACATAATTAGTGCCTCATTCTACCATTAGAAAATGACAAGAATGTTCCAAGGAAATCTTTTAAACTTTATCTTGGCAGAAAGTATTTAATTTCTGGTATTATAGAGAATGATTCCAGAATGAGGTTTTGGGTGTGGGCTCTAAGGAGAAGGGTTCCAAAGATTTCTCATTCTCAGAGAAACATACTAATTCTTCAAAGTTCATCCAACAAATGATTTTGGAGCAATTGCAAAATTCCAGTCACTGTTGCAGCAATGAATCTGACAGTTTATCCTCATGACTATCAGTGGAGATGGATCATAAATAAATAAACAAGTAAATTAATAAGATATGTTTGGGAGGCTGAGGCAGGTGGATCACCTGAGGTCAGGGGTTCGAGACCAGCCTGACCAATGTGGCGAAACATTGTCTCTGCCAAAAATACCAAATTAACCAGGCATGGTGACGCATGCTTGTAATCCCAGCTACTCAGGAGGCTGAGGCAGGAGAATCCCTTGAATCTGGAAGTGGAGGTTGCAGTGAGCCAAGATCAAGCCATTGCACTCCAGTCTGGGCAACAAGAGTGAAACTCTGAATAAAAACAAAAGAAAGGAAAAAAAAGAAGGTAAGAAAAAAAGAAGAAAGAAAGAAAGGGAAAGAAAGAAGAAAGGAAGAAAGAAAAAGAAAAGCAAAGAAAGAAAGAGGGAAGAGAAAGAAAGAAGGTATATTGTTACCAGTAAGTGTTGAGGTAAAACATAGAACAGGGTAAGGAGATAGACTGGTGGGTGTCAGGTGCTACTTTAGATTAGGAGGTCAGGAAAGGCCACATTGAGGAGGGCATATTTAAGCAGAGAACCCTAGGTAGGAGTCATTTATCAAAATTCCTGGGACAGAGACTTCCAGGCAGAGGGAAAAGCAAGTACAAAGGCCCCAAGTCAGAAATGAATTTGGCAAATTTGTGTAACAGCAAGGACCCCAAAGTTCCTAAAGGGTAGGGAACTGGGGATTTGGGGAGGAGAAGGGATATTGGTTGAGGTTGCAGAGACAGGCAGGGGCCAGACCCTCTGGATTTCATCCACTCACCGTTAGTGCTAGATGCCTCGGAATGTGCCTTATGGGCTACAGGAGGGTTAAATGACTCCTCCAAGATCACTCAGAACCAGAGTTGAGCAATAATCCAAGTTTTCTGTTTCTGTTTTCCATGCCACCTATCTTTAAATGATATATCTCAAGTCCATTACCAAGGCTGGGTATGAATTAATACTTAATACTAATGATTATAATTCAGCCAAAGAGGGTAAGAAAATCGGCAAGAAAGAGGTGTTATTTATTATGATGAACAAATTCTCAAACATCACAACTAGAAAAATTTTGGCAAGAACTGAATCTTTTGAAACATGCCAAACACTGTCTGAAGATGCTTTTGATAGTTATTTAGCTTTAAACCTCCTGATAACAAAAAACACACGCAGTGGCCACTTTCCCACACTCTAATTTTCCCTGGTGCCTCGGCGGTGGCTCACGCCTGTAATCTCAGCACTTTGCGAGACTGAGGTGGGTGGACTGCGTAAGCCCAGGAGTTTGAGATCAGCCTGGGCCACAGAGTGAGATCCTGCCTCTATTAAAAATAAATAAATAAATCCAAAACATATGGTGAGATTGAGTAGTCCTGAGAGTGTGGATGTGATTCTTCAGTGACACAAAGTGTGGTAATAGATGGGGATGAAGGGGCTGGGGTTAGCTGCATTCAAATAAATACGTTTTATCGTTACATATCCATTAAGCGTGCAGAATCATAGTTAGGAGAATAAGAACACGGGGTCTGCAGTCACCCTCAACTTCATTACTTATGCTAGAGAAGTGACCTGAGCAAGTTACTTGACATTTAGGTACATCAGTTTCCTTACCTGAAAAATGAGGATAATACTAACCATGTCTTTGTTCTCATCACTGCCACAACTCCCCTCCCCCTTAACCTCTTAATCACAGCCATATCTTCCTCCTCTTCCTCCTCCTCCTCCCCCTCCCCCTCCCCTCCTTCTCCTTCTCCTTCTTTCTTTCTTCGAGACAGACTTTCACTCTTATTGCCCAGGCTGGAGTGTAATGGCGAGGTCTCGGCTTGCTGCAACCTCCACATCCCAGGTTCAAGCGATTCTTCTGCCTCAGTCTCCGGAGTAGCTGAGATTACAGGAGTGTACCACCACCCCTGGTTAATTTTTGTACTGTTAGTAGAGATGGGGTTTCACCATGTTGCTCAGGCTGGTCTCGAACTCGTGATCTCAGGTGATCTAATTGCCTTGGTCTCTCAAAGAGCTGGGATTACAGGCATGAGCCACTGCGCCGGATCTCGCAGCCCTTCTAACACCATACATTCCCCAAATGAGAGGAGTAGGAACACAAGTGAAGAGCGATGTGTGGGTTGTAGATAATGGAAATGAGGCAGGCTGAAATAGACTTTAAGTTTGCACATTCCCAATGAGATGACTGTCACTGTGGTGTAACAATTACATCTCCAGCATGAACTCTGACACACTCTGTCAAACACCCTTGTTTTATTTCAGTGCTAGCTAAGCTAATATGTGACCCTCAATAGATGTGACAATAGGTAGAGATGTACAGATTCAATGGGGCTCGGTTTCTGTTTGCTGCGAAGGCACATCCTCACGGTAACTGCTTGCATTGGCCCTCTGACCTTGACTAGTATTGTCATGTAGTTTGAGTAAAAGGAGAGATAGTTTTACATGCTTACCCGAATATTTCTAGTCTGTGTGACAGATGGTTTATTGTTCTTGGATAAATTGGCTTTCATGAATGAATGATTGGAATTTATAAATAAACGGAATGATCCTAACTACAGCATGAAAATGTCACTTCATTCCAATCTTCCTAAATCAAGATTTCCTGGTGTGAACTACTTGGACTCGGGGAATTTCTTCTCAGCTGACCATCACATCTGCTGTTAGTTAACCCCAGAGAAAGACTGAAATTTTAGTAGGAAGTGAAAGCTCCAAAAATTGTACTGAGTCAGTTTAGTGTCTACCACATATGGCCAGCCTCCTTTCTCAGGTTTGAGTGTCACTAATTTGAGTAGAAGTCAAGAGAAAACACGCACTTAGGGTTCTTCCTATAGTTTTCCATGGAAGTAGCCCTTTTTGCTCAAAGGCACCAAAAATAAAAAAGATCATAAGCTGTATCTCCAAGTAACACTTGGAAGAAGGCTCTGTTGTGGGGACAACCTTCATTATATATTTTTGCTCCAAGTTTTTTTATTATTAGTTCATTCAATTAGAAATTATTGAGATTTTACTGTATCCTAGGCACTAGTTATCTTTAGAGATTTAAAGAGGAATAAAAGAATGTTTGTACCAAAAGCTTTTAGAGCTTATAGAGAGAAATACAAAGAAAAAATTATTAAGATTTTATTTATTTTCCATCATTCCAACAAGATCATTGGCAAAGATAAATGAAATGAGACATTGTACAAAGAAGTAATTACCTATAAATTAAGGAGAACCAGTTGTTTAGGGGAAACAGATTGATCTTGATTCTAAAACATAACAACATTCTACTTAGAGAAAGAATAGTTTTTGGCTGGGCACGGTGGTTCATGCCTGTAATCCCAGCACTTTGAAAGCCGGAAGCCAGCGGATCACTTGAGATCAGGAGTTCAAGACCAGCCTGGCTAACCTGATAAAACTCCGTCTTTACTAAAAATACAGTAATTAGCTGGGCATCGTGGCGCTTGTCTGTAATCCCAGCTACTTGGGAGGCCGAGGAAGCAGAATTGCTTGAACTCGGGAGGTAGAGGCTGCAGTGAGCTGAGATCACACCACTGTACTCCAGCTTGGGTGACAGAGAGAGACTCCATTTCAAAAAAAAAAAAAAAGAGTATTATTATTAACATTTTCTAAAGATCCTTACAGTAAACATAACCATATTTTTCACAGGACTGCTTCTTAGTATGTGAGGAAGCACAGCTCTCTATAAGCCAATTGCATGGGTGGGAGGGAGACAAATAGTGAACTCTGCGTTACTGGCTGTTTAATAGTCTGTCATGACGGAAAGAGTGGGATTTTCAAATTGGTGCGTGGAGACAGTTTGAGATCTCTAAACCTACTCCCAGGCCCCCATCAGGGCTTGTGAGTGAGTGGTGGAAAGGGCCAGACAGTGATGTTCCAGTTTCCATCAGAGAAGTGCAACTTTTATCTGTTTTGTTTAAAAAAAAAGATTCTTATGCTTTAAAACAACTCCAAAATTATGTGCCTAAAGGAATGTTTGTGGTAAAAGCAAACTTCCACTTTAAAATGTATATATTATTGATAATCCAAGGTTTGATAAATGTCAGCAGATAGTTCAAGATTATACTCTTAAACAAATATTTGGAATGCAGTTAATCTGTGATTCCAGAAAAATTTAGATTCTTGACTTAGCAATTAACATATTTGGAAGAGTAAGTGATACTGGCTCATAAAGGTTAAGGAGGCAAACAAATGCCTAAACAGAAGACCACAGCGCTGCACAGGAGGGCTTTGTGAAAGAATCCGTGGGAATGATCTAAATGTTTCTTTTCTTTAACGTTAACTTTCATTTTCTTCAAATTTATATTGGTGTATAGTTTTTAAAGAGTTAAATAATTGACAAGGCTTTTTGTGAAAAACAATTGTTCACCGTCACCTTCCTTCCTCTACCTTAATATTTCCTTTTCTTCAGAAACCATCTTTCCCCATTCTTTCAGGGAATCTCTTTGGTATTTATCCCCATGTCTAAATGACCAGGCGGAATCACTATCTGTGATTTTTTACCTTTAGGCCCTCTCTATTGACTCACCCATATGGAGAACGGGAATCTAGCTTTCTGATACTCTTACCGTTCCATATCCAAAACGTGAACAATTCCTGTTATCCTTAACCTCCAAATGTTAATAATCTGATAGGTTTTGTTGGGTACGTCTTTGGTGTTTATTAGTGACTGGAAAAATTCTGTTCACAACTAGTCACATGGCTTAATCAGATTACTTTTCTCACTCTGATTTTCTCTGAAGTTACTCATTTCTTAACACATTTGCTTATTATTCGTTGTACTAATTCAATCTAAACTTCCCCCAACTCAGTTGTGTGCTTTTTCTCTCACATTAAAACACATCAAGCATCTTGATAAATGCTAGCTTCTTAAAGACTTTTCTCCGAAGTTTTCTGTCCTGCCGCAGTCTGGACTGAGGATTTCTCTCTGGGCTAGCTGCACAGCAATACCTTGGCATCTTACTATGACCCTTGGGAGTCTGTGTAGCTCTCTCTTACATTGGATCACCTATTTCCTGTGTCCCAGTCTCCTGTTTACTACATTGCATAAACATTCTAGTAGCTTCCTAGAAATTCTGTATGGGCAGAATTTCTGAGCCCTTGAATATCTGAAAACGTCTTTATTCCATACTCATTACTTGAAAAATTGTCTGAGCATAGAATTCAAGGTTGAAATAATTTTTGTCTATAGCTTTGAAGGCATTGCTACATGGTCATCTGTAAGTTGTGAGGCTCTGATGCCATTATGATTGCTGATTTATGTAATTAAATTTATATTTCCTCTACTTAGAAGCTTATAGAATTTTCTTTCGTTCTTAGAGTTTTGAAATTTCCCAGTAATGACCCTTTGTGTGAATCTGTTTCAGTCAATCCATTTTTCTAGAAACTCGGTGGACTTTTTAAATCAGAAAATAACGGTCCTTCAGTTTCAGAAAAAAATTCCCCAATTATATTATTTTTATAATTTCTCCTTACCAAATTTCCTGTTATGTTTTTAAAAAATTCCTTCTATTGCATATATTGGATCTGCTAGATTTATCCCTAATATTCTTATAATATTTCTTCTTCCTCAATTCCTCCAATTCTTTTACTGAAGTCTACTTTCTAGTATTTTGATTTTCCAAGAATTCCTTCACATTACCTGAGTGTCCCCTTAAACAAAAAACCAATTCGTATTTCACGAACTTAACATCTCATCTTCCTACTCACACGGACAATTACTTTTTGATGTTTCTTTATCATTATAATTATTTTTTCTTTCAAGTGGCTTTATTTATTTTTGGTCTCCACCTCAAATGTCAGACTGCTCATTTTCTAAGAATGTGGTACTAAAAACAGATTGCAAAATATCTTTTCTTGTATTGGGCATTTCTACTAGGTGTTTTCTGCGGCGTGATCAAGATGAGCCATTTGGGGAGGACTTCTTGCCATCAGTATTGTGAGAAGGTTTCTCTTGGCTGGACTGAGTTCTCCAAGTCTTCCAGTCTCTTGCTTTGAGGACAGAATCCTGGCTGCCAGTGTTTGGCATTCCGATCCTTTGTAGAAAGAATTTCTGGTCATCTGGCAGAGAAAGGGATAAAGGGAGGGTATCTGAAGAGATCAACTTTTTTTTTAACAGATTTTCAAAAATCCTACTGTTTTCACTTTTTTCTTTCTTTCTTTTTTTTTTTTTTGTAAAGCAGAGTATGTCAGTTGTGTAGACTTTTTGGGCTCTACCATATAAGTTGGTTTAGGATTAGGCCAATTTATTTCCATTTTCCCCAGGTAGGCTTAGGATTAAGCTCTCTTGTATTTGTCAATTAAGTTACCACTTATTGATCGCCTTTTTTTTGCCTTCAAGATTTTTTTCTTCTGTTTGTGTGTGTGTTCTCTGTCAGCATCTTTGTGTCTATGGATTTATAGCTTTAAAATACATAGTTCTTTTGTGTGGTTTTGGGAGGGAGAAAATGTCATTGGTCTGCTTGATCTTCCGTCTTTAACTGGAAGACAATATCTTGACTTCCTCAACAAATCATTCAAGGTCAGTTCTAAGCAGGGGACATGAATGAGTGAATGTGAATGGTATTTGGCAGCATTCACTTTAATAATTTCAGAAGCTTAAATTAGCATGGTATGGTCTGCAGAGTTGGAGTCAGCCAGATCCAGCTTACTGCCTGTCTTTGTAAGGTTCAGGAGCTAAGAATGTTGTTTTTTTTTGTTTTTTTTTTTTTTTGAGACAGAGTTTCGCTCTTGTTACCCCGGCTGGAGTGCAATGGCACAATCTCGGCTCACTGCAACCTCCACCTCTTGGGTTCAGGCAATTCTCCTGCCTCAGCCTCCTGAGTAGCTGGGATTACAGGCACGCGCCACTGCGCCCGGCCTAAGAATGGTTTTTAACATGTTTAGATAGATTTTAAAAAGCAAAACAGAAATAATGTTTTGGGACATGTACTATTATATAAAACTCAAGATTGTGTCAAAAACAGAGTTTTATTGGAATATAGCTATGCCTATGCATTCACTGTGGCTACTTTTGGTTCTATGACAGCACTGTTGATTAGTTGTGACAAAGACACACGGTTCACAAAACATAAGATATTTACTATCAGGCCCTTTATAGAAAACGTTTCTTGATCTCTCTCTGTAGTGTAAAACCTGGCAGTTCAATAATTGAAATACCTAGCCACAGAATATACCTTTAAATTATATAATGTTTTGGTAAAACCTCCAGGATAAGCAAGTTAAAAAATACATTTCTAGATACCTCTGTTGGCTTGCTTTGTGGATTTACTAGCTATAAGCCATTATAGTAAAACAAAGATTTTGAATTTAGAATGTTTGATCTGCATGCATTTTTCCACTGGCAAATAGATAAGAGATCTAGAGTCTTGTAATACCTTAAGGCTGGCACTCAGCTGGGTGTGATGGCTCATGCCTGTAATCTCAACACTTTGGGAGGCCAAGGCAGGCGGATTGCCTGTGTTCAGGAGTTTGAGACCAGCCTTGGCAACATGGGGAAACACTGTCTCTAAAAAAACACAAAAATTAGCCAGACATGGTGCTGCATGCCTGTAGCCTCAGCTGCTTGGAGGCTGAGGTGGAGGATGGCTTGAGCTCAGGAGGTCGAGGCTGCAGTGAGCCATGATTGTGTCACTGCACTCCAGCCTGGGTGACAGCAAGACCCTGTTGCCAAAAAAAAAAAAAAAAGACTGCTATTTATATTTATATATGGCAAAAAAAAAAAAATCCTGGTAGCCTGTATAATTGTACTGGTCTTTCTCTTTCCTACAGCCACTGTGTTTGCTAACTAAATGGATTCTCAAATATTAGAAGGAGCAAGCAGAAGTGGGATAATGAGAGAGAAAAGAAGATGTTATGGACTGAATTTTGTATCCTCCAAATTTTGTATGTTAAAGCTCTTTTCCTACAGCAATGGTGTTTGCTAAGTAAATGGATTCTCAAATATTGAGAAGGAGTGAGCAGAGGTGAGATAATGAGGGAGAAGAGAAGAGAAGATGTTAAGGACTGAATTTTGTATCCTCCAAAATTTGTATGTTAAAGCTCTAGCCATCAATATGATAGTATTAGGAGGTGGTGCCTTTGGATGCTCTTTATGTTAGATGATGTCATGAGAATAGAGTCCCCATGATGGGATTAGTAACCCTATAAGAAGAAAAGACCAGAGCTCTCTTTCTTTTTTCCATGTGAGAATATGATAAGAGGGCAGCCATCTGTAAGCCAGTAGGAGACCCCTCACTAAAAACTGAGTCTGCTGAAACCTTGAATTTGGACTTCCCAGCCTACAGAACTGTGAGAAATAAATGTATTTTGTTTGAGTTCCCCACCTGACAGTGTTTTGTTCCAGCAGCCTTTAGCATACTAAGACAGAGAGAAAGAGGAAGAAGTAGAGATAGACAGACCATTTTCCTATTTAACTCACTGGTAATTATTCCTCATCTCACAAATCTGACTCTTGGGTAGTGTTAGGACAGTTTTCATATGAGCATTACTGCCCTACATCCATGCTGACTTTTATGGTTTACCACTTTACTTGTATCTGTTAAATAAAGGCCAATAAATCTTGAGAAGCATCTCAAGTATTCCTGACAGATACTTCTAGGTGGTAAAAATATGATAAAAATATCCTCAATAAAGAAAGGAAGAAATAAACTAACATTTGTTGAGAGCCTGTACCTGGCCACCTTTTTCATATGCTATATCTGTAATGCCATTAACAACACTATAAAATAGGGACCATTATTATCCTCATTTTATGTCAAATGAATCTGAGTCTTAGATACATTAGATAAATGTTGATCAAGGTCTTACAGCTAAATGGTAGAACTGAACTTCCAGCCCATTGCTTTCTGTTCACCAAGTCTCTACTCTTTAAAACCAAACATGCCACTTTGTAGCAGTTCCAAAAAAATGTTTTCACTCTAACTTCTAGGAAAGGGAAAAGACATCCCTAAAATATTCTAGCTCATCTGCTAAAAGAAAGACTTAAAAAGCTTTAGACTGAGGGCAAGAAATTCCTTACAACAACTTTCTTTAGGACTATAGAAAGTCCCTTATCGGTCTGAAACATTAATGGTTCAGAACAATCATTCCATGGGATGCCTGTAGTAGTCATTTAAATTGGAAAAGGCACTACAGGGATAAACTTTTTCCACACTTTCTCCACTGTCCAGACCCCACTGCTGGTGGGATACGAATTCTCTTTGCTTTTGGTGTCTAGAACTACTAAAGCTCAATGTAAAAAGGCTATTTTCAGATCTTTTATTAATCTTCTTTGGAAACAAGAACATAAAGAAGTGGGTTATTTCCAAAACTCTGCCACAATCCTTCTTTGTAAGATGCTAGGGAATCTACCTGCTTTTAATGATTTAGTTTGTCCATCTGGAGAGTAAAGTGTTTTGAATTCTCTGTTGAATGCATAGTTTGTGAATATTATCTCTCATTCTGTAGGTTGTCTATTTATTCTGTTAATGGTTTCTTCTGCTGTGCAGAAGCTCTTTAGTTAATTAGTTCTGACTTGTCGATTTTTGGTTTTGTTGCAATTGTTTTTGAGTACTTAGTCATAGTGCTTTCTCAAGACCAATATCCAGAATCATGTTTCCTAAATTTTCTTCTAGGATTCTTATAGTTTGAATTTAAATTTATAATCCATCTTGATTTAATATTTATATATTGTGAAAAGTAGAGGTTCAGTTTCATTCTTCTGCATGGCTAGCTAGCTATTCTAGCACCAGTCACTTTATGGAATACCAAGTTCTTTCCCTTTTGCTTATTTTTGTTGACTTTGTCAAAAGTTAGATGGCTGTAGGTGTGCAGCTTTGTTTCCAGGGTCTTTATTCTGTTCCACTGGCCTATGCGTCTGTTTTTGTACAGGCAGTGTGCTGTTTTGGTGTAGTTTGAAGCTGGCTAATGTAAAGGCTCCAGCTTGTTCTTTTTCCTGAGGATTTATTTTGGCTGTTTGGGTTCTTTTTTTGGTTTTATATAAATTTTAGAATAGCTTTCTTCCAATTCTCTGAATAATGACATCGGTAGTTTGATAGGAATAGTGTTGAATCTGTAGACTGCCCTTTGGAGTGTCCCTGCTTTGATAAAATAATAAAAGTGAATCTGGAGGAAAACAACTTTGGGTAAATTCTGACTTGAGTTCAGATAATAGGATTTGCTACTGTGTCCCTTTGAAGAAGGTGTTTAAATTTCCTAAATCCAAAATGTCTCTCTTAAAATGGACATATGGAAGGTGACTTTTTAATTGAATTGTCCTCACTTAAGATGCAGTCTGATGGCCTGATATGGAGTAAATAAATGCTGGCTAGATGCTGTCTCCAGCTTCCATTATTGTCTGTCTTAAATTGAGCTAACGAACTCCTCAAACAAATGTTATTCTTCAGTGAATAATACACTTTGTGTTATTTGCTTTGCCTTTCTTCTGGGGAGAGATGCCTTAAAAATGATTCAAATGAGATTGGAAAATGTAGGATTAAACACTTAAAGAGGATTCTTTGTTGAAGAACCATTCAGAGCCTTTAATGCATTAAAACATTTGTGCATTATAAAGTAACAAAGAGGAATAGATGTAGCATTTGGCTAAATGACTTGACCATAAAAATTAATTTTTTTTGTTTTGTTTTAAAAGAAGGAACTTGTAAATTGAGTGTTCTAAAAAATAAATTATTGGAAATGTCAGTTTAACAATGGGTGTAGGGAAATTTGGCCCTACTATTAAGGGAAGAAAATAAATTTGTACAACATGTACCACATATGTCAAATATTTAAATGTAAAAAAAAAACCTGAAAATATATTAAGACTAGAGTAAAATATAGGAGTACATTTTTAAATCTTTGCATGCCAAGAACTCTGTGTTTCTAGAATAAATGGAAAAAATTACAAAAGTAAATATTGATGGATTTGATTATATAAATGCCAAATATTTCTTAAGCCAAAAAAAATTACTTAACTTTAAGAGGCAAAAATCAAACTTGAAGAAATCATTTTTTAAAGTGGCAGACTTCATAAGCAACTTAAACAAGTATGGAATTTTAAAATATATATATATAAATAAATGATCAAAATATATGAATTATATATGGCTATAAGAGGAAATAAAATTACAAATAAATGGTCAAGCGTGGTGGCTCCCGCCTGTAATCCCAGCACTTTGGGAGGCCAAAGTGGGTGGATCATGAGGTCAGGAGGATGAGACCAGTCTGACCAACATGGCGAAATCCCATATTTACTAATAATACAAAAAATTAGCTGGGCATGGTGGCGCGTGCCTGTAATCCCAGCTACTCAGAAGGCTGAGGCAGGAGAATTGCTTGAATCCAGGAGGCGGAGGTTATAGTGAGCTGAGATTGCACCACTGTACTCCAGCCTGGGTAACAAGAGTGAAACTCTGTCTCAAAAAAAATTACAAATTAATTCATGAAATATAATATTTATAGAAGTTAAATTAAAGAACAAATTAAAATATGGACATAACATTTATAAAATTTGTAATCATTCAAAAAAGTCAATTCTCAGTATTCTTAAAATGGTTTCTCTGTTCCATGGATCACTTACATGAACCTGTGAGAATGTTCATTTGTGTCATATTTATAAAGGATAGTTTGGTAACATAGAATTAAATAAATGTGGGTATATTAATCCATTCTCACACTGCTATAAAGAACTGCCCAAGACTTGGTAATTTACAAAAGAAAAAGGTTTGAGTCCCCAGTTCCACATTGCTGGGGAGGCCTCAAGAAACTTACAGTTTTCTGCCAAACCAAAAGCCTCATTGAGCCCATCTCCATGATTGTGCCTTGGTGGTCAGAATCCTATCAAGAAGACATATACCCACCAACAGCAGGGACCCAGCCCTCCCTGATGGCCTAGGAATGGCTCAGCAGGATGAATCGAGAGCCAATCCTGGTGTCTCTTAGGCCTGGCTATGAGCTGCTGAGCCCCCAGCCACTGCCTGAAGAGAGACCTGTCTTCAACTCTGTGGCCCCAGCCTCACCCCGGCTCTTGAACCAGGCAGAAAAGCTTGCTGCAGAAGATGGCTGGAGACCTTCCTCCCTGCCGGAGAAGACCCCAAGGTGGGCAGGAGAACACAGGCTGGAGGAGAAGAGATCCTGGCTGACAAATGGCTTTGATGTTTTGAATGCCCCCCACCAAAGACAGAGAACGAGTTGTTGCAGATGTACTACCGGCAACAGGAAGAGATCTGGGCTCTGGGAGCTGTTGACCCAGTGAGAGGTCCAAGCCAAACAGTTGGAACTGGAGATCAAAAACTTGAGGATGGCCTCAGAGCAGCTCTGAGCAGAGACCTCTGCCCTCCGTACCCTCAGGGACACCACTCGGCTCCGTGGGGAGGTTCAGAACCAAACCACAAGTCTCCCTAAGAACAACCACTATTTCTATATTTTTTACCAGAAAACAAAATTCTCAGTCGCTGAAAGAGATTCCAATGGGACATGGCGCCGTTTTTCTATTTGCCTTCTTGCAAAAACAGTTCTGAATTAAAAAAAAAAGAAAGAAAGGCATCTCTTCACAGGGTGGCAGGAGACAGAATGAGATCCAAGCAAAGGGGGAAGCCCCTTATAAAACCATCAGGTCTCATGAGAACTTATTATTTCAAGACTAGCATACAGAAACTGCCTCCATGATTCAATTACCTTTCATGAGGTCCCTCCCCCAATACATGGGGATTATAATTCAGATTACAATTCAAGATGAGATTTTTTGGTGGAGACAATAGTCAAACTGTATTATTCCACACCTGGCCTCTTCCAAATCCCATGTTCACACATTTCAAAACACAATCCTGCCCTTCCAGCAGTCACCCTAAGTCTTAATTCATTCTACCATGAACCCAAAAGTCCAAGTCCAAAGTGCCTCATTTGAGATAAGGCAAGTCCCTTCTGCCTTTGAGCCTGTAAAATCAGAAGAATTTAGTTATTTCCTATATACAATGGGGGTACAGGTGATGGGTAAATATGCCTGTTCCAAATGGGAGAAATTGACCAAAACAAAGTGGCTACAGGTCCCATGCAAGTCCAGAATCCCATGGGACTGTCCTTAAAACTTAAACTTCCAAAATGATCCCCTTAGACTCAGTGTCTCACATCTAGAGCAGGCTGATGTGAGAGCTGAGCTTCCATGGCCTTGGGAAGCACCTTTCCTATGGCTTTGCTGCATTTGTGACTGGGGCTGAACATCTGCAGGTTTTCCAGGAACAAGCTATCAGTGGATCTACCATCTGCCTTGCTTTCTGGTGTAAGCTATCAGTGGATCTACCATTCTGGAGTCTGCAGCATGGTGGCCCTCTTCTCACAGCTTCATTAGGCAGTGCCCCAGTGGGGACTCTCTGTGGGAGCTCCAACCCCATATTTTTCTTTCACACTACACTAGCAGAGTTCTCCATGAGGGCTCTTCCCCTGCAGAAGATTTCTGCCTGGACATCCAGGCATTTCTATACATCTTCTGAAACCTAGGCAGAGGTTCCTAAACCTCAAATCTTGTCAAGCACACCACCATGTGTAAGCTGCCAAAGCTTGGGATTGCAACCTCTGAAGCAGTGGCCTGAGCTGTACATCAGCCCCTTTTAGCCACAGCTGGAGTTGAAGCAGCTGGGATGCCAGCCACTTATGTCCTGAGGCTGCGTAGAGCAGGGGGGCCCTGGGCCTGGCCCATGAAAACATTTTCTCCTCATAGTTCTCTAGGACTATAATGGGAAAAGCTGCTATGAAGGTCTCTGACAAGCCCTGGACGTATTTTTCCCATTGTCTTGATGATTAACATTTGACTCCCTGTTACTTATGCAAATTTCTGCAGTCAGCTGGAATTTCTCTCAAGAAAATGAGGTTTTTCTATCACATTGTCAGGCTGCAATTTTTCCAAACTTTCAGGCTCTGCCTCCTCTTGAATGCTTTGCTGCTTAGAAATTTATACCTTAAATCATCTCTCTCACAAAGTTCCACAGATCTCTAGGGCAGGGACAGAATTGCTACCAGTCTTTTTGCATAGCAAGAGTGACCTTTACTCTAGTTCCCAACAATTTCTTCATCTCCATCTGAAACCACTTCAGCCTGAACTTTATTGGCCATATCACTATCAGCATTTTGGTTAAAGCCACCTAAACAAATTTCTAGGAAGTTCCAAACTTTGTCCCATCTTCCTGTCTTCCAAGCATCCAAGTCTCTAGAAGGTTTTAAACTTTCCCACATCTTCCTGTCTTCTTCTGAACATTCCAAACTGTTTCACCCTTTGCCTGCTTACCCAGTTACAAAGTCACTTCCACATTTTCAGGTGTCTTTGCAGCAGCACCCCACTATTTCGTGGTACCAATTTACTGTATTAGTCCATTCTCTTGCTGCCATGAAGAACTGCCCAAGACTGGGTAGTTTATGAAGGAAAGAGGTTTACTTCACTCACAGTTTTGCATTGCTGGGGAGGCCTCAGGAAACTCGTAATCATAGTGGAAGCCATCTCTTCACAGGTTGGCAGAAGAAAGAATGGGAGCCAAGCAAAATGTGAAGCCTCTTATAAAACCTTCAGATTTCATGAGAACTTACTATCAGAAGAATGGCATGGGGAAACTGACCCCTTGGTTCAATTACCTCCCATGAGGTCCCTTTCCCAACATGTGGGGATTGTAATGCAGATTACAATTTGAGGTGAGCTTTTTTTGTGTGGGGACACAGCTAAACCATATCAGCAGGGAACCTAAATAATATGGGCTTACTGTTTGTGTCTCCAAAATTTTCATGTTGAAATCCTAACCCAAAGATGACAATGTTAGGAGATAGGGCCTTTGGGAGGTGATTAGGTCATGAAGATGGAGGCCTCATGAATGGGATTAGTGCCCTTACAAAAGATATTGCAGATAGATCCTTTATCCCTTCCACTGTGTAAGGGCACAATAAGAAGTCATTTTTAAAGCCTGTAATCCCAGCACTTTGGGAGGCTGACGCGTGTGGATCACGTGGTCAAGAGATTGAGACCATCCTGGTCAACATGGTGAAACCCTGTCTCTACTAAAAATACAAAAAATCAGCTGGACATGGTGGCACGTGCCTCTAATTCCAGCTACTCAGGAGGCTGAGGCAGGAGAATTGCCTGAACCCAGGAGGCGGAGGTTGCAGTGAGCCGAGATTGTGCCATTGCACTCCAACCTGGGTAACAAGAGCGAAACTCCATCTCAAAAAAAAAAAAAAAAAAGAAGTCATTTTTATGGGCCAGAAAGCAGGAGCTCACCAGACACTCAATCTGTCAGCATCTTGATCTTGGACTTCTCAGTTTCTAGACATGTGAGAATTAAATTTTTGTTGTTTATAAGCTACCCAGTTTATGGTACTTTTTTATAGTTCCCCAAATGGAGGAAAATGCCAAATTATTTTTAAAGAATGTAATTAGGGAAATGATAGAGCAGACATAAGAAATATTATATTGAAGCCCTTAAAATATTCATGAAGATATTTCAGATATAATGTGAGTTCAACTAACATAAGTTTATCAGTAAGTATACCTGCGAGGAAATAAACCAAAATATTAACCTTGATCATCTCTGACTGGTGGAATTAGCATTTTTTTTCTTTCCTAAACTTTCTTCTATTTTCTATAAAATAAAAAAACCCAGTAATCTTAAAAATATGTAATGACAAACTTGGATTGGCATTTCTGACACTAAATTAAGTCCTTGATGGTAGGGCAGGAAGTAGTGTAGACAAGGAGTATTCTAATCAAAAATGCCTCCTAATCTACTTGCATGTATATTGGACCATTTGATAAGGCAAATAAAGGGTCATGTCCAAGCTCAACTAATCAGCCAATAAATAAGTTTTTATCTTGGGTCGTGAGAGCCATTGGAAATGAAAGTGAAAATGAAGGAGAGAGGCAAAGAAAAGAAAGCAGTAGTTTTGGGCATCCCAAGAATGAGGACCACTATCAACTTTGAGGATAATAGTAAGTTTATGTGCTGCAAATTCAAAAAGAATCATCTCAACACTGTTCCTTTTAACGTCATCTGTGATAATTCTCCAGGGGAAATCAGGAACCAGCCAAAGTCACACATACTAAGTTATCTGGGGTTACGCTAATATGTTTTATAAATGATAAGCTTAAAGTTGTAATGATAAGCCCATATTAATCCTATTATATTGATAAAAATCCCAGTATATTCACGATTTTCTGCTCCAGACTCCAAAGTTAAAGCATGGATATCTGTAAAAACTTACTAAGCTGCTTTTATGTACACTCAGCACAAAAAGAAACACCAAAACATACAACCCACTTTCTCGTGTTTAGAATTTTTGTTTTTTGGGGGGTTTATTATGTGTTAGTATGTAATGCATTCTGCCAAGACATGAGTGATTCATTAGAATAAAACAATGATTAGGTAAATTGTGTCATCATAAAGCAAAACACATCCCAGCAGATTTGTTAGCCTATCTCTTGGGTGTGGAAAGAAGTGGGATGTCTCCACAGCTGCTCTGTACCTACTGAATCGATTCCCAAGCATGTTCCTCTGCCTGAGTCCCATCAAAGTTACAGAGTTTCTGCTAGCTACTTATTTTGGCTGTCTCTTCCCTCTACAAGCTGTTTTCCTCCCTGAGAACTACGTCCTTGCATACAGCTCTGTGCTTCAGTCAGAAATAATTGCTCTGTACGTCACCATCCTTTCCCATAACTTATAGGGGGAAGGAGTTGCGGTGTGGGGGTATCTGACACAAAGAGGGCCAATAATAATCTTCCTTCTAGGCAGTTGGAACAAGCACCAAAGGGCAGGGAATGTGTCTCTGTATGTGTCTGGGACAGGAACAGGGACTCTTAAACACTATGGGGCCACAAGGGCAAGGAAGCAGAGGAAGCCAATTTACAGAGAAAGACAGTAGAACGAAGTTTTCAGAGGAAGAGAGAAAAAGAAACTTTTTTGGGTTTTTGCAGAATTCCCTTTCCTAATCTCAGTTCCTCTTTAAAATCTAGCTACATTCTGACTTCTGGTTTCTGTGAAGCTCCCCCATATATTTTGAAAGATCTCTGACTCTGCTGGCCTGCTCCCCCAACTCCCAGTTTTCTGATGTGGCTCTTAAGGGAATTTAATTGTCTCTGGTTATTTGCAAGTCAGGAGACTTATCTAATATAAACTTTTACCAAAGGCACAGATTTCATTTATTATCTCCTTCAGGCCTCCCTGACAAACCTGTCCTCCTTTGGGGCTGCTTCATTTGATTAACTTAAACTTGTACAATATTTACATCATTTATAAAATGCTCTTGTATCAGATTGGGCTCCTCTGGAGTAGTCATGGTCTATTGTGTAAACACAGCATTGATGTGATTTATACAACTTGCATTATTTACCCAACAGACTGTGTAAGTGCTCCAAATGAACCATTATGACTGTCATGTGGCATAAATCTATCTTCAGGCACTTTTGAAAGCATGACTCACTGTTGTCTTTTGTGTAAGGGAATTTGTGAGATGTGTGTTATCCATTTAATAAAGTCTAATGTCTGCCTGGTGAGCTGAGTTAATCCACTGGGAAAAAATTAAAACCTATGCATAAAAGAGAAAGAATTTCTTGTACCAACTAATTCTAGCATTCCTAAACTAACAGAATGAACCTACATCTCATCCACTTTATTCAGACGGATACTTGTACAGGTGCTCATGCCTATTCCAGTAAAAGATCTTATTTGTTTTCGTCACTAGACAGAAATCTATGGCCCTGTTGGGCACACTACTATATCCACAATCTTGGGCACAGAATCTGGCATAGGGACTAATACACTAATGAACACCTGAATAAACTCATGTAAGTTACCTCATTTAATTCTAGCAGACTCCTTGTTTTGCAGATAAGAAATGTTGTGACTTAGGCATGGTAAATAAATTTTTTCAAGTCACTTATGTTTGTAAGTGGTAAAACTGGAATCCAATCCATCCTACCCAACATCAGAGTGACTTCAATTACGTCAAAATAACAGAAAAGATACAGAAATAATCAAACATTACTACAATAACTGGCATAAAACAAAAAAATTATGTATCCAAGGCTGAGAAACGCCGAGTGAATGATAAATTATATTGTCTGTTAAGAAGAAAGATAGCAAGAAAAACCTAGCCGCCCCCCCACAAGTGGAAAACTGCTCGGGGCATTCTAAAGTAGCAAAACAGTATATGTATATCACACACCGGTTGAAACAATTCTTTAAGCAGGGATATGTGACCCAGCCCCCGTGGCTCCCTCTTGGATAATCCTTTCTAGTTTGTCCTTGATCAGTGGTAAGCCGGCACCAGCTGCCTAGCGAGTTTATCTTGGGTCTATGAGAAAACACAGAGCACCTGTTTGTTAATAAGAATCACCTGTTCAGAGAGAATACGTGTGTTAAACTCTGCTCAAGGCCCTCAGCCGGAATGTTGTCAGTCCCTGGGGCTCTCAGTTCTGAAGGCTGCTGGGCTGAGGCTAGTCCCACTTTGCTGTTCTTTCTGGGTGTCTACTTCTCAATGCCTTCAGCTCCACCAGCTCGGGGGTCTCTACGGCTGAGCTGGTCTTGGTAATCAGAAGAAAGCATAAACAAGTAAAGTAAATCTTTCCGGACTGGAAGTCGGGAGATCTGTGTTTTACGGGATCTTTTCTTTCGGTTTGCTGCATGGATTAGGCAATTCACTTCATTTTTCTCATCTTCCTTTTCCTTCTTGGTGTTTCAGCTTATTTTCTAAAATCCCCTGTTTTGGATACTCCTGTTTCAGTTGTTTTCATTCTCTCTTCCTGGAAGCACCTAAGCACAATTGCTTAAACTTGAAATTTCGCCCCGATGTTACTCCCTAAGCACCCGGCTTGCCTCACGCCAGTTCTGGACCTGCTCTGCCCAGAAGCCCAGAAAGCTCCTAACTTTGCTTCCAAATGTGTAGATCAGTCACAAATAACTTTCACAAGAGGCCTTAGGCCCATCTCCCCAAGGAGACTGAAGTCTGAAGGATGCATCCTTGTGGAATTTCCTAAATTAACACCTGGGTAACTGGAATTTTCCACCTTCCCTTTTTTTTTTTAATTGCGCTGCATCTGGGGCTCCTTTCAGGCTTCTGCATTACATCAGGTATATACCCATCCGAATGCCCTCGAGTGGACCGTAATGAGAATAGGAGTAATATCTCTCCTCTCGGATGACATCTTGAGATATGACCTCTGGAACCCTCCGTGATTGTTGCTTTCATGAGCATTCCCATCCTTGATCTGGACTTTGCATCTTTGTGGGTGATGTTTATGTGGCATTTGGTTCATATTATCTTCTGAGAATCAAGTGTGTAATGGCCGTGCTTTGGGGGAAGTTTGGACGTTGGGCATGTATAGCCCTATGAAGCAGGTCTTTAGTTCTCAGATCCACCCAGGTCTGGAGACAGAATAGCTGGCTGATTGCTCACAGCACCTTTGCACAAAAGCAGGGGAAACCCACAGCTGCTGAAGATTGAAGTTCTTTGTGGCTTAAGTTGGGTTGGGTTGAGGTCAGTTGCCCCATTTAGGAATTAAAAGACACATCTTCCAAACTTTTGAATTGTATTCCATAGAGCCCCAACATGAGGAAGTGGAACGACTCTGAGGAAAAACCGGGAACAAACCCAATACCTTTCCTCTCCCTGCAGATCTCATGGGTTTCATTATTAGCTATGAGTGTTTTGGATATCGGGACTGAAAGTTCACTGTATGTGCTGCCTCTTGAAGTAAACTGTCAGTAGTGGACCAAGCAGTTACTGAAGGGCTCTGGGTTATTTTTAGACCAGTACAAACAAACTTGAGCAATTGTTTTAAAAAATATCAACTTCGGGAAGATTAAATTTAGAAAAGCAAGCAAACAATAGCAGCAAAAACAAGTCCCACACAAAGAAAATCAGAAAAACAAAATTAAAACCCCTGAATGGCATTTGAGTAATGGTGAAAGACAGAACCAACACATTGCTTTGTCCTTAAAATTCATTGAAATAGCAGAGAATGATGAATAATACACACGCAATGAGGAAAACAAAAATCTCTTGCATTTCCATGCTCTCCAGAGCTCAGCTGAAATAAGTCTCCATTCCTGTTTGAATTTGACCTTGTAGGGCTTTGAAATAGGAAAACAATCCCTGCACACAGAATTGGATGCTCACTAGCATTTAAAAATTGGAAATGAAAATGAGTGGAAAAATAGAATACTGGAGGAGAGAGGAAATAAACCGCCTTCCTATCCTCCTGTGCTTTCATGGTCTGTTCTGTCCCACAGGCATAGTGGAAATTGCTTTGCTTGTGCCGGCAATGGGGTTTCACTGTTATGTTACAGAAAAGTCAAATCAAGGTTTTTTAGATCCTTATAATTACAAAGCTCAAAAGCAATTGGAAAAATATATTCAGGACCTTCACTGCATTTGCTGTGACTTCCCAGTGACATATAGGCAGGGGAATGCTGTCGAGGGTGGATTTTCCTCTTCAATTCTTTCAGTCCTTTCTGAAAGAAAAAAGAATTGTTAGCACCATGTCTCAAGTAAATGAATTCAGTTAATTAGCCTCACAAACAGAACACATTTCTTAGTCCAGCAGAGGCTTCATTAAGATTGTCTTTCTGCAGCTAACTCTGGCCCTCCCCTTCCCGGCTGGATGGGCTAGGCATTACACGTTAGGGTCTGCGTTTGAGTCAGTTTGTCCTGAGTTAAAAGTTTGAGTATGAAGACAAGGATCAAACTTGGGGTGTGTATGAATTGGGAAATGGAAGAGTGTGTGTCATGAAAAAGTGAAAATCTGAATGATCTCATGATTTGGGGAAAAAAAACTAATGCAATGGCTCATTTGTAGTCTCTGGGGTATGTGTTCTGAGAGATTTTCCTGCCTCATATTTGCTTCAGTGAGATCCAGTAACCATGATTCATGATTTTATCACAGTGGAGCTGAGCAACGGGCTACACACATACATAGAAAATAGATATGTAACCACTCCCAGCATGTGCCACATGCTGCTGGGGAGCAAGCCTGGGACAAATCTCAGCACCTAATCCCCAATTCACATAGGAGGACTATATTCTAGAGAAAGAAGAGGAATCGAAGCCACGTCCCTGGGCTTTTGGAGGCAGTTGACTGTATGGCATAATAGACTGTAGGAATGTTTGGGCCTATCCCATTTGTTGATAATGAGGAAACGGCCTATGGGAGGTCAAGGGCTTGTGCAGGATCACGCAGCTGGACAAGAGCAGCGCCCTCTATAATCCTTGTTGCTTGGCCATTACACATCAGTTTCAGGATGGCCTTGAGAAACAGCTGCTCTTCCCCGTTCTGTCTAGTGGTTTCGTGCTCTCCATTTTTGTTGAGAGGTTTTAGGGGCTGGTGCTTATGGATATGGGCTCTGGAAACAGCTTGGGTTCAAATCAGAAGCAAGAATATACAGCTCACTTAATAGCTGTAATTCTGGACAAGTTACTTAACTTCTAAGCCTCACTTTTCCGTAAAATAGATTGCTGTAAAGACGCAGATGGCAATACATGTAACATGACCCAGCTCCCTTGCTCCCCTCCACTTTTCCCCCTCGACCCTTACTTGAACAGGCTTCATCCACCTTTGATAAATATGAGAAATGTGATTCAAGAGGCTTACGGTCCAGAAGGCACAAGAGCAAGCTAATATGCTACAGTCTTGAGACAGACATTTGTTTTAGCAACCAAGCATTTTTCTCTTCTCAGAGTAGAACACCCCTTCCTTTACCCACCCCAGTGATTTGGGTAACTCACTGTATTCCTAGATGGCCTTGTCTCACTGATCACAACGAATTTGTCCAGTATTTGGCACCTCTGACAAATTGAGCGACTAGGTCATTCACCTAGATTTTTCCTCAAGGATATGAGGGGGGGAAAGCAGCTTCTCATTTTTAGTGGTGAATCTGAGGCATAGGAGACGTAGGCTCTCTCCATGTGGTGGGTATCTGTGTCCCTAACTTCACTGAGAGAAAATGAAGTTAGATGCAGAAATGAGCCACACAGCGTCTTGACATTATTCAAGTTCCTATATTCACCTCCCTCTGGGGCTCAACTCCACTCCCATGTTTGATATGTTTAGCCTTTTCACCCTTTCTTTGATTAGGTGAGGTACCTGTTTTCCATCCATTCGCTGAATGCTCCTTTTCCCTAAGTACTTTCAGACAAGGGAGGAATTTTGAGGGCAAGTGTCTCCACTTACCAAAATCTAAGAAAATGTCACCCTTTTTGCATGGTTTCCTTGAGGAATAAATAATTGTATGTAAAGCCCATGGTTCTTAGTGGGTATTCATGTTTTAACTTTACATGAGTTTCAGCGCGGGGTCTGCTACTTATTAGATAACATGCGTATGAGATTTCTTGTCACTCAATTATTGATCTATAAGATGATACTGATAATTCCATCACAGTGTAATTATTAGCACTAGTGGAATCATATATGGCACATGAGAGTGCATTGTATATTAAAAGGTGCTACTCAAAGATACAGTAAAGTGTGGCCTTAGGTTTAAACCTTCCACATTTCTGAGAATTTCTCTTGTCTGAGAAAATCTTGCCACACTCTTCCTCCATACTCTTCATATGAACAACTAGTATGTAACATAATTGACTAATCAAAATGCCACTGATTTGTATTTTTTCAGTAAATCTTCAGCAGAAATCTGAAGGAGCTAAAACACTAAAGCAAAATAAGATGGTTTTGAAATAATCGGTTCCCAAATGTGAACACATGTGATGCCTGCTTGACAAACCCTTGGAGCAATTATCAAGTCATTAGTACATTTTATGTCTTTGTCCTTGTTTTGCTTTTGTGGTTGGGGGGACTGAGATTTGGAATCCGCTGGGGCTGAAAACCTACGCATCTCATTTCTGGGACAACGAGGAGAGAAGTGTAAGGCAGCCAGTGAACTCAGTCTTCATAGCCCATGATTTATGAAAGAACAGACAGGCTGTCATTTTTTAAAAAATGGGATTTTCTGGCAATTTATTAGAGAAAACATAAATGGCCACCCAAAGGAAATGGATACAAGAAGAGATCTACGATTTCATTCTTGTACTGTTTCCATTAGAAGTTTATGACAATGGTAATATTTGTTGAAAATCAACTATGAACAAGACGATTTATATGTAGTATAACCTTGAGGCACCATTTTCCTCACTCCACACATTGAGAGACATATTCTGAAATGCAGTGTTTCTCATTTGAGTCTAGGGCTGTCGAATTCCAAACCACTACTTTACCACTATTCTGGACAAACAGGTCTGCTTAAGGGGCAGTTGGTGGCTGAACCGGGGTTGCAAGTTATGATAAACGATTTGTCTGAACCACACATTCCATGGCAAGCAACTTTCCCAAACCGTGCAGCAATACCCATTATTTCAGAGTGTTGCCTGCATTAAGTGTGGTGTTTCTTCAGTTGGTGCATTCCTGGGCATGTAAAGGAACTTCTCTAGACATTTCCCAAATCAAAGTGTGGAAAAAGTCCAAATGTGTGTACACCGCTCATGGACAGATGTGTGAACTTATAAAGGGAACTGTAGAGTTTCTCTGCCAAAGAGATGACACTTTTTTCTAAAGTGATTTTTTTCAACTGAGATGGGAGCTATTTCATCTGTAGTGTGTTGGATAAAGAACTCTAAGTTTCTCTCTCAAAATACTTTTACATAAAAATTGAATAGTTGCTATTGTAACTACTCATCATTGTATTACCATTATTATTAACACATATTAAAAATAACATTAGGAAGTCCTCACGTGAGAACTCCTTGTAAGAAAGGTTTTGAGAAACTGAATTCTGGTTCATTTCATGATTTGCAAACGTGGCCAGCAATTTCCACCATAAGAGCAATCCCAGCACTAAATTCTTTTTCTTAAGAGAATTCCATTGCCTCTACCCATTTCTCTCTGACCCAGTGACTTAAATTGTATTACATTTTGCTTGAAATGCCAGGATTAGTAGTTCAAAGTAAGTATTCTCAACTTCTATGACCTTCCTTGAAAATGAGAATTTCTCCTACTTGGGTTCAACCTGGTATGTCTGTAGATGAATTTCTTCATCAACATATAGTCTTTGTCTCTTTTTAGATATTAGGAATGTTTGCTTTCTAATATTTATTTTATTCTTAAGTCTTGTCTTTTTCTAACTACCTCATAAGCTAATTTATAGGAGGGGAAACACTGGAGATTTTCTTTATCTGCTGAGCTATAATTTTGATCTGAAAAGCTAGTATTTTTTTGTTCTGAGGACATTCATGATGTATTTACCAGTCACTCCTCTGGGCTGGACATATATGAATGCACCCTCTCTCATGAAGTCTTTCTCAAATAAGCAAGTGAACAAATGATGAAATAAGGGAATTTCATACTGTAAGGAAAGTGAAACAGGGTAATAAAATTCTATAGAAGAGCCAATAATGTGAAGATTTGGGCAAGGAGTATCCCAAGCTGGGGGACAAGCAAGTACAAAGCAGTAAGATGAAAACCAAGGGACAATGTCTGCCCAACAGTGAGGGTGTGAAGCCTCAGGGATAGGAGGCCCAAGGGTGGAAGTTCTTTATGGGGAAAAATGCGAGAGTTTACGTGGGGATGGTGTTAGAGGAATCAGATCTCAAAGTTGACAATTCTCATTTTTGGTAAAGTAGTACGAATAATGGTTTGTATCTTTGCCCATTAAATAAATAAATGCTGTTGGTATTTAAATATATAAATTACTAATTTAATTAAATTAGTAATAATGCTTGATCCTCTACTAATTTTCAATAGTTTTTCAATATTCTTTCAAAAACTTTCCTCAACTTGGAGGTTAATAACAACACTGAATGAGAAAAAGACCAGGAAAAAAAAATCTGAAAATGTTTTTTGAGCAATAAAATTTACATGTGATGTCTCAGAACCAAAGATGTTTCAGATCTCAACACAACCTCCTCTATCATGAAATGTAGTGAAGCCGCCTGCCTCTGAACCCATAGAGCAGGATGGCTATTGAATTGTACACATGCCCACTTTTTATGCCTTAGGCACAAATGAAAATCTGAGGTATCAATTGTTCTGCCTAGAACCAGGGATTCGAAGGGGAAGGCCTCCTCCACAGCAGTATTACCCTCTTCTGCCTTCGAAGAGTCTTAGAAACCTTCTAAAAATGTCTGTCACTATCATTTGTAATTAAAGATCCTCTCTCACGTGCCTCCCATCTTTCTTTCTAGTTAATAATGCTCTTCTCTAACCCTGCCAAGTTTGGAATATTTGAGGAATACATGAGTCAGACTAATGATAATAAAATATGAACTTTATATTTGGTAGATAAAATATTAGCTTTACATTTGCATTTATTTTGAGTTTCTTGAGCCAAATGTTTTCCCAGAATGGATGCCTTGTTTCCAATATATTGCCATGTAGTGCCAACTAATGTTAGAGTTCTGAAGATACTGAGATTTGGTCAGCCAGATTCATCCATTGTTCAAGGAAATCGTGACTTCACATCCATGAGTAACAATATAGGAAGGTATGTTAGAAAAACAAAGGTAAGAGCCTCAAAAGAAATAAAAAGTTTCAGATTCAGAGAACAGTGTGCAAATATAGTGCACTGGATTTTCATAAATCTGTAACAACTGTGTTACCAGCATCTAAAACATAGTAAGGAAATCTCACTCGGGGAAAAAAAATCTCCATTCAACTAGCCTCCAACATAGGACTGGGCTTGTTTGATCATTGTCCTATCATTCATTCTTTTTAAATAGTTCTTACCTTTCTTATACTTTCTCCTTAGGTCTATTATATATCCCTGGTTTGCCCAGGATAGTCCTTTTGTCATGGCGAAATTATTTGTAGTGGGTTGAATAGTGTCCCCCCCCAAAAAAAGAGAGAGTTCTACTGGGAACTGCATAACGTTACCTTATTTGAAATAAGGTATTTGCATATGTAATTAAGGTTCTCAAGATCAACCTGTATTAAGGTGATCCATAATTCAATGATGAGTGTCCTTAGAAAGGGAAGACACAGACATAGAAGTCCCTGTGAAGAGGAAGACAAACTGGAGTGAGGCAGCTATTGGTAGAAGCCAAGGAACACCAAGGATTTCTGGGAGCCACCAACAAGCAGGAAAAAGAATGAATGAATTCTCCAGAGACTACAGAGGGGGAACAGACCTGCTGACATTTGTATTTCAGACTTGTAAGTTTATTCTTACTATTCTGGAAGCTGTTATTTTAAGTCACTAAGTTTGTTGTAATTACTGCCAGCCTAGGAAACGAATACATTATTAATAATTACCCTTTTCAGTCTCAAAACTGTCCCAGATTGGATAATAAATTATATGGTCACCTTTATTCTTTAGGAGTTCTTGTTCCGTAAACATTTCAGGAATTTTCTTCAGGCATCAGTCACCACTTAAAATAACTGGTATGCTAAAACTGATCTGTTCACACTTGATATAATTTTTTTGATCTTTACATATCAGTCTGCATTGTATGTAGCTCCTTGGTTCTTCTGGCCCCATTTTCATAGGCACAATTTTTGTAAACTTGTATAGCAGATATTTTATCTGTAGCTTTTAAAAAGCAGTTCTCAGCGTAGACATCCATTGCTTAAAAAGGAGGATATTTTCCGAGAAATATGTTGATTCTGTCCTTGAGCAAACACACTTATGCTGTGTGACATGGCCTATTGCTCCTAGGCTACAAGCCTATACAGCATGGTACTATGCTGAATATTATAGGTAATTGTAACATTACGGTTTTAAAAAGTGTATCTATATATGTCTAATAATAGAAAAGGTAGAGTAAAATATGGTACAAAAGATAAAAAATGGTAGACCTCTACAAGGCAGCTCCATTACAATCTCATGAGATTACTGTCATATATGGAGTTCATAGTTGACTGAAATGTTGTTAGGTAGTTCATGACTATGTTTTCTTGGGTCTCAAATCCTTGTGGGGAACTCATTTGATTTACTCTGAAACTTTACCTCTCTTCCTTTGATGATAGTATTGCAACTCAAATCACTGTCTCTGATCACATAAAAACGTCTTCCAGGCGGATGTGGTGGCTCATGCCTGTAATCCCAGCACATAGGGAGGCTGAGGTGGGCAGATCACAAGGTCAAGAGATGATGAACATCCTAACATAGTGAAAACAACCTAACATAGTGAAAACCCTGTCTCTACTAAAAATACGAACATAGCTGGGTGTGGTGGCTCACACCTGTAGTCCCAGCTACTCTGGAGGCTGAGGCAGGAGAATCACTTGAACCTGGGGGGCAGAGGTTGCAGTGAGCTGAGATCGTGCCACTGACTCCAACCTGGCCACAGAGGGAGACTCCATCTTAAAAAAAAAAACAAACAAACAAACAAAAAAAAAAAACATGTCTTTTGGTAGTCAGGGTGGCAGAACAAAATGGTAAAATAGAAAGCTCCTCCAATCATCTCCTCCTGCAAGGACACCAACTTAACAACTATCTGCTCGGAAGAAACACCTTCACAAGAACCAAAAATCAGGTGAGCCCTCATAGTACCTGGTTTTAACTTCCTACGGTTAAAGGAGGCACTGAAGAGATAGAAAAAACGACCTAAATTGCCGATGCCACACCTCCCATATCCACACCCCCACCCCTGCCCCCCTGCATCAGCAGCATGATACAGGGAGCCTCTCTGGGCACTGAAGAAGGGAGAACACAGCAACTGTGACGCATTGAACTCAGTGCTGTTCTGTGAGCGTGGAAAGGAAAGCCAGAGCAAACTCAATTGACCACAGAGGGAGCATTTCAACCAGCCCTAGATAGAGGGGAATGGCTGATCCTAGAGGTCTGATCTTGAGTGCCCACAAATCTCACCATCAACGGCTAAAGTGCTCTCAGTCTCTAAATTTGAAAGGTAGTCTAGGTCATCAGAACTGCAACTCTTAGGCAAACTGTAGGGCTGAACCATGCCTAGAGATGGTAGACTTTGGGGGGTACACAGCATACTGAGACACCAGCTGGGGAAGCCCAAGAAAGTGCTGGCATCGCCCCTCCCCTAACCCTAGGCTGCTCAGCTTGTGGCTCCAAAAGAGACTCCTGGCCCGGCACGGTGGCTCACGCCTATAATCCCAGCACTTGGGAGGCCGAGGCGGGTGGATCACGAGGTCAAGAGATCGAGACCATCCTGGTCAACAAGGTGAAACCCTGTTTCTACTAAAAATACAAAAATTATCTGGGCATGGTGGTGCACGCCTGTAATCCCAGCTACTCGGGAGGCTGAGGCAGGAGACCTGCTTGAACCCAGAAGGCGGAGGTTGCAGTGAGCTGAGATCGCGCCATTGCACTCCAGTCTGGATAACAAGAGCGAAACTCCATCTCAAAAAAAAAAAAACAAAAAAACCTCCTTCCTTCCGCTTGAGGAGAGGAAAGGACAGAATGTGGAGGACTTAGTCTTGCCTCCCAGATACCAGCTCAGCCCCAGCAGGATAGGGTACTGGTCAGAATCATGAGGCCTCCATTCCAGGTCCTAGCTCCCAGATGGCAATTCCGTAAACACCCTAGGCCAGAAGGGAACCTGCTGCCTTGAACACTATGGATTTTGCTGCTAACTGAAGACCCCTTGGGCTCTGAGTAACAAGCAGCAATACCCAGGTACTACATTGAGGGCCTTGGTGAGTCTCTGAGACTTGCTGGCTTCAGGTGAGACTTGGCACATTACTAGCCATGGTGGTTATGGGGCAAAAGTCTTTCTGCTTGAGAAAAGCAGAAAGGAAAAGGGGTCTTTGTCCTGCAGCTTAGGTACCAAGATTGCCACAGGTAGGTAGAGGACCTAGCAGGCTCTTGGGGTTCCTGATTCTAGGACTTGACTCTTGGATGGCATTTCTTGACCTGCCCTGGGCTAGAGGGTCATGCACTTCCCTGAAGTATGAGTCCTAGGCCAGACAGCATTTACCACAAGCTGACTTAAGTGACCTTGGGCTTTAAGGGAACATCAGTGGCAGTCTGGCAGTACTCCATGTGCCCAGAGGCAGTGTTGGCTATGGAGTGAGGCTCCTTTGCTTTGGAAAGGGGAAAGAAGAGTGGGAAGGGCTGCTTCTCCTGGTTTGAGTGTCAGTTCAGCTGCAAAGCAGTATAATACAAGGTATACTTCTAAAGCTTTTGACTCTCCTCCTTGACTCCCAGAGGGTGCTTCTCATGACTGGGGGAACTTGTGACCCAGAAAGGAAGACCAAAGGCCTGGGTGCCCTTACCACCTGCTGACTGTAGAGACCCAGGGCCTATAGCAAACATAGGCAATAGCCAGGGAGTGGTAATCGCAGGCCTGGGGCAAGAGCCAGCACTGTGCTGGCTTCAGGTCAGTCAGTCATAGTGATGGTGGCCACTTGTGTCACTCTACCCCAGGATTTAGGTTTCCAAGAAAAGGGAGACTCTGTATAGTTAGAACAAGAGTCTCTGCCTGGTAATCCATAGAATTCTGTCGGATCTTGTCCAAGACTATCAAGACGATTCCTCTACAAGTCTAAGAACCAGGGCATTACTGAGCTTGGGGTGCCCCCTAAAGTAGAAACATCTTAAATCACAATACCCAAGTCCTCTCAAACATCTGGAACGTCTTCCCAAGGAGGGCTACAAATAAGCCCAGACAGTGAAGACTACAAATATATACCTAACTCTTCAGTGCGCAGACACCAGAGAACATCTGCTGGCATCAACACCAACCAAGACAACATGACCTTACTAAGTGAATTAAATAAGGCACCAGAAATCAATCCTGGAGGAACAGAAATAGGTGACTTTTCAGATAGAGAATTCAAAATGGCTGTGTTGAGGAAACTCATGGAGATTTAAGAGAACACTGAAAGAATTCAGAATTATATCAAAAGAATTTAACAAAGGGATTGAAACATAAAAGAATCAAGCAGAAAATCTGAAGGTGAAAAATGCAATTGGCACACTGAAGAATGCATCAGAGTCCTTTAACAGCAGAAGAGATCAAGCAATATAATTAGTGAGTTTGAAGACAGGCTATTTGAAAATACATAGAGGAGACAAAAGGAAGGAAAATAACAATGAAGCATGTCTATAGAATCTAGACAATCGCCTCTAAAGGGCAAACCCAAGAGTTTATTAGCCTTAAAAAGGAGGTAGGGAAACAGATGAGGTAGAAATTGTTAAAAGGGGTAATGACTGAGAACTGTCCAAACACAGAGGAAGATATAAATATCCAAGTAGAAGAAGGTTCTAGAACACCAAGAAGATCTAACTCAAGACTACCTCAAGGCATTTTTAATAATAAAACTCCCAAAGATCAAGGATAAAGAAAGAATCCTAAAAGCAGTAAAAGAAAAGAAACAAATAACATACAATGGAGCTCTAGTCCATCTGGTAGCAGACTTTTCTGTGGAAATCTTACAGGCCAGGAGAGAGTGGCATGACATATTTAAAGTGCTAAAGAAAAACAACTTAGAATAGTATATTTGAAAATATTCTTTAAACATAAAGAAGTCACAAAGATATCCCAAACAGAAGCCGAGGAATTTCATCAATGCTAGAACTGTCTGACAAGAAATCCTGAAGGGAGTACTTGAATCAAAAAGAAAAGGACATTAATGAGCAATAAATAATTACCTGAAGGTACAAAACTTGTAAGTATGCAGAAAAACACAGAATATTAGAAGACTAACTGTGGTGTGTAAACTGTCCTTAAGTAGAAAGACTAAATGATGAACCAATCAAAAACATAACTACAACAACTTTTCAAGACATAGTACAATAACATAAACAGAAAAAAACATGTTAAAAAGCAGGGGGCGAAAGTAAGGTGAGTTTTATTTTCTTTTTGCTTGTTGATGCAAATCATGTTATCAGTTAAACTAATGGGTTATAAGATAGTATTTGTAAGCCTCTTGGTAACCTCAAAGCAAAAATCATACAATGGATACACAACATATAAAGCATGAAACTAAATCATATCACCAGAGAAAATGATCTTCACTAGAGAAATACAGGAATGAAGGAATAAGTCTTTAATTATCATTAATAACATTGAATGTAAATGGTAAACTATCCAATCAAAAGACATAGTCTGATGTTTCTTTGCTGGTATTCTGTCTGAGGGATCTCTCCAAAGCTGAAAGTGGGGTGCTGTTCCCAGCTATTATGGTACTGAGGCCTATATCTCTCTTTGGCTCTAACAGTATTTCCTGTATATATCTGGGTGCTCCATTGTTGGGTACATATCTATGTAAAATTGTTATATTCTCTTGAAGAATTGACCTGTTTATCATTATATAGTGAGCTGTCACATATTACAGTTTTTATGTTGGAAACCCTCCTCTAACATGGAAATTCTCGTTCCTTTTTACCTTTCTCTACTCTTTGTTTCCTGATGTGTTCTAGGAACTTAGAGCAGTGCCTGGCACTTAGTCCTCATCAAATATTTGTGCATTTGAATGAATGAATGTTGATATAATCCCTGCTGAAGTCAATTTTTGCCCATAAAAACAGTCAAAGGAACTTGCAGAGGCCCCACAGCTCATACTTGTTAAAAAACGGCTGCATAATCACCATGGAATCTATTATGAATTACCAAGATAAAATAAACAGAGGAGCTTTAGTTTATGAAACACTGAAGCTTAAAGTCAAATCTTCCTGCCCTGATTGAACCAATATTCATCGTGTCTCCATGGATTCCATGGACTATCTTAGTCTCTAAATATCAGTGCTTATAACTATCTATCAAGGTTCCCAGTTGATTCACTAATCGGGAGTTTTATGAAACAAATATTTCTATCTTGCCTCTCTAGGTTCAGAAATAAGGAATGGATAAATAGATTACTCAGATGAACATCAAAATGTTAATTTTATTTATGATGGAGGAGAAAATAGCTGTATCTATGGCCGTAATCAGGTTTCCTGCACCCTTCATTTCTTTTTATTTGTTCATTAATAAAATCTAACTCAATTATGTGGGTCAATTTAAGACTTGAAAGTACTGAGTCCTGAGAAAAGAAGCTTCATGCCTTGCATGTGGAGAGGGAAAGCAATTGAAAACTAAAGATTTTTTTTTTTCTATTGCTGGATTTCACGACAGGGACAAGTCAACAAGTTCTTAAGAATTAAGAGTTTTCAGATTCCTAGGCTGAGATAGGCCAACATATTTAATCAAATAAGATATCCTTGTAAACTTTTTTTCTTTTTTTTGAGACGGAGTCTTGCTCTGTCACCAGGCTGGAGTGCAGTGGTACAATCTCGGCTCACTGCAACCTTCACCTCCTGGGTTCAAGGATTCTTCTGCCTTAGCCTCCCAAGTAGCTGGGACCACAGGCACGCGCCACCACGCCCAGCTATTTTTTGTATTTTTAGTAGAAACGGAGTTTCACCATGTTGGCCAGGATGGTCTCGATCTCTTGACCTCGTGATCCACCCACCTTTGTCTTCCAAAATACTGGGATTATAGGCGTGAGCCACCGCACCCGGCCTTCTTTTTTTTTTTTTTTTTTACTTTTATGTGGTCTCCAAAAGGAAGAAGGGGAAAAATAAAACTACCACTTCTACTACCTGATTATTTTCTCCTGTTCTGCCTTCTTGTTCCTCTTTCTTTTGTATTCCTCCTTCTTTTCTTTCCCTTCTCTTTTGGCAGTTGTCTTTGATAACCTGAAAAAATGAGGATACAATTTTCAGCTACTTGATTTTTTTCTCTTCTCTCCTTCCCAGTTTTCCCTCCTTCTCTGCTTAGATTTTGGGTAGCTTTCATTTATCATACATCCCATGAGCCCAGATGTTTTAAAGTTAGTTGCGAAGGATTACATTTTCTTGTCCCATCATCTTATCCTGGGATGATAAATCCTACAATTCTTGAGATAATAAATTGCTAATTTGCATAAATGGAATCTGGGAAAAGCATATCACGGTGATTTTGTTGCAATGGTCACAAAAGCAGCAAATAATTTTTGTCGCCTTCTCTGTAGCCGACTGCGGATTCAGATACCATTGGTCCGTGAAATTATTTAAGATTCAATTCCAAAGCATAAGCACACTCAGTGTTTCTAGATATGTTCCTGTTATAAAAACATTCAGGTTTTAAATTTAAACAATTATGAAATATCCCAAATATTTCAGGATTTGTATGGTATCAGTGGTGATATTTGTCACATTATTGACATTGACAGATTAAGAAAAACTTTATTTTAAAATACAAATCTCACTTTGAAATATCTTTATTATCTGAGCAAGAAAAAGGACTATTACAGGAATGTCCACCTGATCGTCACCTTATATTTAAATCTCCATTCCAACCATAGGCTTAAAATTATGCATCGGTCCATCTCTTTCTACTTGACCATCTTAAAATAGAACAGAGGTGACAGAGGCAATGTCTTCAGAAATCAGGGACATAATACAGAATGGCATTTTGGATGTGAGAAAACAGAATAAAAGTGATAATAACAAGTCAGCGATAGCGTCAGAGAACAATCGGGACTGGCAGAGGCTGGGGTAATTTGGGACACCTATGCCTTGTCTAAAGAGAGCAGATTCATTGCTTTTTTGCTTACCCTTGAGAATATATTCATGGATTGCCGGATTTTCCATGTTTTCTGGAAGACCTGGAATTCACACATTGATGTGAAATCTTCCATCATCCTATATGCTAGCAACTTACTAAAACTACTTAACAGAGCTGTGTAGAACAAAAATTATCTGAAGAGTCAAATTGGCTCATGGATCACCTATAGCTTTGTTTTCAGAAAATTGAACCCAATACCTCCAATTCTGTTGCTGTGCTCCAATGCTATTCATTAGCTAATGAAGGAGGAGTGGAAGATGGAGAGAATATGATTTAATGGAGACCTACTAAGAGCCAGGGAGAGCGCAAATTACCTCAGTACCATCTAATAAATGTTGGTTGAGTACCTGTGTCATGCCAGACACTAGGTAAAATTTGTGGGATATACCAGTGAAATGGATAAAAGCACTAATCTCATTGATCTCATTCTACCGACAGCTCTTATTGAATAACACTATAACCTTGATGGGAAGAAGTACTATTATCATCCATGTTTAAGTGGATCAAAAAAAGATGGAAAACATGTTTGAACCTGGAGTTTTGAGTCTTCAAATCTTCATTTACTTCTGCTATTCCATATTCCTTGCTACTTCCCAAGAAAAGCAGAATGAAGAGATGGGTAGATGGCTTTCACAATAAATTCCTTATTTGTGTATTAAGAGAATGGGGTCTGAGTTTCAAAGTATATATCACAATAGTAATATATGTATTTTAATTTTTATGGATACAGAATAAGTATATATATGGGATATTAGCTATTTTGAGAGTCATACAATGCTTCGTAATCATAAAAGGGGAAATAGGATATCTACCACTTCAAGCATTGATCATTTCCTTGGGTTGCAAACATTCCAGTTATACTCTTTTGGTTATTTTTAAATGTACAATAAATTTTTGTTGGCACTAAGCACCCTGTTGTGCTGTCAAATACTAGATCTATGACACCTTATTCATTTCTATATAACTATATTTGTATACCCATTAACCATTTCCACTTGCTGCCCGACCACCTTTCCCAGCCTCTGGTAGCCCTACTTCTACTCTGTCCATGAGGTCCATTGGTTCAATGTTTCTCTTCAGCAGTTGAGTGAGAACATGTAAAGTTTGTTTCTTTACCCGGCTTACTTAACATAATGTCCTCCAGTTCCATTTATGTTGTTCCAAATCATGGGATCTCATTTTGTTTTACAGTTGAATAGTATTCTGTATTAGGCCGTTTTTGCATTGCTATAAAGAAGTACCTGAGGCTTGATAATTTATAGAGAAAAGAGGTTTAACTGGCTTATAGTTTTTTAGTTTTTATGGGAAGCACAGCATTAGCATCTGTTCAGCTTCTGGGGAGGCCTGAGGGAGCTTTTACTCATGGCAGAAAGGAAAGGGGGAACAGGCCTCTCACATGGCAGAACAGGAACAAGAGTGGGGTAGGTGCCGCATGTTTTAAAGAACCAGATCACATAAGTCACTCATTACCGTGGGGTTAACACCAAGCCATGAGGGACTCACTCCCATGATCCAAAAACTTCCCACCAGGCCCCACCTCCAACACTGGGGATGACATTTCAACATGAGATTTAGGTGGGGACAGATATCCAAACTATATTATTTCATCCCTGGACTCCCCCAAATCCCATGTCCTTCTCACATTGCAAAATACAATCATGCCTTCCCAACAGTCCCCTCAAAGTCTTAACTCATTCTAGTATTAACTCAAAAATCCAAAGTCCCAAGTGTCATCTGGAAGCGAGTTCCTTCCACCTATGAGACTGTAAAATCAAAACAAGTTTACCTCCACGATGCAATGTGGTTGTAGGCATTGGCTAAACATTCCCATTCCAGGGGGAAGTTGGAAAGAAAGGGACTATAGGCCCTGTCCAAGTTAAAAATCCAGCAGGGCAGTCATTAAATCTCAAAGCTCCAAAACGATCTCCTTTGCCTCCAAGTCTAACATCCCCGGCACATGGGTGCAAGGATGCTAGTGCATCCTTGGGTTCCTAAGGCTTTGGGCAGCTCCACCTCTGTCTCTGCAGGGTTCAGCCCCCATGGCTACTCACTGGTTGGCATCGAATGCCTCTGGCTTTTCCAGGTGCAGAGTACAAGCTACTGGTAGATATCCCATTATGGGGCCTGGGGGACAGTGGTACCCTTCTTGCAGCTACACTAGGCAGTCCTGCAGTGAGGACGCTGAGGCCTCCAATCCCACATTTCCCTTTGGCACTGCCCTAGTAGAGGTTCTCTGTGAGGGCCCTGCCCCTGCAGTAGGCTTTGTCTGGGCACCCAGTCTTATACATCCTCTGAAATCTAGGCAGAGGCTGCCAACTCTCCCTTACTCTTGTACTCTGCCCACGTGCAGGCTCAATACCATGCAGAAGCCACCAAGGCTTTCAACATGCATGATCTGAAGCAGCAGCTTGAGCCGGGGGCCCTTTGGAGTGAGAGTGGCTGATATGCGGGGAGCAATGTCCTGAGACTGTGCAGAGCAGTGGGGCCCTGGACTTGGCTCCTGACATCAGTGAGTCATCCTGGGCCTCTGGGCCTGTGATGGGAGTGGTTGTCTCTGAGATCTCTGAAATGCTTTCGAGGCCTTTTCCCCATTGTCTTGGGTATCCACGCCTGATTCCCATTTAGTTATGCAGATTTCTTTAGCCGGCATTGCTCCACAGCCTGCTTCAATTCTTTTCCTGAAAAAAGGTTTTTCTTTCTCTGCCGGCTTGGCCAGGCTGCAAATGTTCAAACTTTTACACACTGCTTCCCCTTTAAATGTAAGTTCCAACTTTAAGTCCTGTCTTTTCTTGCACATCTGAGCATAGGTTGCTAGAATAAGACATGCCACATCTTGAATGCTTTGCTACTTAGAAACTACTTCTGCCAAATATACTAGGCCGTCATTCTCAAGTTCAAACTTCTGTAGGTCCCTAAGGCATGAACACAATGCCATCAAGTTCTTTGCTAAGACATAAAATATGACTCTTGCCCCAATGCCCGGTGAGTTCCTCATTTCTGAGACTTACCAGCTTGGACGTCGCTGTCCACGTCACTCTCAGCATTTTGGTCAAAACCATTTAACGAGTCTTCCAAACTTTCCCTCATCTTATCCTCTGAGCCCTCCAAAATCTTCCAGCTGTAGCCCATTACTTTTACCCAATGTCAGTTCCACATATTCGGGTATCCTTATGGTAATGCCCCATTCCTCAATACCAAGTTTCTATATTGGGCCATTCTTGCATTGCTGTAAAGAAATACCGGAGGCTTGGTAATTTATGTTTTTAAAAAGAGGTTTCATTGGCTCATAGTTCTGCAGGCTTTACAGGAGGAATGGTACCAGCATCTGCTCAGTTTCTGGGGAGGCCTGAGGGAGATTTTACTCATGGCAGAAAGCAAAGGGGAACAGGCATCTCACATGGCAGAATGGAAACGAGAGAGTCAAGGAGGTGCCACACATTTAAATAAACAGATCTCATGAGAACCCACTCACTACCATGAGGACAGCACCACGCCATGAGGGATTCACCCTTTGGACTCACACCCCTCCCACCAGGCCCCATCCGCGACACTGGGTATTGCATTTCAACATGAGATTTCGTGGGGACAAATATCCAGACTATATCCAATTTTATTCACAATTGCAATATTCGTAGTAATATCAGAACCCATTTGGTAACATTTGGTCTTATCTGGGCACTGTGCTAAGTCCTTTCCATCTATCACTTAGTTCTTGCAACAATGAGTTAAGTAAGATCTCCTACACTCTTTTTAGAGATAAGGTTACTGAGGCTTAAGGAAAATAAAAGATGTATTCACAGCATCACAGATAACAAATAGTCAATATCCAATTCAGGCCCAGATCTGTCCTGCTCCAAAGCCTATGCTCCAAAACCCCACCCTACTCTGACTACAAGAATTCACCCCTTTTGAGAACAGTGGAGAAAAGGAAGTAAAAAGCTAGCCACGAGACAGCCACTTTAACACTCTGTTCTATCAAGACCCATTAGAAGGAAAGCAAATCTAATTTCTGAAGGAGTGCGGTCAGGGATTTTAGCTCATCCCTGCTCGGATGTAAAAACTGAACAGCAGGAAAACAAAACTTATTCTTCCTATCCCGTCTTTAGCATTGCTCACAGGCTACTTTAGCGGATTTAGCAATTATCTATCAATGTGTATTCTTACTGTTAAAGGCAGCTGTCTCAAGAAATTTTGTAGGCCGCCTAGATAGCAAAATAAAAAACCTACTAAGCCAAACATAAATGGGGGGAAATCATGACGTAAACTAATTACATTAGGGTAATCAATTCTTGGCATAATATACTTGGAGCTAACATTCATTAGCAAATAATTACCTCTGTGATTTGGGGGAAGCTAGTAAAATATTTGGATTACTTATAAATAAAAAGCTCCTCTTCAAGTATTTATGAACAGATATTGAGTTCTATAGATTATATATAGTGAAATTTTTAATTTCTCTTGCAAACTTGTTAGTTTTTTTTTTCTTGGTCAATTCACCTGATCATTCAAATGAGAACACTGAGTTTTCCTTAGCTCCTCCCTCCATCAGGCCCCGTGTTTCACTAATCATCAAAGCCTATCCTATTCCACTTCTGAAAATGTTTGCGAAATTGCATTCTTTTTCAGTCCCACTGCTTTTGCCATAGATAGGATTTTTTGGAATCATTTGCTAGGACAACCATGATAGCCTCTGTACTGGTTTCCCTGTTTCCATTTGTTTCGACATTACTGGTTTTAAAATGTAGATCATAATTCTGTACTATCAAAACCCTTTGAAAGTGCCTTATTTTCTGCAGAATAAAGTTCAAACCTCTTTAAATGACGTTTAGTATGATTTATTTATTGGAACATTTATTAAGCTTCTAAAGTTTATTCTTGGGGACGGGTGTGACAAAGGGTATTTCCTGCCATCAAAGGAAGCCACCTAGAGTCTAGTAAATGACCTTATGCATGTAAAAACAAATGCAGTAAAGTGTAATGGGTGTTTCTTACAAATCTGAGACAGTTTGAGGTTGTAATGAAAAAGTAGTTCATTATTTCCTATGGGGTACATCTGTTGGTGGGCTTCCTAATACACATTCTATAATTTCCTGTAATCCCAGATTCTGGTACTCTTGGCTTTAGGAACGGAAGATCTAATATAGGCTAAGCCAACATGTTTTCCTAGTCCCTGAACTCAGTTCACAGTTCAGGGCTGGACATGTGAACTAAGCAGTCAAAAAAATTTTTAAAAAGTGTCAGGACTTTTGCAGGAAAATTTGCGTCAGAGATGTTCTTAGTTTCTCTGTGGACAAGGAAGCATGATGACCCAAGCTGGCAGCATTTGAGAAATAGGAGGGAAGCCAAGCTCAGAATAAAGCCAACGCTGTAAAAATTAGAGCATACACACAAAAAGACAAGAATTGTATATCTGATATGCCTGTTGAGCTGAGACATCACATATTGGTTAAATTCTGCCCTAATTCTGAACTTTTTAGTTAGGTAAGCCAGTACATTGCTTCTATTTTTTATGCAAGATTACGTATGGTTTTGACCCTGTTTTAAATTTGTCTTCACTAAGAGATTGTTGGGAACCACAATTTTGGGGCCTGAAGAAAGACCGCTTATCTCATCTAGATTCTTCCCTGTGAAGCCTATATTACTCTAGTCCACTGTGTTCCTATATGTTGAAATGATTGCTCTTGGCTTCAGACTCCCATTAAGTCGTTCTCTCTCTCTCGCGCGCGCTGTCTTTCTCTCTCTCTGTCTGCTTAAGAATTTGCTCATTTAGATGATTTATGCTGATCATGCCTCCCCAAAATGAATTTCTCATAATTTATTTTTGGTAGACTACCCCAGTCTTATTCTCAGCCTGTATGGTCTTTCTGATTGTACCCCGTGGTTCCAGGGGTGGCCTTGTGGAGGAGCTCAGTGCTGAGCCTATGAGCTTACTGCATTTATCTGGCTACAAATATTAGTTTAGTAGTGCACATGTGGCCAAGCCTGTTGAATCCAAATGAGTAAGCACCATTCAGGTGTCATTCAGAGTCAGAGTCCAATCTGGAAATTAAAACGTGATAATTTGAACAAGAAGATTTATTATAAAAATTATTGATGACTTACCAGGAATTAACTAGGAATAGATAAAAGGGAAATCTAAAGAACAATATAGGGCTGAGGGGGAGAGTATATGAAGAAGGAACTCACTTGGAAGGAGGGGAATTCTTCCCAAGGAGTCCTCACTGCTGGGAAGCCACCTGAGGGAAGAAGTTTCACTAGGTGTCTTGCAGACCAGCCTAGCACCATAAGAGTAAGAAAAGCCAAGCATACTGCAATCAGGAAGAGAAGCCCCCTTCCTTCTCCAGGGTCTCTTCAGCACCTTCTACTGACCAAGCTTAGCATCATTCCTGTTGGCAAAAGAAACATGTTTTGGTATCACAAGAAATGCAACACAGAGTGGATTTGAGGCTGAGAGGCAATGCATGGGTAACTGGCACATCTGGGCTTTTTATTTTAATACTAGGAAAAAGAAGCTCTTTGCTTTCTACTGATGTACACTTAAGAGAAAGATGCTGACCATCTTGCAACCAGGAGAGGGAAGCATATCTTAGAATACGAGAAAAGGACAGCTGAGAGATTGAGAGACCAGTTGATGACAATATTGCCTAGATCTAGAAATGGCCTTTAATACATACTACTTGAACTTTTAAATTATAAAAGCCAATAAATTATTTTCTTACTAAACTCAGTTTGAGTTTAATTTACGTGTCTAAAATCTAAGGAGTTGTGAACAAATCTCTAACAAATATTTAAGCATTGAGCTTAGGTTAGTGTTGTATCTCTAGTCTTCATGTATTGTTCTGCTTTCTTTGTCTTTGCATTTCATTATTCATGTGAGTGAATTGATCTAGGAAGATCTGAAAGCTCCATCAGTGCGGAGAGCCTTCTTATATGTAAAACTGATGCTACATTTGCATAGCACTATACACGCCTTACATAACATCTTTCAGTGGTCTGTGTAATGCCTTTTGCAGGTGTATCTCAGGCTGTTATGGTTTAATCATTTCATTAACAGCATATGAATAACCATGAAAGAAATGAGATTGAGAGGGGTTTAGTGACAGGAAAGTAGCAAAGTTCTCCATGAGAGAATTGGGGGTGGGGTTGGGAGCCATAGCATTCATTTCTCAGATTTGGGGGATATTTTTTTCTGCACGGAGTCTTTAGAGTGAGCCAAAAAAAAATTAAGCAAACCCAACATATTATCTGCCCTTTTGTGAACTGAATCATTTTAATGTGAAAGATGAATGAATAGCTGTAATATTTATCCCATAAACTTAAATATTCATGATTTAAGAGATTGAATTGGTTTTGATTGGTGCTTTTTTCAACTGCTTCTGAAAGGTAATTTGCCTGAGAATCAAAAAAGAGGAGAGAATTTTGGTAAACACAGAGTGGTTTTCTAGTGAACCCTTAACTTTGCTCATGATCAACTGAGACCAAGTTCTGTCAATAGCAGTCACTCATGTAGTCTGACAGGAGAGGGATGCCTGATGGAGAACATTTCCAAACATGTGATAGACCAGAAACTGGCGCTGTTCCCAGAGATGACAGCCCCTATTACATATATCTTTGTTAAGAAATATTTCTGCATTTCCTGTATTTCTACATATTTTATGTAAGTTAGAAGACTGTTGGAGAAGAATAGAACTTGGTATTAGAAGAAGAAATAGAATTGAAATCCTCATGTCATTGACTTGGATAATTTTTAATCTTTTTCTCCTTAAGTAGGATCTGGGTGTGAGAAAAGAGGATGAAAAAGAAAAAAGAAGAAAGCATGGGAGAAGAAAGAGTTGTTAAGGAATATTCATTGTAAGTTATGAACTTGGCCCAATAAAGAGAATTGAACAAACTCTTTCCCTAATATCATTCTATTTTTAGAAAGAGAATCAGGGTGGGAATCTAAGAAAACAGACATCCTGAGAATTCTGGGCACATTATTGGAAATCTTTCATGAGGGATCCTAGACCTTCTAGAAAAAAGTATGTGTATGTTGTCAAGACTTCATATGTTCAGCACAAAGCTCTCTGATAGGACATAGTTTTACCAACGTATGGGAAGAGTAAATTCACATTGCCTCAGAGGTCAGAAAATTTGACATAAACAGACAATGGTCTAAAAGATATGAAAGTAATGTATCTGAATGTGGTACTAGTGTTTCTTACAAGCACAGACACTTAGTGTGTTCTAAATTTCTGGAAAAGGGGAATTTTAAACTGGAAGAATCAGTTGGTCTGTGGAAGACCAAAGAGAACTATAATCACTGTCAAAGCCTACTCATCCAAGAAAAATCAGAATAACTCTGCTTAGTTTGTTCATAATATCTGAAAATGGGAAATCACCCCCCTGTTCATTATTAGATTAAATGGATAAAAGTATTGCAGTATATCCATATAATGGAATACTATTCAGCAGCTCAAAACCAATGAGCTAGTTAAACATTCAACAATATGGGTAAATCTCAGTAATGATGCCAACTGAAGGAAAGCAGACTAAAAAGAGTATTATATGATTTGGTATATTTAAAACTCTAGAAATGCAAAGCAATTTGTAGTGACAAAGCAGATCACATTGCTTGGGTATAGGAGGAGGGTAAGAAAGGGTGGGAAGGGGAAATTTCAAAGAAGTAAAGGGAAATTTGTGGGAGGGGTAATGTGAATGTTTACTGCCTTAATTTCGGTGATAGCTTTACAGGTAATCATTGTATGTCAATTATGCCTTAGCAAAATCGTTAAATAAAAAATCTGCTCGCTTCTTGGCCAGAACAATTACCTTTGACTGTGAGTGGTCTGGGGAAGAAATTGCTTCCCAACTTTAGGAATAAGATGTGTTTTATGGAGATGGTGAGAACATCAGAGTGGAGCATCAGCTGTGAAATAGCTGTAGAAAACCTATAATAGCTTCCAAGATGGCCATAGCCATTGACTTTGGAATCTTAATAATGAGACCAAGTGAGAGTTTGAAGCTAAACCAACTAACTTTGCTCTGACATCCAAGTCTCTGGTTGTAGGTATCACTTCAATTGCAGTCAGGATTAGGCAAAGACTTCGCAATGAATATTACAAAGGGTAAACACGGACTTATTATAATCCAGTTATTGCCATCAGACTGGGATGCCAAGAAAAGGCTGAAGGACATGAAGATCAATGTCATTGTTCGGGATTAAAACCTAGATTTGTTCTGGTGAAGCCCGCAGACAACCAGACCTGCTTCTTTGTCCGCATTTGCATAGAGAAGGCATTTAACCAGGATTTTGTTGGCTCGGGATACAAAGAAGAAACATAGACGTTTCCATACCTTGCCATGTGTAGAAGAAATAAGATTTCTGTGTGGCTCCAGAGGAATAAACTTGGAGTCAATGTGTAAAACCTATTGAATGGCAGCCCATGATTTAATATGAAGTCATTAATAAAACGAAATAAGTTGCGTTGTGAGACAGAAATCTCCCAGTCAGTGAGAGCATTAGAACAGAAGTTAATTACAAATACTGTTTCTACAGCTTGTGCTCCCTTAAGGTAAATCATGTGTAATGTAACTGATTGATTCAGGAACACAATCTGTGTTATAAAGCCCACTATTAGTTATAACATGGTCGCTAACCGTGTGTGCATAGGAAAAGAATTGGATAAAGCATAGTGATAAACAGCTATTTTGAGTGGCTGCCTGCTTAGTTTGCATTGCCTTCATTTATTCAGTATCCACAATTGCAAACCGTGTTGCAATTTTGTGCTTTTTGCAACCTAATTTGAATTATGCTTATTTTTAAGACCATATGCCCCATAGGTGTCGTGGTGATATGCATGAAATTGCTGTAGATTGCTCAGTTAAATTGATTTCCTTTGCAACAGGACATTTTATAAAGTGACATTTCTTATAATTGCAATGATAACATCAACGTGTTATAGCCCTGTAGAAGGGTTGATTACATTGTGCAATATTAGATTTTCCAAGGTGTTTGTCAACTCTTCAATGATCTGTTACTAGGAATCTTATATAGGATAATCAATGAAGTTGAAATTCCTTGTGCTGATAATACTTCCCTACTACTCACCTCTCATTTCCCCCTGAATTTCTCCCTTATTTAATTCAGAGCCTCTGGGAGTAAATTTTGGAAGGGAAGGAATAATAGTTTGGTTTCACCCATGTTATAATTTTAGATGCTTTTTTGACACTCAAGGAAGGGTGTGAGTAGAAGCTTGAGTCTGGGGGGAATAAAAGAAGAATATCTAGTGTGATGATAGCTATTTCCATGAGATGAGATGAAACTACCCAGACAGAATTTGGAGGGAGGTTGGTAGATGGAACATCTTGGGCTTCTGATATTTAGTGATACACTAGAAAAGATAGGGATAAAATAGCCAGTGAGATGTGAGCAAATTCAGGTGAGCATCATGTCATAAAATCCTGGGGAATAAAATATTTTCAGAATGAGGGAAAGCCACATAATTTGTTTTCTTCTTGCCAAAAATACAGAACTGAATCTAATCATGGGAAACATCAGACAAACCCAAATTGAGGAACAGTCTACAAAATAATAAATGGCCTGGAGTCTTCAGATCTATCAAGGACATAATAACGTCTCAGGAACTGTTCCACGTTAGAAAGACTGAAAAGACGTGACATGAAAATGTAACATGTAATCCTGGACTGGATCCTGATAAATGACTATTATTTTAAAAATGTGCTATAAAGGATGTTATTGGAATAACTGATAAAACTTGGATAGGTTCTGTGGATTTGATAATATTGAATCAGTGTTAATATCTTGATTTTGATATCTATTTGGTAGTTGTATAAGATAATGTGTTTCTTTAAAATCACACAGAGCTATTTAAGGATAAAGGGACATCATGTCTGCAATATGTTTCCAAATAGTTCAAAAAAATATATCTGTCTATCCATAAAAATAAAGCAAATAAGGTAAAATTTTAATTCAGGAAAACCTGGGTAAAGGATGTATGATCATTAATATGTACGTATTTTCAGCTTTTTTATTTGAAATTTTTTAAAAATAAAATTTTTAACATTAAAATAAAGGAGAAAACATCAAAAATAGATACATGTCCCTGTCAATTATTCTTTTCTTGATTGAAAACTGGCTCTTCTTGGCTCCTAAAGCCCACTACATGTTGTATATATGTCTTTCAACCTTACACCTGGCATTTAAGATTCTTTTTGCTTCAGAAATTTAGAACAAAATCTCTAGACTCAAGGTGTCTTCGACCATTTTTTTTTTTTTTTTCCACAGAGGGATCTCTAGTCTCGGATACAGTTAAACCCTGAGGAAAGAATACTTCAGTTCGGTTTATGGGCCTATTCTGCTTGATATGTAAAACTATTAAATGACTTTTCTCATGAAGGGGTCCTTTGATACATTACAACAGCAATATTATTGTCACCCAACAATTTCATTCCAAGAGCCAGAGCTATATATAAGTCATAAGAATTCATTCATAAGGGTTGGAAAACACAGCTTTGTGAGATTGACAAGACATTTCAGTATCAGAACAAGCGAGGCTTCTGAAGAGCATTTCATTGGGGTCAAGAAAATGGCAGCTGGGTCTGTAGGACATTCATATCGGAGCTTTTTCCCTTGAACGTTTTCAGTTCTGCAGAGGCCAAAAATTGCATCTTTGTTTCCCTCCAATTTTCTTTGGCCTCTCAGACTTCTGAGTTATTCCTTAGCTGTCACTCACCAACAAAGACTTAACATTTACCAGGAGACTTGACAGCAAATTCCTCAGGCCTTCAAGCCATGTATGATTAGAAAAGCCAGCATTTAGGAATTAAGCCATGAAATGAATGTGAACTACAAAATATTTGGAAGGTTATTGCAGAATATGCCTAGCAGCTGTCCAGCATGAAGGGCTTCTCTTAGAGCCTTCAGTCTTCCAGATACCTAGTGGACTTTCTAGCTGTGTTGCAGTTTTTCCCTAGCTGGAGATTTTCTTATACTTCTGAATAGCTAATATAAATCACAAAATTTCGTAATGGTATACAGGCATCCTAGGGTTGGCGTAATATGTATCATCTAGCAATTTGCAGTACAACCTACTGGGTAACTCTGCATAAGATATTTTGATCAGTTTATACAGCATAATATGGTTTTTGCAAATTGCATGCTTTTCCTTTTTTATGATTGATTTACTGCTCAGGATTACTAAGTGGGCTCAGAGATCCATACATTTGGAAAAATATCCAGTCTTTACCCCTCTGTTAAAACATGAAAATTCTAATTAATCAAGAAAATGCATTTTATATGTCTAGAGCTTATACAATCACAGGACACTCATTAAAATATCTGTCTGCTGAGAACATTTACTAGTGTTTGCTTCTGCAGTAGGATTTCCTCATGTTGAATAAAAACTGTTTATTCACAAAGTAATTTTTCTTTAGCTAGATTAATAGGTTTCTTCTAGTTTGGTATTCTATCAGTTCAGAAAAGATGTACTATAATTAAAATAGAAATAAATAAAAGTGACAGTATGGTAGGCCTTTGTTTAAGCTCACCCAAAGTGAATTTTTAAACATGTATTTCAATTTTGCTCTAATTTTCTCAATAATATCAATGAATGTTTAGCAAACAGTCCTGTGTACCATTATGTGCACTCTGCTTGAGGTAATCCAAAAGGATTAAACGTGGTCAACACATTTTGATACGTTTTCCACTCAATCATATCTCTCTCTCTCTCTCTCTCTCTCTTTAAGGAAGATGATATGATTGGCTGGTAGGATGAATGTAGATGTTAACAGCCACATAAATATATACCCCAATTCCTGTCATTATAGTCACAAATTTCAGTGACTTCTCAACTTACAGCTTTAGCAGACAAACACTCCTAAGTAGTGATCTTGTTCTCATTTCTTGGTTACCAGATCAAGAGATTAAAAATCGTTAGCTCCCACGAATGACAAAGGTATTCTTAATGACTTCAGACTCTTAAGGTTGAAAGAAGCTTTAAAAGTTTCCATATGAGAGTTTCTTTTTTCTTGTTCTTGAATCTGTTTCTCAATTGGTCATTGTCTTCAATCTGTATTGATATGCCTTGAGATTAGCAAATAAATATCTCCTAAATCTGTTAAAAGCTTTTTCTTATGTAGAGACAAATAATGTTACTACTGGTTCCCTACTGTGTGCGAAGCACCGTTTCACATAGCTTACACCCTTTGGCTCAAGTCCTAGCTCTTGGTGCCACAGAAAACAATTAGAATTTGTGTTTATGTGATGCACATTCAGGGATCTGAGGACGGCAATGGCCTTCCTTTATGCATCCCATCTTCTTTAACCTGAATATTTTCTATTTGCAATTAGCCCTGGTAGTTTGACATCTTATCATTTTACTTCTTAACCAGTGTATCTGTAACCCAGATCTAGATCCCAAACTGAATATGTTTCTTGTTTTAAATGTAATAAGCAAATTGTGTTCCTATGATGTAACTACCCACCCCTGCCCCATTTTTGGCAGCTACTCTATTTTGTTTAAGTTGATTTATTCTAATTAGCATTTATCAAGAAACTACTATGTACCAAGTCCTATTGTATATTGAAGATAAAATACAAATGAGATGTAGTTCTTAATATGACATCTGTATTTGTATAAGGTCAGTGCACATGTTAAACATGTGACTAAGTATAATAAAATGTGCTTCAAATGTTACCAGAAGCATCAAAATGGCAGCATGGGAAAAAGCATGATTCTGCGTGGTAGTGCTGCTGCTGGTGGTAAAATAAAAAGGCTGATTTTGAGAGCAGCATTTGAATGGGATTCTTAAATGTGACCGGGGCACTTTCAAGGAAAGATGTCAACAGATGTGTTGGAACCTTGTAATAGTATAGGAAGATACAAAGTAATAATAAAAGATGTGGAAATATGAAATTAAGTTTCAACAATGGCTAATGGAATCAGGAAACAAAAGAGGAAGGATAGGTGCTGGAGGTAGACGAGCAGGCTAGGACCGAACGGTGAATTCTGGGGAAAGGCATTTAGGGCTTTTGCCAAAGGTACTCATCACACAAAGTGTGGTCTGAAAATTAGCAGCACCATCACCACTGGGGAGCTCGTGAGAAATACAGAATCTCAGACTAGTTGAACTAGAATCTGCATCTTAAGAAGGTTGCCAGGTGGTTTGCGTGCTTACTGAAGTTTGAGTTGCACTGCCAGGGGTGACAGACACCACTTTATGTAAGGTCTAGGGGTGAAGAAAGAGGTGAAAAGTAAATGTACATTTTTAGGGATACTGGTGTTATTTCATGTAACCCACACAATGAAATGCTATTACTGTCTCTACAGAAAAGAAAACTCACATATGAGTAGGTTAATTCTATCACCCACAGTCTTGATTTGATAAATAGTAGAACAAAAATGTGGAGCCTGGTGTGTCTAGCTCCAAAGATTGCCTTGTTCTATTACATGATTGAATGATTTCATTAGTTTGGGATTTTGAAAAGTTAAACATAGGAATCAATGAAGTGGGTTGAGACTGCTTTCTGTCAATTAGAAAATACCCATCATGTTTTTGTGAGGACTGAATGAGGCAGTTTATGGAAGCTGTGTGATGTGGCATGGGTAGGTGGTTGGGAAATGAAACCTGCTATTAGTAACTGAACCCTAGGGTCTTCGTTGCACTCCCCTCTCCAGTATATGCTGATGTAACCAAGTTCTCTATGGTCTTTTTTCCTTTAATGTTCAAATATCAGTGATCTGACTTGCTGTCCTGAGCGACTGGAAAGTCCGTTCTTCTATTTTATCCCCTCTCCAGGCATATCTGAGAATGCCAGGGAATTGTTTACATGTCCTATGATTCCCACGTGGTTTTCACTTGTAAATTGTACCAGACATCTGTTTCACATCTCCTTCCTCCATGCTGTTTCACCCTAACAATGAAACAGGCATCTCTATCCATTCCCCAAAGGACAATTAAGGCCAAGGTTTGGAAAACGACAGCAGGAAACTACAACGCAGAGAATGTAATTGGATTCTGAACAATAATGTAGAGTCTTTGTCCCATGGCTTTTCCCTTCCTTGACTCTTGCCTTGGCTTTACTTTGCCTCAGTGTTTCAGGGGCCGCCCTCATGTTCCTCCACATGGATGCTCTGGTCACTCGATGCTGCTTTGAAGACAGGCTCCCAACTTCTCTTGGGCTTAGCAAGAAGGATAAAGAATCCTTGTTTCCTCAATGTGGGACTCGTCTTTTAGTTTTTCTTCCCTAGGACTTGCAGAAAAGAGAACATTCATGTTCTTCATAGGAAACAGCCATTTCCATTCAAAGAATATAAATGGGTCTCCCACGTCTAAATTAGGTAATTGCAGTACTTATCATTTTACTTTCTGTCTGGCTAATTCGAACTAAAATAATACCTTAGAGGGGGACATTGAATTATCTTCAAAGAAAGTAGTTCCCCCAGCCCTCCAACATTTCTTCTGTCAGGTCTATATGTTTCTCCTGATGTGGCTTGGCCTCCTAATCCATAAGCAGCTACTTTTAAAAGACACATACATGTTACGAACAAATAATCTTTTTAAAAGTTAATTCTTTTTATTGATACATAATAGTCATACATATTTATGGGGTACCTGTGACATTTTGATTTATGCATACAATGTGTAATGATCAAATCAGGGTAATTGGTATATCCACACACCTCAATGATCATTTCTTAAGAACAAACAGCCTTCTTACAGAATGAAGTCTAATGTGTAAACAGAACATTTAATATCTCAGGCTGAATTAGACCTTCCCAAGGACAGTGAGCAGATATTTGAATTATTACTGCATAGCATAATGGGCTTAGTAAGCCCACTAAACTACCTACTAGAACTGGTACATGCCATCACTCATAGAACAGGTGTGTTTATGAGTGTGTGTGTGTGTGTGTGTGTGTGTGTGTGTAGGAACCACAAGGTTACATAAAACATTCTATCAATTTACCGCATTCTTTGACACCATGTTGACCCGATATGCCGCAGAAACTGACAGCATCCAAACACTGAAGCACAGCTGTTTCTTGATTTAAAGATTGTATAACTAGAAGCACTCTGTGTTAAGGGTAGGGGGAGTGGTCTCCAAAGATGGCGCGCATACACCCCAAAGACAAGTTTCATAATCACCTTGAAAGCAAAAACTTCCTATAATCCTCCAAATGGTATGACACACTTCAGCTCTTCGGATATGTTTTTCTCCCTGGACTGCTCTATTACCCCGTCTGGTTGTTTGCCTTGGACACAAGATGAAGATTTTGTACTTAGACCTCTGAAAATTATTCAGGTCATGTTTAGCTACAGAATGTTTTGCTTCCTCCACCGGATGGAATCTATTTTTAAAATTTAGAGTTTAAAGGACTAAAAGGAAAGAGAAAAAAAAGATCCTTTATTGGGTTTAAGGCTGTTTTTTTGTTTGTTTGTTTTTGAAGTCGAAACACCCCGGTGTACTGAAAAGCTATGGGATTTAGCCCCTAGGAAATGCATTTACAGATGACATTAAAAGTGGAGTTTAAGAGATCTAATGTATTTTTTTCAAACCTTTCCTGGACTCCCTCCATGAAGCCTCTTGGTTTAAGATTAGTTTAGACAATATTTTAGTTTCTTTCAGTGAAAGAAAATAATAACTTTAATAAAGAGGAAGATTGTACACCTGTAAAAAGTAATCTCAACATTTCATCCTTGCTTCAGTCTGAAGCAAATAATGGCCTTCATTCGTTACCATGATGGTTTCCCAGGGCAACCAAGTTACAGATTTATCCCTGTAGCAGTTAATGGTGAATGTCTGCGGCTTGCATAGTTGTGAAAGTGAGTAGAAGCCATGAACGAATGGTTGGGTATTGCTCATGTTTGTGGTTTATTCTTCAAAATATGGCCAAAGACAGTAGCAATTTAGAGGATTTAATTTCTTGGCGCCCAGGTATTTCCTCTTTTTACACGTGCGTTAACTTACCGAGTGAGATTATGTGAAAATCGTTTCTGCTCTGAATTCTTGCAGGGTTTTCTATCACTCTGATGGATGTTCTTCAAGGGAGCTTTCCCAACAACTTACCTTTTTCTTCTAGCAAAAGGACCATTTGTGAGTATTCTTTAAAACCTAAGAGTTTGTTTTGTGTGTTTGTGTGTGGATGTGTGTCTGAGAGAAAGAGAATTTCAGAAAATTGGGTCCAACCAGGATTATTGATTTGTGGACAGTAGGATATTCTGTTTCTCAAAATAATGGAAAAAGGTCAGGGCAAAATTTGTATCACTTAGATTTGTAATAAACGAGGCATAATGCCAGATTTTAGAACAAGGGATTAGTAGCATAGACTTTAAAAGGTGCTTCTCTGAGGTGTAGACATTTTAGAAGTCAAATTGTGAGAAGAGCCTCAAAGTGCATTTCCCTCTTAAGTGTCACCTCATTTTACACCTTGAAGAATATGCTATTACCGTATTCTTGATATAGGATCACTACTTTATAAAGTGTTCAAGTAAAGTCTCAAATGTTAAATAATGTTAATACAAAATAATTGCTTTAGTTCACACAAAACTTGAACTTTTTATTCTGGTCCATGCTGCCAGCATATCTGACCAGGACTAGAGCAGTTGACTCCCAGCTGGGTCTTCCTTTTCCTACCCTCGTCTCACTGTCATCCATTGTCCACAAAGTAGTCACAAAGGCTGATATCGGGACTTTATATCGGCCTGATATAAAGAAACTTTGGAAGAAAATCAATATTCTCTGTTTTGGCCTGGGTGGCTCTTGATCTAGCCCTTACCTCATTCTGGGAATTCCTTTCTGTACCACTTGTTCACAATGCCTCGGCCCCACCGACTACTCTCTGATCTGTTTCTTGAAGCTAATAAGGCCATATTTTCTTGTACATGCTGTTATTTCCTTGTTTACACATATAAGTCACTGGCTTCATCTTCTCATTTTGGTCTCTTCAAAGTGACTGCCTCAGAGAGGGCTTTCCTGAACATTTATTTCAAACCAGTCTTCTCTACCCTACCTTTCACTTTTTTTTTCTTTTTCTGAGATGGAGTCTCATTCTGTCACCTAAGCTGGAGTGCAGTGGCGCTGTCTCCGCTCACTGCAACTTCCGCCTCCTGGTTCAAGTGATTCTCCTGCCTCAGCCTCTGGAGTAACTGGAATGACATGTGCTGCTATACCCAGCTAATTTTGTGCTTTTAGTAGATATGGGATTTTAGTATATTGACCAGGCTAGTCTTGAACTCCTGACCTCAAGTGATCCACCTGCCTTGGCCTCCCAAACTGTTGGGATTACAGGTGTGAGACACCATGCTCAACCCTAACCCTTCATCTTATAACCGTGTCTTGTTTTCTTTATAGCACTTATCACTGCTTAAAATATACAGAATATATCTATTTGCTTACATATTTATTTTTTACTTCCCTAATAGAATATAAGCTCTCTGAGGGCAAGGGTCTTATCTTTTTCTGTTATATCCCTGACCTTTAATACAGTGCCTGTCACATAAACAAGCACTGAAAAAAGCCATTTGGATTATTGAATAAATGTGAAAGCTAATTTTCAACGGGATTTCACATGCTGGATCTCTTCGGGATATGAAATGTGGATGGAAGGAAAAAATGTGTTATTCTCTGATTTGCTAGGCCTTCCTTAGGGTAGGGACAAACTTAAATCTTGCTCTTCTGTGAACAGATTTAAGAGAGAGTCAATGGAAGACAGCCTGTGATATTTAGGAACTTGTATAATCTCCACAGTGAGGACAGGAAGTTTCAAATCCCAGAGACAAACATGGAGAGGGAAAACACTGGAACACAGCAGTGGATCCCTGTGGCCATAGAACTTAATGGAGTCACTTCAATAACTCCATCTCTTGTGCATAAGGAAAGGCATTAAGCTCCACATCAGACGTGAGTTCAAGCTGTGTCCTTGTTATCATCGGCCCCTGCAAACGTAGGCGAGGCACAGATACCCGGGCCTGATTTCTCATCGGTGAAATGGGATGGATAATAAAAAGAGAAATTAATTTTTATGGAGTGCTTACTGTCTTCCAAGCCCTAAGTACATACCTGCATGTCTTATTTGGTTTGGTTCTTATGATAACCCTCCGTTGCGACACCCATCCCTACCCCAACCCGGTGCTACAGGAAAAGACACTGAAACTCAAGAGGGCTTTGGTAACCGTGGTAATTGTGAAAAGCCACACATGTAGCCAGTGACAGAGCTGTTATTGAAGCTTCATGTCAGTTTGAACTTGCAACTCATGGTTTTAACGGGTGTGCTCTGGGGTTTTCCCTTTAATATGACTGGGAGAACGGTATGAAGTCACCTTGCAGCTCTAATAAAATGTGTCACACTCTTGCGATTGTTATGAGCACACATGGCTTCTCCATTAGAGTCAAAGTTGCAAACCTGTCCATAATTCAATTCAAAGTTGCAAAGGAGTCCATAATTCACCTTTGTGTCTCCAGTATCTAGCACAGAGCCTGGTTCATGAAAGGTATTTAAAAAAAAAAATCTCTCTCTCTTTCCTCATGCCTTTCCTTGCTTTCCTTCTCTCTGGTGACAGAAATTACACTGGTGGTAACCCACAGGGCCATAATAAAGACGTTCCTGGGGAAGGAGTCAGAAGCAGAGCACAATCAAGTCTCTCTTTCAACCTGCTGATAATCCACCCTGCTGCTCGGGCTCCTGCAAATCCAGCTTTGCCAAGAACTTAGTGTGCTTTCCACAGCAGGTTAGGGTGAAAGCTATCTTTAGAACACGAGCATATGGAGGCAGGGCTTTTAAATTCTAGGAAGTATTGTGAGTTTTGTCCAAACACAGAGCTTGGCTTCAGTAACTTTGCAAGTTGTAGGAACAGGACCCCTGCCCGCATAGTGTATTTGGATTGAGCAATGTTTATTTCACATGAGGGAAAAGGGGCTCTGATTCCAGCACCAAGAGATGGGGAATCAACAAATACTATACGATACTCAAGTTTTAGAAAACATAGATTTTTTTTAGGGCCACCTACCGTTGAAGTTATGAGGGAAATCCTTTACAGTTCTTATTTATTTTCTTCTCTATTAAGGTCCCAAAGAAAAAATGTAAACAGCTGTTCTCAGCTGCATGTTTTTTGTTTATTCATGTTTCGAGTTTATTATTTGTGCGATATGTAATTTCTCTTTGAGTCCTTTTATTTGTATAGTAAATAACGATGTGAGAGTCAACACACCAGGATGAATGAACCATTCTTGCAGACTAGAGAACTGCATTCATTTTGCAGATAAAAGCGAATAAAATTTCAAGAACATGAAATAACATGCATTACAATAGGAGACTGGACAGTCAGGAACAAGACTGAGAAACAAAGGCCAAACCTCAGTATTCTCTGATCAACTTGTAATCAGAATCAGATTTTGTGAAAGTCCATTGGAAAGAAAACAAGAAATCAGGCTAATACTTCAAATGAAAACTATGCTTGAGGAGCACTCAATTGTTTACCTTGGCTGTTGTCTGCCCTTTACATGACCTTGACCCAGTAGGCAGTTGGGATCTTTAAGGCTAATCTCCTATTCCCTAAGCAAAGAAGACGTCACTGCAGTTAAGAGGTTGAGTGCCAGGAAAGGAGAAGATGTGCCAAACCATCTGCATTTTTATTAATTTCACTTCCCGGCCTATAAATGGCCATTGCTTTGGAAATTAAAAATGTCACTCTATTGTACAAAGGAACCAATTGCAGAAAAAGGCAAATAAGTTTACTCCTTTATGTCAAGATGTTCTTGTGTGATTTAAAATTGTCAAAATTCTACAAATATTGAGCAAGCCTACCTATGCATGGCATTCTGCACAGTATTATAGGGCTGGATGGAGCACTGGAGATGACCCAGAATGATCCCTTAATTTAACAGCAGAGGAAATGAAAGCTCCAGAGGAAAAAGAAGATGAAAACAAAAAACAGTACCTCTTTCATGTAACATTCTCATCTAGTAGGAGGACTGTGGCTTGAACCCAGCTCACTTAATTCCTAAGTAATCTCAAGTTCTGTCTACCATTTCCTCCCGCCACCATCATAGATTTTCAGTTCCTCACCTCGGATAAGGTCACTCAGCTAGCATATTGCAAAACACACAGGCTTTTTAAACTCTGAGTTCACTGGTCTTTTCACCTACCACCATCACTTTTTGTACTAGATTTTTAAATAATAAATAAGAAAATGTAGAAAGTTATGGTGTGCCAATTGTGCCATTTTGCCTCGAGACTCTATGCTGCAAAATATCTCAATTTCTAGTCTTAGAATGAAAATACATCTTAGAAACATCAGATGGCAAGATGAACCACAAAAGAATCCCAGGGCATTCTGCTGATAAAACTGATTTTTTTCAGCATTGTCTCTTTTGTTCTGAAAGGGAACAACTTGAACAGTAGTCTCGTTGGAAAGGAGAGCCATATAAATCATTTTTTTATGAGTTACAACCTGTCTGTACATAGAAACAACAAAGCAGATTTGACATGTTTGCTAATTACCCTAAAGCAATTTTTTAGTACTCTGACATTATTATTATTCAAAAGTCACTGTAGGAAATCACAGAAAAACTATTTCCCTTTAACATGTACTGAGATAGTGTTGTTTTAAAATACCTTCCAACTCCAGAAGGTAACAGTATTGCTTTATTCTAAAATTATGTCTCCATCTCTTTTGCATTTTTTCCTTAATTGTTCATTTTGTGTCAATAACTAGAATTCTGAAGAAAAGTAAACACAGGGAGATTCCTGCTGAAAAAGAAATAGGAAGTTGATTCTGAAAACAACTTGCAAAAGAGGCCATAATTGGTGGTCCCAGACTCTTTATTGTTCTAATGAACAGACTGTAGTTCAGAAAATAATCACCACCCAGAAGGATCATGGGAATCATTATCACATAGGGGAAGATTTGGTTGGAATGCCATAAAAGTTGGATATGTTGATAACTTAAATTCTTCCCATTATCAAAGGATGTGAGGTGGCATATCATAAAAGCCAGAGGTGTGTAAGGGGAAGCAGATGAGGAACAAAGTCGAACATCATGTTGAGGGCTCTTTATTAACAGGCTAATTGGCTGGCAGTTCTTCAGACAGCCTCTCCCACCTGGTTCTTCTGAAGAGAGTTCCGATTCTTTTTGTAGGTACATGACTGTTCCTGCTAAAACATGGGAAACTTCTTTTCTTCCCTCCCCACGCTTATTTTAATGTGAAGTGCAACTTACATACAGTAAAATGCACAGATCATAATTGTATAATTTGATGTGATTTGACAAAAACATGCATGCATTTGACCCATATCCCAGTCAAAATACAGAAAATTTTCAGAAAATCCTCATGTCTACTACCTCCTAAGAAGTAAACTGTGGTTTAAGAAAATAGTTTATACATTTTTCCCAGTTATGCAGCAACAATTTGGAGGATTCCTCTAGCAGAGTAAAGAATATGTGAAGCCACAGTGCTTTCAGTGGTCTTGGCTGATTGTTCAATAAATTTCTGGACTGTAATTATTACCGATGATATTAAATAAGCTCAGCGAATGAAATGTCATGTTCAGAATGCCTAGGACCTCAACATAAAAGCTTTCATTTTTTTTCCTGTGGGGCAATGGTGTTAATGTACATTAAACAAAATGGTCCCCAGTGCCAAGGGTGTCCCCTGTTGCAGGGCAGGAAATATTGGGAACTACCCTTTCATGGTTTAAAAAAAAAATTCTCCTGCTGGGTAAGCAAATAGCTCATAGCTCTCAAAGGAGGGAACTTAATTTAAGGAAGAATAAGCACTGGGGAAATAAAGTTTCACGTGGGCAACTGGACAGAATTCTGTGTGTTTTTATAGCTGGCTCTTGAAAAGCCTTCAAGCTGGATATTTCATTCACACCATAGAGCAGCCTGGTCACATGACAGGCAGGCTGAAATTCACTCAACCAGGGTTTAGTGAAACTGTTCCCAAATGCTGGTCTCTGGTTGATTTTAGGGCAAGCAGTTACTTAATATGCTTAGTCTCCAGGGACCAAAGCAATGCATAGACACCACCTACGAAATTCCACTCCCACCACTAGGCCTGTGAAAGCACTTGTTAGGGGAAAGAGAGAGAGAGAGATTTATCCTGCTTTCTTAAATTAAAGACACCTTTCCTATACTGGGGCCTCCTGAGAAACATGAACTTTCTTTAACTATGGTTAGTGCCAGCAGCAAAGCACCAGCAGGGGAGTATTTGGCTGGAACTGGGCTGAGGTGCTGTAGCTCATTTTAGATTAATAGGCTTCTCTGATTTCATTCCCGAAGTTTCCACCAATGGACGTGGACATTTTTCCAGTTCTAGAACCATTGTTTCTGCCCTGGGCTTTCTGGTATGTTTGTTTGCAGGAGTTGTCATTTTTTGTTTGTCTGGGACACACTTTTTTAAGGGATAAAAGGTGAAAGGACGATAGGTTTTTTTTTTTTTCTTTTGCTGAGAGAATAGAATGACTAAAATTTTTTTGGCACATTTGAAGAAATTCCTCTTATAACTTTAAGAGTACCTTCATTATCAAGCTATCACAGCTAAAAAAAAATGCTTAAGCCTGCTCAACGAGTTCTTGAAGGATGTATTCTCAAAGCAAAGCTTAAGCTTTGAGAATACACTTTTTGGCATTATTCATGAGGCACCATTGTTCAAGAAAACAGACTGGGAGTCTGGGGGCCAGGGTTCAAATCCCAGCTTCATCACTAAATTGATGTGTTGCTTGCACAGTGAGGGAGATTAGAAAGGGACATATTCTGAAGCCATTTTCAGCTGTAAATTCCTATGGAGTTAGATTATGTCAAATGAGATTCACTTTTATGGGGATAGACTTAAGAATTACAGGATTGCCAATAGTGATGACCTGAGACTCAAAAAGAATTTCCCAACAGCAAATCACATTGTGAAATGTGATTCTGGATTTTTGCAATGGTGAGGTAGCTTGTGCAGGCCTATAATTGTGCCTAGACATCTATAAAAGCAGCATAAAACCAACCAAACAAAAAAACCCAATGCAAAAGCAGCCGTTTGAAGGCTCTGAAGAGCAACCATGATTTTGAAGAAGACTGCATCATGGTGATGTCAGTAGTCCTGGATAGTTTTCTCCTTGAGGCATTTGCTAATTCGTAACAGGTGTAGGGCTAAGAAGCCATGCAGAAAGGTGACAGACAGCTCAAAACTTTGGCAGTCTCACTCGCCTGAGAAGACAGAAATTGGAGATCAAGGTTACTAAGCGAGCCAGAACTTGAGAGTTTAATGTCCCATAGGAAAGAGAACTGCAGAAAAGTGAATCTAAAATTCTATGCAGGCTCTATCCTCTGAGCATTTGCAAAATCATAAATTGCATAGAGTGAAAGCACGCAAGAAATGCCGAGAGAAGCAGCTTGAACCTAAATATAAAGCATAGCTTTTTAGCAGACTCATGATACTGGTGAGACAGAATTTGAGTTTCAGGGCACTTCAAAGCAGGGTTCCTGGTAAGCATGCCAAGATCCTATCTGAGAGGACTGGGAGGCTTTATCCTGGAGGTAAAGCAAATGCTACAAATAGACTAGATCTTACACACCCTCAGTTTGAATCATTTCAACTGCTGGTTGGATCAAGGTGATCTGCCTCTAATCTACTCGCCTGCCAGAAGGACTCTGAAATTTCTCCAAGGACAGTAGCATCTTGCAGAGCTTCTGCGATGTTTCTGTCACAATATCCAGCATTCACTCTAAGTTACCAGATACATCAGGAGACAGATGAGTAAGCTAATAGACAGAAAAATTTAAAAACAGTCAAGAGACAGGTCCATAGGTATCCCATATATCAAAATGATTAGGCATGGAATTTAAAATAAATACAACATTATATGTTTAAGAAATTAAGTGACAAAGATGGAAAAGCTCATCAGAGAAGAGAAATCTATAAAAATGAATTAACATGTAATTTTAGAATTGAAAATTTTAATACATGAATTTAGGACTTAGATGGGTTTAAGATCCGATTAGACACAGGAGAAGAAATTAGTGAACTGGAAAAAGTAAGAAATATCCAGACTAACATACATGGAAAGCAGGAGAAAAAAGTTAAGAAGCACAGAAAAAAAACCTCCAAAAGTGGAGACAGCCTCAATAGCAACAAGCTAAAATATGTGGCATTGACACTGGAATCAGGAAGTTGTGGAAGCTTGAAGACATATGAGGAGATTTTCAGTGAAGATTGAAAAAGCAGGGAGAAAATTGTTGGAGAGTGAAAAATGGTCATCCATATTACATGATGTCAAATGTTTGACAACACATCAATGATAATGTTGGACATAGAAAATGTATTTAATCAACTCATGGAACTAGTGTAGGAGATTGATAGGTAGGTTATTGAAAATGTCATTTGGTTTCTTTTAGCTACCTATGAGAAAGTACAAGAAAAGAAAGATGAACTGAAGAAAGAACTGTTCATTTTTCAAGAAAAATTAGATAAAATGCTTTAATAACGTAAATAGTAAATAATGTAACTGCAATCCTTTTCTCTAGACTGGATGGTATTGTCTAAATGTGACAGGGCATGGTCCCATAAAATGTTACCTAAAGATCAAAATCAAGTCTAGGATGAAGCTGTAAGACACTTCAGAAGACACCAAACAAGATTTAATGTGGAAGCATTTCAGATGTTCTCACTTAGTGAAAGAGAGGTTCTAGTAATCTTGAATGTGTGCTTGAAAAGTCGTCTCTGCTAAACAAGAGAGCTTCTAAATATCTTAAGGACGTTGGACCACAACTGCCTAACAAAAATTATAAGATATAAATGAGATGATATTAAAGAAATGTGTTGATGTGTTTAATGAAATGGCTTATAATTTGATAAATATAACCCTGTACAATTTTAAAGGAGCTTTACCTGCTAGTACTAAAAGGAACAGTGATTCAAAATGTATAGATGTCTCTGGGCTCCAACCTTTCGTGGACATCAAGTAAGCTGAGAAAGTTACTCAGCTGCAAACATGAACCAGTCTTATGGAAGAGTAAGGATGGCTCAGAATGTAAAATTAATACCCTAGAGGACAGAGTTAAGAGCCATGGAGCACCGTCCCAAGGAGCAGAACTAGGCTCAAAGCACCCAAAATTTCTTGCCTTCAGAGAAAGATAAATTACTGACATTCATTTAGCTGACTTGCAGAATTGCTTTGGACCAGTAATTACTATAAGCCTCCCATTCTCTCACTTTTTAAAAGCAAGTATCTGTAGTACTTACTCTGTCTCCATCTCTTCACTTTATTTTGGGTGTATGGAGGGTAAATACCTTGTATTTTTTTCATTTTTAAATTTACAGGTCTGCAGGTTAAGATAAAGTATACCTGAGAAGCAGCACCCAAGAAACCACATCTTGGGTGCCTTGACAACACCTGATTTCCATTTAGATGATGGAATCTTGGTCTGTAAGCCTGAGCCTACTGCTATCATGCAATGAAGATTGGAGTCTTTAGGGGAGGTGAGTGTATGTTGTATGTGGGAGGGATGCGGCTCATAAGCCTCTAATAAGCCATTCCTACCAATATTCATACCTCTGTGTAGTCCCCTCACGTGTTGACCCCAGGCTTAGCTATAATACTTTCTTTGACCACTGGGAAATTATGAAAGTAACTCATGCAAAAGTTTGATAAATGCTTTTGTATTGATGTTTGACCACATTAAATTTTTCCTTTTGTTGGTCTTAGACTCTCATGACTTAAAAAAGTTTCAGATGGACATTTGAAGGGGTATAGGAAGGATATCTGAAGAACCCAACAGAAAACCAGAACTGAGGCCTCAGATGCATTGCCCCAGCAAAGCCAAAATGACTGCTCCTTAGCTATTCCAGGCATCCCAGCTTAATCATCCCCGTTGTGGTCTGACAAAATTACTAATTCACAGAATTGTGAGTTTTAAAACAGTGATTGTTGTTTTAACTCACTTTTGGGATAGAATGGATAATTTAAACAAATTTGGCCGAGGATTAAAAATGCCTAACATATTTAATTTGAGTTGCTGAAGAAGAGAATGTATAAAATGGGACAGGAGCCCTATTTGAAGATATATTGTCAAAACAATGATGTAAACCGTCACGACACAGATTTAAAAATTGTTGTGACTCCAAGATGATAAATGAAAAATAAGACATACAGAGGCACATGATTGTAAAACTGCTAAGTACAAAGGCAAAAATAGTTTCTTAGAAGCAGACAGAAACAAAGGCCTGCTACCTGCAAAGAAACAAGAACATTGATTTCTGTCTTTCTAACCAAAATGATGGAAGCCACAAAATAACAGAATGGCATCTTGAGATAAAACAAAAACCCTATCAATCTAGAATCCTATATAAAGTGAAAATACCCTTTAAAAATTAAGATAAAATAAAGACATTTTTAGGTGAAAACTGTAAGACTGATTCACTAGCAGGCTCACAACAAAAAACTTATCAAAAAAGTCTCTCAAGAAGAATAGCATAACCCCAGATAGAAGGGCAGACATCAAAAAGGGTGAATATTTTGAAAAATTTAAATATCTTTTTTTTTTTTTTGAATCAAGTTCTGATTTATTACCCAGGCTGGAGTACAGTGGCACAATGATAGCTCACTGATCCTCAAATTGCTGAGCTCAAACAATTCTCCTGCCTCAGCCTCCTGAGTAGCTGGAACTATAGGTGCACACCACTACACATGGCTATTGTTTTTGTTTTATATTTTTTGTAGAGATGAGTTCTGGCTATGTTGCCCAGGCTCATCTTGAACTCCTGGCCTCAAGCATCCCTCCCACTGTGGCCTCCCAAAGCACTAGGGAAATGTCCATTGACTATATATTAAGTAGTAGTAATATTGCCTTTTGGTGGTTAAAATAAATGTAGAATTAAATTATAAGAAAACCATATTATGAAAGGTGAGACGAAAATAAATGAGAATTAAAGTGATAAAGTTTTGAACTGTCTAGAAAAGGAAAATAGTACTAATTTATATAGACTCTGATAAGTCAAGATACATATGATAATTTCTAATACCACCAGAAGGTTGATAGAGAAATTTATACTAAACATTATTGAAGGAGGGAAATTAAATAATACAATTTATTTGATTATTTTGGTGGAAGGCAAGAAAGAAGACATAAATAATAGAATGCAGATGAAACAAAATATTACAAGGTATTATGGTAGATTTGAGCCCAAATATGTTAGAAGCTACTAGGAAAAATACTGCAATTTAAAAACAAAGATTGTGAACTGATTCAAAATCAAAACCCAGTTATATGCTGGGTTTTATATAAACCCAAATTTATAATCTTTGAAAAATGTTTAAGGGCATCTAGCAAATGGAGACATTTATTCAAGAAAATCTCCTAAAACGTATTAAAAATAGTGAGAACAGGGGGCATTTGAACTAAAGATATGCTACCTTCCCCTGCTCTCCAGCTGAGCATGACAGAGCTCTGCTCTACCAAGTGGAGTGTCAGCCAAGAACACAGGGCTTCCATTCCTCCCAGCTCCCAGTAAAAGACCTATCTTCTCAGAAAGGACAGTCTGCCAGCATTTCTCATCACCACTCCCAGATCCCTGTTGCAAAAGCTCTATTCCAAGCAAGAGCAGTTGAAAATTCTGGGGCTCCCTTCTTCCATCTACCCATACTCACAGGGCAGAAGGTCTACTCCAGGTGTTATTGGGTAAACATATTGAGCCTTATTGGTAGAAGACAGGATTTTGTACATAGAATAACCTAAGGAAACAATAAGGATTAATGAATGAGCTCAGTAATATTCAAGATGTAAGATAAATATGCAAATCCAATTGTGTTTCTCTATACTAGAAATTAACAGTCTGAAAAAGAAATTAAGGATTCAATTCCATTTACAAGAGCTTCAAAAGCTGTAAATACTTAGAAATGAAATTAACAAAAGAAGTACAAAACTTGTACTCTGAAAACTGCAAAACATTGAAAGAAATTTGAGAAGACTTAAATATTAAAAGAAAACCTATGTTCATGGGTTGGAAGATTTATTGTAGACGGTGATACTCTCCAAATTGATCTACACAATTAATGCAGTACCAATCAATTACAGAGAGCTGACTTTTTTTCAGAAATAACTTGATTCTAAAATTCATATAGAGTGCAAGAGAACCAGGACAGCCAAAGCAAGCTTTATAAAAAAAGAACAAAATGGGATAAACCATTCCTGATTGTAGAACCTACTTCAAACCTGTAAAAATAATGACAATGTGGTATTAGCATTTGGATATGCATATAGATCAATGTAAAAGAATGGAAAGTACAAAAATAAATCCTGACATTTCCTGTCAACTAATTTTTTTGACAAAGTTTCAACACAATTTAATAGAAAAAAGGTTTTTTCAATAAGTAGTGAGATAACTGGATACCCATGTGTAAAGAATGAAATTGGATGCCTTCCTTATGCTGTACACAAACATTAACTTCCAATAAATTATAGACCTAAATGTAAGAGCTAAACTAAAAATCTCATGGAAGACATAAAAATCTCCTGACTTTTAATGTTGGCATCAAATTAGAATTCTTTAAAACATTGCAGACTAAACAAAAGACATCTGCAAACTCGATTTGCTCATTTTGTAAACTCTAATCTAGAGTGTCAGCATACAAACTAGAATTGTAGAGCTGGAAAGCAAACATTACCATCCCCAATATTAAGCCATTTCAGATAACTGCTGATGCTCATCCCTGATACCACTCATTATTCTTAGAAAGCTTCATGCATTTTTCTTCTTTGACTATGTCACTTAAATGTCACGTGTGGGCTTATAAAGAATGTACATTCTGCAAATGTTAACTCTTAGGTTCTACATATAGAAATTCAGCCAACTTTGTGTTTAAATTGTACCCTTGACTTGTTTTTTTCAAACCCTGAGAGTAATGTATGAAAATATCCAACTAGAGCATTGAACTTTTAGTTCTATCAACTCTTGGTTTGTGTAATTTGAGGCTATGCTATCACACGAATACACTGTTAGTATTATGTCTTGCTGTGACACTGAAACTTTTATTAAGAAAAAGACTCTTAAAAACTTCCTGCTTATTCACATTGGCTAACTTTTCAGACAGTTTCCACTTTAGTAATGTCCTACCTTCTCTGGTTGTCACAGTTGTCCATCAAAGACTTGTCCAATGTCACCCCAGCCTGTGCTGCTGTTTTTGCTACCGTTCCCTCAAGGAGCAGGAACTGTCCCCTTACCTATGCTTTTATGTTCATATTTCTATTATTAAACATTACATATCACATTGCACTTGTTTTTCCATCTCTTATTATTTGGTTTATGAACTTCTTGAGAGCAGTTAAAAGAGAAATATATTAGTTTTCTTTTTTTGCAGTATTTGCATGATGCAAAATAAATCACCATATATAAAACAGAGACACAATAAATATTTGGTAGCAATGTTGTTCCATTAAATACAGGATATAAGAACCAATACTTGCTTGTCTGGGGAGCCAGTTCACTTCCATCAGTAAAACTCTTGGCAGTAAGGGAAGACGTACCTATCTAATTCATCCTAGTCACAGACGTACTGTAAAAAACTACCTTCGAAATCCCAGTGAAAACAGCCTCTGTTTTTCTGAAATGTAAGCAAGATGGAGCTATAGATTCCATTTACTGGCACAGCATGGAGGACATACAGTAAATAAGGTAGACAAATGCCTGACCTTTTGAACTTACATATTGTTAAAGGAAGACAGTAAATAAATAACTAAATGATTAAACAAGCACCATTATTTTAGACTGTGGAAAGTACAAAGAAGGAAATAAAATGTGTAATGAGATTGAGGGTAATCGTGGGGCACGTACATAGGGAGGCCATGGAAAACCTCTGAGATTTTTGAGCTGAGGTAAGTGGTCACCCCATGGAAATGTGGAGACAGAATTATGAGTGGGGGACACAATAGTGCGGTTGGTCCACAATAAGTGGAAACAAGCTTGGTGTATTGCAGAAAAAGAAGTGAGGACAGTGCAGGGGGCCAGTGAGCAACGCGGAGAGTAACGTGAGATGAATCGGGATAAGTAAGGTGAATCCATGTCTTGCTTGGCTGGGAAGGACAGATTGTGTTCTAAGTGCAACAGAGGCCTTTGGAAGTCAGCTGACTTCTGCCTTGATGAGATCACTGGTTACTGAAGGGAGAACAAGTGGCAGGGAAAACAAAGATGGAAGTTCAAAGATCATCACGAGCCTATTGCTGTCGTTATGGTGAGAAATGATGACTGGACTTGATGAAGACAAGTGGGTGGACTTGAGGTGTTTGGGGGGCTAAATGGATAGATTAAACTGGAAGGTTATGAAAATGCAGATGAGAGGGAGGGAGACGTTTTCAAGGTTTTGGACTTGAACCATCAAGTCGAGGGAGGGCTGTACCATTATGAGATAGACAAAGCTATGTGTGAAGTAGGCAGGGAGGGGACACTGACACTTGTTTAGCTGTTAATTATAGTTAGACAAAAGCCTAATACCATGCCAGGGTAGAGTTCAAGTACCACCGTGACATCAAGAGCTTGGATGAATGAGAGAGAGAACGGGGCAAAGACCAGCCCCTGGGACCCTCTGACATTTCCAGTACAAAAGAGAAGGGCCAAACAGGAGATTTAGAGGGAACAGTCAATAGAGGAAACTGAGGCAAGTGCAGATGTACAGAAGCTTAGCAAAGACAATATATTAAGGAAGAGAGAAAAATGAAAGTATAGTCTTATATGAGTGACTGCTATATAAAATGGAAAAAGAAGTCCCTAGACTTTTAACATTCACTCTGTGTAGGACCAGCCTTTTCTTTCAATGCATCATACCACCCTGTCCTTTCTTCAGGATATTGTAGTTACAATGGCTTTTATTCCAGTTTCTCGAGTAAGCCAAGTTCATTCCCATCACTATGAGTTTGCCCTGGCTGTTCCCTCTCCTGGCTGTTTCCTTTCCAGCTCTTCACTCAGATCCTTCTCACTGTCCAAGTCTCTACTTAAATTCCACCTCCTTACAATGGCCTTCCAGGACCCCTCCCGGAAGCAGACCCTTCTCCAGGCTCTCGGTCATCTCAGTCATTTCATAGTTCTCAGGACTTATTATCAAAAATTATACTATTCATTTATTTGTTTTAGTATTTAGTTTCTCCGTCCCCCAATGAGAACATAAGATCTGTGAGAGCAGAGGCATTTCTGATCTTTTCCAGTGCTGACCCTAACATCAGTAAAGTGTCTGTATTGGTTGAAAAGGAAAATAAGTAAGAGAGAAGGCTAATTAAATTAGAAATACCTAATTTGATGGCAACATTTATTAGAACAAAGTGGTATGTCCCTTTTGTAGGCCTGAGCTATTCGTAGGGCTGCCATAACAAAATACCACAGGCTGGGTAACTTAAACAACAGAAATTGATTTCTCACAGTTCTGGGGGCTGAAAGGTCAGTTTCAAGGTGGTGACAAGTTTGGTTTATCCAGAGGCCTCTCTCGTTGGCTTGCAGATGGTGCCTTCTCACTGTGTCCTCACGTAGCCTTTCTCTGGACTCACACAGGCCTGCTATCTCTCGCTCTTCTTACAAGGACATCAGACACAATGAAGCATTATCCCCCCCTTATGACTTCATTTAGCCTTAATTATCTCTTTAAATGACATCTCTACAAATATTGGGGGTTGGGATTTCAAAATACGGATTTGAGGTGGACATGATTAAGTCCATAACAGCTGCATCTTTTTTCTCTGTCATGTCCATTCTCTCGTTGCATGAGCCTGTGACTCAATTCTATAGTGAGATAGAATGCCATTTGTATTCTATTTAAATTGGGATCGTGGGGAGTTTAAAAAGAGGGTGAGAGGATGCTTATTTAGTTAGCTACTAATGACTTCTCAAAGAATCTATGCCAAATCTAGAAAACAAGAAAAGGTAGCATATACTTTTCTTTCTATATCAGAAAAACACTTTGATATTTTCATCCTCCACTCCAGAACTTGGCTTGCTTTCCTCCAGATGTGAAAATTCGAGCATAAAATTATTAAAGACCTCATTATTTCTCTTAAAATAGCACACAAGACCTGAACTAGTTTAATTATCTAAAGGGATCACGTTGTAAGTAATGATTGGCTAATACCTTGCTCACTTAGAAAAAGAAACCATATTGGTGCATTTAATTCTGTTGAGTAGTGAACAGTGACTACTTTATGATTAAAGGTTTCACACTAAGCGCTTTTCATTTTGATCTCTAAACTAATGAAGATTAGGTATAATTAGAACCATCCTAACTTTTCAACTTAGATAACTCTCTTGCTTTGCTTATGTCTTCATTATTTTATCTGGAAAATTACATGAAACAAAAGTATAACATTAAAAAAAGACATTGCAAGTTTTCCAGAAACTTCTAGATAAAAATGGAAATAATGCATTTTCCTTTTGCTACTATGCAAAGATTGATTATTCAAGAGATGTTCCTGGCATTGCCTGAAGCTGTCTTTTACAAAATGATGCATATGGCCTCTGAGAGAACCTACAGTGTACTGAATATGACAAACTATAAATGCCCGTGCTGGTTATGTAATTTTAAAGCTGGATTTCAGTTTGATCTCAAGAGTGTATGTTGCACCAAGTCTGGTTCTCATGACAAGATATTTTTTCCTTAAAAAAAAGGCATTGATATTAGTTTTGCAGAAGTTTTCTTATTAGACCGTTGAAAGAGGACAATTCTAGAAAGCAACAAAATCATGCTTCAGTCACTGATGACACACCAATGTCCCTCCAGTTTGGGGATCCTGCTCGTTCCTTGTTAAATAAAGTTCATCTGGTGGTACTGGCTTTCCTGCTACAGTCTGACCTCAGTCACACTTGGAACATATCCTGGCCTAAAAAGACAATTTGTTTAAAAGGCTGGTTATATTCTAGCCCCTTAGAGTTGGTTTTCAGTTTCTGTTGTCACACAGCTGAAGTCTCAATAGCTAGTTTTCTATTAAAAAAGGTGGGAATTTCTTCACAAACAGGAGTGTCAGGAACACCACGCAGTAGGAAGAATCAATCAAATGTAACACAAATTCACACTTCAGCCAAACCTAAGCTGCCCTTCAATTCCCGGATCCACCTGAACTGAGTCTGTTTTACCTCCAGGTTGGCCATGACTTGAAGCCCAAGTTTTTCAGCTGTTTTCATAGCTGCCCTACTTGAATGCATTGGGAATCATAGAGAGTTTAGAAGTTTTCTGCTCACCCATTTCTCCTTTCCTTCCTAGGAACAACAGAATATTTTATTTCTTGTCGTTTACACCCTTGCCATCTTATAAAAATCCAAAGAACCATCAGAAACAGTATGGAGTATGGGTGGGCTTATTAAATGATTTATTTTAAATTAATATAGTAGTCTCCCTTTCTTCTGATAAATAGAATTTGGACCTGTCCTAGTACACATGTTTATTTTCTGAGTTGTCTCACACTTCAGGATAGTGAAAACATCATGGGCTTTAGAATTAGGATTTAAATTGTAGGTTATTAGCTTGTAAAAATTATCTTCTATAACTCTGTTTAATCCATAGTGAATGATACCTCAGTAAGATAAGGAATAAAGTTCCCTGAAAGAGATCGGTAGTTGCCTTCTCTTTTTCCCTTTTTACCCTAGGTATAGTATTAGCACAGCTCCTGGAGCTTGGAGCTCGTCTACATTTTTGGTAAGTTGAAACCATTGGAAATGAACTTTGGAAGCGTAAATTCTTTATCCTGAAAGAACTTTACAGAACAGTATGATAATTCTCTTATGAAAAGGCAGTTAATTTGCATTTTATGTGAATATTTTAAGTGTTGCTTTCAAGAGATAGATTTCTTTTTTTTTTTCTTTTAAAACTTTTTTATTTTTTGAGATGGAGTTTCGCTCCTGTTACCCAGGCTGGAGTGCAATGGCGCGATCTCGGCTCACCGCAATCTCTGCCTCCTGGGTTCAGGCAATTCTCCCGCCTCAGCCTCCTGTGTAGCTGGGATTACAGGCACGCGCCACCATGCCCAGCTAATTTTTTGTATTTTTAGTAGAGACGGGGTTTCATCTTGTTGACCAGGATGGTCTTGATTTGTTGACCTCGTGATCCACCTGCCTCGGCCTCCCAAAGTGCTGGGATTACAGGCGTGAGCCACAAGAGATAGGTTTCTTCTGTCTCGTGCAGAGTGATAATTATATAATAGTTTGATGTTTCTCAACATACAGCAAAATGTTCATCTTCATCATCAGGCTGCAGAGAGTGAAATATTTTGAAAAGTTATCAGAGAAGAGTTATGAAACTAAAGGAAAACCAGGCGGGAGTTAGAGAATTATTGCTGATGGTGGGGAGAAGCAATGGGGTAATGGTTAGAGGAATCAGAGTAGGTTTATTTTGGGATGCATAGGAAATAAAATATCTGCCTCATCTTACTCTTCTGCTGGCACATATTCTCTCTAGAGATGCATAGCCTCTCTAAAGTCAAACCCTGCACTCTAGTAATTTCTATAGTTAGCCGCTTCCTGTCTTAATGTCTAAAAGCTTAGAGTGCTCCCTATTGTAAAATCCAATAAAAACGAAGTGCTTACTTTCCATACTAAAAATTCCTAACTACGTTTCTCTTAATGAGTTTAATGAGTGTTGATTCAATTTATAGACAGATATTTTTCAATAGCCCCCAAGCCTATAAAAGCCACTAGAGGAAAATGCACATATCCAGGTGGTAAAATGTAAATGCATCTCTTCAACCCACCTGTTTTCATTTAATCTTAGGTGGTTTGTCTCATATTGTTCTTCCCACGTGAAATGAAAATGGCTGGTGCGGTTGAGAGAAGCCAACAAAATTGTAACATTTCAACTTTTAAATCTCACCTGAGTCATTTAGAAAATAAATTCAATCTTTGTTTTCCCTGTTTGGCATTAGTTTCCACAATTCCCTCCCCTGTATATGCCAAACCTATTTTTCATCTCCATGTTTGAAAAATTTCTGACCTCTTTTTGGCTAGGTAAAGGCAATGTAGCATATTAGGTATGTAGTAATTTTTCTTTTTGTGAGCTTTTCAAACTCTGGCCTCAAGGTCATTTTTTAAAAACTTTAAAATTTTCTTCCCCTGGTGCCAAGAGTTACAAAGCTCAAAAGGTGACAGTGAGAAAAAGGAAAATGGTGACGAGAATTTAAAAACAGCACTTACGGAATATCCTAAAGACACTTAGTTTCTCTGGCCTTGTCAATCCTAGTGTATTTTTTAATTGAGCAGAAAATACTTTCAAACAAACCAGATTTCAATTTTCAGAGGACTTCTGATTTAATCTAAAATTTATGGGATACAGATCATACAGTCAGAAGAAAAGGAAAAGAGCAATAAATAAAAAGAGAACGAGAATGGGGTGGCACCTATTCCCCTTTTTCCCCTTCAATTCTGTTAGAGCAGCCAAACTAGAAAGTCCTTTTCATACCATCTCAGGTGAGACAGTTTTAATTATTCTCATTTAATGCTATTTCCATTATATGAGGAAATGAAAGCTCAGAGAAGTTGAGCAATTTGCCCCAAATCACATGATTATAGAGAGGTAGATAAATTTCAACCCAAGTCTGCTATTTCCATGACAAACTTCTTTGTCTTAGTCAGGATTAAGGATGGATAAAAAGATGAAGGAGAAAAAGAACTTTGAAAAAACAAAATTTCATCAGATAGTTACTATATTTTAGTGATTTTAATATTTTGTATGTATGTATAGGGTAAAAAAATTGAAAAATTCAGTGAAGTATAAAAAATGAAAACAAACAATCTGTAATCCAAATACCCCAAAATGATGACTGCTAATTTTTGGTATATTTCCTTGTAGCATTTAAAAACTTTTTTTGGATGTTCAACTATTTTTTATATATACATATATTTATAAAACATTATAAATATTATCTATTTGTAATCTGTCATTTTTAAGTTAATGTAAGATAAACATTTTTCTGTCTGCACATAAGCTTCTATAAGGTGATTTTAAATAACCGGGTAATTCATTTCAATCAAACATTTTATTGGATACATCTTATGTCCCAAGCACTATACTAGGAAATAGATGTTTACAATAATAAAAAGCAAAATGATATCCTTGCCCTTGTAAAGTTTACACTTGGTAGGAGAAGGTAGTGTATTAGTCCTTTCTCATGCTGCTAATAAAGACATACTCAAGACTTGGTAATTTATAAAGAAAAGAGGTTTATTTGACTCACAGTTCAGCCTGGCTGGGGAGGCTACAGGAACTTATAAGCATGACATAAGGGGAAGTAAATATGCCCTCCTTCACATGAGGAGGAAGGAGAAGAGCCAAGCAAAAGGGATAAGGCCCCTTATAAAACCATGAGATCTTGTGAGAACTCACTATCATGAGAACAGCATGAGGGTAACCACCCCCATGATTAAATTACTTCCACATCATCCCTCCCACGACCTGTAGGGATTATGGGAACTACAATTCAAGATGAAATTTAGATGAGGACACAGCCAAACCATATCATTCCAATCCTGTTCCCTCCCAAATCCCATGTCCTAACATTGCAAAAAACAGTCATGTTCTTCCAACAGTCCCCCAATGTCTTAACTCATTCTAGCATTAACTCAAAAGTCCAAGCCCAAAGTCTCATCTGAGATAAGGCAAGTCCTTTCTGCCTATGAACTTATAAAATCAAAACAAGTTAGTTACTTCCTACATACAATGGGGATATAGGCATTGGGTAAATACATATGCTCCAAATGGGAGAAATTGGTCAAAATAAAGGGGCTACCAGCCCCATGAAAGTCCAAAATCTAATAGGGCAGCCATTAAAACCTTAAAGTTCCAAAATGATCTCCTTTGATTCTATGTCTTGTATCTAGGGCATGCTGATGCAAGAGGTGGGCTCCCATGGCCTTGGGCAGCTCTGACCCTGTGGCTTTGCAGGGTACCAGCACCCTCACAGCTGCTTTCACAAGCTGGCATTGAATGTCTACAGCTTTTTCAGGTACATGGTGCAAGCTATCAGTGGATCTACCTTTCTGGGCTCTGAAGGATGGTGGCCCTCTTTTCATAGCTCCACGAGGCAGTGCCCCAGTGGGGACTCTGTGAGGGGCCAGATTTCCCTTCCACACTGTCCTAGCAGTGGTTTTCCATGAATGCTCCACCCCTGCAACAAACTTCTGCCTGAACATCCAGGCATTTACATGCATAGTATGTAATCTAGGTATAATTCTTGATTTTTGGGTATCTGCAGGCTTAATACCACATGGAAGCTGCCAAGGCTTGAGGCTTGCACCCTCTGAAGCCACATCCTGAGCTGTTCCTTGTCCCCCTTAAGCCATGGCTGGAGTGATTAGGATCCAGGGTACCAAGTCCCTAGGCTGCACACAGCTGGGGGACCCTCAGCCTGGCCCATGATTATTTCCTCCTAGGCCTTTGGACCTGTGACGGAAGGGGCTACCATGCAGGTCTCTGACATGCCCTGGAGACATTTTCCCCATTATCTTCATGATAAACATTCAGCTCCTTGTTACTTATGCAAATGTATGCAGAAGGCTTGAATTTCTCTTCAGAAAATGGATTTTTCTTTTCTATTGCATTGTTAGGCTGCAAGTTTTCCAGTTATGCTCTGCTTCCTCTTAAATGCTTTGCCACTTAGAAATTACTTCCACCAGATATACTAAATCATCTCTCTCAAATTCAAAGTTCCACAGATCTCTAGGGCAGAGGCAAAATGCCACCAGTCTCTTTGCTAAAGCATAACAAGAGTCACTTTTGCTCCAGTTTCCAACAAGTCCCTTATCTCCATCTGAGTCCACCGCAGCCTAGACTTCATTGTTCATATCACTGTCAACATTTTGGTCAAAGCCATTCAAGTCTCTGGAAAGTTCCAAACTTTCCCCACATCTTCCTGTCTTCTGAGCCCTCCAAGTCTCTAGAAAGTTCCAAATTTCCCACATTCTCCTGTCATCTTCTGAGCCCTCCCAATGGTTCCAACCTCTGCCTGTTATGCAGTTCCAAAGTCGGTTTTACTTTGGGATGTCTTTACAGCAGTGCTCCCCTCTCAGTGGTACCAATTTACTGTATTAGTCTGTTTTCATGCTTGTAATAAAGACATACCTGAAACTGGGAAATTTATGAAGAAAAAAGCTTTAATTGACTCACAGTTCAGCATTGCTGGGGATGCTTCAGGAAAATTACAATCATGGTGGAAGGAGAAGCAAGCATGTCCTTCCTCACATGGCAGCAGGAAGGAGAAGTGCTGAGCAAAAAGGGAAAAAACCCCTTTTAAAACCATCAGATCTTGTAAGAACTTGCTCACTATCACAAGAACAGCATGAAGGTATCCACCTCCATGATACAATTATCTCCCATCTGGTCCCTCCCATGACATGTGGGGATTATGGGAACTACAATTCAAAATGAAATTTGTGTGGGAACACAGCCAAACCATATCAGGTATATAATAAAAAATGAACAAGTAGTCAAACAAATACAGGATTTGATCTACAAAGTATTATGAAGAGAATCTAACTGTGGATTTAGTACACAATTACTCTAAGTTAGATAGGAAAGTCAGAGTATGTGTAATTGAGAATATGGCACTAGAGTTGAGAAATAAAGAACAAGAAAGTTAAAGGCTTAAAAAAATAAATTTTATTCCAAGCAAAGAAAGGACCCTCTAGACAAGGAGTTCAGCATACAAAGTGACTTGAGGTGGTTTTGCTATGTTAAGGGATAGTGGATTAGAAGGTCTGTGCTGCTTAAATATTTGTGGAGGGAGGAGAGAATGACAAGAGATGAACTAAGATGTTATCCAGGAGGAGATCATGCAGGGTTTTGTGAGCCATTGCAGAGTTCGGATTTCATTCTAAGTACAACTGAGAAACTACCAATGATTGCTAGGTGAGGATAAGCCTGATTTGATTAAGGTATCATAGGCATGAATTTCCCAGTTGCAGACTCAGGCACATAAAAATGTAACTTATTTCCTAACCCATATTAATTTCCAAGTTTTAGCCTCAAGCTTGCCCAGCAGTAGACAATCAAATATATCCAATTGCAAGTTTCTCTCAGTGCAATCCAGTGTTTTCTTTTTCCGCTGACTCCAAGAGTATAATTTAATCATAGTCTGTCCTTCACCTCTTTTATTCAGAAAAGAAGGGGGTTATGAACAGTATTATGTTGGGAGGTGTGTATGTGTTCAATTTGAGTATGTGATGATGGTGGTAGGGTTGGATTATTTCTTTGCTGGCTTTTACTGCTGAAATAACTGATAGAACTTCAGGCACATTTTCTATCAATGTGAATAACTGGGAATTGTCTAGTTGCCTTGTGGTAGATGCTGGTCATCAATTTTTACCCTGCTGACATGACTCTGGTCCCATTATCCCGGTCCATACACATTTCTGATCTCAGCAGTCAAACATAGTTCACCAAGCTGGCACTTCTCTCAGACCCTCTGTGGCCTTCTCTTTGGTATAGAAAATGATCACTGGGGAGCTGCGATGGCTCAGGCCTGTTGGCCTGGCACATAAGAAGGTGAGGCTAGGCATTCAAAGAAAAAACAAGAAATTGATCAGTGGCTCTCCTGTGCTTTTCATATCCCTGTGAGTCCTCAGGGATATGAATTTACTTTCTTTCATCTGTCTCCCAAAATTATACTACTTAAAGTTTATCCTCCAGGATTCTAGTTACCTGGAGTTCCAGCTAATCAAGCCACAAATTCACTCTATTCTGAGATTACAAAATTTAAAGAAAGATTTCCACCAGACATAGGCTAGAGACAGAGGTGACTAGAGGTTGGAGGAATCCTCTTATCCACACAACTATGACCATGTCTATTTCTTTTTTGTTGTCTTTTCAAAATTATTTTCTGTTCTCTGCTTTTGTCTTCTCTGGAATGTGGGGATGTGGCAGTATGATGGCAGGGACTATGCTCAGAAGCATGAGTGTGGCATCTTTGACATCACTGTGGACCTACACATGACACTGAGTACACATTCCATACAGCTACGAAATGAAGAGGGCAACGGGCATGCTGTGGGTGGAAGGCAGCATAATCAGCAACATTTTGAGGCATTATCCTTCTATGGACATTGTTACAAATTGATCAGGGCTACCCCACAGCTCATCCTCATATCCAGCTCTTACTCCACATCTGGGCAGGTTCTGGGTTTTCTTAGGTGTATCCTCCTATTACTCCTTAGGGAGCGTTTGCTTTACTTGCTGGGATTTGCTAAGTTGTTGCCCTTCCTGTAGTCTAATCTCACATAACAGTTAAAGTTTTGGGCATATGGTAGCACCTTTTCCTTGTTTTCCATACTAATACATTTTTTATTTTTTATTTATAAATATATTTTAACCATTTCAGTTAGAATTTATGAGTTTAAATACCTGCTCTTTGATTGCCATTTTATTATTTGCTTTGTTTTAAAATACTTACCTATTTAATCTACCTGGAATGCATTTTAGTGCTTCAAATGAGGCATCCAGTTTTGATTTTTTTTTCCCCAAAGAGTTAACCAATGGTTCAGTTAATATTTATTGGTTAAAAGGTTCCCTTTTAAAGTCCTATTTTTTTTTAATAACAAGTGTGTTTTCTGGGATTTCAATTACTTTCCTTTGATGTGTTTATTTCTACTTCCCTACCACAGCATGAATGATTATCTTTTGATGTCTATTTTCAAATTTGATTGAGAAATTTTTAATGCTCCTTGTATATTCAAAGCATTATCAGTATCAACCCTATATTTTTCCAGATAAATTTTATAATCAATTAGCCAGAATTTTAAAAAGCAAATACCTTGAGTTTCTTTTTTAAATTAGCTTTTATATTAAATTTTGAAATCTACTTGGCAAAAATTTATTTTCATCCCAGAATATTATGTATATCTGCTCTTTTATTTCTTTTATGAAGTTATTTTGCACACCTTTTTCTGTTGAATATATTCCTAGTGATCATTGTTTCACTACAGCAATTGGATTTTACATATTTATTTTGTTTCTGGGCATTTTGTTGTATAGAATTTTCTAATTGATTCTTTTCACTTTTCTAGTCAAATAGTATCAACTATAAATAGTAATTGAATCTCCCCCTTTGCAATTGTTAAACATCTTGGTTACATTTCTTGTTTTATGCCGTTAATTTAATCCTGCAAAACAAAGCTTAAAAAGAGGTAGTGACGAAAATTCAAATCATTATCTCTTTTCTCATTTTACTGAATGTTTTAGTTATTTTATTCTTATATACTAAGCTAGCTTCATGGTACCTCGTCTTTCTTTTCTTCTTCAAGATTTTGTCAGCAACGTGCTGATATTCATTAATTTTTTAAACTGATCACATGATTTTTCATGTAGTGTAATAATTCATATTATTGCATTTCTTATTAAGAAACCATATGCATGGATAAGGGTTTTAGATTATATTCTACTTGCTCTTGATGAATCATTCTTTCAATAAACTACCAAATTTGACTGAATGTACTTTAAGAACTTAGAATATATTTCAATAATATTTATACTTTCACTTTATTGAAGTATAGCATTTATACAGCAAAGTTCACGTCATAAATGTATGAAGTGCTAATGTGAAATCTGTTTTTATTTTTTATTTTATTTAAACATTTTATATTTTGAGCCCTTCTGTTAGATTTCAACCACAGGATTAGGCTTATCATGTAAAATGAACTGTGAAGCTTTCCAGCATTTATTTTCAGTGATGGAAAAAGTTTATGTAATATGAGAATTTTCTTTCTCTTTATACTTTAAAATAATCTATAAAATCATCTGAGCCTAGATCCTTTTTATGAACTTTATTCCTTGGTAACTTTTTCCATTTATTCCATGTGTATTTGTGTCATATTTTTATCTCTGTACAATATTTTAAATATTTTCTGTAGGAATTGGTAATATATATTATTGTCCTATGCTTTGAAAACAATATCCATTTAGCTGCTTATATCATATTTTAAACCTAATTTTTTGAGTTTATGTTCTCCAATTTCTTTTTGAGATTACATTTGCCAGGAAAATTCATTGTTTTCCTCAGGAACTTGTTCTTTGATATATGCAGTTTATGTCTTTAATTATTTATTTTCAGCTTTTAACTTTATTAATTCCCTCCATTTCATTATGCTTGTTTTATTGTTTGTCATATAACTTCCTGAATTCTTTACTCATTTTTCTTGTGCTATCTTTCTTATTACGTATACATATACGTATGTGTACGTGTACGTGTATACGTATACGTATGTGTATGTCTATGTGTATGTGTATACGTATACGTATGTCTATGTGTATGTGTATGTGTATACGTATACGTGTATGTGTATGTGTATGTGTATGTGTATACGTATACGTGTATGTGTGTATGTGTATACGTATACGTGTATGTGTACGTGTGTATGTGTATGTGTACGTGTGTACGTGTACGTGTACGTGTATACGTATACGTGTACGTGTACGTGTGTACGTGTATGTGTATACGTGTACGTGTATGTGTATACGTGTACGTGTACGTGTATGTGTATGTATGTGTATGTGTATACGTATATGTATATGTATGTGTATATGTATGTGTATGTGTATACGTATATACATATGTATATGTATGTGTATATGTATATGTATGTGTATATGTATGCGTATATGTATATGTATGTGTATATGTATGCGTATATGTATATGTATGTGTATATGTATGCGTATATGTATATGTATGTGTATATGTATGTGTATGTGTATGTGTATGTGTATGTGTATATGTATATATGTGTATATGTATATACATGTATATGTATATGTATATTTTTTCCCCTTTTGCAACTAATAAGTCTTTTATGGGGAGACACTTTGAGATCATGCAAATATCTTACTCCCCATCAGAAAATTTCCCCTAGATTTAGCATCCATTGATGATATTTGCTGAGAAGCAATTTTCATCAAAATCGCTGCATTTAACTTGCGCGTTAAAGACAGCATATGGGACAATTGTTTTGGTGCCAAGTCTCTCTCCCTCTTTCTGACAGTAACCTGATTCATAATCCTTTGCCCCGCCTAATTCATCATAACATACATTCCTTTTAGTAGTTTTTCCTTTGAGTTGTTAATTTTAAAAGGTATTACAATCATTTTTCAAACATTTTCAAAATTAGAAAGTATAACACGAGCCTTTGTTTACCCATCACCTCACTTCAACAGCTGAGATTTTGCTACATTTCTTCTCTCTTCCTATTTACTGAGTTTACGTAGCTGAAGTATTTTAATGCCAGAACTAGACCTTCTGTGATTTCCTTATTACGTTCCTTAGTATATATTATTTCAAAACATGGAATTTTCTTAAATGAAAAAACCAAAATCTTGTTGCAAAGAGCTAGAAAAAGTTCCTTGTTTCTTGATGGACATCTGCCTTCTCTCTTTTATAGGGTTCTTGTATCAGAAAAAATTAAAGTGAGCTGGATGATATACATCACATTGTCCTCAAGAAAAGTGTTTTACCAAATAGCAATTCCCCCCATTCATCTTTGGCTCAAGTTTTTCTAATAGAGAAAACACTATCTATGTCTTAAATATATGTTCTATTTGGCAGAGACAGCAAGAGAGAGAATCAGTTAGGAATACGGTCCAAAAAGTTTAAACTCCTGCAATTGTTTGTAGCAAAACTGTTTGCCCAGTGAATTTGTTCTTATTCACTCTGTGCGTCCAGGTGCAGACTTACATGAACAGACAACTCAAGAGTTACATGATAAATGGCATCTTAGGCATTAAAACATGCAGTCTTGTAAATCTACCAGGGAAATCTATTGCCAAACAATTTACTAGAAAATTTGTGTACTTCAGGTAAGAACCAGCCCAAGGCTTTGGGCTGAAATATATGCCATCCAAAGGTCACCAAAAGCCCTGCAAAACCTAACACAGGGATTACAGGCTTGAGCCACTTCAGCCTGGCACCGGGCAACAGAGCAAGACTCTGTCTCAAAAAAAAAAAAAAAAAAACCTAACACAGGAACAGAAAACTAAATACTGCATGTTCTTACTTATACATGGTGCTAAATGATAAGAACTCATGAACACATAGAGGAGAACAACAGACACTGGGACCTACTTGAGGTTGGAGGGTGGGACAAGGGTGAGGGTCAGAAGCTACCCATTGGAGACTATGCTTGCTGGCTGGATGATGAAACCGTTTGTACTCCAAACCCCAGTAACATGCAACTTACTCATGTAGCAATCTTGCATATGTACCCCCTGAACTTAAAATGAAAGTTTAAAAATAAAATAAGTTAAAAACACAGTAGTTGTCTCTGGAAACTTAAATAAATAAATGAAGACCCTGCCAAGAGATAGCAGCTCTTCAGTGGGATCCCTCAAGCAGCAGTTCCCTAATGCCAGCTCTTGGACTGGGTCAGGGTCATCACACAGTGTTCACCGGCCTAAGGATTTCAATCTGGAGGAAATCAAGGACCATCCTGTGGTTTCTTATCAACCAATATGTAGTCATCTGAGAAACGGGGTCAAATGTACTACTTTTAAAAAATAGTAGTGCTAATAAGTAGCATTTGTTCATAGGCTGGTTTTTCTTAACGTCTTTACTTAGTACAATTAAAATAGTGCCAGGCTTATGCCAAAGCATCCAGTTCTTTAATTGTTAATTTCACCTCTCTTAGATTTCTGGACTGGAAACCCTAATGTAACAGTTGTAATAGCTTTTCATGTCTGGATTCTGTCAGCTCTGGTTCTGTGTCCTCAATCCACAAACAGCCCTTGCATGTGAAATTTATTAACGTTTTGCTTCTGAGGATATCTCTATGAGGAAATGATGACTAGCTCCTGGCTTCACTCGAGTCATATGGAAATGAAAGTACAGACTGCTCCCTGTAGTCCCAGCCTTGTTCTAGACTGGTAGACCGTGAATCATTGCACGCCTTCCTCTTCGTGTGCGGGATGTAGTACCTAAAAATTTGACGTAGGATCAGCATCATAACAAAAGGCCTCTCTCCTGAATTCTTTTAGACAATGGAAAGAAAGAAAATGAAAAACACTTAGTATACAAACAGGTACAATTTTTTTTTCTTTAGATGAAAAAGTACATGTCGAAGTACATGTCTTTTCATTAGAAAATAAGAGAATTTTAGCATTCGCCTAGTTTATTATAGGTACAAACATTTTCAGGCTTATACGTTGTGATCGCAGTTAGGACAGGTTTTCTGCCCTCCATTTCATAATTGCTATGATCTTATACTTGTTCAATTACAGGTCACTTATAGGTCGTATCAATCTTTTAAAACTAATGGATTTTAAAACATTTCATAAGCAAGTCCTGGTTTCTGAACAGTATTGCATAGGACGTTTTACCTTTTATTTTAGTTTTCTTTTAAAAATCCCTTTATTTTCTTAACAGAAGAAAATATAGCATAAGAAAGAAATTCACTTGTAGTTTACACTGTCCTATAATATACATGGCACTAAATTGTGGACTCTCACACTTATCTCAAAGTATTTCAAGTGGTGAAATGATGAGTATCAAACTGGCTCTTGGATATATAGGTGTATGTATAGTCTCTGTGTGAGAGAGGGGGAAGAATTTGAAGAGTTTTTGTCTTTTTCTTTGTCTTCTTTCTTTTGGATTCAAACAGAAAACTATATTATATCTCTGCTTTAATTGGTATATATGTACGGAGAAAGTGCTTTGTATATATGTGAGGCTTGTTTCATGTAAAATAGCATTGACCGAGTGATCTTCATAGACAGGAGAGATTTGGTGATTTGGGAGGGAGGTCAGGGAGATGATCATCGACACAGAATGTTACGTACTTACTGTCACGCATCGCCTCATGATACAGGCAGCACCAGTTCTGGGGAACAGAGAGCAACTGTGTGTAAACGTGCCTGAGGTCCTGTGAAAGGCAGGGTGGTAAATACTGTTTAGAGTAAATGATTGCACTTTCTTCCTGTGGTCCAGAAGTGAAAGCAAATAATCTATTATAGGAGTTCTTATCCCTTCTGGGAAACAACATTTCTGGTCTAAGAGATAAATAGATTTGAGGGCAGTAGCACGGAGAAGATGGGTCAGTTTTGTGATCGAATTTCTGGCAAAGACTGCGAATTATTACGAAAGGCCATTGTTTCTTTGTGACAGATAGTATCCTTGCTCTAAATATTTTCTGTCCCTCTATCTTAGTTTAAGTTCTTGCAGAAGGATACCTTGAATCAAGGCTTCAAGTGCAAGTAGTTTATTTGGGCAGTGGTCACAGGGGAAATAATAGGGTAAAGGTCAACAGAGAACACGCTCTAAAGCACATTACCAGTGAGAGCAACTGGAACTCCCTCCAGTGTAAACCATGAGCCTCAGACTTATCCTGAGAGATAAAGACGCTAATGTATTTTTTGATTGAGGGCTGCTCGTAGGAGTGGTGGCTTGGGCATTAATTCCCTGGCCTATCGGCCTGTTCTAAACATAGACAGGAAGGGCTTCATACTGGCAGCTGGAAGTCAATTGTTGTGCACTGAAAAAGCAAGAGCCAAGAGAATGCTCATGGTGGACTCTACCTAATTTACCCTCCATGTGAAAGGATTAGACAGCCATCCCTTGACTGTCTGGGGGACTGGTTCCAGGATCCTTTGCAGATACCAAAATCCTCAGATACTCAAGTCCCTGAGACAGAATGGCCTAGTCTTTGCTTGTAACCTATGCATATTCTCTGAAATATTTTAGATTATCTCTAGGATACTTATATCTAATGCAATGGAAATGCTACATAAATTGTTGCTATACCATAATTTTTAATTTGTGTTATTTTTGTTATATTGTTATTTTAAATTATTTTTTAAAAATATTTTTGATCCACAGTTGGTTGCATCCATGAATGCAGAACCCGAGGATATCCAGGGTCCACTGTATGTCCTGCCCTATTGACTAAGCTTAGCTAGATTACTCCCTATGGAAGGATTATATTTCTCTACTCCACTGACATTGAACTGTCAGCAGAAGTGACGTATTTCACTTTCTAGCAAAAGCTTTAAGAACCATCGTATTTCTTTCTCTTCTTTCTTTCTTTCATTTCTTTTCTTTATTTCTCCTTCTTTCCTCCTTCCTTCTTTCTTTCCTTCTTTTTCTCTTTCTCTCTCTCTCTTTTCCCCACTCCCTCTTTCTTTCCTTCCCTCCCTCCCTGTTTCTTTCTTTTCTATTTTCTTTCTCTTTGAGATGGACAGCTTGCTGGCTCACCAGGCTAGAATGCATTGGCTATTCACAGCCGGGTCATTGTGCACTATACCCTGAAACTCTTGGGCTTAAGTGATCCTCCTACTTCACCCCATGGTTTCTCCTTATTTTTTCCCTTCTACTTTCTACTCAGCAATATCCTGGGTAGGAACTGCTCATTTAGTCTGGCTCCTGAGATGAAAAAAATATGTTGGTAAGCCTCAGGAGGGTGTAGAATGAGAAAGAAATAACATTTAGATTAATGTTTATAAGCCCCAGTATCTTCTAGATTGTTTATTACATCAGGATAGCTAGTCCACACTGACAAATGCCTTGTTTCTAGAAATAAATGGTTGAGGGGGAAAAACAAATAAACATGTGTTATTGACTTTGTGTTTGGGCAGATAATAGTGTGGAAACTGTCATGGATGGCATGAAATTTATGCAGCAGGGAAACATGTGACAAAATTCTGTCAGTGACAATGTTGAAGGCAGATGATGAGTCAAATGAGCTTGTAATCTTAGGTAAAAAGTCAGAAAGCAGAGTATAAGCGGCCTGAATTTGTGCTATTGGCTGAAATTCATGGTAGAGAAAAATAATTGGCTGATTTACAAGCAGAAGTAGAAGGGAAAAGAGAAGAGTCCAGAAATTTCAGGATTGAAAACCTCTGGTTTATAATAAGAGAAAGAATGAAGGACACCTTGTCCTCTAATTGTATTCTGAAATGACCAAACCTGCACTGACTATCTTAATCAGGATTATTTTACGTGGAAAAGAAAACTTTATTTGTATTTTTTGAGACAGAGTCTCACTCTGTCTCCCAGGTTGGAGTGCAATGGTGCAATCTCGGCTCACTGTAACCTCCGCCTCTCGAGTTCAAGCAAGTCTCCTGCCTCAGCCTCCCAAGTAGCTGCGATTACAGGCTCTTGCCACCATGCCAACTTAATTTTTGTATTTTTAGTAGAGACACATTTCAGTATGTTCACAAGTCTGGTCTTAAACTCCCCACCTCAAGTGATCCACCCACCTCAGCCTCCCAAAGTGCTGAGATTACAGGCATGAGCCACTGCATCTGGCTATTATTTTAAAGCCACTGTCCCTTCTGTTATCTGAATGCACATTCAAGCTGATATGATGTAGTCAGAAGACTCAGGCATTTATTTGCCTGATGACTTTAACTGATGACTCTGGTGAGGATGGTCTGGATTACATCAATGCACAGTTACCAGGGAGGGACTAGAGTTTGGGACCGCACTGGGTAGAGAAGAACAACACATGTCTCTGTCAGCAGAGGCTGCACAGTTGTTTGTGGATGGGTTGGCAGGAGGAACAGGAGCAATAAGCTGCCAGTTTAGCTGCTGACAGCCTGGAACATCTGCCTCTAGTTGTCTTTAGGGTTCCTTAAGAATGTCACATACTAGGGTTATTTGCCGAAAAGGGTTATTTGTCTGCCATTCAGTATGAGAGGTCCTTCAAGAGAGGGATCATTCTCTTAGTTATTTGCATAGGAATCCTCCCATAATTATTTGTAGCAAAATATGAGGTAATAACTGTTGAGCTCATTTTTGCCATAATCGATCACTTCCTTCTGTCTTCCATCAAGAGAATCATCTTTAATGCATTCTTCAGAATTCTGATAAAAACACGGAATCCCATGACAGGGAGAACTTGGTGACAATTAGCTTCAAGTTATTAACACAGAAAGGAATGCTTGTTCGGCACAAAAATGGGGCTGATTTAGGACAGGTATTGATTTCTTTACTAATAGTAATGTTCATGTGTCCCTTCCCGAACACACCTTCCAACTGCTGGGTTGACAGGGCAGCAAAAGGATTAACATTATTGTCCAAACGTAAAAGAAGCCTTCTTTTCCTAGGGTACATTAATCATGTCCTAGGAATGACCATGTTAGGTTACTAAAAAAATTAAAAACCTCAGTTAATCACACAAAATAGAAATCTTATAATCAACATTTTCTGACTATTCAGCAGCCAGACGTTAGTGTTTGAATTCAATTTGGCAAGACGTAAGTGCCATGGGAAAAATAATGAGAAGACTACTTCTCCGGATGAAAAAGGCTTGAGAGACTTAACCAAATCTAAAATATTGAACTTGTTTGGATTATGATTCAAGCAAACCAACTGTAAAAATAATTTTTTTGAGATAGTCGGGTCAGTTTGATTATGGGCTTAGAATTTGAAGATAGATACCTGAATAGTGGCACTGCGTCTTCATTTTATTACTGAAGTGCATTTAACAAAGGGAAAGCTCGAGTGGAGGGTAGAAGATTCAGCCCCTTTAGACAATGCATCACAGCTGGGCTCTACAGAGTCTCCAGCGTTACCTGTAACCATTGTCACAAGTGTGTTCCAGCCAAGCTGCTGTACTTGAAATTCCTCAGACACACTCTCCTCTTTCAGAACTCAGCATCTTAGCAAAAGCTGTTTCCTGGAGTTTGCCTGAAACCCTCTGCCTGGCAAAACGATCCTTAAATTCACCTTCCTGTATTCTTTCCCCAGCAGATGTGGCACATTTTTATAGCACTTATCCCGTTAGATTGTATTTATTTCTTGAAACATCTGTCTTTTCCCACTGTTCCCTATATATCCCTCCAGCCGCCACCCAATGTGTCCGTTTCCTTCAAAAAGGAGTGGTTTCTATTTACTATCCCTATTTTCTTTCTTCCCGATTCTCTGCATACCACTGTAATATTGCTCCCCCACTCACCTCTGCAATGAACTCTCTAACAGTGTTCTCCAAAATTTCTAATCCTCCCTGATCTCTGTGATTTCTTGATTTCTCTGGATTCCTGTTTTAGTGACTGTCTCACTTTAACATATCTTAACATTGTCTCTCCCCAAAAGCAGAGGATACAAAAGGACTTGTGTGCTGGGAGTTCATTCTGGAAAAAGATATTCCAAACAACATCAGTGGAGGACTTAGAAAAGTGAAAAACAGAGAAGGAGAAAAAGCCAAACCAAGGGTGCAACTCTTGACCAAGAAATTCACCACTATGGGCACAGGACTCCATCTTGGTAGGAGGCCTCTCAGGAGCTGTGAAAATGCACTTGAGAATGTTCTCTCTGAGGTTCAGGAGAGGGGCTACTTATCCATCAGGTTTTGTCTCTCACTGGTGAAGGGTCCCTCCAAAGACAGTACATTAGTTCGTTTTCACACTTCTGATAAAGAGATACCCAAGAATGGTCAGTTTACAAAGGAAGGAAGATTAATGGAGAACTCAGAGTTCCACATGGCTGGGGAAGCCTCACAATCATGGCAGAAGGCAAAGAAGAGCAAGTCACATCTTAGTGAGTGGTGGCAGGCAAAGAGAGAGCTTGTACAGGCAAACTCCTGTTTATTTTATTTTATTTATTTTGAGATGGATTTTCGCTCTTGCCCAGTCTGGAGTGCGATGGCACAATCTCTGCTCACTGCAACCTCTGCCTCCTGGGTTCAAGCAATTCTCCTGCCTCAGCCTCCAAAGTAGCTGGAATTACAGGCACCTGCCAGCATGCCCAGATAATTTTTGTATTTTTATTAGAGATGTAGTTTCACCATGTTGGCCAGGCTGGTCTCGAACTCCTTGATCTCAGGTTTTCCACCTGCCTCAGCCTCCCAAAGTGCTGGGATTACAGGCGTGAGTCACCAGGCCTGGCCCAAACTCCCGTTTTGAAAGCCATCAGATCTCATGAGACTTAATCATTATTATTCCACTCAGGTTCTTTGGAATATCTTTTTCCAAAATGAAAATCCAGCACACAAGACCCTGTTTTGTCATCTGATTTTTGGAAGAGATTATGTTAAGATATGTTAAAGAGGGCCTGTCACTAAAACAGGAATCCATAGAAATCAAGAAATCAGAGATCGGGCAAGATTAGCAATTTTGGAGAACAGAGGAAAGGCCCACCTCCATGATTCAGTTATCTTTCACCTGGTCCCTCCCACAACACAATGGAATTATGGGAGCTACAAGATGAGATTTGGGTGGGGACACAGAACCAAACCATATCAGACAGTTAATAACATTGCCCTTCCATATTTGCACATGTGGAAGAACAGCAGAGTGAATTCCAACAATATCCTTTTTGTTGTTGCCAGCAAATTCCTACAGCTACAGTCCCCATACTGCTATGACAAGATACTATCTGATTACATTTAGCTCAGCTGGTTGTTCCAAAAAATGGCAGGATTAAGACAGTGTGATGGTAGAATGTGAAGTAGGACACACGAGATGTTCAGTCCTCCATTCTTTTTCTGGATCCTTTTCTTCTAGTCACTAGTAAAAGTTGCAGAGAAAAACATGTACATGTTCAAAAAGTCTACGTAGATAAGTATCTTTACAGTGGGGACAATCTGTAGGCTGTACCTTAAACAAATTATTAAGATTAAAATCTCTGGAAATAAGACATATCAACTTCATCATGATGTACCAAGAAGGGCACACCTCACGTATGTAATGGTTTTGCCCAAAATGTATGACTTCAAACTCATCCTGAGAAAGTATTACAGAAACCCTGTTGCTTTCCAACTGCCGGTTGCAGGGAGGAGGCTTGAAAACAGAGACATCAGCTAGGAGACTATTGTAATATTCCAGACAGGGGGTCAAAGTGGATTGGACCAGAGGGGAAGCAGTGGAGGAGTGAGCAGGGATTGCATTCTGGATCAATTTTAAAGGTAGGTAGGGCCAGTAGGATTTGCAACAGATTTGATGTGTGGTGCATCAAATCGTCAAGACTTTTAGAAGTCTTTGTTATGGACAACAGGCAGAGTGGGGTGTCAGTTCTTAAGATGGGAATGCTATGAGAGGGGCATATTAAGTGGGATACAGGTGAGAATCCAAGTTTGTATTTAACATAGTGAACTTGAGATGCTTTTTAGTTAGATGTCAAAAATCAAATAGGCGTTGGGAATGTGGGGCTCAGGAGAGAGATAGGGGCTGGAGTAAGGAACTTGAAAGCTTTTAACATATAGATGATATTTAAAGACATGAGGCTTGATGGCAGTCCTGGATGATGGGGAGTGAGCACAGACAGAAAAGAAATCCAAACACTGAGATATGAGGCCCTCCTGCCTTGAGAAAGAAGATTTCATAAAAGAGACTAAGAAGGAAGAGCCAGCAAGTTAGGAAGATCCTCAAGATATATAGCCTATCCTGAAATTGAAGGAGGTAAAACATTGTTTCAAATAAGAGGCAATGACTAACTTTGTGTCGATTACTGCAGATAGGTTAAGTGAGGTGAGGAATAAGAACTGCACATTGAACTTGGCAGCAGGAAAGTCATTGGTGACATAGGTGTGAGCATTGTTGCTAGAGTGGTTGGCTTGAGAAGAAAGGAGAACAGTTATGGGGGTAGTTGGTGGGGAAGAAAGCCAAGAAAAATTCTTTTTAAGATAGAAAAAATAGCATGCTCTTATGTCAATGGGAATGGCCCAGTAGAGGGGAATAGTTGATGAGAAAAGGAAAAATTGCTAAAACAAAATTCATGGGTAGGAAATAGGAATGTCATCCAGCAGAGGAGTTTGGTTTTAGATAGGCAGGCATAGTGGTTAATTCTCAGTCTACACATTCTCTCCCGGTAAGTCTGGGGCAATAAAATCAAACTAAATGCCTCCATTGGACTATGGTGAGCAGAAGGGCACCCACCTTGTGTAAAAGTATCATTTTGTGGACAACGCAGCTCCAGCCAGTTGCTGACTGGTCAGGAGCAAGGACCCAGCTTTGCCAGATCTACTTTTCAAAAGAAGCCTGTAACCCTGATTTCATGTGAGAGTTTCCAATTCTTAAATGCTCACAACTAACTCAGAATTAAATGAATAAATTTTTTAAATGCACCCGGCAGGCCAGAGCATATTAGCAGGTTGAATCAAATTGTGGTCCTTGCCCTAGGTAATCACATGGAGGCTCACTATTTTAATTAACATCTCATTTTCCACACAGTAGCTGGAGTGAGTTTTTAAAATGCAAATCTGATTGTATCACTACCCTGCTAAAAATCCTTAAGTGGCTTTCTCTTGCACACTAGATAAAGTCTAAGTTCTATAAAATAGCTTGTGGCATGATCGGGCCAAAGTTAACTTTCCCAGCCTCAGCTCTTACTATTCTCCTTTTAGATCTGACACTCCAGTGATGGAACATCCCGCAATTTCTCAGGTGCACCGTGCCCAGTATTGCCTCTTGGTCATGGCACATAGAGCTTCCACTGTTTGAATAGTTCCTGTATTCCTTTTTTTCTGGTTCATTTTTACTAGGTCTTTAGATGTCAGCTTACACCTTTTTTTCTCTGACCTGCCTGGCCTACTGCCCTCCCTCCATGCCACCATATGCCAAGTCTTTGTTAAGAACCCTTCTCTATGCTCTTGTCACACCTTGCACTTCCTCTAATAGTGTAATTAGAGAACACTGAGAACACTGAGTTCTCTAATTACATGCACCTTTGGAAATTCCAGAGACTCTGAGACCTTTGGGATTTGGAGTGACTAGGATGAGTCAGGCATCAAGTAAGTAAGTGATGGAATTTGGTGCTCCTCATATCTTTACACCAGCGGTCCCTCCTAAGCTCTTTACAGCTATTCTCTCAATGGTTTCCTGCTATGAAGATGTCTGCTGGCCCCTCAGATTCAACATGCTTCCTTCTCCATGAACCAGAGAACCTGATGTCTCTCATCCCTCACATCAGTCATCACCAGATTCTACTGAGTATTTCTTGACTGTCTCTTAAGTTACTGCCACGGTTTTCTTTCCACTACCACTGTCTTAGGCAAGACCCTCTTTATTTCTCACTATTGCAAGATACTCAAAAGTATTTTTCTGTGTCTATAATTCACTAATTTCTGTCTTCCAACTTATTCTCAATGCTGCTGGCAAACCCAGTCCTGGTTTCCTCTGCTTAGAATGCTTCACGTTCTCCTCCTAGATATTTGGATATAGTTCAAAGACCTTAAGAAACATTTTTATCCATTCAAAATCTACTTACCCTACATTTTTTATATCCTCCCATTTTCTCCCCTCAACACTTACACAAAATGCTCTAAAGATATCAAGCCTATCATCATACCCTAAACATAGTTTCCATGCTTTGTTATAAATGTATTTGCATATACCATTATTTCAGCCAAAATAGTGTTTTCATTTCTCCAGACAGACTTTTATTCATCTTCAGAATTCAGTTCAAACGTCCTCTTACTCAGAAACCCTTTACTTAATGTTTTCCTCTAAGAGTTACTTACTTCCCCTGAGCTACCTTTTATTCCTGTTTATATTTCTATTGTACTTACTTATATGCCTTTTTCTTCTAAACTCTGAGGTCTTAAGGACACAGATTGAGTTTACGTAACCCTGATGTTTCAGTGACCAGCCCAGCACCTAATGCATGGTAGTTGTTTACAGACTTTGTTAGAATGAATGGATGAATAGTGGTCACCCCTTGTCACACACAGCTTGAACTTGTCATTGATTCTAAGGGCACTGAATACCCCTGAACTTTGGATTTACAGTGTTTGCCAAAGCATTTTGTTTTTAACTTACAAGGAAATAATCAAACAAATTATCCTGTTGCCTTGATCTTGAAATTGGTAAGCATTTATCTGATCATGTCTGCTGCAGAGTAGCCAGGAAAATCTAAGTGAAATTGTGAGGAAGTTGACAATAGCCTTCGCTATCATCCCAGCTGAAAGTATCCTCCCTTTCAGAGGTCACTTCTTCCCTTCTGAAATTGTTTGCTTTCTAACCTTGTTTTTATCCCCAACATGTACACTGCATTTCCTCTTCCAGGACACTTCATTTTCTCGTCTGTAACAGAATCATAGAAACTTTAATCAGCAATAATCTTTACAGTAAATCGAGATTCTTTTTCGAACATTTGGTCTGGAAGGAATCAATCTACTCGTGAGACCAAAGGAATAGAATGTTTGAAATTGAGTCTATTCCAGAAACTATATAATATGTGTTCCATGTAATCAGAGATGACTTGGCTTCACCCTTCTTTTTATAGATGAGAAAGAGCTAAGACCTCAGACACTGCTAAGCAGTTCTAGAACAATCTCCCCTACTGTCACTCACAAATTCCCATAAGGTATTGGGCAGGTAAGTGTAAACAGTTTTTCTATCACATTTCCAGAGAGAACCATTGACATTGGAATACTATTTAAAACTTAGAGAAAAAAATCTCTAATCTGAAGTGGTAAAATTTTGAGCACAAGGTGAGGAAACATTACATAATGTTTAATTATAGTCACATTATCTAATCATGAATACATATGGTAAGTTGAAGAAAACAGGGCAACTTCTCACAAATTTTTTTGGAATTTTAGAAGCACTCAGTGAGCAAGCACATAAAACCACTTCTTGTTTACACGGGAATTAATTTGTGATGTTACATTATAGGAAATATCTATTGTTGCTAGAGCTGCAAGCTTCCTTTTTTCCTTCAAACGAATAGCAAATACTGTGGGTATCCTCTGGGGGAGATAGTAACAGCACGGTCTTATGTAGATGATGCCTGAGATGCTGAAAATGCGGATTTAAAAAAAAAATAGCTGACAAGAATTTAGTGTTGTAGCTAATCAACAGGCTTGGCCTTGCTAATTGTAGTGAATGTCACACTGAAAGTTTGGCTGGTTGCAGTCCCTGCCTGGGAAATGAACACCCAGTCTCATAATTAGCAGTAACAGCATTAATAATCTTCCCCAAAACTCTTCCTCCAAGCTCTTTGTTTTCTTTTAAATTTCTATAGCTACTTTTCTCACATTTTCTCTCTGGAGTTAGAGTTAGGAAACTAAAAACTGAGGCTTGAATGGCAATTAGATGTGAGGCACTGAGCAATATATTATTTCATTATTAAAGAAGTCACGATGAAGCCCACACTCCCATCTATAGATATGGAAAGTGAAGCAAAAATTTGAATAACTTGCCAGAGATTGTAACGGCTAGCAGGCATGTCCCAAAGGACCACACTGTCACATCTTTGATAAGCACTTTTTAAATTTGGGAATATGGGTATATAGTGGATAGAATTTTCATTTCACAAACTCAGATGTGCAAGAAGCATAACATCATTTTTCTACATTAAAAAATTATTATAAACACTTCATCTGGTGAGTTGGTGGGAATTTTAGCTTAATCCATTTCTTCCTGCTGCCTATTCCTTGGAGTGGTTTCTGGGATCTGGTGGGCTTACGTAATAATGTTAAGGCACTCGGGGAGGCATGAAGGCTGGGTCATCACTATCCATGCTGGCGCCTACTGAGATATCCTCATTCCTCCTGTCTTAAGGTGCTAGTCTATACAGGTCCTTTCTGAGTTTATTTATCCCACTAACCAGGCATCGACCTAACACTAGGCTCCTTTGAGTCCAGCTTTCTCCCACCTAACTCCCAGGCCCCATTTGGGTTTGGGGATCTTTCTGCAAATCTGGATCTCACTGTGACTGGGAAACTTGGTTTGGTCAATGATAGCCCTTCGCCACTTCCATGCTGTTCTCGGATGCAGGCATATTTTTATCACTATATCTCACTGGGCAGTGGACAGTCTACATTCCACCTGACTGAACACATCTCAAAGTCGTTTACGCTCTGCCATCTTGCCATATGCCTGGTGTCTACCTGGGAAAGAAAGCATAGGTTATCCCTGCCCTGGACTCCTTAAAATTAACTGAGGTTTCTGCTATACCTCTGTACCCCAAACTGATCCCAGATGAGGGGCAGGTTCCAGCCCAACCCATATGTCAGTAGTCCACACTGCCCCTTCAGGCCTTGTTAATGCAATCCTCTCACCTCATCTGGGAGCTTTAAGTTTTCAGAGGACAGTGTTTCCTTAGTGTTACTCTCATTAGATCCATCTTCCAATTCTACTCTATACTTTGTACATATAACTTTTTTTCCTCTCTTGATAATCTGGAATTTAAGAGAAAAACATAATTTATGCTTCTTTGTTGTTTTCTCTTTTAGCGTTTCCAATGCTTCCTTGGAGCAATAATTATAGAGCTCTCTAAACATCTGCCTGAAGGGGAGAAGGGCCATGGGGTAACAGGAAATACATTAGCTGGAAAGCACATTGGTTGATTTTTTGAACGTAATATTTTACCACGTTCCAACATAAAGTAATTAACCAGCAACTTCTAGAATGGAACGGTGCTTGAAATGAAAGAGAGCAACAGGCATTAAAACAGATAAAACAAAAGCAAATTTTAGAGAATGATCAACAATATAATGTAAGCCTAGTGACATTAGGGGGAAGGTGAGGGGAGTAAGTCCAAATTGTCAATGAAGCCCAAGAAGGTGTTTATCTGTGATCAATTAAGCATCTTCTTTGGGTCATGTTCCGTGACATGTTCTTTTTAAAAATTAAATGAAGTTCTTCAGAAATCTACAAAATAGATTTCATTATCTCCATTTTTGTAGAAGGGCAAAATGTAAGCCCAGATGAAAGTGACTTGTTCAAACTTGCCTCGACCCCATAATATGCTTCAGCCCTAGAAAGGTTTAGAGGAGCAGGTTATAACCTGTAACATAAAAATTATTGCCAAAAAACAAGAGTGCAAGGGAAATTATCCTTCTTTTAGGAAGCTACAGTTGCAAAACTGGATGAATTCTGTAAAAGAAAGAAAATTATCAGCACACTTCACTTATGCTAATAGATTCCAAAACTGTAAATAAAATATTAACTAGCTGAATCTAATGGAGTATTAAAATGCAACATGATCCAATGGAGCTTATTCAAGGAATGGGAAGAAAATTTAACATCAGAGTATCTGTGTATGTTAATCAACACCAGGATGGGACTAGGATAGAGAGTGAGGCCTGTAGGCTGTGGGACTGACGGCGGCATGCACCCTCGGGTCCGAGTGCCTTACCTGCCTTTCCCTAGTCCTGGTCTTCATCTTCACATTATGGATGGAAGAAAAAATTCACATGCATAGCTCATGTGCTATGTAAAGACATGACAGTTCAACACCTATTTATATGAGACACTCTCCAAAAACTATGAGTCATTATGAGAGAAATACCTTTCCATCAAAAAAGTTATACACCAAAAACTTAGAGATTAGAGGATGGAGCAAGATGGCAGAAAGTAGCCTTCACCAATGATACCTGTGCGGGAATAAAAGCACCTTCATAAGAATAAAAAATCAGGTAAGCAATTACGGTACCTGGTTTTAACTTCGTATCTCTGAAAGAGGTACTGAAGAGGGTACCAAAGACGGTTTTTAGTCACCAATGCACCCTTCTCCTTTCCCTCCACACTGCACCCCAGCAGCAGGCATGTGGTGCAGAGAATCTGAGTGCTTACGGGAGGGAGAGTGCAGCGACCGTGGGACCCTGCATGGAACTGAGTGCTGTTCTGTTACAGAGGAAAGCAAAAACAGGCAGAACTCCACTGATGCCAGCCCACAGAAGGAGCATGTAAGCCAGCCCTAGCCAGAGGGAATCACCCATCCTAGCATTTGGAACTTGAGTTTTGGCAACCTTTGCCACCATGGGCTAAAGTGCTCTGAGCTTCTAAATTAATCTCAAAGGCTGTGTAGGCCACAAGGACTGCAATTCCTAGACTAGTCCTAGTGCTGTGCTAGGCTGAGACCCAGTGGACATCGGGAAATCATGCCTAGTGATACACAGCTGGGATGGCTAAGGAATTGTTTGTACCACCTTTCCCGTAAACCCGGGCAGTACAGCTCACAGCAACAAAAGTGACTCCTTCCTTCTGCTTGAGAACAAGGGGGAGAAGAGTAAAGAGGACTTTGTCTTGCGTCTTGGATACCAGCTCAGCCACTGTGTGATAGGGCACTGGGCAATCATGAGGCCCCTGTTCCAGGACATAGCTACTGTGTGGCATATGCAGACCCACTCTGAGCCAGAAGGGAATCTCCTGCCTTGAGGGAATCTCCTGCCTTGAGGGAATCTCCTGCCTTGAGGGGAATCTCCTGCCTTGAGGGGAATCTTCTGCCTTGAGGGGAATCTTCTGCCTTGAAGGGAAGAACCCAGTCCTGGCAGGACTTATCACTTGCTGACTAGAGACCTCCTGAGCGCAAATGACAATTCAGTGCTCATTAACAGGGAATGTAAGCATTTTTAGTAAATGATAGGAGAGGGATAGATATGTACCTGGATGATGAAATACTTACATAAGTAGTTAGACAGTTAAACACAGATACTGGTTTATTTTACAAAATCCAGTTAAATCACCTCTTACAATTAACATAACCCAAAATTTGGACATGTATGATGGGTTGCCAACCACAGGTAAAATGAACCATTCCTCAGTAAAACAAAGTAATCCATGTGAGATGCAAACAATAAGCTGATTGATGGTGACTAGTAAACAGTTGTAGCAAGCAAAAGGATTTATCCCCTGCAAAAAAAGAGTGGGCATGTAGGCTCTAAATGATGTTAAATAAAGCTCAGCTAACAAAAGCACAGAGTCCTGATTCTTCTCAACCAGATACCCAAATTTTCTTTGCAGTCATTTAAAGATGCTGAACACAGGTTGATTAATTATCAGGTCAGCATTTTTCAAAAAACTTTCAAGGTGTATTTTTTCAACATCCCCAGTCATCCCAGAGGTATATCTACATTCCTATTTTTCTCCCCAAGTATTTACTAAAGTATAACATATACAAAAATACAAAATCGAGTGTATGACTCACTGCTGCATTTCCGCAAGTTGAACGTACTGTTATAAATGACACCCAAATAAAAAACCAGATTACTCACAATCCAGAAACCCTGCCACTCCTGTATTCCTTCCAGACACGACCTATCCACCGTCTGCAAGGGTAACAGCTGTCAGAACTTCTGATATCCTAAATTACTTTTGCTTGTTCTTAAACTTCATAAAAATGGGACCATGTGTGGTTTCCTCTCCATATCATTCTATTTGTAAGATTCAACATTATTTTCGAAAGTAGTCTTGTTATAAGTCTATTCACATTGCTGAATTGTATTTCATTGTGTAAATAAGCCGCAATTCGTCCATTCTACTATTTCTCATAGGGGGATTTTATAGTGTTTCTGTAAATATTCTTGTGCTTTTTGGGGGTTGCACACATGAATGAATGTGTGCTTCTGGGGTTCCTGTATTCCTAAGGTTCACTCTATGAGGTTTCTCATAAACTTAGAGATATGTAGACTTCCTGAATCCATCATAGGGGCTGCCCTCAACATCCTGTTTAAGGCAGAGGTCACCTTGGGTTTCAAGTGTCCTTTCCTCTAACTGCTGCTGTCTGACCTTCCACCTCTCCTGAACTTGAGCTGTCACTGTCTTGACCTTGGATTTTTGACTCCTCTTTTCTGTCTCCTTCCTGGCTTTGATGCCTTGATGACACTTCTTGGATCTAGAAGTGATAGATGACAAAGACCGTTCAGTGCATGAGTTTTGCTTCGGGAGACTTTGTTAAAGGCACGTATTAGAGCAATCAGTGAGGATCAGGTTGATCTTAAATAAACATTGTTGGCCAAAGTGATTTTTTCTGGGTGTGTAAATAGTGCAAAAAATGTGAAAAGAACATAATATTGAAGTAGCATGTAGTCACATGCAAAAAAAAAGATTTACACAGCTAATACTCAACAGCTCATTCCAACTTCCTTGTCCTTTTTGTAAAAAGATTTAAAAATTTGTGTCTACCATCTTAAAGCCATACACAAGCAGGTAGACAATAATAAACACAAAAGCCACATGGTTGAAACTGACTTCATTCACTCTGCTTTCTGGGCTTGGATAACCCCTCCTTTGTTTGCTTCCCTCCATTTTTATCTGACTGTCACTCTCCAATTAGACGTCACCGACTCCGGGAAGCCTTCTGGACTCTCCAAGCATAGATAGGTTCTTTCCTCATTTGTAAGTCGTATAGTTTTGTATTTTTGCCTTTTCGGTTGAGCTTATCTTCCACCAGACCCTGTGGCAGGCTGTTCCAGGGTTCTGCCATCAAGTTTTGGGTCTGTCTTGTTCACTGTCACACCTTTCAACACTCAAGAGTTTGGAATAGAAGAGGTGGCTGCTCCAGAAATTCCTGATAAATATGAGCATGAAACGAGGGTATTACCCTCTTTTATCAACTGAAGACTTGCGATAAGGAGAAAATAGATACTGTATTTGAGAACAGTCGGAGACTGTTAGAGCAAATAAAGGAATGGGAATACAGATTTTGAGAAAAGCATAAATGAAAACAGCTAAAAATAAAGCAGTTAGCGCTATTAGCTATTTTAAAATTCTGTTTTCCATTAAGTAAAACCAGTCACCTTGCTCAGGGACATTCTGCTTCCTCCAGCTGCTGCAACTGCAAACGCTTTTCTGGTTCTGAGGAACAATCTGGAGAGAGGATGTAACCTTGCTGAGTCAGCCACTCCTTTCTCTCATGACAGAAAGCACTTCCCACAGCTCCAGGGTTTGATGAATCCTGGAGAGACACGTCCTCCAGGCACAGGGCATCCTCCCTGTCATCCCAGGGATACTATTTTCTGCTCCTAGGGCTCTGATGCTTAAAAACGTGCTCTGGATCTCAAGCAAGTCGGTTTGAAAATTACATTTAAATATAACCACAGTAACATCTATAAATTGAATTCATCTACAGTTGGGCAATATTGGAATGAGTAAAAAGAGTAAGAAACTGGAAGATCAAGAGTAAATAATGGTGGGGACACTTCAAATTATAGAACTGAAATCTGGGCCTAGCCTTTGTTGTTTAGCGGGGTAACTTGACCTAAGCATTTACATTCTCAGAGTTCCATGTGCAGATTAGGGTAAGGGAATGTTTCCAGGTGCCTCAAAGCCCTATTTAGAGATCCCTTACATGGTTTTGAAACCATCACAGCTTCTTTTTGAACCTCAATTTTAAAAGATACAAAAAATAGAAAAAATGAATAGACCTACTATTTGATAGCATAACAGAGTGACTATAGACAATAATAACTTTAAAAAAATAACTTAGAGTATAATTGGATTATTCTATAACTCAAAGAATAAGTGCTTGAGGGGGATGGATACCCCATTCTCCATGATGCGCTTATTTCACATTGCATGCCTATATCAAAAAATCTCAGATGCCTTATAAATATATACCCGCAAAAATTAAAAAGAATTAAAAATTTAAACATATTCCCTAGGAATTAATAGAAGACTTGGTGTTTGAATTTGATGAAGGTTACATTCAGGGCTTTGTGGCAGATTTTAAGTGTTTATCAACTTTTTTAAACTCCTTTCCTATCAGAATTAGAATCTCCGGTTCCTCCCCTTAAATCTGGCAGGCAATGACTACCTCAACCAACGGAGCAGGATTTTTCAGCCTCAGCACTATTGACACTCTGGGCTACACAATTCTTGTTGTGTATTATAGAATAGCGTCCTTGAGCTCGACTTCCTAAATGGCAGTAGCTCTCACCACCTTCAGTTATACAAACTGAAAATGTATTCAGACATTGCCAGTTTTGAGGGAGGTTCCACACACCCAGAAGAGGGAAGATGGGGAAATAAAATTGCCCCTCGTGGAGAGCCGCTGCAACAGAGAGTGGTGGAAAGGAGGTTACATGACGTCTGAAGCTAGCTATCAAGGCCACACAACATTCTCCTGATTTTCTTGGGATACTCACTCTGAGAGGCACCACCACTCTGAAAGTCTAACTAGTCTGAAATCACCCTGCTAGGGAGGCCATGTTTACATGTTCTGAGTAACAGCTGGCGACCCAGGTGACAGTCCCAACTGAGTCTTATCCAGATTCTTGATCTATAAAATCTGAGATAATAAAAATTTTTTTACCCTGCGAAATTCGGGATGATGTTTCAGTGATAGTGTTTTCCACGGGAATGTTTCAATGGTAATTGAAACAGAACCAAGGGGAAATTGGAAGAATATAGTTTACTTATGAAACAGGTTTTACTTGAGTTATACATGTAGCTTATCAAATGATTAGCAGATACACAGGCACCCACAGAATAAATTCTTTATGCTCAGTTATTTGAGCGTGTGCTTGTGATATACTGAGAAAGTAAGGGTTGGTGTCTTAAAATAATTCTAATCCTCGTTTTTTTCTCAAGCGAAAATATTTTCAAGATGTAAGAGTTACGGAAAACATCTGGTTTATGGGAAAATTCTGAGAACATGCTTTTCCCTACCACCTTCCAACCACTTCCACAGTGGCGCATTAGCAGATTCTCAGACCTTAGCAACAAAATCAATAACAGACTAACATAATTACTCTGTACAGAGGGCAGCTTGTGTCAGTTATTACTTTATTAAGCAAGAACACCATGTGCGAAAGAACAGCATCCTGCAAGGACAGAAGAATTGGGAGAATGCAGGAAAGAGGGCAAGGCAACTTATAAATTTGCTGAACTGCGGAGCCCAGGATCACACCCAGAATGGCAGGAAAATGAATGTTGACTTTTTCTGGCTGATTATTTGCTTAGGGATACTTCAGCATTTCTAAAAGATAAAAACCTTGGCTGTGGTTCTATCAGTCTTCTTTATTTAATTTTACAAAAGCGAATGCTCAAATGTTAAAATATTTGTTCTCTTCTCACCTGTGATTTACTTCATTTTCTACTCAAAGTGGAATGAACCTTCAAGGTAATGTTTGAAGCATACGAATTACTTGGTGTTCATCTGGCACTGGTTCTGTGATAAGTTCTTGGCATATTTTCATTGTTTTACAAAACACCTCTGGAAGGTGTTTGAAGTAAAATGATTTGTCCCCATTCATCTTGCTCAAGGAGGTCAAGATAAAACAAAGATTTAGAACCTCAAATCTTCCACACAGCCCATTTTTTTTCCTCTGGCTGTTCACAACTGGGGGTAAAGAAGCATCACATGTTGGAAGTGGGCTGCTTGTTTGCCTGTTGAACCTCAGATCGATTTCCTGGCCATTCATTTCTTTACCCAGTACCACAGAGGGCAGATCTAGCCTGTGCATTTCCCAGGTTCCCCTGCCATCTGCTTCTGACTCTGCTCGGCCAACAGGAGACACTGGAGAGAGGTTGAGAGATGGAGCACAAGAAGCAGCCAGAGATGCTTCCCCTCTGTTTCCTAGGGGCAGTATTTCCTCCATGGTCCCAGCTGTTGCCAGGTAACTCCAGCCATGGATCAAGTTCCAGTCTAACTCTGCAACCACTGTCTCTTTTTTTGTCCTTTCTTAGAGTTAGTAACAGGTAATATTCCACATTTTAAATTTCATCTAAAGACCAACATGACATAAACTCTTATTTTTCTAAATGGACTGTAATAGAGGGAAAATCTAACTCCCAGTGAAGCCAAACTTGAGATCTAGATATTGTATGTTACATTTTAATGAGATATAAAAAGCAACAAAGTCTTTGTATTATTTCATAGTATATTGATTGACTTTACAGTTTAGGTAAATCCTCTGATATGTTTCCTATGTATCTTAAATCAATTTTACTGGGCTATAATTTATATATAATAAATTATATATAACATATATAAATTAAATAGCATAAAATTATATATATAATAAAATGCATTACAGACGTCATCCTTCACATTTCTTTTATGAAATGTCTTTCAAATGTTTTGCCCAGTTTTCATGAGATTGTTTATCAAAAAACCACTTCTGTACAGTTATGGTTTCTGATTCTGCATGTAAGGAGCTTGAAAATTGCCACTCCATCCTCAAAACAAATAAAAAGATGAACAGATTGAAAAATCAATAACTCTTCTTAGATCCAGAAGAAAAATAACAACAGAGGGTAAGCTGTTGCCCCCAAGATTGGAGAGGCAGACAAGTGAATACAGGAGTCACAACTTCCTGGAGCAGAGACTCGTAAGTGGAAACTATAATGGGAGCTGGTCCAGGGTAGGGAGACCTGAACTGTAATTGATGAGTTTCTGGAGGCTCACTGTAGACCAATCTGTGAGTTAATAACTCCAGGGCTCCAGACATAGCTAGGCCCCCTCACTTCTGTGACTTTTACCAGGTTTTTAGAGTAAATATCAGAGAAAATGTCACTCATGCTTCTGACATGGGAAGGGAAAAAGGAACAGTTTCAGGATATGCCACAGCACTCTGTTCTGAACAGTGCTTGCCCTCAGGAGAAGCTATTTAACCAGAGCTTAACTGGCTGGAGTTTTATCAGAGCCTGATTGACCTGGGGGAATGGAGGTAGCCAACTCTGGCTTTGGTGAATTCTAGCAAACATTTCAGGAAGAAATGACACCAATTACACAGTATCTTTCAGAGGATAGAAGTCGGTGGACTACTTTCTAGCTCATTCAATGAGGCCAGCATTCTCCTAAATTCAAAACTAGACAAAGACATTATAGGAAGCCAGATCAATATTTCCCATAAGCAAGATGCAAAAATCCTCAACAAAATACTAGCAAGTTGAATCCAACAATGGAAAAATTATCCCAAGCTTGTAAGGCAGGTTTACATTTTAAACATCAATTAATGTAATTCATTATATCAAGAGACTAAAATGAAAGGTGGAATAATCCTATCAGCAGATGCAGAAAAATATGTTCGACAAAATTCAACATCATTAATGAGAAAATCTCCTTCTTAGTAAACTAAGAAGAAATGGGAAATTCCTTGATCTGATTAAGAATATCTACCAAAAAAATACCACTAATGTTATACTTAAGTAGGAGGTTTCCCATTAAGATTAGAAACAAGGCAAGAATGTCTTCCTTCACCACTCCTTTCTCAACATTGCATGGGAAGTCCTGGCTAATAAAATAAAACAAGAAACAGAAATAAAAAGTGTCTTGATTGGAAAGAAAGAAAGAAAACCGTCTTTGCTTTCAGATAATATAATTGTCTAAGTAGAAAATCTAAAGGAATCACCAAAATCTCCTTGAATTAATATGCAGTCAGAAAACTTAGGAGACACAAAGTTAATATACAAAAGTTACACAGTTTCCTATATACTAGCAATGGACAAATGGAATTTGAAATTTTAAGAAAAATTATCTTTTACATTAAAGGTAAATTCTTTTACATAAAAGATAAATTCTTATGTCTAAATCTGAAAACATATGTATAAAAATCTATACTAAAAAAATTAACTCTGATGAAATAAATCAAAGAACTAAATAAATGAAGAGACATTTTATATGCATCTACAAAAAGTCAGTATTTTCAAGGTATCAGTTCTTTCCAGTGATCTGTAGATTAAATACAATTCCAATAAAAGAGGAAGTTATTTTGTGGATATACACAAACTGATTCTAAAGTTTATACAAAGAGGGAGAAGAGCTAATAATCAATGCAATATTGGAGAAGAAAAAAGTTGAAGAACTGATACTGCTCAACTTCAAATATACTGTAAAGCCACAGTAATGAAGACAATATGGCATAGCAAAATAATAATAAAAATAACAGAAACAAAACCAGAAAAGAAACCTGACAAATGGATCATGGATCAGTGGCAGCAGAATATAGAGCCCAGAAATAGACCTGCGTAAACAGTGAACTGATCTGTTAACAAAAGAGCAAAGGCAATAAATACAACAAACAGTCTTTTCAACAAGTGGTGCTGGAACAACTGGGCATCTACATGGAAAAAAAAATTAAACATAGATTTTACACACTTCACAAAAATAATTCAAATGGATCATAGACTTCAATTTAAAATACAAAACTACAAAACTACTGGAAGATAACATGGGAGCAAATCTACATTAGCTTTGGTCTGGTGATGACTTTTTAGATACAAAGACATGGAAGAAACAATCAATAACCTGGAATTCATTAATATTAAAAACTTATGTGAAAGACAATGTCAAAAGAATGAGAATGCAAGCCACAAACTTAGAGAAAATAATTGCAAAACACACATCTGATTAAAAAAAACTATCATTTAAGATAAACAGAGAACTCTTAAATCTCAGTAGAAAGCAACCCAATTTTAAAATGGACCAAAGTCCTTTTTGGATACCTCAACAAAGAATATATCAAATGGCAAAGAAGCATATAAAATGAGGCTCCACATCATATGTTAGCAGAAAAATGTGAATTAAAACAAGATATCACTCCATACCAATTAGAATGGCCAAAACCTGGAATATTGTGTACACAAAATGTGGGTATGAGAATGTGGAGCAGAAGGAATTTTCATTTGTTGCTGATGAGAGGGCATAATCATGTAGCCAGCCACTTTGGAAGACAGTTTGGTGTTTCCTTATAAAACTAAGCTTTTTTATACATATCATACAATCCAACAATCATGCTCCTTGGTAGTTACTCAAAGGAGTTAAAAACTTACGGCCACACAAAAACCTGCTTATGAATGTTTATAGTAGCTTCTCCCAAATCCCACCATAATTGCCCAAACTTAAAGCAGCCAAGATGTCCTTCACTAGGTGAATGGATAGATAAAAACTGTGGTACATCCAGATGATAAAATATTATATAGCACTTGAAGTAAATGAGCCATCAAGCCATGAAAAGACATGGTGGAAAATTAAATGCTTATTAGTAGGTGTAAGAAGAAATGTGGAAAGGCTACGTATTGTATGATTCCAACCATATGACATTCTGGAAAAGGCAAAACTATGGAGACAGTAAAAGTTCAATGGTTGCTAGGAGTTTAGGGCAGAGGGGATAAATAGGCAGAACACAGAGGATTTTTAAGGCCATGAGAAAACTCTGTATGTGTGATTATTTGTGGCATTATTTGCCTGGCAAAATCCACAGAATGTACAAGAGTGAACTCTAATAAAAACTACTGGCTTTGAGTGGCAATGATATGCCAGTGCGGGTTCATCGGTTGTAACAATTGTATCACTCTGGCGAGGGATGTTAGTAAAAGGGGGTCGCAATGCACGTGTGGGGACAAGGGGTGTATGGGAAATCTCTTTACCCTCCTCTCAATTTTGCTGTAAAACTAAAACTGCTCTAAAAATAAAATGTTTTTAAAAAAGAAAACTTCCCTAGTCTACATAAACTATATTAGTCAGAAATATGGCAGATATAAATATTATTAATATTTTTCTCAGAACTAAGCTTGCATTTTAATTTTCTAATGCTATCTTTTGAAGTTCAAAATTCTTCATTTTTACAAAGTCCAAATTATCAATTATTATTTTTTTCTTTTATATTCCATGCTTTGTGCCTCTTCAAGATTTTTTCAAAGTTTCTTCAGGATTGTTTTGACAAAGGACCTTTGCATTTTGAATACATTTTAAAATCAGCTTGTCAAGTTTTACTAGAAAAAACTTACTGTGATTTTAATTAGAATTGTGTAAAATGTAGGCCGGGCATGGTGGCTCAAGCCTGTAATCCCAGCACTTTGGGAGGCCAAGGCGGGTGGATCACTAGGTCAAGAGATCGAGACCATCTTGATCAACATGGTGAAAACCCGTCTCTACTAAAAATACAAAAATTAGCTGGGCATGGTGGCACATGCCTGTAATCCCAGCTACTCGGGAGGCTGAGGCAGGAGAATTGCCTGAACCCAGGAGGCGGAGGTTGCGGTGAGCCGAGATTGCACCATTGCACTCCAGCCTGGGTAACAAGAGCAAAACTCCATCTCAAAAAAAAAAAATTGTGTTAAATGTGTAGAACAATTCCTGGAGAACTAAACTTAAATAATACTGAATTTTTCAATCCATGGAATTGGGATATATTTTTAATGAATTAAGTAAATCTTCAGTTTTTCTTAGAAGTGTTTTATAGTTCTCAGTGAACACTTTTGAACATATTTTGTAAACTAGTCCATAAAGACTCTATTTTGAGGGTTGAAATTATAAATCGTTCCTTTTCTTCTCTGTGCTTCATTTTGAATAGTTTCCATTGCTGTGTCTTCAAGTTCACTGATATTTTCTTTTACAATATCTGATTGCCGTTAATTCTATCCAGAGTATTATTCATATCATACATTAAACCTTTCATCTTGGATGCTCAGTTTTGGGCTTCTCATATCTTACATGTCTCTGCTCAACTTCTGAGCATCTGGAAAATAGTAGTGATGACTGTTTTAGCATCTTTGTTCAATAATTTTACCATCTTTGGCAATGATGAGTTGGTTTTAATGAACTTGTTTTATCTCAATTATGAGTTGCAATTTTCTATCTCTTTGGATAGCTGATCATTTTTATTTTTACAAGGTTAAATTTTTGTTTTGAAATAATTTTAGATTTACAGAAAAGTTTTAGACATACTACAAATGTTATCCTTATACTCTTTGCCTATTTTTTTCTTTATGTTAGCGTTTACCATAAACATAGTACAATAATCAAGAATAGAATAATATTATTAACTAAATTACAGTTCGTATTTGAAAATCACGAATTGTTTTCCTTACCACCTTCCTTTTTTCTTTTTCAGGATCCTATCCAGGATCCCACATTACACCTAGTTTTAAATTTTCCCTCAATCTATGATACTTTTTCAATCTTTCTTGTCTTTCATGACCAAAACTCTGTGGAAGAGAACCAATCGATTATTTTGAAGAATGTCCCTCAGTTTGGGTTTGTCTACTGCTTTCTCATCACTGAAGTAAGGCTACAGATTATTGGTGAGATGCCACAAAAATGATAGTGTGTCCTTCCTATACAGTGGCTCATGCTGTCAGAGGTCTTAGTCCATTGATTACTAGGTGTTTCTGACTGCCAGACTTCTGTAAGTTCTTATCTTGCCTTTGTAATTACTAAGTCTCTTGGTGAAGGTACTATGAGACTATGCACATCTTGTTTCTCCCCAAAGTTTCACTCACTAATGTTGCCTTGTCTATGTAATGTAACTACATGGTCTTTCCTAATAGTGTTTTTTTCTATTATTCTACCTGTATTAATTTAAATTTAACTCTAAGAAAGAACTACCTTTTCTTCCATATTCCTGTATTTATTCTTTTATTTACCCATATCAGTATGAACTCATGAATTTTTATATATGGGTTAAAATCAAGTTTTGTTGCTAAAATTTGTCTACTTTTAGCCATTGAGAGCTCCTTCAGAATGACTCCTATGTTCTTTAATCAAGATTTCATTGTCCCTTATCTTGAGCATTTTCTTACTTTCTGGCATGACATGTGATGCTCCTGGATCATCTTATATTTGCCTTGCCCCCTCCCTGAGATTCATCTCTTCTCCCAGGAACTCTGGTACCTTTAATTTGAATATGTGGTTAGAGACAAAAATCTGCATTATATATACTCTCATTGTTATTAGGATGTCATTGCTCTGATCCTCAAAGAAGAGAGAGCTGGGTATTTTATGTATACATAGTAACCCACTAATATACTCATATCTGTATTTTTGTATAAGTACATATATTAAAAGCCATGAGTTGGCACTGCTAACTCTGATAGCAATCTAATACCATGTGATGTTTATTTTAGGCTTCCCCTTTTCCTTATTTATAAATTATTTTTCTAACGTTAAGAAACCTTGGTTATCGTTATCTACCATCTATTTTTTTGTTCAAGTCTAGTATAAACATAGTAGTTTCAGAATTACTAAACATTACTGTTTTTAAAAATTACTAGATTACATTTTTATGTACATCTGTTTTGTCTTTAGCCTTGCAATATCCTGTCAAAATACAGTTTTCCAATAACTTCAGATAATTCCTTTTTCTCCCGTAGGTTTCAGTGTGATGATGTTATTTACTCATAACACAATTAGGTTCATTTGCTAGTGTTTCTTTTTTATTGTGTTTTAGGTTACTCTCATGTTTGGTTGCTTTTAATTATTTGTTTAATTTGGGGGCGCTGAAGGGTATATAAAACATTGCTGTGGTTCTGAGAATCAGTTATATTGAAGTTATATTCAAGAAAGTGTCACTCTCTTGTCATCCCTGCTACCTCATTCTTATCTTTCATTCTCACCCGTTTCTGACAAACCTCTGTGTGCAACCCATCTCTTTAATTTCTAGTTAATTTTTCCTGATTTCCTTCTTCAGGAATGAAGAAAATGGAGATTTCTGTTGCGGCAAATGAGCACACAGTAGTACATTATTTCATATTTCTTTCCTTCATAAAGTGTAGCATAATATAGACAATTTCTTTGGGCTTCACTTTTTCTTTCTTACCAACATGCCCTGGAAATCATTCTGTATAAGTTCAAAGCAATCTTTCTCATCTAAGAAAAAAGAAACTGACAGCTGCATAGTACTTCATTATGTTGTGCCTGGTAATTTTTTAATTACCTTTCAAACATGTTCTGCTTTGCCCAATGTTTGGAAATTGTTTCATGTATTTTTTTTCAGTTTTCTAGTTTTTATGGTGCACAAACAAGTCCAGTTTCATTTACTCCTTCATGGCCAGAAGCAAAACGTTTGTTTCCTTCAACAAACTTTGGAGGATTTTCAGTCTATAATAAAATAATATATATTTGATTACTCTATATTTAAATTTTTGGCATGTTTACATATAAATGCACCTGCTTGATTTTCCAACTCTCATTATTTGTTATTATTTAAGATAAAATACTTCTACATAAAAATACAATGTTGTACAATAATTGATTTTGTTTTGTTGATGTAGAGATGCTTTCATTTTAAAGATTTTCTAAGTATGGTTTTTTTAAGTTGTTGAATTTTGAATATATTAATCTTTGTCAAAACTCAATAACTTTTAAAAAGGAATTCAGCAAAATATTTCTCCTTTATCTTTTCTCCATTTATCCAGTTACCAACCCACAACAGGTATCCATTGTTATTAGTTACTTCTGTATCCTTCTAGAGATACTTTATTTTTTATTCAAGGCAATAAAAATGTTAGCTCCAATATTTCCTATTTTAAAAATAGAATATCTTAGATGTCTTTATGTATCAAAAATTAATATGGAATGATAGCTATACATATTAAATGAAACATGCTTCTCAGTACTAATTTTCTGCCAAATTATTCAATTTATCACTAAAAGGGAAAACATATATATATATATATATATATATATATATATATATATTTGAGGCAGAGTCTCAATCTGTAGCCCAGGCTGGAGTGCAGTGGTGGGATGTCAGCTCACTGCATCCTCGCCTCCCGAGTCCCGGTTCAAGCAATTCTCCTGCCTCAGCCTCCTGAGTAGCTGGTATTACCGGAACACACCACCATATCCAGCTAATTTTTGTATTTTTAGTAGAGATGGGGTTTCACCATGTTGCCCAGGCTGGTCTTGATCGTCCCTCCTCAGCCTCCCAAAGTGCTGGGATTACAGGCATGAACCACTGCACCTGGCCAGAAAATATAATTTTTAAGCCAAAAAAGATAAATTTGAGAACCAATTAAGGTGTCTTTTAAATTCAAATAGCCATAAGAAATTTGGCAAGTAAAATACGACTTCTCCACCCTTGCTTGGGGATTCTGATCAAAACAATGGTGTTTCTGAATTATAAGAACAATCAATAACCAAACCAGTACTGGGGGGAATCTCACCTCTCAGCCTCTTTATATTCAGCCTTATTCTGGACATTATTTCAGATAGCAATGCCACGACGATATTGGAGGTTAAAAATAAGCAAAAGAAGAATCAAAAACAAGATTAGGGTTAAGGGTAGGCAGGAATAAGATGAAAAACCACAGAAGTCAGCATGGGTCACAATTTTGCCTTTGAGTGTTCTGAAAACCATATTGAGCATTTTGAACTCCTTAAGATAAAAACAGACAAATTTCAAGAACAAAGCTCTGACAGGGATTTCTCCTTGGGGTGCTTTATTATAAGGAAGACAGCATGGGGTAATGACCAACTTCTTTATTAACAGATACTACAAATCCACTTTAGGTGGCCTTTGGTAAGCACAGCTGGTTAAGAGCCATGCTGTATTTGATTATTAACCCGTGGAGGTTTACATTTTTTGTCTTCTGTTGAGTGCTGATCTGGTAAGAAGCCATTAAACTAAAGCTGATCCATAGATGGCAATATTATGAAAAGACAGCACATATGTAAGATTAGTGATCAGCTTCAACAAAACCAGGAGCTATGTCAAAGAGAGGACAAGGACAGACAGCATTTGGAAAACAGAAATGAGGTCCCCTTTCAGGTGGAAGCATATTTCTAATCAATTTGAATTATTTACATGTGGCACATAAAGAGATTTTGAGAAGCATTTGGTGATATGATGAAGAGTTTACTACATTTAGAGAAGATGGTTGGTAAAGAACCTTGTCTAGGGTAGTTAAAATACAACCTACACACACAGAGCATACTTTGATAAGTACAAAGGCATGCAATACATGTCTGAGTCAAAAGACTCATCTTTTAAATCAAAGTAATCAGGAAATCAGAATGTAAATAGAATGATAAAAAATAGTATGTAGATATCAAAGTTGAAAGGAGAAATTTTATATGATCTCTTACAGTGAATAATAAAATTTTATTAAGAGTAGAATAAAGAAATCCATTATAGTATATTCATTGTACACACCACAATATGGACAAATCTCACAGACATTATGTTGAGTGAAAAGAAGCCATAGGTGAAAGAATACAGATTTTAAAATTTTATTTACATAAAGTTCAAAACCAAGTAAAATTTCATCGTGTTAGAAATTAGATCATGGTTCATTGGCCTATGTCCCCCCGGCGGGTGGAGGTGTGTGTGGCAAAACTGGCCTGAGTTGAGAATCATTGATATAGATCATAAGAGGGAAGAAATCTGGTAAGGCAGTATATGCTGTATCCCTGTACCTGAAAAACCCACCTAGTAGATGTGGGGGAGACGATTCATTTTACAGACTTATACTTGTTTAATATCATGAGCAATGTCAATGGCATGACTCATATCTGTCAAAAGAGTTACCAAGTTCATCAGGTAAAAAGTAGTTGTTTATAACTTTAGTGATTTCATAGAGCTAATTTAAAAAATCTCTTAAATCTCCAAAACAAAGTTAGATTATGGATAACTTTGGGGTGTTTTGACTAAAGATACAAGTAGGACTTTTGGAGGTTTGGCTAATATTTTCTTTCTATGCCTGAGTGGTGGTAATGTGAGTGTTTGCTTTGAAAAATTCATTGTATAAGTTCATTGAACTGCACAATTATGTTTTCTGTACCTTCCTGTATGTGTGCTGTATTAAAAAACAAGACCATTTTAAAAATAGACAAAAATATTCAAAGACAGTTTTTAAATTAAAACATGTTTTAAAATAAAAAATAATGCAGCTAATTATCCTACAGACAATGGGAAGCAATACCAACTAGTGAATTAGAACGTTGGACAATGTACTACAAATTTTCTCCTCTAAAAAAGGCATAGTGAACAAAAGGGCAACTACAAATACTTTCTGGGTGTTAATTGAGTAATTTCAGGTTAATTGCATAGTTTTATGTTATAATGGGAAACCGGATGTACTTATCACAGTAAAACAATAAAAGATATTTAGGACCCTTCATGAATGAAGAGGTTTTAGGTTTTGTTTACTGTTATGTCTTTAGTATCTAGAACAGTGCCTAGCATATAATAGGTACTATATAAATATTTATTGATGGCTGGCTGAGAGAAAGAATAAAAGAATATTGTGGCTCACTGAAAAAGGGTTATGCTGTTGCTAGGGTGTGGCCAAAATTCTTACTTCATTACTATTAAATGTAGTGTTCACAATTGTAAATAAGTCTCAGCCTCCTGGGTATTTTTGTCACTCTAGTTGCCTTGGGAACTGAGATGAAGCAGAAAAAAATAACATGGGCAAAGGCATGGGCGTGGGCGTGGGACTCCCTGGTTATATGTGGGGAAGAGTGAGTAAGTAGTTCCTTTTGGCCGAAAGGTCAAGGGATTAGGGATTTAATGAGGGACAGTATTAGAAATCATGTCGGAGTTAGGATAAGAAGATGGAGTGATATTGAATGTTAGGCTACGACTCTACAACTTTTATTTGAACTCACTCATGTCTGCATTTCACAGATTCACTTCCCAATGCCATAGTGAAGGCCAATGAAATGACCTGCACCCATGACATTGTCTGCAGAATTTCCCCCCAACCAGCAAAATCTACTCCAAAACATGTCTGAGTTTCTGGAAGACATCAAGATTCGTTTTAAGTATGTTTGCTATTGTATAATAATACCTGAAAGAGTGAATCAGTGTTGCATTCATTCAAAATAGATCTGCTTGTCTTTGGCTAAATGTCCGAAGGCTGTGGGCAATTGGAGACCCAGCCTCGCTTGGTCGTAAGGCACCTGCCTGAGTGTCTCTTCAAATTTCAAGGCTTTGTGTTAGTCTTGCTGTGTTCTGGCTGGCCTGGCACATCTTGAAAAAGATTTAAAATAACGGGTATCCATAGAATGCCTCCTGGAATGCCTCGATTTCATGCATCATAATGAAATGAATCATACACATCTAAGCAAAGGATTTTAAAAATGTAAAGCAAGCAGTACAAGCTCAAACGGTCCCTGTTCCATTGAGCAGTGCTGAATATGCAATTACATTTTGAACAATAGGTATTCATAAATCAGGCAGAATACTCATGAGAAAACAGTCCTTTAATTAAATAAAAGAAGAAATCAGTGTTTCTTGTTGCAGGGATTTTTGGTGGGATTAAAGGATTGTTCTCAAGCCCAGCACACATGAGAAGCCTGGTTGGCTTAGAGTTCTGCAGCCCTCATGTGCCCAGATGACCCAAGCTCTAAGACCAATCCAGCTTTGCCAGGTGAGAAAATTAAAACAGGCTTTGATCGTTACTCCCCCTTCTGTGCTGATCTTGTGGGACCTCTGTGTAGTGCTATACAGTTTGAGCATTCTATAAAGCCACGGGGCTGAGTGGCCAAGTGGAGGCAGGAATCCAACCCACATGCTGCAGGAATGTATCTGCCAAAGGACTGCCTCATTCTAATGCATTTAAAGATGTTTTGTTAACCCACAGGGGCCTTCCCAGCTCTAGTACCCAGTGTCCTCTTGGGTTAGTGATCCTCTGCACAAATATAATCCCAATGTCACAGTGTCAAACTCGCAGTGCCAGGGCTTTCTGAGGTGGAAATTTGTACCCCCTTGGGGCCTATGCCCAAACCACATGCAGACTGATTGTCTCCCGTCTGAACACTCTTCTTTCTCCTCAACTTGGAACCTGCTGTACTGTGAGGTTCTGCGTCCCAAAGAGCTCCACTGGGCAGAGTCCCTTCTATTTGACTCCTTGTTCTGACCTGGTTGGCTTGGACATTGGGCTTACTGTAGGTATAGCGAAGTTCCACAATGTGACCATTTAACCCAAGAGAACTCAGCTGTTAGAGGTCAGCACAGGAAAAGAAAATGAGAAAATCAGCTTAGTTTTCTCCTGCCATTCCACTGAATAAGTATAAGCTGTAGGGTGAACATTTTGATGTACTAATTGTGATTCTCATTTTTAAAATAATACACATATTTATATATAACATGGCCCACACATGCAAGCTAATCATCTCTTCTCTGGCATTCAGCTAAAGAAAGCATGATTTTCTTTTTAATGCTAGGGAAAAAAGGGGGGTCAGGGATGGAGCTATGTTAGATACTGAAAGCTATTCAGAAATTGGGGTCTTTTGTAAGGTAGTTTTGACTACACGTAACTTTTTTCTTACAGTATCAAAGCCTACACCTTGGTACAAAATATGAATCTGATATAAAGACTTTTAGGGTTTTATGTAACCATTCTCCCTAGAAGGTCCCTCGAAGGCTTTGTTCCTGCCTTTCTTAGGCACGGTGCTGTGGGGGGACAGACACGAATCTCCTCTCAGTACCATCCTTCCTGCCAGCAGAGTGCAACAAAAGCTCTGCTCAGCAGGGTGTGGAATGTGTAGAGGTTCTTTATCAAACATCAGGGAATGTTTTCTTCGAAACATTTTCTTTGGGCTTAAGATTATAGCCTTGTCTGAAGTTCTGCATCTGGTATGGGTCAGAAGCCCAGTGAGCTGGAACTACAGTAGACCACAAAGGAATAAGAAAGTCAGAGAAGCAGAAAAGACCTGAGTCCTGCCGGCTAAGCACCATGGTCAATGAAAAGAACAATCTAGCTTCACTTAAGTCATTCTGGACACAAATAAATGTCCACTTATAACACATTAGAGCTGGATTAAATTCAGGCCCAAGCAATACACTAAATGTAATAGCTGAGTGCCTGCTGTATACCAGGCACTCTTCTAGCATGCAGAAATTTATGAAGGGGAAGTTTGTTCTTCCTTGTCATTAAAAGGAACTAAAGCCCAGGGTGGCCCAAACTTATCCAGTTACACCTAAGACACTGGTGAATGACTGAAGATAGGCTTTGTTTGTGAGAAAAAAATGGATACGTCTTCAATACCAGCAAGTGCTCTCTCTTACCATCATATCTTTGTGAAATTCTTATAATAAGATAAAATGCTTTTGCTGTTTTGAAGGATACCAAATAAAAGAAATCTTACTCCAGTTCATCAAGACCTACATACAGCTCTCATGAACCTTTAGAACAGAGCTGTGTAAATAAAGCTTCACATTTCACTTTGGAGCATGGCCAAGAATGATGGGAAGTAATCAAAGCGCATTTATCGTGCGTTCCACTACACTGTGCTGCCTCATGCGCAACTACATTCAAAACCACTGTTCCTTGGGATTCTCTACTGAGAACGTTTAATCATATACACAGCTGCTGTCAAGTGGCTGTTTCCAGGAGACCCCTCCCCATGCCTCGTGAAGTTCATGGGAATCCCTCTCAGTCTTCTCTGCTCATAAAGCACATAAATTAATTAAACTTCAGCTTCGTATCTCCAAGGGCTTAAAGACTCCCAAGCAAAATCCTCTTTTTGAAGTGTTAGAAGAACAATTGGCTCTCAGAAAGTAGATTTGTTGCTGAAAGGCTGACTGGCTACCTCAATAGCTATGCAGCGGAGGCATCCTGGAACTCTGGGAGCCTGGGCTGAGCTCCCTGTTAGAAAAACAGTCCCTGCACAAGCTTGGCTCAGGGGCACATAAACTGGGAGAGACTTGCATGATTCCAGCAACTCATGCTCTCTAGCTGCCGTGAAAGGTCGGGCTGGCCTTGGGAAGTGAAGCCAAGAATAGTTTGATGCTTTTCCATTGGGAGACTTGGTCCCCAGAGCGAACTATTCTTGGAGGGAGTACATAGTTTACAGTGTCCAGGCAATGGGGCTGGGTTGTTGCTTGACAATATCTGAGTGCCAAGGCAGGAACTGTGTCCTACTTCTGTAAGACTCCTTAGCGTCTCACCTGTGCCTAGTACATGACAGGATCACAGTGGGTGCTTTTGGAGTGAATGAATAAACAGAATTTAGTTAATCCCAAAATAAAAGATATCCTCTAAATGTTCACTATCTTTCTTTGCACAGAGTTCTTAATATAGTCAGTTACAGGAACTGCTTCCTGGTTCTAGCAGTCAACAAAACTGGGCCTATGATGAGCGTGGCTGTGCGTCCTTTCACCTGGCACAGAGCTGGCACGCTGTGGACCTTTAACTCACCTCAAGTGACAACCACAGGAAGTGGTGTTCCGGCTAATGCACAGGTCAGGAGGAGGCTCAGGGCTATGGTTTCTCTCTGTGTGTGTATTGTTCCCCAAATATTTTGAATTTTAAAATTCAAAACTTACGACTTGAATTTGATATTTAACAAACCAATAATATTAGCTCTCTATAAGAATAGTGCTCTGAGATTTTCATTTCGGAATAGAGTCGCACTATTGCTATTGGGATTAAAGTCATAAGTTATTTTGCCTTTTTGTAGGTGATTCTATAGATCATGGAACATTAACGATGGAAGGCTCTTCAGAGGGATAAACATGTGAGTGCAATCACATTTACAGTTATGCAAGCATGTGTAGGCATGCGAATATTATAGCTTTAAACATACGTTTCAAGTGTTATTGTCCTATTGCATTTTGCTGAGAATGTTTCATTTTGCTTCTTGATTCAGATACACTTATTAGGATTCCTTAGGCCAAATGTTGGCAAACTTTTTCTGTAAAAGGCTTGCTACTATAAATATTTTATGTTTTGGGGGCCATATGGTCTCTGGTCTCTTCTGGGACTACTTGGCTCTGTAGCATGAGAGCAGCCACAGACAATACATACATGAATGAGTATGGCTGTATCCCAATACAACTTTATTGACACTGGTTTACTAGATTTTTATATAACTTGTCTGTATCAGAAAATATTGTTCTTCTTTGGATTTTTTCAGCCTTTTAAAAGTGTGAAGTTATTCTTAGCTCATGGGCTACACAAAAACAGGAGGCATGCTGGATCAGATCTGAGGGTTGTGGCTGGCTGGCCCCTTCTTTGGACTTCCTCAATCACATTACCCCTGAGCTTCATTCGGTGACTTATTCCTTTCAGATCTGCCCATGGTAATTTCTACCCACTGAGGCCAAGCACTCACTGGCACTTTTCTTGGCTGCCACTGTGCAAATAGCCCTACCAGTCAGACACCTGGAATTTCTGTCTTTGCCTCCCCTTTTTATCTATTTTATATTTTATTTTATTTTATTTTATTTTGAGACTGATCTTGCTCTGTTACCCAGGCTAGAGTGCCGTGGTGCAATCTCAGCTTATTCCAAGCTCCACCTCCCAGGTTCAAGTGATTACTCCTGCCTGAGCCTCTCAAGTAGTTGGGATTATAGGAGCCCACCACCGGCCTGGCTAATATTTGTATTTTTAGTAGGGACGGGGTTTCATTATCTTGGCCAGGCTGGTCTCAAACACCTGACCTTGGGATCCACCCACCTCGGCCTCCCAAAGTGCCTTCTCCTCCTTTTTTATGAGACGGAATTTCACTCTTGTTACCCAGGCTGGAGTGCAATGGCCGCAATCTCGGTTCACTGCAACTTCCGCCTCCTGGGTTCAGGCAATTCTCCTGCCTCAGCCTCCTGAGTAGCTGGGATTACAGGCGCGCACCAACCGTGCCCAGCTAATTTTTTGTATTTTGAGTAGAGACGGGGTTTCACCATGTTGACCAGGATGGTCTCGATCTCTTGAGCTCGTGATCCACCCGCCTCGGCCCCCCAAAGTGCTGGGATTACAGGTGTGAGCCACCGCGCCCGGCCCTCTCCTCCCATTTTTAAAGTAGAGTCGAAAAAGGCACTTTAGGCAATGGGATCTGGCGTAATCAAAAGGAGGTCATACAACTTAGAATCACAGAGAAGTTAACTTCTGATGGGGCAAACTGGGACCACTGGGAAACAGATGGTCAGGAGCCCAATTCTTCCTCCCTCACGTCCACGTGACGGTTTCTTGTACACACTTTTTTCAGGCATCCTGCCTGAGTGTTTGTACCTGCTGAATGACGTGTTACACCTAGCAATGTTCTACATCTCCTGGCAATTTCTTCCTGTAATTTCCTGTGTCATTTTCCTCTTTAACTGTGCCTTTGTTGCCCTAGGTTTGTACCTCCTAAATAAAATATCAGCACTTAATCCTTGCCTCAGGCTCTCTTCTGTAGGGAACCCAGCTAAGACACTCTTAAGAACATATACACGTATTCACTACAAATTCGCAGTTAAAAAAAACAACAAAAAACAAAAACCACACAAAACATCTACAAGTAACTTTGCTCAAAATACGTGGCAGGAATTCCAAATTCAACTAGAGCAGTTAACTAATGTGAATTCATGAGACATTAAGAAGCGGTGGCACACTAGAGACCCATGTTTTATTTAAAGAGCAGAGTCAAAATTCAGGTCCCTTGATGATATTGCTATTCAGGAATGTGTGTTCAGCGTTCCCAGCCCTTTCTGTTTTTCAAGAGCAGAGAGCAGTTCTTTGTCAATCTGGAATATTGTGTAAATTGTTCTTTCTATTAAGTGTTGAAAACTAATTTTAAAACTTCAAAGTCCATGTGGAGTTAAACATATCTGTCTGTGGGCTGAAGGTGGTTCAGGGCAACCTCGAGCTTATCGTCTCCGGAGGAGAATCATCCACTGCAATGATTACAAAATGTGAGAGAAGCAATCAAGGAGAATTAGGAAGGATATCCCAGAGTAATAGGTGCATCTCAAGAATGGTTTTTTTTTTCTTTTTTTTTTTGAGACGAAGTCTTCCTCTGCTACTAGGCTGGAGTGCAGTGGCACATTCTCTGTTCACTGCAACCTCTGCCTCCTGGGTTCAAGCAATTCTTCTGCCTCATTTGAATTCATGCATTTAGATTTCAGGACTCTGCTCTCTACTCAAACTATAAGGATGTAGGCTCTGATTTCTGGAAAAAGCATGTGCCTAAAGTCATGGGATGCCATTTATATATGATGATGAAAAACGACCATTTACATAATCTTTTTCCAGTCTCAATTCAGTGTTTGACTCTTCGCTGTAACATCCTCAAAAGGAGTCTTACTTGCTTGAAGACCTTTGCTCAAAACCATCTAAAACATTTTACATGAACATTTTATGGGTATGAATATTATATTTGGCTTACATTTACTTTTTTCCTCCTATTTTCAGCGGTTTGAATTAATACTTCTCACCAGGTAATACAGTTTAGTTTTTCCCTATACTACTTAGACGTCCTTTAGTATTGAAAACAGTTATCAATCTTACAAAAGCTTACCTTTTTAGGCTAAATAGTCTCAATTCTTTCAGCCATTCTTACCAAGACATGATTTCAAGTCTTTTCACTGTTTTCTTAATCTTGACTGCATATGCTCCTGATGATCTAAATCTGTATGGTCCGAGAACCATAAACTGCATAAATATTATAGATAAGACCGGATTAGTGCAGAGTAAAATGGAATTATCAATCTTTGTGTTCAAGATATTCCATCTTGATGAATTTAATCTAATACTGCATTAGTTCCTCTGCTCACAACCTCACACTACTGATGCCTGTTGTATTCTGCATAGAAATTAGTGTTACAGATTCTTTTGAATTTCTACACTTTTCTGAATTCACTTCGCACCTGCTCTATTTCATAGCTCTAGCCATATTTTTCCCTTGTGCTACTTTCACCAACGAGTTATTTTATTTGGTTTTAGTGTACATATTTTGCAATTTGCTGCAAATACTTTTGGAAATGAGATGGAGTATAAAAACTATGTAAAATACTAAACCAGTCATTTTTATTTCTCAGTTACAGGAAACAATATTATTTTCATCAAACCAGCCTGGATTAAAGTTTCACATTTCAGTATTCTTCTGGCAGCCTACCATTTATATTTGTTTACAAGATGAACCTCAGGGAGATGTCCACTAGGTAACATATTGCTCTTCCAACTACACACAAACACACAAACACACTCTTATATATGTACATGTAAATATATGTAGATTAAAACATATGAATATACATTCCTCCAAACATTTAATTCTGAATTCTCAAGGTTTCCAACTGTCATTTTCATTGCTTCACCATGGGTGTTTATTGCCATCTGCTCCTGTTCCATTTTTCAATTTTACAATTATATTTTCCTGACAATTTTGTCAGAAATCTCAAGAGCTCTATCTTGCCTATATCAAATCATTCAGTTAGGTTAACAGCCGGGTCAATTCCAGCACCAGGAACATTGATGGGTTCACTTCTGCCATTCAGATGGTATCAGGTAGGGTTTTACCAGAGAAACAATGATAAGGAGTGATATAGAATCAATCGTTTATTGCAAAGATTTGACCTTTCCCAATTATGAGAGCTGACTAAACAGTTTATATGTGGCTGTTGTTTCTATGTCTCGCACTGGAGACTGAAGTTAGCAGTGCGGGGCATCAAGAAGGAAAGACAGACGTGAAATGTGGGAGAGAAATGATAAATTGGAATTCCTGGGGACAGGCGGGAAACCACAAAAGCAAACTGTTTCTTCAGGCTCTGTCTTGAAGCCTCCAACTGCAATGATGCCAGTGTCCTGCAGGAGAAACTGGTGTGCTTCATGATGCTGCTAAGTATGCACCTGACCCTGGAGCTGGGGACCCTCAAGGAACCTGGTGAGAACTGATGAAGCTTCGTGCCTGGCTTCTGCCTAATGTCAGCAATGTGAGCCAGAGAGCGGCAATCCCTTGGTGAGCTGCCACGGTGCCTGTGCTCTGTACTTGTGCCTGCACCGATCTTCAGTGCTCTAAAGAAATGTGGCTAGTGCTTAACGTCAGCCTTCCAAATCTCACCATATATGTTTCTTGTGGCCCACGCTAACCTGAAATTATGCAGGGACAGGGATCCTGGGAAACATAGTTCCTGCTTGGCTAAATTTGCACAATGCAAATGTACCATACAAACTCATTTTTCCCTAGAGCCAGTCTGAATTCATAGTTCTGTTGTTTTTCTTTCATTCTAAGTCTTTATAAGGTTTCTGAGGCCCACTCTTCAGATCTGTTTTGGGAAGTGAAGGCATGATGGCTCTTTCCTGGTATTGCAGACACAGATTCAGAAAGAGTTCATGCTGTGGAGGATGGAAGGAAAATGCCATGTTGGAATAACAGCCTTCCCTAGATTAGGTTGTTTCTCCCCTTCCTCCCTCGGGGCTACAGCATGGTTCTCGTGGTAGTTCCCAAGTAAACCACCCTTACTTCCTGGCTTCCTTTAATCAGGGTGGCAGGGGAATGTGTCCACCTCTACAGCAGCCTTCCTGTGTTGGCCACACTGTTTGTTCTTCCCGTTTCCCTGGGGAGAAGTTGCCTTATCTTTCCTGTGCAATGTATTTGGAAAAATCACGTTTTCCCTCTTAAAGGAATTGATTATTGTGCTTTTCAAGACTTAAAGAAAATATCTTCTGGACCCAAAGACTGGCTTTAAAAAAAAAACCTAAATTTCTACAGAGCAAGAGAAGAGGATATTTTGGTGATTATTGGTAGTGCATTTTGAATTACCCCATGCACTAAAATATAATATGGCATTTGAGGATGTGTGTGTGTGAAAGAGAGACAGAGAAAGACAAAGACAAAGATAGATACAGAGAAACAGAAAGATGAAAAAGAAATAATTTTAAGCTTTTTCTAATATCCTGACCTAAATTTATTTTTTGTGAAGCTTCCTTGATTCTGTAGTGCTAGCAATGTAAGAAAGACTGCACATACATATATAGAGAGAGACAGTTTTCTTCCCCCCGCCCATATGGATTAGTTAAGGAGCTCAGGGTTTTATAGTAAACTTTATTAAGCACTTGAATGCAACTAAAACTCAAAATTATCTCTGCACAGAAATTATTTGTTTGCAGGATTCCTAAGTTAGCTCCATTGGATTCTCTCAATGCCTATATAAGAAAAAAAGTCCTTAAAAATATATTTGCCATTGCAAGGAAATTTGTCATTAACTCTGTGCTCCAAATGTCTTTGTCAGGTGGATTCTTACCTTCCCTTTGATTTCTAACAGAGGGCAATAAGTTATCAGAATTTTCTCTTAATAACACAATTCTATGTGCATGACTGTTGGTCTTTTTTCCTTCCTTGGTCTTTTCTGAGCAATTGAGGAGAAGGTGGGGCTAGCTTTTGGTCTTTCACTGATTATAATAATGTACTGTAATATACTGTTTCATTTCCCTCCAAAAATTGCATGGTAAAGAGAGATTAAATGTTCATTTTTACTTTTGAGACAAAATTTGTGAGCCACTATCAGTTGTGTGTTTGTCTACACATGTGTGTGTTTAGTGTCTTATTGTCCACAAAACCATTTTATGTTCTCAATGTTAATTAAATAGGCATTTATAGAATTAATTTACTATGTCAAAAGTATTAGATTCTAACTGGAATAGAGATGACACCTTAAGAATTTCCTGTTAGCAGGTGAGATAGTCATGCAATTAACCAAAGATATAATCAGAAAGAACTGACTGGTTAAAGTAGGGCTAAACATAGTGTGTTTTGGGAGCTTAGAGAAAGAAGGAATTAATTAATTGATTGTGGAATTGAAAGAAGCTTTATCAAGGTTATGTTGAGTCAAGTTGAGCCCTGAAAGACAAGTAGAGACAGATTAATAAGCTTGTCTAAAGGAATCATGTCAGCATTGTCTGGACCAAGTGTCTTGTTTTTGCTTTTATAGTTTTTTTTTTGTTATTTTTTGTTTGTTTGTTTTAGAACATTGCTGAAACACCACTTAGGAATGTTTTTGCCTGTTAAGCTACAGACTGGAGCACGAGATTATGTGACGTCCATGATCTAATACTTAGGACAAACAAATATTAAGCAACTATTCTTCACCCAACACTTTGTGGCGATTTTACCATTTAACCTTGACAAGCAAGGGGGATACTGTCATTAAGTCGATCTGAAGCTTCAACGGGTCAGGTGACTTGCAAAAGATATGTCTAATAGGTGATGGAAAATGACTTGAAAGCCAGGCAATTTAAATCTGGAGACGGAAATCTTAGACATGTCATGCTGTGCTGCCTTAACAGAGCACTTGATGGCCTGTTGTTCTAACATAGACAGATCTGAAATTTGCTCAGGCTCAAAGTATGACTGCTCATTTGTCATCTAAGATGTCCGTGTTTCCTGGGTGTGGCTGTGAGCTAGTGAGTCAGTTGGTCCTCCCTCATCCTCTCTATGATCTTTATCACTGGTGCTCCTTTTTCCCTGCTTGCTTCAATGTCATAAGAACTAAATTTGTGCCCCAGCTCTTTCCTTCAAAGCTTCCTTTTTTATGATTTATATCTTAAGTCACTTTAATATTGCAGTGATTTTCATTTCAACTTTTATTTTCCAACTAAATAAGCCTACAGTTTAGACAACCTACAAATCCCAATGAACACCCTTTATGTTGTGCCAAGGATGGTGTCTTAGGGTACACCCCAGTCTCAGCAAGATTTTTCTAAGAGGTTATTTCAAAATAACAATCTGCTTTTCTAAAACTGTATATTCTAGAAGGTTATCACAGATCGAATATGGCTAAGGCTTCAATTATTAATTTCTTATAATATTCCTTTCATTTTGTGCCCTGGATCCTGAATTTATGAAGAAAAAACATACAACTAGTATCCAGCAATCCTTGTTCAGATCCTGACTCCACTATTTATCAATGGACTAATAATGTCAAGATATAATAGGAACATAGGTCAGTTTTACTCCAAAGCCCATGTTGCTTCCACAAAACTTCAAAACCTTATTTTGGAAAGACTGAGCACTGTATTTTTCAAAAGTTATAAGCAGGAAATGGGTTTTCTCTTCCTGTTGAGAAAAATCCTTTTTAATAAACCCAGGATAATCAACCGAACTCCATCTAAACATGATGGACTCAGCCTTCAATACTTCTCTTCACTGAATAGCATTGGCTACCATGGCCTACGCACCTGGCCATACATTTTACTTCCTCTGACTTAAGCTGTCCATTTTTCTTGCAGGTGGAAAATTACTAATATTAATACAGTCTTGAACCAGCTAATTAAGTGCCATCGAATCCTCCCAATGGGTGCAGAGCCTAATTGCATTTGCAAGCAGCCACCTGCAGACATAAATTGTCGCCTTCACACTCCACATGGGTTGGAGGGGGCGGGGAGACAACCAAAGCTTCTAATACTGCCCAATTGTCCCTAGGATATTGAATTTTTCAGAACACTCAATGTATCAGTGCAAGTACTTGATTTGTACACACAAAATGGAAAATGTGGAAGAGAAGGCAAGGAAAGGTGAATGGCAATGATACCTATTCTAGCCTAACAATAAAAATCAAACCCTTTGAAAATATATTAAAATATATATATATATTCATAAAATCATTAAAAGTGTATGCTCCCACTATAGCACACTAGTTACAATCTCTTCCTTAAAGATGTTTGGAGCCCAGTCGTATACCAAAAATTACCATTAGTTTACACAATAATGTTCAAGCCAGGGCTGGTTTAAGTAGTATGCCTGCCTATTTAGTTTCTTACTGAGTCATTCACAATGAAACTGATTCAGGAAATATGGAGTGAGACAAAGTAAAGGAAATGGTGAAGATGTTTCTTAATTTGGAGTTTTCCTGTGTTCTACTCCTCGAGAAAAAAATTTGACCCACTTAAAAAAAAAGTGAACCTTCCTAGATTTTATTTTTATGAACTGAAGTAAAATACTAACCAAAGATTTTAGGGGATTTTTTTTGGTAAAACATTTTGGGACAGAGCAAAACTACAGTTAGAACTAATCAGGGTATAATATTGGGGACCTATTGAGCTAAGTATGCTATAAGTGATCTATGACCTTCTGAATAGAAACCCAGCTCTGAATTGACTTTCTTCTAAAAGATAATTAAAAAAATATCTCTAGCAATCTCAGATTGGCAAGATAGATTGCTTATTACAGTGTGGGAAGAAGGGGAGAATTTGATAATTTTAGTTTCAGGTTCACAGTAATTAAATTCTGGGTCCTCATTGAAGAGAATACATTTTATAAGTCTCTGTCCCAGGAAATCAATATCATTCTTTTCTATCTTTCTTTTTCTTCATCCCTTGGTTTACTTTTTAGTAACTTTTCTCTAACAGTGTCCTCTTCTTGCTTTCAGCATCTTAGAGGTCATGTAGAGCTCAATGATGGTCCTGGGCCTGAGGCTGAAGCAAGAAAAGTCTGGAGTTCAACAGAGACACCAGGGCTGATGACCACCCCTGTAACTAGCAGGCTGTGGTATTGGACAAAGCAGTCAACCTCTCTGGCATCAGGTTCATCCGTGATGAAAATCAGAATGATGATAATTCCATCTTCACGAAGTTGTTGGTAGAATTCAGTGATTTGAATTATGAAAAGCAATTAACTAGTATAGTGCCTGACACATTAGAATTGCTTTTAAAAGGATGGGAAGTTTTATTATCAATTCCCAGGGACCAAACAAGCACTCTTTTAATAACATTGCAACCTCTGAGCTATCTTGAGACTTGACTTTAGGGAGTAGATACGTTATTTTGTTAGTAATTTTTAAACAAGATATAATTGCATATAATAATGTATACTTAAGAGTTGAGTATCATTAGTATATGTACTAATGAAATACATAAATATAAACACATATATGTGATATACATACACACACACACACACACACACACACACACATATGGAATATGGAATGACCTCATTCCATACCAAAATTGGAACCTGGAGGCTGAGGCCCAGATTTTTCTCTGACTCAGTTTCCCGTGTTCTGAAAAATCCTTTTCCTATATTAATTGTTACTCTTCTTTTGTTAAGACTAAGTGTTTTTAAGGTAAACTCTCATGTTATCCTCTAATGTCACATATACATATTTGAGGAGTAACACCCCAATTAAGGTAGAGAGCATTACCATCCACCTAGAATGTCTCCTTGAATCTCTTTCCAGTCTATACCCCACGTCCATAGTTGACCACTATTCTAATTTTTATTCCATAGATGAGTTTGCCTATTCTTGAACTCTCATAAGTGGAATTACACAGTTAAGTATTCTTTTTTTCCCCGACTTTTTAAGCTCAATATAATGTGTTCGTGATTCATCCATGTTGTTGCACAGGTAAATATCAGGTCAAGTTGCTTATTTTTTTTCATTCCTGAAATATTCCTTTATGCCAGTATATTATATTTTGTTTTTCTATTTTCTTGTTATTGACACTTGGATTGTTCCCTGTGTCGTTTGTAACTTTAAAAGTTTAGGTGATTTTTTAAAACTTCAATAGAGATGGTAGGGTATAAATAATTTTATATTAGTTGGCTTTATTCTAAATCATATGAGCAGGGTACAAGAATCTAATAAACCTGGATGGTAGGCTTCAGAGTGGAACATCAGATTTCTATTCCAAAATGGTGCATGTACAGCCATAGCTTCCTGGGACTCTTTGTTGTCTGACTGCCACTAGAAGGTTGGCTGACTCCTGCCAGGAAAACATTGTTGCATTTGCCCTGGGTGACCCTTTTCTGTGTGTGCTGTCAGAGCATTTAAGAGAATATAGAACTGTCACTTCTCAAGTTTACTCACCAGGCTATAAGCTTTTATTATACCTGTTTGGTAATAAATGTTTGTATAGTGACAGAATTTGGTCTTAGATTCACTTGTATTGCAATCTAGTCATGAGAGAGAGAAGAGGCCAATGTCCTCATATACTAACAACAACAAAAGTACTGATAGTTACCCAAAAAAGGCACGATAATTATGAATGACAATTGGTTCAATACCTATTGGCTCAACACAGAAGCAACATATTTCAGGCAACTTAAGTATAAAACAAAATCATTATAAAGAAATTGCCATTTTTTTCTATTGACCTAACCACCCTCCATCGGCATCAGTTAAGAATTGTTCTGTACCAAGGGTTTGTGGTTTATATTAACAAATGCACCTTAAAATTTAACTTCCCATTTTCAAGTCAAAGGAATCCAGTTAAGTCGCAGTCAGTATATATTCAGAAAGTATCATATCTTTGATGCTCTTATAAATCTGATCTTCTGAGTCCCAAACTCTTATCTGCTTCCATTCATTTATTTCTTCATTTCCTGCCCAAAGAATGTTGTGAGGGTTATTTTGATCCTACTGTAGGTGAAGACCATGCCCTTACAGGGTTAACACCATGACTTTGTTTGTTGAATATTTTACGAGCTTATTTTTATTTTATTTTATTTGTAAGTTGCTAAGAATCAGTGGATTGTTAGGGCTTCATTCCTCCATCTCATTACTACCTTTATTTCAAGTGAAAGTTTGCCATTCATAGTGCCTCTGCTTCCCGATGACCTCATTCTCTACCAGAACCGGAACGTGGAAGCTGAGGCTCAGATTTTTCTCTGACTCAGTTTCCTGTGTTCCGAACAAAATTCCTTTTCCTATATTAATTGTTATTCTTCTTTTGTTAAGACTTAAGTGGTTTTAAGGTAAATTATCGTGTTATTCTCTAATGCCAACTTGAGCCTTTTAAAATATTGGAAGCACTCCCACGAATGAATTGTGTTCCCACAATTTCCTAGCATCATTCATTGCTCTCATTTCACAGATGCAAGCACAAAACACATCCTTTTGTACATAACAATCCTAAATACTTTCCCAAGGTCAGGAATATTTGTGTCAGGAAAGCCCTATTTTACCAAAGAACAGGATGTTTTGATAAACTAAATATTCTGAGAATTATCATAGGCACCTATCAAGGTTTCTATTGTGAAGCCTTCTCTCTCTTCTCTGGGAAAGAAGGCAGACCTTAATCTGTTCTCCTTGCTTCCTAAACTATCCCAACCAAGAGGTTCAAGTATTGGCTTAATGATTCACTAATTGTGAGAGATGGTGATTTACGATATTAGGGAAAATAAAGGAAGCCTTTATAGTTGAAAAAAATTAAGATTGTTTTCATGTGTTAATCCTACATCTATTTCTGCTTTGACTCTAGTCTTGCTTTGTTTTATTTTTTGCATTGGACTGTCATCTTGATGTTTACTTCTGTCAACTTTAGAATCCTCTTCACGACTGGCTCTTCTGTCAGTTTTGTGTTGGCTTCATTTATTTAGTTTCGTTTGGATCAGGACATAATCTCTTACCCTCAGGCAAAATCAGATGCTGACTCCCCTCAATTGTTTCCCCAGGCTGTAGGTCAATTTATTAGCATACTTTATGCGTTTAGGTAAGACTGTTGTCACTTTTTTTTTTTTGAGATGGAGTTTCGCTCTTGTTACCCAGGCTGGAGTGCAATGGCGCGATCTCGGTTCAGCGCAACCTCCGCCTCCTGGGTTCAGCCAATTCTCCTGTCTCGGCCTCCTGAGTAGCTGGGACTACAGGCACGCGCCACCATGCCCAGCTAATTTTTTGTATTTTGAGTAGAGACGGGGTTTCACCATGTTGACCAGGATGGTCTCGATCTCTTGACCTCGTGATCCACCCGCCTCGGCCTCCCAAAGTGCTGGGACTACGCGTGAGCCACGGCGCCCGGACACTTTTTATTATTTTTTTTTAATCTGTAGCAGCTTTATTCATACTAACCAAAAATTGGAAACAACCCAAATATTCACGAAGAGGAGATTTCAGAAATACATTGTGGTATATTCATACAATTGAATAATATTCAGGAATAAGAAGAAACAAACTTGACACATGCAAGTACAGGGTTGAATCTCAAAAACAAAACACAATGATGGATGAAACAAGCCAAACGCAAAAAGTGCATTCTACATGATTTCCTTTATGTAAAATTCAGGAATGAGCAAAACAGTTCCACAGTGATAAATACGTAAGTGTGATTGCTTAAAGACAAGGAGAGCTAGCTGGAAACAGGAAGGAGTTTCTGGGGTGATAAAATTATCTCTTGATCAGCATACATACAACCTTTGATCCACGTATATAATATTCATGCATTTCACTCTGTGAAATTACATCTCAGTTATGAAAAAGGTTTAACAAAACATAATATTGGCATATCTGAAAAATATACACATTTTGAGAAGTTAGTAGGTACCCTGTGAATAAAAGGTGGTATCAGATTTTTTTCTCCTTCTCTCTTTCCCTGTATATAAATGAAAAAATATTAAGCACATGGATATGATTCTTATTTATGATACAATAATTTGTCTTTTAAAATAATAAACACAAGAAGGTACATGCAGTCGATGTGATTATGACACATTGCTCTGCTATGCCCGAAAAAGACTATCTGACGAAGCCTGGATTTTTCATAATTCAGAATTTGGCTCAGCTACCTGGTCTTGTCAACTTCCAAAAGTGACTCACCAGTGATTCAGACTCAGAAGACTGTAGCATGCGAAGGTTGAGCCCCAAAGGCTTTGGAGTCAAACAGACCGGTCCAAGGTTTTAGTTCAGCTGAAATATCCTTATAAGTGTATTATTTGGATGTTGAGATTTGATTATTATTTTCTTTACAAATGAAGATACCTGCCTTATAACATAAAGACAAAATAGTCTAAAATATACAGAAACACAATAAAAGTAAGATGAAGTAACAATGGTAGCAGTGGTTGTTCTGAGAGTGATTACAAAACAATTTGTGGAAAGAGACATATTGTTAAGAGACTTAAATAACTTATGTAAAACAAAAATTATATTAGCCAAATTACATTTAGCAACTTGGTTGTATAAACATAGAAGAGCAGAAGCAATCAAACCTAGTATGCAGATTTTCCATGAGTCAGGTTATGACATCCTAATTCTTTCATTTGCGCAAGATAAATAGACCTGCCTCCAGGACCACACAGATGGAGACAGTGAAAGGGCACCCTTGATCTGAGGTCAGCATCATCAATATTTCCTTTTAGTTCACTCAGCACTCTTTCTCACTGACACATGCTTTAATTATATTATGATCTTCAGTCTGGGTCTACTCATGTCTTATTGGTCATTGAATTTTGTTTTCTCTTTTGTTCTGATCAATTTTTGGGGAAGAACATCTCTTCACATGTGCTGATACACTTCGGAGACTCATGATGGCAATTATATTTTTTATTACTCACATATTGAAGGAAGTGTAAAGACTAAGGAGTGCATGAGAAGGTTCTCAAGTCACATCCATTAAAGCAGGAAGGAGTATCATGGTTAAGTGCGTGAGAAAGAAAGCAGGGATCGGCCGGGCGTGGTGGCTCACACCTGTAATCCCAGCTACTCAGGAGGCTGAGGCAGGAGAATTGTCTGAACCCAGGAGGTGGAAGTTGCGGTGAACTGAGATCGCGCCATTGCACTCCAGCCTGGGTAACAAGAGCGAAACTCCATCTCAAAAAAAAAAAAAAAAAAAAGGCAGGGATCAAGATGTTAGAGGGTCAAACATTTATTGATACTGTATTAGATCCTGTGCAATGGCATGGATTATTTAAAATACAAAAGCTATATACCTGAAAATTGTTTGCCTAAGCCTTTTTCTTATGAAAGTTGAGAGACTCTGTAACATTGTCTCCAGATTGTTTTTTAGATTTCTTTTTAACTCATCCATTATTATCTCTTTTTGCAAATCCAGAAGCAGGCCACTTCCAGATATCAATTAACTGGATTACCATCTTGCCAAAGGCAAATGTCTTTATTGGTCAATTTACCAAACTCCCATTTTCAAAAAAGGTTTTTGATGGACATCATTTTACTTTCGCTTTCATGACAAGGGGCTAAGGGATCTCCGACAAGTTCTGCCCCTGCTTCTTGCTACTAGCAGCTGGAGAATGACAGGATGAGAGGCAAAGACACAAGAGAGTTGGGACATAAGAAGATATTTCACCTGAATAATGACAGGATATAAAACTGCAATAAATATGCTATGAATATACTATTTTTAATGAGATTACATTGATTTCTTTACATATATTCAATAAATTTACATTCTGTATTATTTTTCTTGAATATCAAGAACTAAAACAATTGTGTACCTGCAGGATTAATAATATATTCTAAAAACATAAATTCAAGAGAATGCTCTGTGTTTGAAAATATACTTTTTTTTTTTTTTTTTCCGAGACCGAGTTTTGCTCTTGTTACCCAGGCTGGAGTGCAATGGCGCGATCTCAGCTCACCGCAACCTCTGCCTCCTGGGTTCAGGCAATTCTGCCTCAGTCTCCTGAGTAGCTGGAATTACAGGCACACGCCACCATGCCCAGCTAAATTTTTGTATTTTTAGTAGAGACGGGGTTTCACCATGTTGACCAGGATGGTCTAGATCTCTTGACCTCGTGATCCATCCGCCTTGGCCTCCCAAAGTGCTGGGATTACAGGCTTGAGCCACCACGCCCGGCCTGAAAATATAGTCTTATAATTATACCTTTCATACCCTCTGCAGTGTCTGCCTCTTCCACCCTACGGCTCATCCATTTCTCAGCTCACCTGTTTTTTAATTCCCATTTATCTGCTCTCTCTTTCCTCGGCCTCATCTTCTCTTTGTTCTGGAGCTCCAGCTGAAACAGTGGGGACTGTGACAGACACAAACTAAAAATTCCTCAAAGTGCTATAATTAGGGCAAAATAATTCATGAACCACAACTATGTGGTAGAAAGGTATAAGTAAATTTGATGAATCACTTACTTGGTGAATTACACTTTCAACTAATTGGCTTTAGGAAAGTTGCTCAGTCAACAACACATTGACTTCTGGTGGATTCACCCAGAGCCTGTGCATTCTGGGAAGAGGTAGATTGGTGAAGGCACGGAGCTTGGAAGAAATTATGGGGTTTTTTTTTTGGTATAAAAATTTCTGTGCAAGCAAAGGTGACATGACTCCACTGGTCATTAGTCTGGATTGGTGCTGTAGTTGCATCCAGTACTGATAATTTATTATAACCTCATATCTTTGTGCTCACTGGGTACATCATCAACAAAAGTTGTCACATACTGGCAGAGCTGTGACTTGAAAGAGCTTCTCCTCTGTTGAAGGAATGGAGTTTTGGGTGTCTAACAATGTGTAAATGTGCTTTCTGAAGAGATCTCCAAAATTCTCAGATTGATTTTTATTAATCTATAAATGCATTATCATATTTCCTAGTTTTCTATTACCATGATTACAACAAAGCAATTATAAAAGAGCTCTTAGAGATATGTGTTAGTGTATGACATAAAAAAAGGCATCTGTCCTTTGAAAATTCTTAGAAACACTAAGTAAAGAAGTATATAAGTATTTTTAGGGCAAAAGTTTGCAGTTTTAAAATATACATACAAAATATATAAAAATGATTAACAGTGCTTTAAAAATATGCTTTCATAAAATACAAAATATCTTCTTGGTGAGAGTCAGAGAAGATGCCATGATTTTGAAACAAGAGCAAGGTGCCTTGAGGAGACCATATCAGAATATTTGAGTAGTGGGATTGCTGAGGTTTATTTTAAATAGAAAAATAGGAAATAAGTTATCTGCAAAAATGAAAAAAAGTTGAAATGCCTGAGAATCAAAAGTTTATCCTCCTTCTCTCTAAGGAAATGCTATATTGATGCTGGCCGTCTGAGAGCAGAACAGAAACATGCGGAGTTAGACACCTGCAGGAAGCTCCATGCATATCACAGTCTCGTGTGGTGTTGCCAGGCGGGGTACGCAGCCGGTACTATTTAGGTATTATCTCCAGGAATTTTAGAGGGCTCTTTTTAACACACAAATTGGGAACATGGTAAAGAAAAAAGCATGGCCTTTGTGGAGACCTGGGCTAATCATATATGAACTTCAGTTTCTTTCCATTTTAAAGTGAGGATAGTAAAACTTACTTTCAGGGTTCTTCCAGGGTTCTTCCAGGTTGTCCTTGAGAGACTAAGGTTTAAAAGAACGGCAGGATGCTCTCAACTTGAAAGAAAACTCATTAATGGAAATAATGATGTTGTCTTTGTCATTGAAAATGACATTACAAAAAAGGTAGCTGTGGTCGTGGAAGTAAAGTGCAGGTTTCCAGTCACCTGGGACTGAACCCATGGGAAGTGGTAGGGCCACCCCACCCAGGCGCGCTAGGATGCCTTTTACCCCAGCTTCTGTGCGCTTTTGCTTCCAATGGGCTGCTCCTACAACTTCATTCATAGGATTGCTTTTAGGCTGCTGTTACTACTTTTCTACTTTGCATGGAGAGCTGGAAGCACCTGGGAGAGGATAACCTTCCAACCCTCACTCCAGGACAGACTCCTGTAAAAGTGTGAAAGCCCAGCTGTCTTTGGGAGTGCCAGACATCTCTGCGGTGGCATGTCAGCTCGAGTTCTTGTGGTATCATGCAGAGGCTGGGACTTTGCCTGAAATCACACCCTTCCTTAGACTCTTCCCCTTGTCTGTCCTGTTGGCCTCTGCTCTTACTGGTGATTCTCCAGAGAGCTTCCTTAATAAACCACTTGCACAAGAGTCCAATAAATTTAATTGCTTACGCAATTCAGACGTCACCTGCACTGGGAAATGAGGTTAAACTTGGCTTGCACCCTAATTCCAAGTCTTGTGAAAGCAAAGCGTGCCACTGTCTCTGCCTGCACCCAGCCCCGCTCTGTCATGCTTCTCTACTTTTGCTGTCACTGTCATCGTTTGCCTTTCCCTATTGACAATTCCTACACTCTCAGTGACTTTTGAATTAGTGGAAAAAGTGGAATAAACTTTACAGAATACCTCAAAAATAACCGTAGTAAAATTCTTATAGACAATTAAAAGAAAAAAAAGGCTGCAGCCTGTAAGAGAATTACAGAGAATCTGTTGGTAGGGAGCTCTGTTCTGCACACAGATAAAAGCTTTGCTTTATCTGTGAATATCGGTAAGTTGAAACTTATTAAATAGAGGAACATATTTTAAATATAGATAAGAGAATCCCAAACCAATGCATAAGTGCATATTGTATGTACCCTCATACATGTATATATAATTGAACATGTTTACCTATATATGCATATGTTTATAAAGGAAATATTCTGAAATGTAAAGGCAGTTCTGAGTTTTGGACAAATTCATTATTTTAAATGTTTTCTTTGGTAGTAAGGTATATTATACCTACAGTAAAGTCCAGAAACTGTATCACTTAATTTATTTCTTAAATATGTGACCCTCGTGTCACCATCACTCAGATCAAGGCATAAAACGTCTGCAATCTGGAAGGCTCCCTGTGCCTCTTCTCAGTCAACACTAACAGCTATGTGGCAGGCCAGGTCTCACTAATGCGGGTCTCCATAACAACTGTTTCAGTACTGACTCAGTGGTTCAGTTAAATATTAAAAGCAAGTGCCCTTATAAAAAGCCCAAGAGTTTGCCTCGGCCTTTCCTGGGCCTTAAAGCATGACAAAATAATGAAGGAATTGTTAATAGGACCCATTAGGATTAAACAAGCTTTTTTGGGGTCTGAAGAAACTCCCTGGGCCTCCACAGACAAGTTTATTGGCGGTCTGAAGGAATTTCCCAAACCTCCATGATTTAGCAAGAGACTAGAATCACCCTAGAATCAGGACTGGACCCGTTTAGATTAAGTAAATTTACCGAGGCTCCCGGGGAAGGTCTCCAGGACTCAGACTTTAGTTACAGATTACAAGAAGTTAATCACTTATATCTTTAGGTAAATTCACACTTACACGTACAGACACATAGCTTAGGAGTTACATAAGATCTTGAAAACTTGGTAACTTTGAGTTGGTCTGACAATAATTCCCAGGCCTTCTCCCTGTAACCAGTTGCAGAATTAAAAGCTCTCTTCCTCACCATTTCACCTGCATCTCATCATTGGGCCATGAGAAACAACAGCCCAACTCTCAGTTTGGTCTGGGAACACCTACACTTCTCTACTCCCTTGGCAATAACCAGTCTTCTGACTCCTAACATATAGACGATCTTTTAACCCGTAGGTCCTTGTTCATATTTTCAGATTTTCTACGGTGAACTTGTATTGCTTTTATAATTATTAAACAAAGCCAAGTTGACAGATAAACTGCTTTATCTAATGGTCTGGGTGTCTCATGTTGAAGAGGAAAGTGATTTTCAGAAACCCGAGAGCAGTGGCCCCTAGCAAAGAGACATGTACAATACATTTTCCACTAGAATAAAGAGAGCAGAAAGGAGTTTACGAACAGAGAGGTCCCTTGGGTTGAAAGGAGGCCTGAATTTCAGCTCCACCGTTTTTTGTTAGGAGGAGGGCTCTTAGTGTGGCCATCAGTGGTTTCATTGCTCTTACTGTTCTTTCACTTTCTAAGCAGTAAACTGGGATTACAGGTTTCAAGAAGCTGATTCTCACTGATGTCTTTCAGACCTGTATTTTTCAAATCTATCATTATTCAATTGGAGATTTTGATGTTCCTGAGGAGAGGTAAATTACTGCCTTGGAAGAGCTTTGCTAGCAAAAAGGAACATATCACTTCTATGGTAGCTCACTAATTATTTTCAAGTCTGTGTGAGATTGAGGGAATCATTTCATCTCTCAAACTTCATTGTTTAGAAGGGCGATCTGATGATGGAGAAATAACAGTCTTGCCATGATTAAAGAACAATTGATAGTCTTCAAAGCACCTTTTCTTGAAGGGTTCAAAGGTGTGGTTAATTTCTTAGATTCTGAGGCAAGATTTAGAAAAAACTCAATTTTGCTGGCCTGTCACCATCTTCAATTTCTTCTGATAATTCTTAAAAAGAGTTCTTGTGGTGATTTCTGGAGGCAGTTACCATTAATACTATTCATTTGTCCCCAGATATTAGCACAGAAGAGTAAATGTGTGTTTTATGGTATAGTAAAACAAAACAAAACAAAGCAATTGTTTGCACCTTGGCCTTGACATCTGAATTACATAAACTACACATTCTTTCATAGCAACAATAAACAGGGAAATTGGATTCAAGCAAGACCCAGTTTAAATCCCATGAAAAATTCTTTTGGACAAATTGTGTTTAGTTAACACTTAAGCCTTGTGAGTTTATTTTTTCATGTTTAAATTGAGAATAATACTACCTCCTCATACCATATTATGGGGATTAAATTTTAAAAACAGAAAAAGAACAAATGAACGCTCTGTAAATGGTGTCTTTATCTTTCTCTACCTTTAATGAAATATCCTGAGGGAAGGAGAAAACAAATGAAATCACGATAAAATTAAAAATATGCATTTTGGAATTAGGTATAAATAATTTTAAGTCATAGTTCTTCCATCTGCTTGCTGTGGAAACTTTGGCAGGTTACTTCTAAACCTCTCTGAACCACTGTTTCTTTATTTTAAAAATGACATTAAGAATGATAAATAGGTTAGAGGTTAAATGAAGATTAAATAATATTAAACATCAACAAAGTTATTAGTACAATAGCTTACACATAGAAAAAAATCAAAAAGCCATTTTTATTATTTAGATTAGACCTTAGCTCCTACCATGTTATTTATAAAAGTGGGGAGATGATGATATTTTCATGTTGCAGTAAATGAAACCTCTATATAACATGTGATTTCTCTCAATCTGAGAGAATTTTTAAAGGATATATTCAGTATTCAGAATCCCTGCCAAAAACGTACTCCTTCGACTCCTTAGACATATTTCTTTCTTAATTTTGATGTTTTATTAAGAAATTATTAATTGAATGAGGACATGGAATTCTTAACATTACCAGGACAAATAATAGAACCAAGTTACTTATTATTATTTCTGAACTTGAATGTATTTCATGGGTCCAGTCTCCAGGAGAGGAAACCACTTTATTTCTAAACCTTAGAGGGAAGTTTAAAAATGGAGTGATAAAGATAAGAGCACGATGCACACTGTACTCTTTACTGTCTTGAAATACCTTAATTAAAAGGAGGGCTCATTCATGCATTCATTATTACTCATTAGAATAAAGTTTGTCTTTTAGTAAACCACATGGTACATTATTTTCTACAACTCAGAAAAAATATCTTATTCTCTTTTTGACATAAATCAATGCATGATCTGAGAAAGTGAACATTTCAATAATATTTCTACTTTTATCATTTGCTTTTGCATTAAATAGACCATTTTAGAGCAATTTTAGGTTCATAGCAATAATGTGCAGAAAGTATAGAGTTCCCATAAACCAGCTTCTCCCCTGACCACACACAGCCTCCATAACTAACAACATTTCACTCCACAGTAGTTCACTGGTTGCAACTGATGAACCTATGTTGACACATCATTATCACCTCAAGTCTTCAGTTTACTTTAGGATTCACTCTTGATACTGTACATTCTTCGGGTTTTGAGAAATGTATAATGACATGCATTCACTATTGTATCATACAGAACAATTCTACCACCCTAAAATCCTTTGTGTTCTGTCTATTCACCCCTTCCTCCTCTAACCTTAGCAACCACTGATATTTTTACTGTTCTCATAGTTTTGCATTTTCCAGGATGTCATATTATTGGAATCACATAGTATGTAGCCCTTTCAGATTGACTTCTTTCACTCAGTAGTATGCCTTTAAGGTTCCTCCATGTCTTTTTGCTGGCTTGGTAGCTCATTTCCTTTTATCACTGTATAATACTCCATTGTCTGAATGTGCCACTATATTTTTATCCATTCACTTATTCAAGAGCATCTTGGGTGCTCCCAAGTTTTGGCAAGTTCGTGCTGTAAACATTCATGGGCCGGCTCTTATGTGGACATAATTTCTCAACTCAGGTAATTAGCAAGGAACTTGATTGTTGGATCATATAGTAAAAGTATGTTTGGTTTTGTAAGAAACTGCCAAACTCTCTGCCAAATTGACCATAACATTGTACATTTTTCTCCAGAAATGACTGAGAGTTCTAGAGCGTCTCCACATCCTCGTCAGCACTTAGCACTGTCAGTGTTTTGGATTTGGGCATCCTGATAGGTGTGTAGTGGCATCTCATTGCTGTATTCGAGAATTTGAAATTCCCTAATGATATATGATGTTGAACATCTTTTCATTTGCTTATTTGAAATTTGTATATAATTTTTGACAAGATGTCTCAGCTCTTTGGCCTTTTTTAAATATAATTTTTCATTTTATCATTTCAAGAATTTTGGTATATATTTTAGATACAGTCCTTTATCAGCTACATCTTTTGCAAATATTTTCTCCCAGTCTGTGGCTTATATTCTCATTCTCTTGACATTGTCTTTCACAGGACATGGCTTTTTAATTGTAATAAAATTCAGCTTATCAATTGCTTCTCTTATGGATTGTGCCTTTGTGTTATGTCAAAAAGTCATCACCATGCATAAGGTCTTCTAGTTCATCTTCTAGGAGTTTTCTAGCTTTGCATTTTAAATTAAAGTCTAAGACCCATACTGAGTTATTTTTTTTTTCAATATTGTAAGGTTGATGTCAGGAATCTTTTTTTTTTCTTTTTTTTGCCTGTGGATGTCCAACTGTTCTAGCACATTTATTGAAAAGACTTTTTTTCTTTTCTCCGTTGTGTTGCCTATGCTCATTTGCCAAAGGTGAGTTGACAATATTTGTGTGGGTCTACTTCTGGGCTCTCTTTTCTGTTCCACTAATATATTTGTCCTTTATTTAAAAAATCAATAGCATGCTGAATTACTGTAGCTTTATAGTAAATTCAGATAGTGTCAATCCTCTGACTTTGTTCTTCTTTAATATTGAGTTGGCTCTTTTATGTCTATTTTCTTGCCATATACGCTTTAGAATCAGTTTGTCTAGATCCATAAAATAACTTGCTGACATTTTGAATGGACTTGTGTTGAATCTATACATCAAGTTGGGAATAACTGACATCTTGACAATATTGGGTCTTCTTATCCATGAACATAAAATGTCTTTCCACTCATATAACTCTTTTTTTTTTTGGGGTTTTGCTCTTGTTGCCCAGACTGGAGTACAATGGATCGATCTCGGCTCCCCACAACCTCCACCTCCCAGGTTCAAGTGATTCTCCTGCCTCATCCTCCCAGGTTCAAGTGATTCTCCTGCCTCAGCCTCCCAAGTAGCTAGGATTACAGGCATGTGCCACCAAGCCCAGCTAATTTTGTATTTTTAATAGAGACGAGGTTTCTCCATGTGGGTCAGGCTGGTCTTGAACTCCCAACATCAGATGATCCGACTGCCTCAGCCTCCCAAAGTGCTAGGATTACAGGCATGAGTCACCATTCCCGGCCCACTTACATAATTCTTATGTGATTCATTTCATCCGTAGTTTATACTTTTTCTCAGATAGATTTTGTACATATTTTGATAGATTTATGCCAAAGTAATTTATTTGTTAGGGTGACAATATAAATGACAATTTTAAATTTCAATTCTACTTTTTCATTACTTATATTTGGAAAATGTTCTTAAAGAACATGTAGCCTATTTCATGAAAAACAACTTGACTAGGCATCATACTTCACGGTTATATTTTTATTTACTGTAAAAAAAAACCCACCACATTATTGTTCTTGTCGTTCCTTTGAATGCTGTTTTGGCGAAGTCTGGGCCCAGAAGAATTCTGGAGAATTCCTTATTCTTGGCAATTAATGCCAATGCTTGGCTAGAAGGTGTCTTCATGCCAGCTTTTATATTAATTTTTCTTTTGACTTGCTTATTTCGTTTTTTCCTCATTTCAGTGACATCCATTAATATGACATTGATGATATTTTGTCTTCTGGTTTTGGGTTTTCGTCTGCAAGGATGCCAGTTATCTTTTTGGTGGACCATCTTTGTCTACTGTAATAGCTCTTTTTCTCTTGAATTGGATTAGCATGTCCTGTCTGTAGGCAATAGTCAGGCTACAATAAAGATGCCTGCTTCAGAATCATTCTGATCCCTCAAAATGATGTTACCTGCCTTTTTTGTGTTTCTTCATTGTTTGCTACCATACAGTACCCCTTATCCAGACCCACTACTGTGCAAGAGCACAAGCCCAAGGAAGCAGATTTAGGGATTAAGTCCAAAATGGAAATCAAAATGTTCTATAAAATGTGTCTTTTCATATTGTAAAATTTGTCTCTCAACAGTCTATTCAGGAATGCATCAATATTTTTAGTTCTGGCCTAGATATTTGGCCAAAATATACTCTTTTCCTTCAGCCTCAGCATTGGCCTTTGAAAGATTTGGGCTAAAGATTCATGTATAATTTCATACCATATCTGATATTCTTAAATGTGTTTGGGCACAGCCATGTGATCACATACATTACTATCAAACTGAAACAGCATCGCTAAGTTAGTAAAATGAGCAAGGTATTTCATTCTGATTCATTGATTTTTGTATATGTGATAAAACTCTAGCAGTTATTTGATTATAAATGCACATTTATTCTTCCAATCATAAAATGCTATAAAAATTAATAGCGATTTCGAAAAATTTTTTAAACTTTTCAACAATGAAATGGAATGGGAAAATGATTGACAAAAATTGCTAATGCTGTGAGATTACATTAGCCACATAACTTGGGAAGGATATTATATTTTTCCAGGATCAAAATATACTTACAAAAGTTAAATAATACTACAAGGTATAAAAATCATTTATATTCTATTTCCGATCTTAAATTATTTTTTGTATTAGTATTCACAACATTAAAAAAAGATAACATTTAAAAATTTGATTTAATTTTCACTTATTTAGTTATGCTTAGGTTATGAGTCTGTGAAGAAAAAGTCTTACTGAGGAATTGTTCCCATTTTGTGAGAATGAGTCAAAAGAAGAATGTCAACTTTCCCAACTTGTTAAAGAATGGAAAATCAGGAAAATGTCAAACAATTGTCATTGACAATAGAACAAACATAAAGGCTGTGAATAATTCAGGCATCGCAAGCATTCAGTTTTTTCACATCCTCAGTTTTGTGTTTGGAAAGTAATTACAGAAATATGTACTATAACAGGTTTGCTGTCTGTGAGCAGAAAGATAATAACCATTTTCCTCATGCTACTTAAGCCCTAGACAAACTCTACGGCATGCTAGAAATGTTAAAACCTCTTGTCTGTACTTTTACAAATATTCAAACAAATGAAATAGCAACTATTGCATGTTTAAAACAAGAATTGCTTGAAACAAAGAAATCTTTAGTACTGAACTTTGTAAACGTGAAAATCAAATTAACAGATGACTACTTGAAAAGAAGATAGTTTATGTATTGGAATCTATATACTAAAGGATAAAATTGATGATGTTTCTTGAGAGTGAAAATATTTCTTATGTGTATCTTATACAAATAAAGAACAATCCTTCCATTATTCTATTCCAGGAAAGATGCATGGAGGGAGGGTAACTTTATGGAGAATGATTGTAGTTAGTCCCAAGCAATATGACAAGGTCATGCCATTATTTCCATGGAATTACAGCAGCTTCCCAGCTAGGCTTCATTTCTGCTTTCTCAAAGCGATCCCTGATGATTATATGTGTATTGATCTGTACAATTGGTCATTCAGCATAGGGAAAAAACCTTGTTTCTGGCTGAGCGATGAGATTTATTAATTAGGTTCATTCATCAAGAAGAGTCACTGGGAAATTTTAGAGCAGAGAATAGTGTTACTTGCATAAACAAGCTATTACTATCAAAAAATGTTTCCCTGAGTGTTCAGAAATGCCCCGTGCCTATTTCTTTATGGACAGTTGCTCCAGATAAGTTTTACAAGAAAACAAAGAACCCAAGGAAAGTCGGGAGGTCTTGAAGTTCTGAACAAAATGCAATGAAACTCTTCATCTTGAAAAGACTGAGTTTTAGCAATTTCAATTGATTACCATTGAACCCTTCCCTTTCTAAATGAGCAAGTATATGAAAGCAAGGAGAGAGGGGTTCACAGTGGTTTGTGATGAAACATAGGTAAGATTTCGAATTATTGGCCATTCGGGTTTAGAATCTTAGTTCTGACAGTTTACAGCTGTGTAATCTTTAAATTTTCTAAACCTCAGTTTTCTTGTCTGTAAGATAAGAATCATAATAGAGTCCACTGTATCAGATTATCGTAAGGATTAAACAAACTAATCTTTATAAAGTGCTTACTAGTTAACAATTATTGCATGAAAAAAATCTCAATATTCATGGCTCACATGAAACCCATTTATTATTCACCCTAAGCCTATGGATGAGCTTGACACTGCTGCTGACCTGGCCCAGGCTTAGGTAGTGTTACTTGAGTTCACTCACATATCTGCCATCAGAGGGAAGCTTACTGGGGGATGGCTGGTCTAGCATGGTCTCACCCACATGTCTGAAGAATTACCAGATATTGGTTCATTATTAAGTTGATTCAGGAAATGGGGATACATATTTCTCATCCTCCAGATGCCTAGCTCAGGCTTGTTCTCAAAGCAGAAGCAGATGTCTAAGAGAAAGAGTGGACACATTTGAGATTTCTGAAGGCCTAGGCTAGGAAGTGGGACGTCATTACATATACCATGTTCTATTGGTCAAAGCACACCACGTGACTAAATCCAACCTCAATAAAGTGGAAGTACATTCTGCCTCCATGAGAGGAACTGTAAAGTCACATGGCAACGGTTATGGAAACATGGCAGTCTGAACAATTGTGGCTATTTATGCAACGTACCACAATGCAAAGCACAATGGCTCGTACATGTGAGCATTTAATAAGAGACCTTATAGTCTCATTGTGGAGTGAAGTAGGTTGAGGGGTTCAGGCGGTGGAATGCTGGCTTAGGAACTGGGGTGCAATTGAAGAACCATAACTATGTTCTGACCTTTCAGGAAGAAGCCTGAGCTCTAAAATGTGCTAGGCAGCAGCTTCCCCTGTGTCTCTAGCTGACTACGGTCACTGGATTGGAATGTTTGTATCATTCTTTTCAACTATTGAAATATTAAGAAATTCTGAAATTCTTACTCCGTAGCTGGGCAGAAAATGAATAATCCTGTATTCCCAGAGGAGCCTTCTTTGTCACAATTGTAAAGTGATTTATTCACCCCAGGTCACTGGTAAATTGAAATTTGAGCCAGGACTTTGAAGGAGTTACTATCTCACGACTAAGTGCTTTGACAAGGTGGGATGAGCCAGGTTAATAGAAAAAGCCACTTATAAAGGGGATTTTTAAAAAAATCCACACACTTTGCTGGAAACCTTTAACATAAAGATTGATAGCAAGCTGGAAAAACTGCAGGGGAAAACAGAAAGGCATTACCAAAAGTAAGGAGTATAATTTGATTTTAAAGCACCCCATGAGCTACCAATGGGAGCAATGAAAGGGCTGGAGGGCTTTGGAGTGTAAGTGTGTAAATGGAAGATAGTTATTTCAGGAAAACCGAAACAAGAACCAAAATTTGGACTAGAAAAACTCATTACAAATGTTTCTTATTATAAATGAAGAGAAACATTGCAATCCACTACCAGACAAGCCCACAGGCTGATCTCTAACCTCTGTTCACATAAGGTATATGCCCAGATTTTTTTGTTAAGAGCCAAACAAACCCCTTCCCCTCTTACCTTTGTATCCCTTTAAGACTACTGGACTTTCATTTTCTTGCCCACAATTATATTATATTGGACACTATAGAAGTGTCCAAGTTTTAAATGTTATTGTACAATTTCCCCTCCTCCAAACTACTTACTCCCCATCCAGAAGGGGTCTTAGAAAACTAGGTGATAGTGAGAAGACCCCTGCGTCTCCCAGTTCCCCACTAATCACAGCTTCAGTGGCTTTACTGGACCTGAGATTACCAAAAATAATTCAAATGTGCCTTTTTATGCTAGTTTCCTTCAGGCAGCACAAATTGCCCAGGCCTCCTATGCTTCTGTCATGCCCAGGCCCAAATATAAATGAACTCTATGGACAGAGAGGCATCTCAGCTACCAACTCCCACCTTCTTCTACCTGCTTTCACAGTTTATTTTTTTCCGTAGCACTCATCACCATCTATTCTATGTATTTTGCTAAGTTTTATTTACTAAATTCAGTGTTTAATGTACTTATTTTCCGTCCCTGCTATAATGAAAGCTCAATCAAGTTTGATATTTCTTTTTTTCCCTATATTCCTAGTGTCTAAGACAGTGTATGGTTCATAGAGGTGCTTGGTAAATATTTCTTGAACTAGTAAACGTCAGCTCACTCCTGTGTATATTTAGAATTTGGGTGAAAAATAGCTAGGAAGTACCCTATTGTATTAATGTGAATGAATTATATAACTATGAAAACTGGTAAAAAGGACTGGACAAGTTGGGCTTCAATCTCAGTAATGATTTGTGTCCCTTCTGGATGGAGCATGCTATAGGCAGTAGGAGATACTACAATACTGGTTTCTCAATTCCTGGTGAGCAAAAGCATGAATGAGTGAAAAGGAAAAGAGTGAAGATGAATCCTTTGTCAACTTTGTCCTGAGAGTGACTACAGTAAGCAGAGACACCTGCTTACCCACAGTGAACATGTAACATAAGCAAGAAATAAACTTATGTTGTGTTGGCCATTGATATGTGGGACTCATTTGTTACTGAAGTATAACCTAGCCTGTCCTGACTGACTCATACACTGTATGGATTAGGAAGTTGCTATGGTGATAATGTAACCATAGTGTAGAAACAATGAGGCTTAGCACACAAAACTGTAATCAAATTAAATAATGTCTATAAAGCACTTAGCATGACTGTTTGATTCAAAGTATGTTTTCGATAAAATATAAAAAGATAGGCCAGACAAAATGGCTCATGGCTGTAATTCCAACACTTTGGGAGGCTGAGGCGGTGGATCACCTTAGGTCAGGAGTTTGAGACCAGCCTGGCCAACATGGTGAAACCCCATCTCTACTAAAAACACACAAAAATTAGCTTGCTGTGGTGGCACATGACTGTAATCCCAGCTACTCCAGAGGCTGACACAGGAGAATCGCTTGAAACTGAGAGGTGGAGGTTGCAGTGAGCTGAGATCACACCACTGCACTAGATAACAGAGCAGAACCCTGTCTCAGGGAAAAAAAAATGTAACTACATATAACAGAGATCAAATATCTGTAAGGTAACTGTACCAAGCTTTTCATCCCTCTGAGATCACCCTTCATTCAATACCCAAGTACCAGAGTTCCATTCTTTTATACACAGTGAATACAGAATGCAATGTCTTCTCCAATAATCCTTCAGGAAAATAGGAATGGGAGAGATTGGAGGATGTTTGTCATTGTTTTAACCAAAATGTTACTTTTGCACCTGCCTTGGTTCTCTCTGCTCACCTTCTCTTTGATTCCACTAGTCATTCCATCTCAATGAGATCCATTTTAGTCCAGCACATGGATTATGCCTTCCCTCTTCATTGGCACAATGATTAAAATCAGTGTCCTCAAGTGGTTAAAAGACCTACTACCCAGAGGGATAAGATGCATCTTGTGTCCACTGCAAATTCTGCAACAGTATTAAGCACACGACAAGCATTCAGTAATGACTTGTTGCTTTGTTGCTCACTCACTTGTGTGTTTTCTTCCTTTTACGTTTAGGTTAGGTCTCAGAACTTTTTTTTTTTTTTGAAAACATT
>CM052664.1:11873121-11931143 GCA_028533165.1 Leontopithecus rosalia
AGTTGTTCAGTTTCCATGAGGCTGTGTGGTTCTGAGTTAGTTTCTGGATTCTGAGTTCTAACTTGATTGCACTATGGTCTGAGAGAGTGTTTGTTATGATCTCAGTTGTTTTGCATTTGCTGAGGAGTGCTTTATTTCAAAGCTTGAAATATATTATTAAATTTACTTTTTGGTGCTGTTTTAATCCATGGATTCAATTAGGTGTTTCCAATAGATACAAAGGCAAATCAATAATCTTGGCAAATTTAGTGTGGAATTCTTATTTTTAGGGTGGTAAACAGCAATAGGCGAAAAATAGTCTCACTAAAATATTGGTTCCTAATTTCTGAAATCTGTAAATGTTACCTTAAATTGAAAATGAGCATATGACAGATGTACCTTTCAGCAGTAACTTAACGTAAGCACATATCCTGAGAACGACCCTGTATAACAGACACACCTGACAGCAATAACTTAACCTGATACCCTTGGACTGACCCTATGGTCTAAAAAGAATGTGTGTGTGGAGTCCAGAGCTAAGGAATCTGGAAGTGTCCAACCCAGAGATTCATTCCTTATCTATGAGGAACATCAGAATCCCCATTCCATAGAACGTGGGCCATACAGGGGACAGAAGCCCTTTGTTTTGAGTCAAAAGTTTGTGAGGTGCAGGCTGATACAAGAAAGGTGTTAAGTGAAAATGCCATATAAACCGTATGTTTTTCACAATTGGTAGCTGTTCTTTTATCCAGCCCACTGACACTGGATCACCCTGTATATAAGCACCTTCAGTAAACCTTCTATCTCATTCACTGGCTCTGGGTCTCTTCTTCAGCCTGTCAAGCATGGTGTCATTCCTATTGACGTCAGTAAGGGTCTGGCACAACAAAGGGTCTTTTCAGATGTGGTTAAGAATCTTGGAGACTATACTTTCAGGGATCATTTCTATAGTTTGTTACTAGAAGTTTCTCTGAATGTGTACAGCACCAGAAATCATGAGGAAAAGGCATAGCATTCTCTCCTGAGCATGAAGCCAGTTTTTAGCGTAGCTTCAATGCAACTGCTTTCTGCCCTTGATGATCATTCTTCTCTCCTCCCTGGAGAGTAAGAGTAAGAGGATGCAGTCTGAGCAGTTTTCTGAAAAACAAACAAACAAACAAGAACCTTGAGATGCGGAGGTTATCCTGATGGGCCCTTAATACGATCAAGTGTCCTCGTAAGATGGAGGAGAGGGAGATTTGGACCACAGACAGCAAAGGAGTTGGTGATATAACCTCAGAGTCAGAAATTGGAGGAGTGGTGTGACCACAATCCAAGGAATGCTGGCAGCCACTAGAAGGTGGGAGATGTGAGAAATGAGTTCTCCGCTGAAAGCTCAGGAGAGAATGTGGCCCTGTGACTACCTTGTGCTCAACCCAGTGACACTGATTTTGGACTTACGGCCTCCAGAACTGTGAGCGAATATATTTCTGTTGTTTTAAGTCATGAAGCTTGTGATTATTTGTTCTGGAAGCCATAAGAAACTAATATACAGGCCATATCTATAAATCCGACATACTTAAGGCCTTGGGCTCCACACTCTTCATCCATAAAAGGCACATATGAGTATATGCAAATGTCTCATTTCACTGTAAAACATCAGTCCCTGTCTCAGCTCTGGGCATAATGTGCTCATGCAATTTAAGAAAATGCACATGGATTTCTGCAGAAGAAAATATATTTTATTTTTCAAAAAAAAAGATTACAAATACAAGTTCATTTCTACTACATAATACAATATAGAAAGTCATATAGACAATATACAATAAAGACAAAAATAAAACCCATCACTTAGAGATAATCCCCATTTCTTAAGAATTTGACATATATTCTTTCAAACTTCTTTCCGTAGCTACACACACGCCCACATACACACATGCATGCCCTGATCACACTATATCATGGAAGTTGGATCATGCTATCTAAGCTGTTTTGTAGCTTGTCCTTCCTACTACTATTTCATGGCATTCCTTTCTAGTGAGTAAATAGGTATATATCATCCTTTTTAATGACTTTATAATATTCTATCACATTGCTATATTGTAATTTATTTAATGATCATTTTCTTGGCATTCAGTTTTCAAAGTTTATATTCATAATCATCCTATCCATATGTATCTCTGAACTTGCCTGAATATTTTTCTGATATAAATTGCTAGAAGAAAAATGCAAAGCCAAATATAAACACATTCATAATGCGTTACTTAAGTTACTTAAGATAACTTGCCAATAGTTATTTAAGATTTAAGTTTTGTTGGTTACAAAGGACAGAAAGCATGCTAACTAAAGGAGAAAAGTGAAGTATTAAAAGGATCCAGGTCCAGGCACAGTGGCTCATACATGTAATATCAGCACTTCGGGAGGCTAAGGTAGGAGGATTGCTTGAGCCCAGGAGTTTGAGACCAGCTGAGGCAACATAGTAAGATCCTGTATCTACAGAAAAATCTTTTTAAAAAAATTAACCAGATGTGGTGGTGCATGCCTGTAGTCCCAGCTACCTGGGGGAGTGTGTTAGGAGGATCACTTGGGTCTGAAAGGTCAAGGCTGCAGTGAGCCATTATTCAGCCACTTTACTCAAGCCTGGGCAACAGAAGCAGATCCTGTCTCAAAAAATAAAACAATAAATAATTTTAAAAGGATGCTGAAGTAGCTCATAGATACAAAGAAAGGGCTGAATGCCAATGCAGGGGCTAGGTTCTCACACTCTTTCTAGAGGCATTCCAGAAAGTGATGCTGATCCATCTTCGTCCTATCTCTGTGATTTAAATTCCCAAAAGACAGAATGGGATTGGAAGAGCTTGGTACAAGTGGCCTCTCCCTAGACCAATCATTGCTTCCTGAGCAGTGCAGTGCTGCATTTTGATTGGCCATTTCTAACCATAGCTTGCCGCAAAGAGAAAACTGCATGTCTCCATAACTTGCACATGAAAGAGAAGTCATTAGAGGGGTGCAAATTACTTTGTGTTCAACCTTAAATTAATAGCAACAATAGCTGTAGAGAGTTTTTGAAAAAGTACCTTTCAAGGTGGAATACCTGAAGAGATGCAGAATGACATCAGGATTCCTGGAGACAACAGCAATAATGTGGAACCTGAATTCCAGTGAAAGTGGACATTTCCCAGAGTCATACCTGTCAGAGATTTTCCAAGCCACACTGCATTCTGTGTAGTCTGAGGTTTGTGGTCATGCTTATGTTATATACTGAGAAAACCCTGGGGACTAGAGACAAAGCCCCTCTTACAAACTCTTGCCATAAGAAATCATATTTCTTTCTAGATGGGCTTCGTGCTAGACTTCATAGGGGATACAAATTTGGCACAAGCATTATTCTGGACCTCACTTCCATTATGAATAACCTCTTATTTCATAAGCCTCTATTCATCATTCTTAACCACCTGCAAGTATTTCATTAATTGGATGAAAAAGGCACATCAAATTTTACTAACCTCCCTCCCATACTAAACCTATCATTCTACATCAGTGAATACCAGTGCCACCTACTAAGTAGCATAAGCCCTAGATTTGGCCTTTTCTTCACTTCCACTTCCTGTCTGTCTCTATCTAGATTCTGGTTAACAGTAATCGCTAACACAGTCTTAGCACTTACCATATGCTAGCTACTGTTCTATGCTTGTTATAAACTAGTTTATGACTCACTACATCTTTAGAAAGTACTGTGATTCTCATGCCTGTTATCCTAGCATTTTGGGAGATGGAGGTGGGCCAATCACAGGGCCAGGAGTTCAAGACCAGCCTGACCAACATGGTGAAACCCTGTCTCTACTAAAAATACAAAATTTAGCCAGTCATGGTGGTGCATGCCTGTAGTCCCAGCTACTCAGGAGGCTGAGGCAGGAAAATCACTTGAACCCGGGAGGTGGAGGTTGCAGTAAGCAAGATTGTACCGTTGCACTGCAGCCTGGGCGACAGAATGAGACTCTGTCCCCCTCAAAAATGTGCAATTATTATCTCAGTTGGACAGACAAGAGAACTGAGGCATAGAGAGATTACACAGCATCCCTAGCAACAAAGTTAGTCAGTGGTGTAGCTGGAATGCAGCCTGGGGAACTAGAATCCATGCTTTTAACTGTTGGCATTTATGTCCTAAATATTAGTGCATTTCTCCTCTTTTCTCCCTCTTTTCTTCATTCATGTCCTTACCAAATCTTGCTTGAATTATAACTTTATGTGATCGTTATATGAATTTCCACATGTGATGAAATTTCATAAACCTATAGATGCATAAAGCTGGTAAATCTGAATACAGTCTGAAGTCTAGTTAATAGCGTTGTTCCAGTGTGAGTGGTTTTTACAATACATTATATTTCTGTACGTTGTTACCATTAAAAGAAAGTGGTTTACGAGCATATAGGATTTATTGTATTTTGCTATTTCTTATGAATCTATAATTATTTCAAAATAAAACATTAAAAAAAATTAACGGGCTAATGTAACAGCTTCCGTGGGAGGCTTCCTGTTATTGTCTGTGTGCCCCGCCCACCAGTTCTTTTCCTCATTGCAGCCAGAGGGATTTTGTTTTCTCTCTGTTGTCTGTTTGCAGTTCTTCCACATCCTCTATGGCTCTGAAGGATAAAGTCCACATTTCTTAGTATATTCAAAGGTCTGGCCCCAATCCAGATTCCCACTCCTATCCTTTGCCACTCCCTACCTTCCATATTGTATTTCCATGTGGCATTTTCAGAAGAAATACTTACTCCTCCCTGAATGTGTCACAGACTTACTGCTCTGGGATCTTGCTTCTGCTTTTCTCATGCCTGAGGAGTCTTCCCAGCACCCTCCTTAGCCAACGCTAATCCATCTTTTGAAATAGAGCTCAGCATTGCCTTCTCCGGGACTTTCCTTGTCTGCTCTTCTTCCCGACCTGAGTCGAGTGAGACCTCTCTCAGGTCCCAAAGCATCTGATAGATGTTTCTATCTTGTCATTTCCTAAACTGCCTCATATCCATCCATTTAATCATCCGTTTCCTGACATAGCCACTGAAGACCAAGATAAATCTATCTTGTATATAAAACTTCAGTAATACAGTGGGCCCTAAATAAGTTAATGAAAAATAATAAATGAACTTCTAGAATGACCATTTTCTTTTTTCTGTTTTATTTTTTTTCCTTATTGTTGTTATCTTTAGAATGACCATTTTCTATCTCTTCAAAGGCTTACATTCATATAGCACTTACTCAAACTTCCTTTCCTTCATTACGAAACAATTAATGTGTTTCTATCTTGACCTCCAAAAAGCCACGCTTTAATTTTTTCTTTTTAAATATTTTACGTGATGTTTGAGAGAATTTACAAATGTACAAAAATAATTTCAAGTGCTATCAGTTTACGGAAAAGGAAAAGGTATTTTTTCCTTTTCATAATTGGAAATATTCAATATTCCATTGCTTTGAATATTTCTACAAGGAAATAGATTGTATTTATATCCATTCTATCATTCCAGGCCAGACTGCTTTGTATCTTTCCCTCTCTTACGAATGCTGCCTTTTAGGCTGAACATAGCAGATTGTTTTCAGTTCTTTCAATTTCATTGTAAACTTAAGGTTTTAAATATTTAGAATTTTCAGTTTATTTTTCTATGTTTACAATTTATGGAAATATAAGGTTGCTTCATCCTTCAATATGCTCTAATTCTAATTGTTCAGGTATCATATTCCATAGAATTTCTCCAGGAAAAGCAAACTTAACCAATCTGACGTTTGCATGTTTATTTGATACATAAGGGAAGACTTTTTTTGGTTGGATATGACTAGAAATCACTTACAGTCACTTATTAATGGCTTGAAATCCTTGTGTATACACAAAGAGTAATAACTAAGAGTGAATAAACCTAGCCAGACACATTTTATTCTAAAAGTTTCCCAAACCAGTTTGAGAATGTGGCTGTTTCACGATGTTTTCTGCACGGTTAGATCACCATTTTCCATCATTTTGAAGTCCAGGTGCGGTCGGGGTAATTCAGGACAGATGTTCCGGATGCCTTCACACTGAAATAATTGACAGGTGGGTTGAGAATAGTCTCTTCAAAACTAGGATCACTCATGCGGGAACTCTGAGATGATTTCATGGCATTTGTTTAACACAGGAAGTAATGATTTCTTTAAAGTGGAAGGAGAACAACTTGAGGCAAAGAGTATTGGGTTGAAACTTAGAAACTGCATATTGACGTGAGTTGGCAATTTGATATCTGCAAATGCCTTTTGGTGTTCTCAAGACATTTGAGAAAAAAGTCTATGCTCTTGCACTGGGGTGCCCTTAAAAATAAAATTCGAATGCTAAGTCTTCCAAAAAGTATAAAGGCAGAATTCATCATGTATTCCTAGTAACTCCTGTAGCATTGATAATAAGAATAAACACTACTAGATGCAAGTGCTCTTCCACGTACTTTACATGTATTACCTCATTTAATCATAAAGCAACCTATGAGGTCGGTACAGTATTATTATCATCCCCATTTTTCAGATAAGGAAACTGAGACCCAGAAAGGGTAATTTGCCTGAAGTCACACAACTAGTGACGGCAGGTCTAAACCTTACATTCTCTTCCTTATACGAAACTGTGCTCCAAACGATTCCCAGTTTCTCTCCTCAAAAGGGATAATCAGGCATTTATTTGCCAGCTTTGAAAGGTCAAATCCTGCACTTTTTTAATTTTTAAAATATTCTTAACCAAAAATTTCTGGAAATCTTGAAAACTGTAGTGATCTTGTCAACAGTCCTTGAGTCCAAGGTAAACCAGCTGCTGCCATTATTGAGCTACCAAAAGATAAGGTTGTTTGAGAATTAAAGAACAATTATAGTCATTTCTTTTGGAAAGGTAAAAAAGGCAAAATTTCCTCCCAAGTGTAAAGAGAGCTACTTTATACTCCATATTCCTACCGCACTGAGGACATTCCCACAGATTTATCTGCAAGGCGAAAGAGAGCTCGTTCTTTCCTTAACTTTTAAAAAGGGGTTCAGACATCAAAGTCAAGTTACATCATTATTTTGGTGTCCCACCTTTTCTGATTTTATTTATGGTTTCCCGTTTGTGTCCCCCTCTTAGAGAACCACGGGGAGAATAAATGTCTGGTGAGAACTTCTTCCAATGAAATAAAAATGAGAAAGGAAAGTGTGTTCCTTAATAAAGTTGTTGTCAGAGGGAATTGGGTAGGAAGGCAACATTCCAACATTTTTTTTTTTTGAGACAGAGTTTCACTGTTGTTACCCAGACTGGAGTGCAATGGCACGATCTCGGCTCACCACAACCTCCGCCTCCTGGGTTCAGGCAATTCTCCCGCCTCAGCCTCCCGAGTAGCTGTGACTACAGGCGCACACCACCATGTCCAGCTAATTTTTGTATTTTTAGTAGAGACGGGGTTTCACCTTGTTGACCAGGATGGTCTCGATCTCTTGACCTCGTGATCCACCCGCATCGGCTTCCCAAAGTGCTGGGATTATAGGCATGAGCCACTGCGCCCGGCCATTTAAACATATTTTTCCAGAAACCTAGATAAATTGTGAGAATAGTAGAGTTGTCTCGTGAGGGAAGCCATAAATGCCATGATGTTGAAATAAAGAAAGGACTGAGAACCATTATGAAGGGCACACTCATTGACCTGTACATTACTAGATGAGGCCATGTTTACAGATGTGGATGGCTTCTGTTTCCAGGACACAGTTCTGATGGCAGAGCTCTGGGTTCTGGATGCCTGATAGGTTTCCTACAGACAACTCAGAAGATTAAAATGCCCAGTAACTAGAAAAAATAATTTGTTATAAGTATGACTTTAATCAAGTTGATACTGCCAGTGTGTGGCTTGCAAATTGGGTGGCTTTCCTTTGATGATATTATTTTGGTAATGCTCAGCCAGGATATTTGAGAGTGACTGGAATTGTATTTAGAGCAAAATTTATTTGAAGCCCTTTGTATTTTATATTTTATTTTATTTTGTTCATGGTGACTTGGAAGAGTAGTATTGAATTTTGAAATTATTTAAACCTTAACCAGGATTTACCAAAAAGAGATAAACATGTTTTAAAAATGGCTTGGCCTTGGTATGGGGTATCTGACTAGTTCGTATTGGGTGCTTTCAATGTAAGTCTCATTTATTATATCATATTCCCCCAAATGACACAGTCACAACCTTAAGTGAACACAAGGAATCATCATTTAAAATTTTACCTGGTATTTTTTTTTACATTTTATTTTGAAACAATTTCAGCAGACTCACAACAAAATTGCAATACTAATACAAAGAATCACTGATTACTCTATACTTAGAAACCTCCAAATATTAAACTTAATTATTTTACCTAATTTATTATTCTTCCCCCACCCATTAAATTATAGGCATTCTCCACTGATGCCATATACCACTTTTATGTCAGCTGCTTAAACTGCTTCTAAAAACCTTATTTGCTGTTTAATTCTTGTGGTTTAAAATGTCATCCCAAGAATAAGATAATTTCTCAATTTGTAAAGAACTGAATATAATGTAATTTTGTTATTTACTAATATAACAAATGTAGATTTGTTTTTAAAAGTCGAATAAGAATTTCAGGAGCAGGTCTAGTAAGGAACAGAGGTAGGGAAAAATAAACTTAATTTGTTTCTTTACAATAGTTTTTAGAGATATCTTATTTCAAAGAACAGTGAGCATATTTGTGGTTCATACTCAGCTCAGGGAAGTGAGAGGGAGTAGGAGGTAGGTAATTAAAGAGGCAGAATATAAATCTGACAAGTGTAGGTGAAATCAATACTGATATAGAAAACTAAATAGAGTTTTGATTAATGTAATTATTTCTTGAAATCCGCTTGCAGAATGACTGCCTGTGAAACTAGGACTGAAATATAAAGAACTAACACCACACTCTACCTCCTTTGTTATTTTGTGTGCTCTGATAGTTTCACACAAGCTGTGTGTGTGTGTGTGCGTGCGCACGCACGTGTGTGCATGTCTATGAAATAAACTTTTTCATTATATGGAAAAATTAGGATGTGATAAGACATATCTTCAAATAAGAGCAGTTGTAATATTTGCTGAAGTGTGAAAAGTTAAGTGGACATTTCTATGTGTATAGCTGTATCTTTTCTTAGTTCACTATATTTTGCATTTCTACGACAGGTTGATATGCAGGTTGCTTCATTAATATGAACAGCTTGTTATATATTTTGCTATTGCCAAAGACCAGCAAATGGATTCCATTTATTTAATTGTCATTATTATTTGTTGATAGAATTAAGTACTCAAGAAAATATTTCAATTAGTTTGATATATTGATATACTGGAGCCAATTGTTTGGATCGTGTGGGCTACAGTTTGATCTGTGTTGTTTACTCATATCAGTAGAAGCATCCTTTGATTTTAAAGTGCTCCCTATTAAAAGACAATATAGCAGAAACAGTCATTCATTAAGCATCTACTATGTACCAAAGAGTGTGCCAGGCATGATACATACCTGATTTTATTTAATCCTCAACACAAATTACTAACAAAGACACTATCATAGTATTGTAGTTGAAGTTACTGAGGTTCGTAGAGGTCTTAGAAAGGTCACTGAACTAGTGGGTGACAAATTCACGATTTAAATGAAGTTCTGTCTTATGTCAGGAGCCCATGTCTTTAATGATTTTGTGAAATTGTCTCTCAGGCTAGTTAAAAGAGCATAAATGTATAAAAAACTATCAAGGCCCAACAGGAATCTTTCTAATTAAACTTTATCAATGCATTTCATATCTTGCTAAAACTGGAAGCAGAGTCATAGCCTATGCTTCCATGGTTTGTGTTGGGCACAGGTGCCATTCAAGGTGGGAGTGAAAGTTGGCCCACAGCCTTTTCTATGCTCCTGCCTGGGTCTTTCCTTCTCTACCCACAATGGGTGCCTTTTTCTAATACCAAGCCATCGATATGGAATGAACATAAGCACTCATAGAGTTCACCCAAATTCCTTCTCTTATTTTTAGAACTGTATTAGAATACCTCTTGTAACTCAATTTAACATTTTAAACTGACAAACTATTTTTATAAGTCTCAGATCACATTGTTGTCAGAAACTTTTAAGACTGAATTTCAGTGATAACATTAGTCTGTCCTCAGCTAATCAGAAGTACTGCCAGAATTTACCGTTGCTCAATTCATGCTTTAATTTATATCCTCACCTCAAAGGAAAGCCCAATCCCATGGATGAATCTTCATGGTCACACATATCGCTACAAAAAATTATTCCAAGTCTAAAGACAATTGTTTTATAACATCTGCATTTCAAGAAAGCCTCTGCAATCCATCTACTGGCCCCTTGTGTTATCCGAAATGCATTGAATACATTTGAATTTCTAGTCAAATGCAATTTGAAAGTGCAATTTGAAAACACAATATGGAATGCATATTGAATTCCTTCAGTGTCTGTGAATAATGATTACTCACAACTAGGTTTTTAGATTAGATTTGAAACAGAAACAAACAAAAAAAACTTAGGACTTAATATAAAATAACTTATATCCCTATACATTTCAGTAAGATTTAAGCAAATTTGAAAACCAATATTTAACGTGTTTTCTCCACAGCACACAAAAGTGAGTGACTTATTTTCTTCAGTTATAGAGCACTTAAACCCATGGTAGAGAAATTAAAATTTACACTTGGGGAAGAGCAGCCAGAGAAGAAAGGGGAGGAGTTCATGAGCACACACTGTTGTAGCCCTGAGCTAGTAAGAAAATAGAGAAAAAACATAATTTTAAAAACATATAAATTTTTTTGTTTTCTCCTCCCAGTCTCTTCCTCCTTCTCCCATTCTACTGTGGTATTTATTCATTTGCTTTATATTCATTGAGCATCTATTGTATGGTGTGTGTGTGTGTGTGTGTGTGTGTGTGTGTGTGTGTGTGTTTTGAGACCGAGTCTCACCCTGTCACCCAGGCTGGAGTACAGTGGCATGATCTCAGCTCACTGCAATCTTCACTTCCCAGATTCAAGCAGTTCTCCTGTCTCAGCCTCCCAAGTAGGTAGGACTACAGGTGCATGCCACCATGCCCGGCTAATTTTTGTATTCTTAGTAGAGACAAGGGTTCACTATATTGGTCAGGCTGGTCTCGAACACCTGACCTCAGGTGATCCACCCACCTCAGCCTCCCAAAGTACTGGGATTACAGGTGTGAGCCACCAGGTCTGGCCTAGCATCTGTTGTGTTTTAATCAGTGGGGATAAAGCAATGAACAAACCTCATGAAGTATATAGACCACTGGGGAGGAAACAGACAGTGAACAAATAATTAGAAAAATACATCATTATTTCAATCTTTACTAATAAAGAAAGTATGAGATGTGTGACAGAACTATAGACTGATAACAGTCCTCAACTCATCAGAGGCCTCCTTCCCTCTTATCGATCCATAGTCTTTGGATTATTGACAATGACGTTTCAGGAATTATGTGAAAATATTATTTGTGAGTATACAAAACTGCATAGGAAATTAGAAAGTTGAAATACATTTGTAGGCATCAGAATACACTCTTCATTTAAGTAAACTGTAAAATGAGGACAGAGAAGGGCACTGGCTAAAATTACTAGGTATAAGTTGGGATCAAGGTTGTGCCTAGAGCATCAGTACTAAAGACAAGGAGCTGAGTTCTCAGAGCTGTGTAGGGAGACCCAGCAGGCAGCAGAGACTGATAACTGCCCAGGCGAAGTGGTTTCATGGATAGTTTCTCCACTGGGGTTTCATTCTGAAGAGCGCCTTCCTCCTTTTATCCCCACTAGCCTAGCTAGTGAGATGTGTGGGCTCATGGGCAGCCAACTCTATGCTTTCAGCATTTGCCTTTTTTCAGTTCCTGTTTCCTTGATCTTATTCTCTAGGTAACTAGAGCTGGAAAGAAGGAAAATGAAGATTGAAAGAATCTAAGTGTTCCTGCTCTTATTCTCAGTTCCTACCAGCCTTGGGACAAAACTCTTCATTACTAAGGGAAAAACTATAAACGTTAACTAACGCTTTAGAAATTCAAACCTAAAACACATAGCTCTATGAAAACTTGCCTCACGCAGTCTGGGAGGTCAGGATGAAATCGTATTAGGCAGAAACTTGAGAGTAAGTGAGAGTAAGACAGGTGAAGGTGAGGAGAGCATTTCAGGCAGAGGGAATCGATTTGTGAACAGCCGTCTTAAGCAGTGGGAAGCATATTATATTTATTAGAGAAACTGAAGGGGAATGTGTCTGGAGCACAATGTGGGTGAAGAGAGAGTGACGCAAGATGAGGACCGTGGACTTAGGCAGAAGTTGGAATCTGCCGGTCCTGAAGGGCAGCCTCATGCAGATGTACTACATTCCACAGTGATGAGAAGCTCTTCAGAGTTTTTATTAAAAGAGTTCAGAAGATGAAGGAATCAATCCAATTCAAGCAAAGTAGGAGATTCATGCATCCCATTTTCATGCAAAAGAAATGTTGGCATCCAAATTAATGTTCTGGCATCTTTAGCAGTTGAACTTCCTACACGCACAGTGCAGATCAATCCTAGTGTCCCAGGTACCCCGTCTCTTCAGTATTCATCCACAATTCTTAGTATTCCTGGAAGAGGGTTTTCAATCCACTGACAAAATGACAAGAAGCAGTAACTCATGTTTCACATTATTCATGTTTCATGAATAATTGGGTGAGATACCTAGTAATTTCCTCCAAAATAATGATGTGCTTATTTTTTTGTGGAACGAAATGTAAAATTTAATTAGAATTTCAAAATCAGAGTCTACTTAGAGAAAGCTCTTCAATGGTTATTCCAAATCCAATTTGTAAAATACAAATATAAATTGTCTTCTAGATGTAAGTGCTTTTCAATCAAAATATATAATGAACTTGGCTGAGGTTATTTCAGGATATCAGCATGAACATAATATGTGGAAATGCATGAAAATGGCCACGAGAAGAGTAGGGTTAAACAATGAAAACTTGTAACGCAAGGTGGGTTGTCGGGGCTTAGCTTAACATTCATAATATTTCTCAGTGTTCAGACAACAAGGTTATTGAATATGAAAGCTATTTCACTTAACTCTTCAAGTTTAGGTTAAAGAAATTGATGGAAATCACCCATTTGCTAATTTCCTATAAAAGTGCATATTAACATTCTGAATACCTATTCTCAGACATAGGTATGTGGCCAGGACCTAGAACATCAGCAGAAGTAATGCCAAATCTGGGTATGTACTCCCAATGTGACTAGTCTGTAAATCTTTTCAATGATTCAAGTTTGCAAGTGCTTTTTTAAGAAGTACTGTTAACGCAGGCCTAAGACCAGCCTTTGTGCTATGGGAGGAGAAAAGATGCAGAAAATATTGTCCTTGCTTTCCAGGAGCTTACACTAGTTGAACATACTGCTTGGGGAAAGAGGCCATGGGGTAGGAAGAAAACCAAAGTTTTGAAATTGTATCCCATCTAGACCATGATAAGCAAAATTTTATGTAATCCCAGCACTTTGGGAGGCCGAGGCGGGTGGATCATGAGGTCAAGAGATCGAGACCATCCTGGTCAACATGGTGAAACCCCGTCTCTACTAAAAATACAAAAAAATTAGCTGGGCATCATGGCGCATGCCTGTGATTCCAGCTACTCAGGAGGCTGAGGCAGGAGAATTGTCTGAACCCAGGAGGCAGAGGTTGCGGTGAGTTGAGATCGCGCCATTGCACTCCAGCCTGGGCAACAAGAGCGAAACTCCGTCTCAAAAACAAAGAAAAATTTTAAATTAAAGACCAAAATTTTATCAACAATACTAGAACCTTGCATTTAACTAGTACTTTGTAATTATTTTATTTGGCAATTAGTTATTGAGCATTGATTGACAGTACTTTAAATGTATTACCTCATATCTCAGTACAGTGACTAAATGCAGTGTCACACCCAGGAAGCAGCAGCATGGAGTTAAAACATTTCTACCCACCTCCAAAGTCTTTCCCTGCCAGAGTGGCCATTTATTGTATTGTCTGGTCCCAACCACTAATTCCCTTCTTTTGGGGTAGCTGGTTCCCTCTCCAACACTGCGGGGTTCTGAAAGGGGTTTCCAATTCTAAAACTACAGACCCCTGGTCACACGTTTAGGTACATGACCCAGCCGGAATAGGTCATCGTAACCATTCCCATTATTGTTCAGGAGTAGGTGTGCAAGCAAACCACAACAATAATAGCCATTTCCTTAGTAATGTCTCTGAGAAGGCAGGAAGGAGTTACATTTACCTACATGGTGTGACACCAAAGCTGCCCATGGTAATGGATTTAGACAGATGGGAAAATGTGGAGAGGAGAATGAACTTAACATGTAATGAGAAACAAAAAGACGGAGATGAGAGGAAAGGGAAGGTGGAAAGAGGGGTGAAAGAGGGGAAGAAAGGGTGTTAGCAAACTGACGGTGTGGATCCATTGGAACTAGTTGTTTCTGGAACTAATTCTTTCTACTCCTCATGATTTGCTTATGGGAATTAACACATTCCTGTTTTTGCTTAAACTAATTTACATTGCACTTCCTAGTTCATATCCTGTTGGGAATCAGTATGTAAAATGGACAGCCAGGCTACCGCCCCCAGCCTGGGTTTGAATCCAGACCTACACCTCTATTAGTTGATTACCTTTGGAGAATTCCATCACTTCTCGGAACCTCATTTCTTCCTCATCTGTAAAGTGGTGTTAAAGTGTTTCTGTCCAGCATTACTGAAAGAATCACACAATGTAATGAACATGATATAGTTGATAAGGTGCCTACCAGTAAAAAGAAAAAGAATTAAAGTGATCTTTCTTTCTTCACCACCCTACTGTCCGTTCTGATTTCTACGTCCCTCAAAGCTTTCCATCACCCTTTCAGCTGGCATTTTTGAGAAATGTGTGTCCAGCTGGAGCTTGCAGAGTGGCTTCAGAAGTTTCTGTTGTAAGGAAGATGTGATCTGAGCAATAGCACAGCCTTGTCTCTCCACTCCTGGTTGTGTTTACAAAGCTACCGGACTATTTTGACATGTGGCAGGTGTCACTAATTTTCTTTTCCATTTAAAAATGTCATTTGGTCAAAGACAGTGCTAGAAGTTAGTCTAAAGGGTGTCATGTGCAGGTCATATCGCAGCCAGGAAGAAACGCTTTGTAGGTTATCCACATCTTCCGCTGTCCATTTCCACATGCAATTCTGGTCACCGGCTTTTCCAAAGCTAAAATCTGAGATGTGGCTGATGGATTTTGAGACCAGGATCACCCCAGGGAGAACGAGGTCCTATGACTAATTTACCTGATTTTGAGGCTTTGAAGGCCTGTTTGAGATCCATTCCAGACATTCCAGAGAACTTTGTACCAGAACGTGATGCACAGTCCAGCTTACCACTGATACAGGCCGAGCACCCTTTAGGGCGAGGCGCCTCCCTCTGCCTGCTGTCCTGTCCCTCATCGTCAGAGGACTTGAATTTGGCAGGAGACGGGAGCCCTGTGTCCATGAGGCAAGAGGCTCCACGCTTGGTTCCGACTGACCCGGTGTCGAGATTTCGGACTTGCAGTGCGGCCACCGGGCCCACTTTTATTTTAAAATAAACCGGTTGGAGAGAAGTAGCATCACCTAAGGGGGTCCTGGAAGGGAGGCTGGAGGGCATAGGGTTGGGTGCGGGAACAGCTTTCTCCCAGGGCTGAGAGTCCTGTTGTCCCTGGCCTCTTCCTAGAGGGCCCGTGGACAGGCCAGAGCGCGTGCTCAGTTGGAAACCGGGCTCGTGAGCTGAATGACTTTGCAGCCACACACTCAGCACAGGGGCCGCTCTACCTGGCTGCGCTCTGCGAGGAGCAAGGAGCCACTTCCCATGTGGCTCAGACATCACGTGGGCTCATCAGCCCCAGCGTCCGTGCCAGGTCCAGGTGCCTGCCTCAGGTGTGTGTGTAGGAGACTTTGCTCCCTGGCCTCACCTTGGAGAGGCCCCTGGTGTGGCGTAATGGGGCAGCTGCAGCTGGTCAGCCTCACAGGCGGGAGTCTCTCTACTGAGCCACCATTGTCATCGTTGGGTTCGGAGCTTGCTGTGGCTCCTTAGTGACTGGGTATTATTTGTGTGCATGTGTTGGGTGCATGCTTTGGGGTCCCAGCTGCCCCAGACTCATACAAGCAACCCCTTCCCATCCAAAGCCACTCTTTGGTGGAGCATCTCTGGAAGCCAAGGCCCAAGGCAGAATCCAGGAGTCCAAGATCATTTCCACGGAGCTCTTTTTTCTTTTCTGTAGGAACGTTTTTATTTTTAAACTACCACCCACTCTGCTTCTGAAGGCCATGTTTCATTTTTCCTGGATCACTACACTGAAGTATGACAGTTGTGCAGTTCCCAGTCTGGCCTTGTCTTGCTTGGATAAAACGTTGTATGTATTTTGTATGGCATAGATTCCATATTATAATTGTGTTCTATGCAAAATGAAAAAAAATAACGAAATTGTAAATTTTATTGTTTTAACACATATGCATGTTTAGTGATGTTTACCTTTTGAGATGAAATTTTATTATCAAAAACAAGTTTCTGTTCCAGTGGTGGGAGTGTAGCTTTCCTTAATTCAAACCAAAAGTGGCGGTGGTCAGCTGTATACCTAAAACCACTCCATGGTATCTCCTCCACTCTGTATTTCCTATCTGCCTCCATTCTCTGATGCTCCATGAACATTTCACCAGAAACTCAACCAGGGAAGCAAGCTGAGCATAAGAACTATTTCTGACAATAGAAATTAACTACAACATAACATAGTTGGAAGAAGCCTTAGAGAAAATATTGACAACCAAATTATTTTACAACTGAAGAAGAAAAAGCAAGAAATAAGGAGAAAAGTATTGAGCTGAAACCTGATACACATTTCTTGATTCGAATTATGATTACTTCTAGATGTAAATGTTATTTCCGAATTTGGTAGGTAAGGAAACCGAAGGTCAGAAGAGTCACGTGCCCAAGAAAACATGGTTAATAAATGCAGGAAGTGGCAGTGTGACTTTCTCCAGAGACCATATCCTTCCACTGTGGAGGGTATTTACCCCCAGTAACAAATCAGCAGACAAGTAGGAATAAGCCAGCATTGGTGATAAGTCTTAAGAAAAGAGATTACGCTAACAAAAGGACTTCTTGGGAAGAAAAGAATTTTCAGGATAAGAATGAAATCTGCGATTGCATTTGGGGTACATTCCTTAGGTAAAAGGGTTGAATTCTACGTTTATTGGCTTCCCCTCTGTTTTAACACCATAATTTTATAAAATAAGATCTAGTGAAATTTAAGAAATACCAGTCTTTCCATCTTGCTTTTAAAGCCTACAGAATTGTGGCTGGATCTTTCAACGGAGCCAAATGAAATGCTGCCACATGGAAAATGTAAAGCCTCCTAGAAATGGGAAAGGTCGGTTCTCATTTCACTTTCTGAGGCATTCAGTCACTTTCCAATTTAGATTTTTTTTTTTTTTAAATCAGTGGTGTCCTATTGTAACACCAGCACCTGTGAAAAGAATTCATTCATGCTGGCAATTAGAGTGGGAATTTGGGGAAGTGGGGATTTTTAAAAGCAGAGAACTAGAATTTAATCTTTTAGTTTTTTCTCTTTCTCCTTTCTCTTTCTCTATCCTCTCTCTCTCTTCTCCCTCTTCCTACCCCACCTTCTCTTCACCAGTTCCATCTCCCACCACACCCACACTCCTTCATGGTTTTCTATCAATAACTAACAACGTTTGGTTCTGCAAATTCCTCAACACACACATCTCAATATTTTTCTTGGAATCTATTTTTCAGCTTCTTACAGTTTGCAGATAGTAATTTTCTATATGTAAACCTGTAAGTAAAATTATGCACTTATCCTAAGCCACAATTTCATCTTGCTGTGCAAGTTGAAATGACCTGTCCATTTATTTAATCTTATTAACAGCAACTATAATTGTCATCATTTAGATGCCTTTAGAACATAGCATTTTATTCATGTATTTTTGAAACAAGCTTTTTATTTATTTATTTTTAATTGGCATAGAGCTTTAGAAGCTTTGAATCGGAAGTTAGATTTTTCTGGGCTCGAATTCTAACCTTCTGATATCCAGCCATGAGTTCTTAGACTAATTGCCTTAATAATTAGTTTCCCTCATCTGTAAATCAGGATTATATGATATCTATGTAATAGACTATTGGGAGAGTTAAATGAAGCTATGAATAGACAACGCATAGCAAAATGGCTGGGATATAGTATATGTTCAGTAAGAGTAAGCTATCCTCCCTCATTTTCTTCTCCATCATCATTATAATGTGGGATAGTGATAAAATAGACTTATAAAATAAAAGAATGATATATACTGTCTTAGTTTGTTCATGCTTCTATAACAAAATACCTGATACTGAGTAATTTATACACAACAGAAATCTATGTCTCACAGTTCTGGAGACTGAGATGTCCAAGATCAAGGCATTAGCATGTTTGCTGTTTGGTGAGTGCTAGTCTCTGCTTCAAGATGGCACCCCGTTGCTGCATGCACACATGGTGGAAGGTGGAAGGGCTAAAAAAGGGGTGCATTTTGGGTGAAGCTTCTTTTGTAAGGCATTAATACCATTCAAGAGGGCAGATCCCCCATGATGTAATCACCTTCTAAAGGTGTCACCTCTTAATACTATCACATTGGTGGTTAAGTTTCAACATGAATTTAGAGGGAACACAGTCAAATAGTAGCATGTACAAATTATTCTAAGAAAAGTTTTCCAATATTGACTTTTCCTATAATTTAAAGCAGTCACAGGTATCTGTGCCACTGTAGAAAACATAGGGCTGCAAATGAGCACCCAGTACTTCTGATGTAACCGATGTTACAGTGAAAACTTTATCATGACAGAGACATAGTTACTCTGTGGATGTACTATGCCTTTTGGAAATGGAGTATGTTAAACAATGTCACAATAGCTGAGCTGAAGCACTCACTGGATATTAGAACAATGTCACAATGTCACAATAACTGAGCTGAAGCACTCACTGGATATTCGAACAGAACACATCTACATTGTAAGCTCAACTTTGAGTTGTAACTTCTTCAGCTGTTGCAGCTGGAGCAAAAATTCATTTTGCTCAAACACCAACTCATTAAATTATAGGCTGCAGAAACATTGGGAAAGGATGGGAGCCTCTTTTGTAGAGCACAATGTGTATAAAAGCCTTGAGTAAGACTGAGATTTTATGATCCCATTGAAGTCATTGAACATATATTTTCTGAGTATCTGCTATATTCCAGAAGTGTGCCTGGTTCCATAGAGGCAGTGAAGCCCAAAACTGTCCCAGGACTCAAAAAGTTTCCAGTTGTGACCAGGGTAGAAGGGGAGATGGCCTTAACAAAGAAGGTACGAGTCAGTGTTTGCTGCAGTAAGGCTGGGCAGCAAATATTCCAAAATTGGTGACTGAAAACGAGCTAAATGATATTGTAACCCAAGTTTCTCAGCTCAACAAAAGTTCATCAATACCACCTTAAAAAGCCTATTTAGACATTTTCTTTAAGTTTCTCTCATTCAAAATGAAATTGAAATGCCTCAGATAATTACCCGTCTGTTTACATGCTATATGTATATCTGTGCTTTATACTTTAAAAACTAAGATTTGTTTTGCCTTTGAAAAGCCAGTTTTCACCGCTTTTGGGGCAACATTCTCCATTAATAATGCATGATCGGACCTACTCTTGAGGGTTCAGGAAAAGAAGCTTTAATACTTGGCCTGCACCTTGGAGGTAGCAGGAGTTTTCCAAACAAACAAGAAAGGAAGTATATTCTAACCATTAGGAATAGCAATGGCTCTAATGGGTAAAAGAACCTTCTGCACTTTGGAAACTGCCAGGGTGGTTGGAATGCCAGGCTAAAGTAAGGGTGTGGTATGAGAGAAAGCTGGAGAGGTAGGCATATTATGAATCAGAGTCATGGTGAGCACCTCGCCATAAAATCAACATTTCCCAGATTTTTCTCAGCCTTATTTGTCTGCTTATATTCTAGGCATGGAAACAACTTTGCTTCTGAGGACAACTGTATCTTACTTTAGCCTTCAAAATACTCCCACAATTGAAGGGGAGGGCTCCTTGTAGCAACAGTGCTAGCAACTGGGGTGTGAAAACTGCTATTCTCCTTCTGAATGGGTCAGCTGGGAAATCAAGGGAAATGAATCATTGAAAACAGCTGTGTGGGTTGAATATGGCTTGGCAGATGGCCATTGTTTGCCAGTAAATGTAGCAGCAGAAATCAACCTGTACTGAATGCTACTCGTACATTTGGCTCGACCAATTTCTTAGAAGCTGATTTAAAGATTCTTCTCAAATTTACCATTAACAAGAAAGCCTGTGCCATAGGAAGAAATATTTGGATTGCCCATCAGTTTGCAACTGATTTATGTCAACTCTTCTATCTTCCACTTCGGCAGCTTTAGCAAGCAAAAACAAAACAAAATAAATGAGGCCGTGAAGTAAGACACACATTCTCTTTTGCCAAATTGTTAGTATTTTCATAATTTCTAAACCAAAATTTGGTCACTGTGATGTGACCAACATGAACCTCCCTAGGCATGGAAAATGAGCACCATTTGAAACTAGGACTGCTTTTAAAAAATATGAATATAAAATTACCAAATTTTAGGCTAATTTTGGACTTAGTAAAAACAATCATGTTATGAAATACAAAAATAATTCGTCGACCTGCAACTAATTAGTTTATTTCCGATTTCACTGAGACATTTTAACCTCAACAAATGGCAGAAATCCTTCTTTCAACTGAATGTTTGCAAAATTAAATTCGAGAACCCCTCTTTAACTTTGACTCCCATAACCCAATATGCGTTAGGTATGTGATATGCCTCAAGTCGTCCATATTTTTGTAACATATGGAGAAACGGGAAGCCCTGAACAGTCAAATGCAGGCCCTTATGCAGACATAATGTAATTGTGCTCAGACAGGGTATTCATTCTTCTGGGTTTTATTAGATGCACTCTAATTAATTAAAGAATGACAGATGTTACTGCTGAATTCTTTGTCCTTCGAGTTAAGGCACCATTTTCAGGGCGTGATACCATCTTAATGAAAATGATCCATTAATACCACGTTAAACAGAGACAAATAATAAAAATAAAGTTTAACAGAAAGAAATGAGCCTAGCTATAAATCACAGGTGAGACTAAGCCCAATCTAATTTGCAGTGCAGCAGTTTCCCCATTTCAGATGTCCTACTCTAGAAGTAGCTCCGGCTTTCCCATTATAAGCACCCTGTCCACCACCACCAGCCTTCTTGGGTATCAGCACTGGAGATTTCTCCTCCTGACTATCAATGCTCTGAGACACTGAGAACCTTCCATTCAGCACGAGGTCAGCTAACTTTGAGTCTTCATCAGCTTGCTGGAGACACTGAATGCATTGAAGATATTTTAAAAAGAGAATACAGAATCATGGGGACCAGAGAGCTAGGCTGATCTGTATCACTGTTCTTTCCCTCAGGAGAGATGAAGTCACACAGTGACTACATTGAATAAAGAATCAATTCAATATCTACTGAATTCTGAAAATTAAGACATCTGCTTTGTATTGTACCATTTTGTTCATGTGGGATTTCTTCATTCTTGGCTCATTTTTATCAAGAACAGAGATGAATTATGAAGAAGCGAATGCATATTTGAACTCTAAGACATTTCCAAAGCCAGGGGAACAGCTCTAGCTATGTCTTTGTGGTCATATTTTTTGTAAAATTTCAAAATTAGTGTATTTTAACTACAGGTGAATCACTTTCTTTTTCTACTCTGACACCCCTCTATTATACTGTCCCTAGTATCAAGTGTCCCCAGAGTACCCACAGAGATTTTCAGGTTTCAGCTAAGAGGAAATTTGGTAAAGCATCAATATAGTTGCTGAACGTAGTTGTGCTTATTTATTGCTAGTCGTCCTATTTTAAGAATGGCTCTAGAAGTCCTCCCCGCAGTTAAACCATGAGATACAGCCCAACTAATGCTTCCATGGAGTAATCATGTAAGACTTGGGAAGGACCTTGAACCACAGGCACCCAGATAAAATAAATACATATTGCTGCCCCACAGATCCTGAGATAATAAATAATAAATGTTTTTTGTCTTGAGTAGCTAAGTTGTAGAGTAGTTTGTTATATGCCAGTATATAATTAATACATGGGGAAGAGAAACAATAATTTAATCAACCTGTTAAATTCTTCCTCTCAGAAAACATGAAGGCAGTAATACCTTATAAAATGAAATATCATTTTATAATAATATTGAAAATCCATTTTCTTATTTCTTTTTATGTTCTACTAAGTGGTTCCAGGGATACTCATGAGTTCACCTAATTTTCACAATGGTGGTCCTTGGTGGTTGAGAAACAATTTATAACATCGAATAATTTATATCAATATTATTCTAAAATCTATATGTATGTAAGTTTAAATGAAACATACATGAAATATGTAATCCTTTTTCATTGAAATTTAGACAGATATTAAAAGCTAAAATTATGGATGGTTTTATTTTTAAAATCTATTTAAAAATTACATTTTCATTAAAACATTTAAAATTCAGCTGTAAATAAATTTTAGTGTAAAATATTGATATTCACTAATTATAGTTACCTTTTATTTTTTAACTTATGTAAATTCAAGAACTTTGGAATACATTATTTTAAGCATATGTCAAATAATTTTATTTTTAAAGATTTTGCATTAGTTTTAATTTGCTTTTTTGATTAGTTTAATATTACATATATTTTAATTTTTAGTCCCTTAGTTGATCAGAGCAAAATTATGTCAAATATTATTTAGATGGAGATTTTTCTGAAATGAAGAAAAATAGAATACATTTTATAAAATAAACATATAAAGTGTTATTAATAATGTATGTCTCTGATTATTCTTTAAACATGGCTGGTCCATCCACAAAACACTTAGAAACACACACTGATAATGAAATTTAATAATATTTATTATTATGTGTCATATAAAAGCCATAACTTTGTACGTAATTTTCAAGTTTGTCATTATGAAGATATATTTCAAGAAGATGTAATATATTTTAATTAACAGTTTATTTTAACTTATAATTTTAAAATATTTAAATTTATGGTATGTGGACCCTATTAGTATTCTTGTCCATACACTTACAAATATTAGAGGCAGGTGTACCTTTCTTGACAATTCCACTGAAAAATTTCAACAGCACTCATGCCCTCTGTATCAACTTCCTCTTCTTAGATTTACTTTTCTTTAAAGTTCTTATCAATATTTCACAAGATATACATTTTGGTTTTTAATTTATTACCTTATTTTCTTTGCTAAAACGTAAGCTTAATAACACAGCAGAGATTTTTGGACTTTTCATTCACTGCTATAGTCTCAGTGCCTACAACAAAACATGGCACATGCTTGGTGTGCTTAATAAATTCATTTATTCATTCATCCTTCAGTCAAAAAAATGTTTATTGAGTACCTTTTATGTTCCAAACACTATTGAAATCTATTGGTACTTAAAAAGTAAAGATAGAAAAAGGAAATGAGAATATTTTTAATTGGAGAAAGAAATTAATGAGGTGATCTCACCCCATATCTATGCAGATTTCTTAAAGGGGAGCAGAAGAGTACAAACCAGGAACCACTCCCACCTCCCACCAGGGGATTCCATTCAACCACTGCTGTCAACCCCCAAATTACATTATTTCTTTGTCAACCATTCTAGAATACAAGAAGTGACTCACAAATTCTTTAATCCCTGTTGGCTCCAAATTCACATATTTAGATGTTGCCTCAGGAATCATCCCAGAATAAAGTTGGATTTGAATGAATGTTAAAAAGTATGTCTCATTGTGTCAGAACTACAAAGGCTTTTATGTTTTTAAATTCTTTTTCCTCCTACAAAGGGATTTTGCACACATACAGCAGACATCAAAGGCTATTTGTAATTAAGCAAGGTCTTGAAAGGCTACTAATGTACTTTAATCTATTGGAATAAAAACTGAGCTCAGCTCTGAGGCTAAGTACGGTATTATTTACCATTGCCTCTTTTTACAAGCAGTGCTATCCTTGTAAAGAACAAACATAAACTAGGAATCTGAGTTCCACTTTCTGCTCTGCCACTATTAGCCATATGACCTAGGGAAAGTTACGAGAGATTATGTATACAAATTGACTGGCTCTATCAATGGTAGAGAATGTTCATGAGCCTTCAATATTGAAATAAAATTTTCACAATCTATATACAATTTATATTGAATGTATAATATACTCAATATATTTATAATTCTATATATTCAATATATTATATATGCCTTTTTATAGGATTTTTATAGAGAGAAAGGAAAGAAAATATATAAATAAAGCAATGTCTGCTTAAAATATAAAATTCGATTATGTAATCTATATGGATTAACAGCAAATCAAATAGATGAGAGGGAAAAGCTAATCTGATTCTGAATTTAATTGGCCATTCAGTTTAGTCAAATATCAGTTGACCCCAATTGGGGAAACAAGAGAGCATCTGCTAGGAGGTCTGCTGGATTCCCTGATTGCCAATAAGTGCAGGCAATAGTCTCTGCCTAAGGATGGATATATGCACAAAGAGGGAATCTGGGAGTGTGATGGTTAATTCAATGTCCGGATGAATGTGCAAGAGTTTTCAACTCATATTGCTTCTAACAGCAAGAAACAAAAAGATAAACTAAATTCCTGTCAATAAAATGTGATATATTCACAGAAGGTGGCCATTAAGAATAATATGGTAGAAATAAATGTGCTGACAGGGAAAGATGCTTATGACATGTTGAAGGAAAAATTAAAATTTACAGGGATATAGTTGATATAATCCTATTTGTACCAGATAAAGCATGATATGTTAATACGTTACAGGAAAGAGGTCCTGATCAAGACCCCAAGAGAGGCTTATTGAATCTCACACATGTAAGAATTCAGGGTGAGTCTGCAGTGAAAAGTGAAAGCAAGTTTATTAAAAAAGTAAACTTGGCGTGATTCCCCTAACACGACATAGCTGATTAACCCTTTCTTGGTAACAGTGTGTGACCATTTAGGGATTCTCCTGGCAGTCTGATTATTGGAGCTATTCAATCCTGGCTGTATAATAATTATCCCTTAGCTCGAGTTCTTGCTGAATAGTTTAAAATATTCGTGCATGCCTCATTCCTTGAATCAGCCAGCAAATATTTATTAAATACCAACCATGTTTATTTTTATTTTATTAATAATAAAAATTATTAGTAAACATATTGATAATATTATAATTATCACTTTTGTTAAGTACTAAACACCAAGCATTTATTAAACACAAGCTTGGCTGTGTGATAGGCAACAGCCTTATAAGAGATACAAAAAAAAAAAAACCATGGTCCCCTCTGCCATAAGGAGCTAAAAAGGTTATTCTCTGGCCAACAGGTATATGAAAAAATGCTCAAGATCACTAATCATTAGAGAAATGCAAACCAAAACCTCAATGAGATATCATCTTACCCTAGTCAGAATAGCTATTGTTAAAAAGACAAAAAATAACAGATGTTGGAAAGGATTCGGAGAAAATAGAACTACACACTACTGTTAGGAATGTAAATTAATACAGCCTCTATGGAAATCAGTATAAAGAATTCTCAAAGAACTAAAAATGGAACTACTATTCAATTCAACGATCGCACTACTGGGTATCTACCCAATGTAAAAGCAATCGATACATCAAAAATATAGTTGCATTGGGAGGCTGAGGTGGGTGAATCATGAGGTCAAGAGATCGAGACCACCATCCTGGTCAACATGGTGAAACCCCGTCTCTACTAAAAATACAAAAAAATGGCTGGGCAGGGTGGCGCATGCCTGTAATCCCAGCTACTAGGGAGGGTGAGGCAGGAGAATTGCCTGAACCCAGGAGGCAGAGGTTGCGGCGAGCTGAGATTGCGCCATTGCACTCCAGCCTGGGTAACAAAAGCGAAACTCCGTCTCAAAAAAAAAAAAAAAAATATATATATATATATATATAGTTGCAGTCATATGTTTATTGCAGCACTGTTTATGATAGCAAAGTTATGGAATCAACCTAAGTGTTCATCAATGGATATTTGGAATAAAAAAGCAGGATATGTATACACAACTGGATACTACTCAGGCATTTAAAAATGAAATCATGCATTGTACAGCAAAACCAATAAAACTGGAAATCATTGTCTTAAGTGAAACAAGCCAGGCACAGAAAGACAAATAGCACATATTCTCACTCACAAGTGGTTGCTAAAAAATGGTTCCCATAGACATAGAGAGTGGAATGATAGATAATGGAGACTGGGAGGTGTAAGGGTAGGGGGCAGATAATGAGAAATTGAACATTGGGTATAATGTATATTACTCAGGTGGTGGATACCCTAAAAGCCCTTACTTGACCAATACAATCTATTCATGTAACAAAATTCCACATGTGCCTCATAAGTATGTACAAATAAATAGAAAAAAACAAAGCATACTCTTTAAACTTTCAGAAAAGTTATTCTTCCATTTTAAAGATGATTACCCTCCAGTGTAGAAAGTTTAGATGACTTACTGATAAACCGCTAAGCACTGATTAGATTCTAGCTCTTCTAATTCTTCTACATCTTGTACCAGATTATTTTCCTATGCATCACATTTAAATAAAACAAACAAAACCAAGTTAAAACTCAAGTAGGCATTTTTCTCCTATAGTAAATTGGAACAAATTAGGAAAATAAGAAGAGAGAGAATTACCATCCATAAGTTCATCACCCTAAGCTAACACAGTTAAAAATGCAGCACACATTATGACAGAAATGTTTCAGTACTTAGATATAGGCAGTATACTTTTATAAAAGTCAAACAAGCATACAGCTAATTAATATAAAACATCCCATAAAATATATTCCAATAATTCACTCTTCTTGTTATGTCTTTATCATAGATAATCCACTGAATCATGAAAACCTACGGAATTATTAATAGTGCAATAAGCAATGATATTTAATGTCTATTTCCCATGGGATTTCATATATAAGCTATTGCATGTATCATCACAATACTCATATTTTTACCAGAAAATGACACAGATAAGCGTCACCTGTAAGAAAGACAGTATTTTCATGGCAATTGGCATTTAGGTTTTTCTCTATATTCTTTATGCTAATTAGGTCATGACATCTTTATTCTTTACAAAAATCTACTTATTTTGTAAAACAGAAGCAATAATAATTTCAAAAATCTAATAGGCCTCTTGCCATCTCCTTTCATCTAGCATTTCCTCAGTGCTACCGATTGAAAAACAGTTTGCCTCAAATTAAATAATAAAAGCCACAACTCCACTATATAGGAGTATGTAAAATGTGTAGTTATGTCTTTAAATGGCATCAGTATATAGTATGTGTTTTTATAAGAAGTTTCTTAAAGAAAAAAGTAAGGTTTTCTATGAAGTTGAAAGATGACTAGTAAGCAGCATACACACTTGCATAAATACATGTCAAATTTCAGTTGAAGGTCATTTAAGCCTTTAGTACATAGACACAACTGGGTCAATATCTCTTTATTTCTCTGGGTATGGAGGTACTGCATCCTATGGCATCTCGTGGTGGAGCTTATGGTTTCAGAGCCACTATAGCTTCCCAGGTCTGTGAGCCTTGTCTGCTGTCTCTATCCTTCCCGACGTCCATCTTGGCTTGAATCTCAGTTCATTTCTTTACTTTCCATTTCCACAACACACACACACACACACACACACACACACCCCAAACTCACTGAGAATCATGGACTTTCCTTAACTGAGGAGAGCATAGTTTAGGCCACAAGAATAGGGATTTACTTTTTAGAATCAAAAACAGCTTCTCAATAAACAAGTAGGTATCACCCTTTCACAGTGGAATTTTACCGTCCGCACAGAGCCCCCACCTCTCTTCCCTGGTCTGACTCCTCTTCTTCTGTTCTTCTTAGCCATGCTTCTTAATCCTTCTCTTCTGCATTGTCCAGGGGTTCAAACTGTATCTTCTATTACGTAGAGCAACTTCATCCCATTTCACCTTGTAGTTTTGTTACCTGGTCAACCCTGTACCTATCAAGGAGTGTCCTGTTTCTCTCGGGTTTATTAAAGCATTTTCTCAGATGAAGATAATTCTCTCCCAAGAGACTTCTGTTGTACACTGTTAAAAAAATCTCTCTGCACAGGTTATATTCCTTCTTTATTCAAAGATGCATGCCTTTTTCCTATATTTTAGCATTTCTGAAATCCTGGTGAGTATGTGTATATAATAATAGTGAACTCTTTTGACGGTCAAGGGAATCTGGGTTTGAGTAGCTGAAAGGTGGTGATGATGACTCAAATAACATTTTTCCAAAAAAAGAAAAACTTTGCTTCTGTCTTCTCTGCATTAAATGGCCAATGTGTTTGTAACTGAGCCAGTTAGTTTTCCTCTGTCCTAAGAGGGTAGTTGGTTCTTATTTTAGAGGGTTGTTAATCCCAGTTTTGTCATCTATGGGGTCTTCAATTCTGATGAATCTTATAACATAGGGCCATTGCATTTGCACATACTCAGATACTGTGATTTAATGAAGACATGAGACCACATAGACTACAGGTTCAGACTTCCTGCTGGCTAATAATGTAGGTTTTGACACTCACCTCAAGTTGGCAGTTTCAAGGAAGAAAAGTCATTCTGTGAATGAACTGCAGGGCAGCAAAGCTTCTGTAGAAGAGCCATAAAATTAAGAGTGCAGAAACTCCTTTTGAAAATGTCAAAACAGAATTCGCAATTTAAGCATTTCTAGAGTTGCTGCAAAGAGATCTTGAATCGTTATTGCCAGAAGTGGCTACCAGGCAGTGATACTAACTGTAAGACAGAAAGCAAGTAATCAGATGACCATTTGGATGAAGGAAAACAGAGATGCATTCTGTAAGAAATGTTTGTAAATGATGAGAAAGAAATGTGCTATATTCTGTGAGCTAAAGGTGAAGGCGCTGACCTATAAACCCATTGCAGCAGACGCTGCCATTACTCCATCTGTTTCCCTTGGACCTGTTGGTGTGCTCATGCTGACATCCATCAGCCAGAGTCTGCATCTTTGTGCATGAAGACTTATTTTCTCAGACTCACAGAAGATTTATCTTCCTAGAAGCGTGAGTCACAGGCCAGAAATCCAGGTAATTAACCGTCCCCGGGAGCAGTGCTCAACCATACACTCTCTGGACTATGTATATGAATACCCTAGTTCCTCACCCCTTGGATGGGATAGTTTCAAAGTATTTGTTTTCCTCCACTCTCCTAAAGTTTCTCCATGGAACTAATTTCCCTTTGTCCTTGTGCAAAGCGGCTGAATAATCACCCTTTACTGACAACGTTTCCTTTCCTCTTTCACTTCCTCATTCACCTCCTCTCACTTTCTCATTCACTTACAGTTATGTCTCCAGTCTGCTTTTGGAAACCAAACCGTGGCACCCACGATCGGACTTAAAAATTGTTGGTGCTTTTTCTCTAATCTTGTCTTCTTGTTTTATTTCATTAAGTTGGACTTCGACCTCTGATATCCTTTCTTCTGCTTGAACAATTCGAGTGTTTAAACCTGTACATACTTCTCGGAATTCCTGTATTGTAGTCTTCATTTCCATTAATTCTCTTATATTCCTCTCTAAGTTGTCTATTCTCATTAGGATTTCGTCAAACCTTTTTTCAAAGTTCTTAGTTTCTTTACATTGGGCTACAACATGTTCTTTTAACTCACGGAAATTTTTTTATTATCCATGACGTGAAGCCTGATTCTGTTAATAGGATGCGCTCTTCCTCCATCAAGTCTTGTTCCATTGTTGATGAGGAAGTGTGATCCTCTTTAGAGGGAGAGGGGTTCTGATTTTGAGTATTCTCAGCCTTTTTATGCTGGTTTCTTCCCATCGTTGTAAATTTATCCTCCTGTCGTCTTTGAAATTGCCAGCTTTCAATGCAACAACAAGAGCTAACGATCCTAACACCCAGATACATAGAGACTTAGATTCAATGAGACAGAAAATTAACAAGGATATCAAGGACTCGAACTCAGATCCAGAACAAGTAAACTTAATAAATATTTACAGAGCTCTCCACTTCAAATACATAATATATACATTCTTGTCAATACCACATCACACCTACTCATAGGTTTAAATGAAACATTGATTGGTCATTATCAATACCCATTTTTTTTTCGGAATAAAGCAATATTTTCGTTCACCCTCCCTCTTTCTCTTCCTCTTTCTTCCTCTCCTTTACTCATTTTTTTCTCTTTCTTCCCTAAAAAAAAAAATTGTTGGTGCTTGTACATGCAACACTCTTTTTGAAACAGATGAATGTTAACACTGAGATTCTTTGTTGATGATCTTGGCTGCTAAAAGTGAGTTGTCATTAGTCTTTGTAGTACCCATGTGCAAAACCAGACAGCCACGTTATGATGAAGTCAAGTACAAATTAGTTGATGTCATTTTCTCTTTTTATTCCTGCATTATTTGCATTTGGATTTTGGGTTGGTCTTTGAACGTTGTCAAGAGACCTAAGGGTTTAAAAAATACTCATTTTTAGTTATTTATTTCAATGTCTGTGAATTTACAACTTTGGCAAGTGATTTATGTTTATTTTTTATGGCAGATGTCTATTTTAACGTGAACATTTTAAAATGTTGACACATCTACATTGTGGAGAATGTGATCATTAGCTTGCAACCAAGGTATGAGCTCATATTATTACTTCTCCCTTTGATTAAAAAAAAACCTGAGTTTTTATTATTTCAATCCAAGAATAAGTCAGACATTTGGTTAAAATATTTAAAAGGTAGTAAAATAATAGTATTTTTTAAAACTAAGAAGCTGATATTTCTACAGTGCTCTTATAATCAACAGTGTGTTAAAATAGAGGACATGTGTGCATACATTTTACTAGCAGTTTGTGCATATTTTAAGGTTTCCTTTATAAGAGTATAAAGAAAAAAAGCCCATAATCCCAATGGTCAAATACAAATACTATTAACATTTTAATAGGTTTCTAAACATCTCTTGTTCTGTGTTTGTACTCATATTTATTGGCATTAATAAGATCATGTAAATTTTTAAATAAACTACTATATTCACATGATAATGTTCCATGAATATTTTTCTATATTACCTCCTCTTACTCAAAGTGGTGACATCCTCTTTTAGAGTAGATGCTATGCAGAGGATGAATGTACGATCTGATTGAATGTACTTCCTGTTTCAAACCAGCATCTTCTGCCAACAGCATCTGAAATATACATCACTGTACTTACTATTTGTAGTTGCTAGCTTTTCAGAGAAGGAGAACATCCAAGGATATATATACAAATATCCCCCCCAAAGTAATCCACTTTCCAGATTCATCTCAATTTCAATCCAAACATGCTACAATACTATCAGTAGGGACTGAAGAGAGGTAAAACAAGCTGATTTTGAATTTTGGATCCTGTCTTACCAGGAAAGGCTCAGGCAGATCCCCAATCATGAAAGCCCTAGAACAGTTAGAGAACATGAAAACCTAACAAACAAACAAAAACAAAATTGAGACCGTTGTTCCTCTAACTTACTATATAAACCTTGGCTAGTTTCTTAAGCTCTTTGGTCATTTCTTTCATTCACTGGTACCAAAAAGAGGCTGGATTTTCTTTGTGATCATTTTGCTTGCCAAGACTATAAGTTAACCAGGATTTGCTTCCAGCACATTCTCATGGACACGTGTAGTTTCTCTTTGCCTACCTCTGTCTCCTGATAACATAAGCCATCTTCCGCTTTTGAAGAATCACACCTTTCCTATTGTCTACCATGTAGCTTGTGTGTAGGGGGGTGACCCCACCTCTGGCTCCAGGGATGGGCATGTCAACAAGCCTGGCCAATCAAAATACTAAATCCCTTCTATCTTAATGATTGGTTCAGGAGTTGACATGTGACCCAAGTCGGCCAATGAGAACTCTTGTTTGGGAAAAAGTGTCTATTCACTCAGTTTGCAAATCTGGTAGAAGGTAAGTCTGGAGCTGCTGATGGTCATCTTTGCCATTGCTTGTGGAAGGTCTATGGAGAATAAAGTAATAAGTAAACACACAGGAAAGCAGAACCTATATAGATTGAAATCCTTTCATCTGTACTTACATCTGAAAGTTTTTCAAGAGAAAGAAACCTAAGGGCTGCAACAGCAACAGTGACCCACACATAGTGTGGCAGTTACACAAGGAGGTAGCCAGATCTCAAGGAGACAGGACCCTGGCCATGCACTTTCCAGGTTCAGTAGTGATTCCCAGACTTCGGACATGTCATGAATAATCTTTGGTTTAAAATAAATCTGATCATATCTGTTTAGGAAAATGGTTCAAAGAGAGATCCTAGACCAGCAGCATCAGCGTCATCTGGGAAGTCATCTGAAATGCAGATTGCAAGGCTATACCCCAGACCTACTAAATCAGAAATGCAGCAACCTGTGTTTTTAATAAACCCTCTAGGTGATTATGATGCATATTCAAAACAGTGGAGAGGAAAGTGCCTTTCCTATGAGTTACCTGATGAAACTTGAATTTATTGCTTTCAGATGTTTTAAGTCAAAGGTAATTCAGCCAGCAGTGTAACAGGTTGCCCACCCCATAGACAGAGAAAGGAGAATTTATTTCTTCATGTAAGAAACCTATTAAAGTGCTGCTTTTTTCCTCCTCTTTGTTGAATTCCACACAAACTATACAAAACACACACCAACCTCAACTATTTTTCCAGAAAAATAGTGGAAAGTGGCAAAGGGCTAAAATTAAGCCACAGCCTCCTCCCATCTCTTAAACTCTTCTGATTTCTAACTGCCAGAAAGCTTTTATTCTATTATTTCATGCTCTGAAGGCCTGTGGATGCCTTTGGGATAGTGTTTCCTTCATGTGAATGCCTCATTTGGAGGAATACCAGCTTTACTTTCGATTTCTGCAGGGCTGTTTTCAAAGCAATTTCTCAAAGTGTTCATAATTTAATACCTGTAAGATGTTGCTCAGCCAGGGAGGCAAGATTAGCAGAAAACCCTTCTCTGAATCCTGCCAAGCATTGAACATGTTCACTGATGCACGGTGCTGCTGCTTTTTAGACCCAAGCCTGAATGTCTTCCTCCACTAGAGGAGTGTCTTATGCTGCAGGTGCAGGGCTGAGGAAGAAAGTCGTTACTCCTCTAGTGAGAGTCAACCAACACTACAGTCCCAGTAAAAACACAGTGCTTATGACCACTTGTTTTCCAACACATTGGCTCAGGCACACTTTGTTTCATAGACTCATTGTGAAAACAATCAGATACTCCAAGTATTTGGAGAAAACTCAATAGGCCATAAAGAACCCCTTTCACTTTCTTCCTTGACAGATGCTCCTGTGGTCTCTTGAACGCTTCCAGAGATGGGTAACACATTACTTTATGGCCATCTGGAAAAGCACAAAGCATCAGAGCATGAACATGTCAGACATACCCACATTCCTATGCATGGTGTTAGACTGTCAAAGCAGGACTGCAGAGAAGTTACATGTGAACCAGCTTTGAGATTCTTAGCAGACCACCCATCTTATCTTCATATGGAGTCAGAGATGCCAAGAATGAGGTTGAAATGGTAGAGAATATTTATTTGGACAGGATTCATGTGGCTATGCTGTGAGTTCCACCTCCCTCTATTAAGTAGTATAAAATATAAGTATCATTATGAATAGGGTCTCTTTGCAGAGTAAATTATATTACATATCTTGATCATGGTTTTTAAACTTTAGTACTAATGACATTTGGGCTGGATAACTTTTTGTGGTGACAGCCTATGGAATACTGTAGGATGTTTAGTAGCATCCCTGTTCTCTAATCAGATGATATCAGCACTCCCACCCTCAGTTGTGACAACCAAATTGTTCTCTGGATATTGCCAGTGATCCCTGGTGGACAAAATCACCCTGATAGAGAAGCTGTCTTAGCCCATTTGTGTTGCTATAAACAAATACCTAAGCCTGAGTAATTTATTAAAAAAAAAAAGAGGTTTATTTAGCTCATGGTTCTACAGGCTGCACAAGAAGTACGACAGCAGCATCTACTTGTGGGGAGGGTCTCAGGCTGGTTCCACTTGCGGCAGAAGGTGAAGGGGAGCTGCCGGTACAGAAATCACTTGGTTAGAGTGATTTCTCCCACCACTATGGAGGAAGTCATGTCTCATTTTGGCAAACCTGGAGATCCTTCCATCTTGGTTGGACTTCTCCAGCTTATACAAAAAAAAAAAACACAAAAAACAGAAATCACTTGGTTAGAAAAGTGATTCCACTTGTCATTTAGAGAGACAGAGGCAGTACTAGACTCATTCTAACAACAAGGTTTCATGGAACTATAGAGGGAAAAGTCACTCACCCCCCATCCCCCATAGGGAGGACATTAATCTACTCATGAGGGGTCCATCCCTATGACCCAAATGTCTTCCATTAGGTTCTACTTCCAACATGGGATCACATTTCAACATGAGATTTGTGGGAACAAATATCTAAACTATAGCAGAAACATTGCTCTAGACTTGATTGTCTCTGAAAATTATTTTGTGCATATATGTGGAGTGTGTGTGTGTGTGTGTGTGTGTGTGTGTGATTGAAATGATAGCAGTCTGCTTACTTGATCAGGACAATGAGGAAGAATACCTTTATTTCACATGTTTGAGAGGCCTCAGAAGAAGCTAGTTGGGGAATGCAGCATCAAGAATTACTTCGTTTTGCTTGAAAAATTACTTCGTTTTGCTTTATCTCTTTTATTTATGAAGCTTAGTTGTGCTGGATACAAAATTCTTGGCTGATAATTATTTTGTTTAAGGAGGCTAAAGATAGGATCCCAATTCCTACTAGTGTGTAGGATTTCTGCTGAGAAATCTGCTGTTAATATGATAGGTTTTCTTTTATAGGTTACGTGGTGCTTTTGCCTCACAGCTCTTAGAATTCTTTCCTTCATCTTGACTTTAGATAACCTGATGACTATGAGCCTAGGTGAAGACTTTTTGCAATGAATTTCCTGGGTGTTCTTGTATTTGGATGTCTAGATCTCTAGCAAGACTGGGAAGTTTTCCTTGATTATTCCCTCAAATAAGTTTTCCAAACTTTTAGATTTCTCTTCTTCCTCAGGACACCAATCATTTAACATAATCCCAAATTTCTTAGAGTCTTTGTTCAGTTTTTTCTTTGTATTTTTGGATTGGGTTCATTCAAAAGCCTTGTCTTCAAACTCTGAAGTTCTTTCTTCTACTTGTTTGATTCTATTGTAACTTTTGAATGTATTTTGCATTTTGCATTTCTGTGTGTCTTTCATTTCTAGAAATTGTGATTGCTTTTTATTTATTGTATCTATTTATCTGAAGATTTCTTCAACCATATCCTGTGGTTTTTTATTATTTCTTTAAGTTGTTTTTCACCTTTCTCTGGTGGTCCCTTGAGTAGCTTAATGATTGAGCTTCTGAAGTATTTTTCTTCTTGGAAAAAATTTCAGAGATTTCTTTTTGGTTTGGGTCCATTGCTGGTGAGCTAGTGTGATCTTCAGGGTGTTAAAGAAACTTGCTTTATCATATTACCAGAATTGTTTTTCTGGTTCATTCTCATTTAGATAGACTGTATCAGAGGAAAGATCTGGGACTCAAGGGCTGCTATTCATATTCTTTTGTCCCATAAGGGAACCCTTTGATGTGATGTTCTCTCCCTCTCACTAGGAATGGGACTTCTTGAGAGTTGCAGTGATTATTATTTCTCTTCTGGGTTTAGTCACACAGTAGAGCTAACTGGGCTCTGAAGTGATGCTGGGGAATGTCTGCAAAGAGTCCTGTGATGTGATCTGTCTTCAGGTCTCCATTGTGGATACCAGCATCTGCTCCAGTGGAGGCCGCAGGGAGTAAAGTGGACTCTGAGGGTCTTTGGTTGTAGTTTTCTTTAGTATGCTGGTTTTCTCAAATGGTGGTTGTGCTGGCAGTGAAGTTGTCACATGGACAGACTCGGGACCTCTGGTTGGCCACGAAATTACAGGCAGTGGAATTTGTAGTTGTTTTCTCCTTTCTTGAAGTGGGGTTGTTCAGTTCTGAGTTGCTGTAATTGCTTGAGTTGGTTGTCCTCCAGCCAACAGGTGGAGCTTTCAAGAGAGCACCAGCAGTGGTAGTACAGGGAGGATACAAGTTTGCCTTAAGATTGCCTGAATAAGCATTTGGGTTTCTCAGGTGATAAGTGGGGCCATAGAGCTCCCAAAACATTATGTCTTCTGTTTTTTGTCTTTGGCTAACAGGGTAGGTAGAGAAAGACCATCAGGAGAGGCAGCGATGGGCATGTCCGAGTTCAGACTCTCCTTGGGCGCAGCTTACGGCTTCTGTTGTGGCGAATGGGAGTGTGATTCTCAGGCCAATGGACTTAGGTTCCAAGAGGGATTATGGGTACCTCTGCCGCTTTGTACAGGTCATGAGGAAGTGGGGGAAAGTCAGCAGTGACAGGCCTCATCCAGCTCCCACACAGCCAGAAAGGTCAGTCTCACTTCTACCATGTCCCACCAATAGCTCCGAGTTTATATCCAGGCAGCTAGTGCACAAGGCTGAGATCTTGTACCAGGCTACAAGCCTCCCCGCCTACAAAGCAAGCAGAGCTTTCAGGCTTCACCCCTGTTCATCTGCCACAGCTAATGTGCTCATCTCTCTACTTCCTGTTTATCATCCTCATCCCACTAATGATTCTGCCCAGGAAAATTTGTGCTAGGTTAAAATTATTACGAAGTTCAACTGGGAGTTTCCTTCTCTCTGCGGTCCTTCCTCAATTCCACTGTCAGCCCTCCCCAAGTAACCCTGTGAGATAAGGTCAGAAATGGCTTCCCTGCGGACCAGTAGTGCCTACAGGGCTCTTCCCGTTGCTGCTTCTACTTTTATATTTCACTTGGTTCTCTAAATTTGTTCCAGTTCTAGGTAAGATTAATTCTTTCTCCCATGACCTGGGTTTTCATGTTCCCCAGTGAGGATATGTATTCAGAGATGGACTCTCCCCTCTCATACTTCTGGGCACTCACAGTTTTCTGGCTGTGTCGTGGAGTTTATAGCAGCAAGCCACGTCTTTCAAAGGGTCTGTGCATTCTTTCAGTTTTCCCCGTATGCTCCTGCAGTAGTTCTGGAGCAAAAGTTCATGATGTGGGTTCTGTTCATTTGAGTGGGAGCTGCGCTGTTCTTTGAGTCGGACACACGGTTCTGTTCATTTGAATGGGAGCTGCGCTGTTCTTCGAGTGGGACACACGGTTCTGTTCATTTGAATGGGAGCTGCGCTGTTCTTCGAGTGGGACACACGGTTCTGTTCATTTGAATGGGAGCTGTGCTGTTCTTTGAGTGGGACACACTGTTCTGTTCATTTGAGTGGGAGCTGTGCTGTTCTTTGAGTGGGACACACTGTTCTGTTCTGTTCATTTGAGTGGGAGCTGCGCTGTTCTTTGAGTGGGACACACTGTTCTGTTCATTTGAGTGGGAGCTGCGTTGTTCTTTGAGTGGGACACACTGTTCTGTTCTGTTCATTTGAGTGGGAGCTGCACTGTTCTTCGAGTGGGACACACTGTTCTGTTCATTTGAGTGGGAGCTGCGTTGTTCTTCGAGTGGGAGCTGCGCTGTTCTTCGAGTGGGAGCTGCGCTGTTCTTCGAGTGGGACACACTGTTCTGTTCTGTTCTGTTCATTTGAGTGGGAGCTGCAAGGTAGTCTTGCCTCCTATATACCATTTTTTTTCCTGATCTCCCGAATCTCCCAAAGTCCCATTAAATTATCTGTTGACATTACTGGTATGGTTTTTATTTTGCTGGCTTCACCTTGATGGGATCAAGGGCAACAGGTATTTGTCTACATCACCTTTCTAATGGGACCAGCACAGTGGCAGCAGTTCTGCCTCAGGTACTGGCATGATCAGCAGCAGAGCCAGTAGAGGTTTTCAGAGAAGGAGTTTGTGATACCAGGAAGCACATCCTGAGTGGACAAATTGGAGGCACCCAGAAGAAAAGGGCCCCCTTATCCCAGATCTAAACTAACTATGGGTTAGTTTCTGTTTTCTTTTCTTCATAACAAAATAGAGTCTAATCAGGTTTAAAAAAATCTATCAGTAGATCACATATAATAAAAATATTATGAACCTTTTGTTTCAGTTTTACATAAATGCATGTATGTGTGTACCAGCATGTGATATGCACTGCTTTTTCTGTTGTAAGTCTGGAAAATGAGAAGGGAGAAAGAGTTGATGGCCAATACTTGGGATTCCTATTCAATCATGAGATTTCTCTGATTAAATTCCAGGAAAACTGACCTGAGCAAATGTCTGCACATTCGGTCTGTTAAACCAAGTTTAGCTTAAAGCTGCTTTCTAACGTATTTTAGGTTCAGTCTAAAGGTTTCTTCACCCGTAGTAAACGGTAACCTAACTCGATGTGCAAGCAGACTCTAACCTTCTCCTGTACCAATCACCTAATTTTGGTCAATCATGGGTGACCAATTATTCAAACTGTGTTTAAATAAGGCAAACACTGAGCTGTAACCAGTCCAACTGTTTCCGTACCTCCCTTTCCTTTTCTGTACGTCACCTCCCTTTATCAGGCCATAAATCTGATCCCGCCATGCAGCAGTGCCAGAACCACTCTGAATCTAGTTCTGGGGAATTCCCAATATGTGAATCATTCTTTGCTTATTTAAATCCTATTAATTTAATTTGTCTAAAGTTTTTCTTTTAACAAGTCTTAGGAGGCTTTCCTTCACTAATAGTGCTTTCAAATAGGAAATGCCTGGGCTCCCTCAAACCTGACAAATGGAGAACCCCAGAAAGCCCGAGGACTCATGGAGAAGCCTTGTGCCCTGGACCCTGCCTACCGCTTCTCATGGAAGCTGCTGTGCCAACCCTGCTTTGCTGCTCTCTTCCCCTTATTGCTCTCATTGACCTGCCTCCCCTACTCATTAACTTAAGCGGAGGGCCGACTCTACCACCTTAAATGAAGTAAAATTATATCATCTTTTTAACATGGAAACATGGCATTTGAAATGTTCTGGCCCCTGCGCTAAGTATTATTGGACTTTATCCAATCCAGTGTTGCCTGGCCTTCTGGATTAGCTTTTTCTTTCTTTCTGAAACTCTTTCAATCCTTACACATACTGCTTCCCCTTTAGGATCATCCCAGGTAATAGGTACCCGAGGTTAGAATGCTGCTGCCTCCTCAAAGATACCAGCACCAGCTGGGTACCACCACTCTCGCCTCAGAAGCATGGGTCTTATCTAAGATGCCTGCTCACAGACTGATCATGTTTGGGCAGAAAACTGAGATGGAAGTGTCAGTCGTGACCAAGAATGAAAGGGCCTAAGCCACCCTAAAAACTGAGAATGAGCTATATATTTTAAAAACACTCCTAGTGCAAAAAGACAAGTACCAAATTTACCTACTCTGAAACTAGGGTTCTGCCACTGTGTAAATTTTCACCAATAAGCTTCTCCTCCAGGCCACCTACTCTAATTTACCAGAACCTAGGCTTGTAATTATATGGTGAATTTCTTGGAGTGCTTCAGCAACATCTTGACATTCAATCATGTATACTTCATTTTGGGACTGAGCTAAACTACATTGCAGAGTGTTTTAGAGACTCGTGTTAGAAATAATAAAGGACACTGTTACTTTAAGTGCAATTAATGGAGGGCCACAGGATTCTATTCACAAAAGAATGCGGGATGCAGGGGTGGGATATTATTTGATTGTGAATTCACTTTGTCCTTCCAGGTTCTACAAATCCTCAGAAACTTTTAAAATTCCAATTCTGTGATAAAACTTGGATGAGTTGCATAGAGATTATTTGATCTAATGTTGCAGGCAAGAAAAATAAGAACCAAGACATTTAAATGACTTATCTGAGCTCATTTAACTGCTTATCAGCAAAGCTATTGGACGTAACATTGATTTCCAATAGATAATTTATTTTAGGAACAGCAAATATAATCCATTGTTAAGCAGCACACCATATGGCAGAATTGCAATTTCACAAGCATTTGCTTGACATTGAACATTTCATTTAAAAGTTTGCATCAATTAGAAAGCCCCTATCGGAATACCTGACTCAAGCTCCAGATGGCTTACTACTCCTCCCTCACAATCTACCATACTAATGACAGTGAACATTGTTACCCAAGCAGGTAGAGACAAGCAGCATCATTTTCTTGCTCAGATGAATGTCTGTGTAACTGTGGATACAGTTGTATGTGTACCAAAAATGATATTTTCAAAAAGGGAAGATGAAATTATAGATCTGCAAACCCATACAGTGTCTTAAAAATTGCATAGTCTCAGCTACCCTGTTGGTATTTAACACTCAATATTTCAAATGCCAATGTTTTGATATATTACTCAGCTGGAGAAAGAAGATACAAATATACTTCTGAGTCTGGACAAGAGTAATTTGCAAACTTTAATGTCAATTGGGGATCTCGTTTAAATTGCCAATTCAGGACTGTGCGGTGGCTCATGCTTGTAATCCCAGCTCTTTGGGAGCTTGAGGTGGAGGATTGCTTGAAGCCAGGAGTTCAAGACCACCCTGCAAAACATAACAAGACCTCATCTCTGCAAAATAAGAAAAAAAAAATAGCCCAAGTGTGGTGGCACCACCTGCGGTCCCGGCTACTCAAGAGGCTAAGGTGGGAGGATTGCTTGAGTCCAGGAGTTTGAGGTAACAGTGATCTATTATCATGCCGCTGCATTCCAACACGGGTGACACAGCAGGACCCTGTCTCTAAAGAAAGAAGGAAAAAAAACAACAAATTCAGATTCAGCAAGTCTTCGGTGGGGTCTGAGATGCTGCCTCAGTGATGCTGTTGCCATTGCTATTGCTGGTGCTACTGCTGCTTAGACCACACTTTAAGTAGGAAGATTGAGTAGATTTGTGTATGAAGATGAGTCGTGAAAAGACCCTGGAGGCAGAACTACAGGCACCTAAGCTTTTATTCTACCGCGTGCTAGATGAATAATCTTAGAAAATCCTTGAACCACTTTGAGGATTTTCCCTTGAGTGAAATTAAATAATAATACTGATACTTGTTTCAAGCAAATGAGAAAATACATGGGCAAGTGGTTTTGAAAAGCCAGTCTGTATAAATAATTGCTAGCTATGAATATCATTCTACTATGTACTCAATCTGAACTCTTAAGGGAAAATGCTTTATGGTTACTTGCTAGGGAAAAGTTTCTCGATAAAACTCGGAGAGTGAATTTTTCTCTATCTGCACTTTGTAATCAGATTTCCAATAGTTTTGTGGAAAGAAAGTGTCTTGAAGGACACTTTAAAGAGAAAGTAGCTTGGTGGCTAATGTGCCGACAAACACCAGAGGACATTTAACCTTCATGCGCTGTGTTTGGTCTTCCTGAGGTTTAATCTAACCGATGACATTCATAGGCTACGGTGTAAAAAGTGAAACTGACAGTAATAACTGTGCAAGCTATTTGCTTTATTATAGACTTAGGACTTTGGAGTGCTTTCCAGACCATGCTGGGTCTTGAAAAGAGGGCGCTGCAAGCTGTGCAAACACAGTGTGTGTGCAGGCAAACTTCTGCTGGCTTAATGGATATCTCAAAGCTGAGCAAACTGAAGGGCTATTAGTTAGACCTCCTTTCCCTTCCCTGGTAAACCAAGCAGGAAAGTGAATTCCACTGGGATACCCACAGGATACCTCTCGCAGGTAAATAGCAGATTGGTAAAAAGCTCTCTGTCCGCACCTTCCCTGTTTACATCACAAATGACTTTCCTGGAGGATTTTTAGCTTCCAGTGCCAGCTAATGGAAGGGATAGATTTATCTGTTGTTCTATGGCTGTCTTTATCCCCCTTGCCTTCTCCCTCCCATCCAATAAATAAAAGCAATAATCTGTCCTATTTCAATGGAATGGGAATGATTTCATAATAACAGCTTTAAAGAATCCATACAACTACTGAAAAAGGGACCATATTTGATTTTAAGTGACCTAATAATACTTTTTCACTCACAAGACAGTATCTCAGCAGTGCAAGCAAGGGCTCAGTGTTTATTTTATAAAACTACCTTAAGACAAAAGGCAAGAATAATACGCTCTCTTGAATTAATAAAGAAGAGATTACCTCTAGCAAGCTCTTTAAAAATATTTGTTCTTATAGCCCATTGGTGAAGAGGGCAGCCATCTCGTCATACCTTTGTTCAAATCCCAGTTTCACATCTTTCCAATTGTATGTGCTTGGATTATTTATTTAATTTCTTATACTTCAGTGTCATCATCTGTAAAACGGGGTAACACGAGCATGCATGTGAGGTTTAAATAAGAATTTTTTTTTTGAGACAGAGTTTTGCTCTTGTTACCCAGGCTGGAGTGCAATGGCACAATCTTGGCTCACTGCAACCTCCGCCTCCTGGGTTCAGGCAATTCTCCTGCCTCAGCCTCCGGAGTAGCTGGGATTACAGGCACGCGCCACCATGCCCAGCTAAATTTTTGTATTTTTTTTTTAGTAGAGACGGGGTTTCACCATGTTGATCAGGATGGTCTCGATCCCTTGACCTCGTGATCCACCTGCCTCAGCCTCCCAAAGTGCTGGGATTACAGGCTTGAGCCACCGTGCCCAGCCTTTAAATAAGATATTTTATAGATAATGTTTAGTACAAGATTTGGTACATAGTAAATACTCAAAAATACTACTTATTCTTATATTTTATAGATAATGTTTAGTACAAGATTTGGTACATAGTAAATGCTCAAAAATACTACTTATTCTTATATTTTATAGATAATGTTTAGTACAAGACTTGGTACATAGTAAATCCTCAAAAGTACTACTTGTTCTTACTAATGTTATCTGCATGCTAACCTACTGACATCACAGTATTACCTACAAACTGGTAGTGTACCTTTTCTGGGGGTAGGAGTTTATAGAAGCAATCTCTAGGGTCTTGTGGCTGTCTGCATGTGGGTGATGTTGATAGGCATAATGACAGCAGCTATCAATAATTGAGGAAGACAAAGCCAAGTGTTTTGAATATCAATTCTCAGGGCAGCTCTAATATATTTCTTTCTTTTTTTTTTAATTGCATTTTAGGTTTTGGGGTACATGTGCAGAACATGCAAGATAGTTGCGTAGGTACACACGTGGCAGTGTGTTTTGCTGCCTTCCTCCCCTTCACCCACATTTGGCATTTCTCCCCAGGCTACCCCTCCCCCGCTCCCCCCCCCACTGTCCCTCCCCTATCCCCCCCAGTAGACCCCAGTGTGTAGTACTCCCTTCCCTGTGTCCATGTGTTCTCATTTTTCATCACCCACCTATGAGCGAGAATATGCAGTATTTCATTTTCTGTTCTTGTGTCAGTTTGCTGAGAATGATGTTCTCCAGATTCATCCATGTCCCTACAAAGGACATGAACTCATCGTTTTTGATTGCTGCATAATATTCCAAATGCCCATCCATGATAGACTGGACTGGGAAAATGTGGCACATATACACCATGGAATATTATGCAGCTCTAATATATTTCAGCTTCATTTACAAATGAACAAAGCAAGACATAGAGACGGCTACGTTTTGATGATGGATTGTCATCTCCAAAATTCTTGTTGAAATTGTATCCCCAGGGCGTGGGTGTTAGGAGGTGAGGCCTAGTGGGAGATGTTTGGGTATGGGGGCAGTTCCCTCATGAATAAGTTAATGCCCTCCTGTGGGAGTGAATGAGAGAATGCTGTTAAAAACCATCTGGCATTCTGTAGATTGCCTGTTCACTCTGTTGATAGTTTCTTTTGCTGTACAGAGGTTCTTTAGTTTAATTAGATCTGATTTGTCTATTTTGGCTTTTGATGCCATTGCTTTTCTATGCAACAAACCTGCATGTTCTCCACATGTGCCCCAGAACTTAAAGTACAATACATTCTGGCTTCCTCAGTTTCTCTCTTTTGTTTGCTTTCTTGCCGTGTGATCTTCTGCACATGCCCATTTCCTTTTCACTTTCAACCAAGAGTAGAAGCAGCATGCGGCCTTCACCAGAAGCTGAGTAGATTGCCTTGCCATGCTTCTTATACTTCCTAGCCTGCAGAACTGTGAGCGAAGTCATCCTCTTTTCTTTATAAATTACCCATCCTCGGGTATCCTGTTATAGCAACGCAAACATGGACTAAGACAGGGTTGTGCCTGGAGGGTTGTAGAGTCAACATTTGAACTCGTGGATGTCAAACATTTGTGCCGCACAATCTGACATGCTAATTAACACAAACGCTGAAGCGGAGAAGGCTCACACCTGCTTGGGTTCACTCATACCCAGTAGTTTGACACTGTTGGGAGTATTTGGAAACTTTCTGAGGTTCATCTTCTTTCCAGAAAATGATAGAATTTGGGGAAGTTACCACATTTCATTTGTGAAAACAATTCCTTCTATCCAAAATATTGGTTTCTAATTGTTTCAAAGATGTACTTAGACTTGAAAGGAGAAAGATCCGTAGAAAACTTTCACTCTGATAGGGAAGACATCCCTGTCATCATCATTTGTCTGTAAGTCTTACCTTCATGTATCATGACAAATAGTGTGATTTCAGGCTTCCAGAGCAAACCAGATAAGGTCATCTCTACCTGTTCATGTGTTGGACAAGTGTCCAAGTCCCTTCAAGGAAGTACAAACCCATCCTGTTATTATAGATTAGGTTAAAACCAAATATCCCTCGAAAGAGCAGCAAAATGAAATGCTACAGACTGAGCATTTGTGAAATAAAAAAAAAATCATGGATTTTGAGTTCAATAGACCTGAGTATGCTCTTTGAGTAAGCAAGTTTCTTTCAACTTCCCTAAGTCTCTTTAAGATAATTCTAATAAAAATTACCTCCTGGACCACTGCAAAGATCAAATGAGATAACATTTCTAAAGCACTTATCTGTCGGAATATAGTAAATGCAATAGCTGTAGCTATCAATATTTCTAATTACTCTCCAGAGAGTAATTTGGAGTGAAACATAAGGCTTCTGGATACCTGTGAGATATATGGAATGTTCTGAGGGTGGTGAGAATAGCAGGTAGAGAGAAAGATAGCAGTAGGAAGACACAGGCTTCTGAAAATAGTTCACATTCCAGAGAGGCTCATAGGGAGCCCTACTGTGTATGATCGTCACTTTGATTGACGGCATTTTCTAAGTGTGTACACTTGATCCACCTTACAGAGCTTCTAAAAATGACTCAGGGGGCCGGGTGCGGTGGCTCACGCCTGTAATCCCAGCACTTTGGGAGGCCGAGGCGGGTGGATCACGAGGTCAAGAGATCGAGACCATCCTGGTCAACGTGGTTGAAACCCTGTCTCTACTAAAAACACAAAAAATTAGCTGGGCATGGTGGCACGTGCCTGTAATCCCAGCTACTCAGGAGGCTGAGGCAGGAGAATTGCCTGAACCCAGGAGGTGGAGGCTGCGGTGAGCTGAGATTGCGCCATTGCACTCCAGCCTGGGTAACAAGAGTGAAACTCCGTCTCAAAAAAAAAAAAAAAGACTCAGGGATACCAATCTGTTTAAAAAGTGGAAAGTCCATCTTGCTCAGCTTTGAGCTGACATTTTTCAGAAGAGTAAGAAATAAGAAACCTTATTTTAAATCTAGATTATTTCAAAGGAAATAGAGTGGATACCTTAGAAAAGACGGTAGGAGCAATCAAGAATTTTTTATGACTTGTAAGAATAATTGTGCTGTTCTTTCCTGCAGACCCCCTAGGAGGTTCATTAAATAAAGTGTTTAATAAAGGTTCATTAATGAAAAGCTGATGGTTGTCTCGAGGTTTTATTCAATGATCAATGAAATTTTTGTGTGTCTGAGTCTTATTATAAAGTTTCTTTCCAAGACATACAAGAGCCCAAGAAACATATTTAAAAAATGTTCAAAATCATCAATCTTCAGAGAAATGCAAATCAAAACCACTGTGAGATATTATCTCACACCAGTCAGAATAGCTGTTATTAAAAAGTCAAAAAAATAACAGATGTTGGTAAAGTTGCAGAGAAAAGAAAACACCTATTCAGTGTTTACGGGAATGCAAATTAATTCAGCCCCTTTGGAAAGCAATTTGGAGATTTCCCAAAGAACTAAAATTAGAATTACCATTTGACCCAGCAATCCCATTATGGAGTATGTACCCACATAAAAATAAGTTGTTTTTTTAAAATATTATTTTAGGGTTGGGGGTACATGTGAAGGTGCGTTACATAGGTAAACGTGTCATGGGGTTTGTTGTACGTGTGATTTCATCATCATGACTGAGTTATTAAGCTCAGTAGCCAATAGTTATCTTTTCTGCTCCTCTCCATTCTTTAACCCTCCCCCTCAAGTAGACCCCAGTGTCTGTTGTTTCCTTCTTTGTGTTCATAAGTTCTTATCATTTAGTTCCCACTTGTAAGTGAGAACATGCAGTATTTGGTTTTCTGCTCCTGTATTAGTTTTCTAAGGATGATAGCCTCCAGCTTCATTCACTTATTTTATGACTGCATAGTATTCCATAGTGTATATGCAACACATTTTCTTCATCCATTCTGTCATTGATGGGTATTTATGTTGATTCCATATCTTTGCTATTGTGAATAATGCTGCAATGAACATTTGTATGCATGTGTCTTTACGGTAGAATGATTATATATACTCAGTAATGGGGTTGCCCAACCAACAAGACACCTGCACTCATATATTTATCACAGTACTATTTACAGTAGCAAAGACATGGAATCAACCCAGGTACCTACCACTAGTGGATTCAATAAAGAAAATGTGGCTCCAGACACCATGGAATACTATGCAGCCATAAACGAGAACAAAATCATGTCCTTTGCAGAAACATGAATGCAGGTAAAGGCCATTATCCTCAGCAAATTCACATGGAAACAGAAAATTAAAAACTATATGTTCTCAATTATAAGTGGGAGCCAAACGTTGGGAATATATGGGCACAAAGACAGAAACGATACACACTGGGGACTACAAAAATGGGGAAGGAGGTTGAGGTCGAAAAACTACCTGTCAGATAGTACATTTGCTACTTGGGAAAGGGATCATTAGAAGCCAATCCTCAGCATTATGCAATGCACGCATGTAACAAACTTGTGTGTTACCACTTGAATCTAAAATAAAAAATAAAATCTGTTACAAGCTTTTTTCTAGATATGTACACAGGCAAATATCTCTCACCTCAGCTTTCTTCAGAGGAAGCATCCTTTCAAAACTTGGTTAAAATGTAAGCACTCCCTGAAGAACAACACTTTAGGTAATTTGTGATTACTTTACTTGGTGATTTTCATGGAAGGGTCTGCTAATGGCATGTTGGAACTCAGAACAGAATAACTTTTTATCAGTAGTTAGGGAGAGACTAAGTAAATTAATTATAATTAAATTAATAACTAATAACCCTAATTCTGAGTGTTTCCACTGGATGCTAAGAGGGACAAGATTTTTAAAAAAGAAGAAATCTGTAGGCACCTGGACAAGGTGCTTCTGAAACTTTTAGCTGCAGAAGAATCACCTGAAAGCTTTGTTAAAATATAGGTTGATAGGTACTACCGCCAGAGATTCTGATTCAGTAGGTATGGGATGGGAATCAGGAATTTGTATTTCTAAAATGTTCACATGAGATACTGCTGTTTTGAGGACCACAGTTTGAATGGCAATAATGAAGCGTATTGTGGGTTGTGTATATGTGTAGGGATGAGAGGAGTCATGTGAGAAGATGAGGAGGACTTCCAAACACGAAAGAATGTGTCTAGAGCGCAACTTCAATAGAATATGGGGAAAGATTTATAAATCCAACAGAATTAGAGGTGGATACTTTCCAGAGTTTCCAGGTGTCATGTCTCTCACTAGGAACATCCTTAGGTCTTTAACCATCTGCTTCAGCCCAATTATCTTTTAAAGGTTTGTGCTACCATCACCTCTGTGAATTGTTACCCAACCAGCCAAGGCTGAGTCACTGCCTTTTTTCAGCAAACTACCTTAGCACTCTAATTGGACCTTCATTAACACAATTCACACTGACCTGTAATCCCTCGTTTGAATCTCACTTTCTACCAAATCATGAGTGCAGCAAGCTTGCAGCATGTCATAATTATCTTTGTATCCATTGCACCAGGTGTCATACCTTTTATGTAACTGACATGCAATAAATGATTATGGAATTAGTGAAAGCAAATTGGTGACTCACTTAGATTTACTTTAAAGAAGTAATAATTTATACGCTCTATTTGACTGTGAAACTCTTCAGAATCATCTGTACTTGTGCCTCTACTTTCCTTCCATTCTATATTGAACCAACTTCAGTTAGTCCAAGTGACTGGAACTTGGCCTGACTTTATTTAAACTTTCACCTCCATCTCTCCATCATTAGATGCCACCAAAGATGTTCACTTTGCCTAATCCAATACTTTAATTTGAATTAAACAATTTAACCAATGAGTAGCATTTGAAATTTTGATTCTAGTGGCTTTTTAATTGAATCTTTCCTTGAATTACCTCTCTGGATACATATTCCTGATAACTTTTGCTCTTTGGCTACACAGTCTCCGTATATTTTTGCTGATTTTTTCTTATCTCTTTGACACCTCAGTGTTGGGCTATTCCAAGGCTCTGTCTTTGGACCTCTTCATTTTTCTATCTGCAATCATCTGTGACCACCTCCAATCTCAAGGCTTGAATGCCGTCAGTACAGTGATGGCTCTATTGCACTGCTAGCGTCAATCTCTCTACTGAAGGCTGATATAATTCTCCACTTGGATAACTAATTTAACTCATCCAATGACAAATTTAACTTATTGAAGGCACATTCAATTTACCTTTATCAAAACGGAACCCCTATACTACTTCCTCCCACAGACTTATATTAGTAAATGTCAGTCTACCAGTGGATCATGCCTGAAACTTCAGAATAAGCTTTGCCTCTTCATTTGGTATTGCATGATACCTTAAGCTAATCCGTTCTCTATCTCTGAAATGTATTCAAAATGCATCCACTTCCTACCAACTTCACGGTGTTTATTCAAGTGCATCACCTCTCCCTGGAATATTATAACAGCCTCATGACTGATCTCTTGCTACAGCTTTGCCCTAGATAGTTGAACATAAACTCTGCAGTATATTCTCAGCAAAGTAGCACAAGTTTTAAATGACTGACGTTTAAGATTTCTTGTTCTTATATCACTGTTCTGCTCAAACACTTCGGTGGCTTCACATCTCAGAGTAAAAGCTACGATCCTTACAATGGCCAGTGTCTCTGACCTCCTCTCGTACCACTCCTAGCCTTTCTTCCTGTGCTCTGGCCACCGCAGCCTTCTGGATGTTCTGCACTGCAAGAACATTCTTGCCCTAGGGCTTTACTTGCTGCCTTTTCTGCATGGAAAGCTCTTTCCCCAGACATTCTCATTTCCTATAGCTTTCTGCTCAGGTATTACCTCTCAGCAAAGATCCCAACAACTCTGTCTAATACACGTCCCATTAGTTCTCTGTCCTTGTATACTGCTTTATCATTCTTCACAGTACCTGATACGTATTTTTTATTTGTTTTTTCCTGTTTCTCCCAACTAGGACAAAACTTTCCAAAGAAAGAGAGTTTATCCAGTTTGTTCACTCCTTTATTTCTGGCGTAAAGTGGCGCCAGACATATGAATGCAAATAGATGAGCAAATGTAACACATGTGGTAAAAATTGGCTAGAGATGCATGAAAGCCATTTCTTCTTTGGGGGCTATGGTTAATTTAACATTCACCAGCACCTTGAGTCTAGGTGTAATTGTGACAGGTTTTCACCAATGGGAGGTATGTATTTTACTGTTTAATTTTATTGCGACCATATTTTAAACATGATGAAGCTGTAAAACAAAGGAGCCTGTGTCCTTACGCTACCATATGGAAGACAGATCACTGAACCCCCTGGATGTGGTGTGAGCAAGAAAAACACCTCGAGTTGTATTAAGCCACTAAGAATTGAGGATCACTTGTTATAGCAGTCAGCCTTTCCTAACCTTGGAAATCCTACTACAGCTAAGAGTATTTAGATTAAAACTAATCTAATGTGAAAATACCAGGAGGCTCAGAAAGATTATAAATGTGATTTCTCTAAGGAAGGGCTGCCAGATAAAATACAGAATGCTCAGCTAAAATTTGATTTTAGCTAAACAATGAATAATTACTGGTATAATATTGCATGGGACATATATATACTAAAACTGGATCCATTGTTTATCTAAAATAAAAATGTAACTGTGCATGCCATATTTTTATTTGCTAAATCTGACAACTTTACTCTCATGAGATATGTGACACACTCAAAGCTTGAGTCTAATTTTATTTACCAATGTAACTTCCTTCCCACTAGTCTACCCTAAATATTGCAAATGAAAACATGTCAGGAGGCAAAAACTCGTAAATTTATATTTTCTATCTCTCATTTACAAAGAAACCTAACAACATTCAGAAACCTTGAGAAGCTATTCTTCTAGCTCTTTCTCCCCAGAGAGATTTGAGGTTTGAATACAGGATACGGCCTACGGGTATGTCTAATTTTGTGTTCCAGACAACTCGGCTATAGTATTAATATCCAACAACTTATCATAACCAGTAGAAGTAATTAAAACGATATAATCCCAGTGATAATATGACAGGGTCAATTTAAAGGTTAGCTTTGAAATTTAAAAATGCCATAAAAAATTTATTTGTTCTTGATGCTCATTTCCCTCCAGAAATCACAAGCCTCAATGAAGCTTTGGTAATGATCTCCATGGCAACTAGTCACCACCTTCATCACGGAGTGAGGACTGTGAAATTTCTGAGAGAAGTCCCAGGATTTAAATAGGCCTTGCTTTCAAACTAATAAAAAAAGATGGAAAAAATATTTGTAAAATGCAAACAAATATACATGAATATAAACTGGAAACTGATTCAGCTTTCAAAATATTTTTTACCCTTATGAAGCCACAGTGACAAGAACTAATGGATTGCTTTATGAAATTCAAGCATTCTAAGTTTTCTTTTATAGCAGCCTGGACTCACAATGACAATTTTAATTCATTAAAAGTATAAAAATATGATGCATACATTTACAGTCAGATGAATAGAAGTTTGAAATGGCCAAATTGTTGCTAGAAAATTCATTGCTTGTTACATAACTTTTACGTATATATTTACAACGTAAATGTTGCCAATGTTTTTGCTTTCTGTTTTAAAGGATTTAAAAAGTACTGGGCTGTACTTAGGGCCAGAGGTTAGCAAACTACAGTCCATGGGTCAAACCTTGTCTACCACCTGTTTTTAAAAATAAAGTTCAGGCCGGGCGCGGTGGCTCAAGCTTGTAATCCCAGCACTTTGGGAGGCTGAGGCGGGTGGATCACGAGGTCATGAGATCGAGACCATCCTGGTCAAAATGGTGAAACCCCGTCTCTACTAAAGATACAAAAAAATTAGCTGGGCATGGTGGCACGTACCTGTAATCCCAGCTACTCGGGAGGCTGAGGCAGGAGAATTGCCTGAACCCAGGAGGCAGAGGTTGCGGTGAGCCGAGATCGCGCCATTGCACTCCAGCCTGGGCAACAAGAGCAAAACTCCATCTCAAAAAACAAAACAAAACAAAAAAAACCAAACAAACAAAAAATAAAGTTCAGTTGTGACTTCTCTACGACTGCTTCTGCTCTGCAATGTTAGAACTGGTAGTTGCAACAGAAACCACAGGGTCCACGAAGTGTGAAGTATTTACTATCTAGCTCTTTGGAAAAGAAGTTTGCCGAACTCTGCTTTAGAATTTAAATCATTCCAATCAGCTGCAGGACCCTCCCTTCTTTAGAGAACTTTACTTCAACGTTAATTAAGGCTTTTTTTTTTTTTTTTTTTTTTTTGAGACAGAGTTTCGCTCTTGTTACCCAGGCTGGGGCGCAATGGCGCAATCTAGGCTCACCGCAACCTCCGCCTCCTGGGTATTGGCAATTCTCCTGCCTCAGCCTCCTGCGTAGCTGGGATTACAGGCACACGCCACCATGCCCAGCTAATTTTTTGTATTTTTAGTAGAGATGGGGTTTCACCATGTTCACCAGGATGGTCTTGATCTCTTGACCTCGTGATCCACCCGCCTCGGCCTCCCAAAGTGCTGGGATTACAGGCGTGAGCCACTGAGCCTGGCCCATGGCTTGCATTTTTAAGTACATGTAAAAGATGTGACAAAATGCCCACAAGAGCTGTTCTGAATCTAATAAAGTTGCAGATATGAGATGACACAATCAAGTCCTGTGATGAACTCTTGAGCTAAAATGGGAAAAGAACTTTTCTAACTGAAATTCGGAAAATAGAATCAATATTAAAGATGTGGGACCCACCACAGGAGGCTGGAAACAGACAAGAGGCACAAATGGAGAAACACAGCACAGCACTGGAGTTGTAATGAATCTGGCTTTTCTGCTGATAGTTCTTTCAGAGGAAATTTCAGATGAGAGGGGCTGAGCCCTCCAACAGGAGAACGGTCTATCCCATCAGTGCTATGGGAAGAATAATTGTTCTTGGTCCTATGATTAGCGGTGGCAAGAGCAATTCCCCAATTGTCACATTTTCTACACATGACCCACAGATAAGTAACATGCTTCGTCAACAACCAAGAAACAGCCTTAATTAGATACCATTCTCTAAGTAGTAGCTGTCTATTTTTTTCTTATATTGGGCATAAAATTATTAACCCGAACACCACTGGGGTCTACTTGTTTGCAAAATTTGAAGGAAGCCTTTTACTCAAGGACTAAAAGTAACAAGAAGAATGAAGTGAGATGAGCTAGATCTATCTGTATGTAGTATAAATTTGTGTAGTCCTAGACCTTTAACTTAAATGTATAATAAGTGCTATGTGGAAGAAGGACTTCATACACAATCTATAGATTTCATTCTTGGTCATGACTACAACCCCCTCCTAAGGGCTGAAAATATCAAACCGGAATCTCCAGCCTAGATCTTTCTCTTCAGTTCTAGATTCCTAGATCTTCCTTGTATTAGTTGAGCTTTTTGGGAAGCAGGCACCAAGATGGAGTTAGAAATATGAGTGATTTTATTAAGAGAAATGCCATGCAACATAAAGGAAAGAAGAAGCAGGATTAGGCAGAGAGCACCTTCGGTCCAGAGGCCTGAGACCTGTGAAAAGGAGGGGGAAGAACAGAGAGTTTTGGCAAGGAAAGGCCCCAGACTGCAGCAAAGCTCAGAAGGTCCCAGCCAACCCAGTGGGAAGCTCCAGTGCAAAGATTGTCTATAGAGGATTCCCACATTGAGCAGATGTGGGCCTAAAACTCCCACAGGACCTGATACTCCTGCAGTCGTTGACCTATATTGCTTAGAGAAATATCCCAGCCTTGGCTCAAAAACTTCAGTGGATCCAGAACATACTGCAGTAAGAGACTATAAGGATACCACAGAACGGCACTCCCGCTTGGCTCTTTTTGATAATGACAATTAATCTGCTACTGTCACTCAAGCAAAATTGTCTTTATTTTATTTTTTTATTTTCAAGACAGTATTACTCTGTTGCCTAGGCTGGGGTGCAGTGTGCCATCATAGTTCACTGCAGCCATGAATTCCTGGGCTCAAGGGATCCTCTTTCCTCAGTCTATTGAGTAGGTGGGATTACAGGCACACACCACTGCTTCTAGGTAATTAAAAAAAAAAAGAGAGAGAGGGTATCACTTTGTTGCCCAGGCTGGTCTCCATCTGCTCGCTTCAAACAGTCCTCCTGCTTTAGCCTCCCAAGTCTTTATTTCTTCTTAACCAGAAGTACAAACAGCTTTGAAATGTATGCTCTATGGCTTCAAAAGCTCTCACAACTAGAGAACTGTACGGTTTAGGACACCACTTTCCTTTCTCATTTCCTCACAAGTGGTAGGAGAAAAAGAATGAGACAAGATTCTGGGCTCCTTGGGAAAATATAGCCCATCATGAGGTATCAGCCTAATGTTCAATTTGTTATAGGCCCTCTGTGTTTGAGTTAGAGGGAACGAGAAAATGAAACCAACAGTGAAAGCAACAGAGAGATTGACCTGAAAGACCAATTCTTTCCCCTTCAGTCTTTCTTGTCAGTCACACTGTTTGTGTCTAAATGCAGCTCCGTTATAGCTGAGCTCTCTAGTAATTCTTCCAATATTTTAGCAATTAGAGAGAAATTGTAAATTTTTCCTGTTTGTTTTGCATTCTTATGCGTGTGTGCACATGCATAGATTCACAGGTGTTTTAATAAGAAGTAGGGAGATTTCATTAGAAAACTAAACTATATTTTTAAGCATTGTTTCATTGTAAGCTTTGCCATTTTAAATACCTATTTTAATTAAGCGAATCTATCTGAACTTCAGACGTTCTCACCATCTTACATAAGTTATTTATCAGTGTAGCAGAGAGAATAACCATATGCGATTTTTAATTAAAATGTGGTCATTAGATGACTGACAGAGGTGTTCTTTTTCGCATCCACATCTACACAAGACATGATAATCTAGCTAAATATATATATAGATAGATAGATAGATATAGATCTATATAGATCTATATATATAGATCTATATCTATCTATCTATATATATAAAATAGCTAAATGCCAAAAGTTTCTGGGCAAAATGTAAGAAAAAAAGGTTTTTTTTTTGTTTTGTTTTGTTTTTGAGACGGAGTTTCGCTCTTGTTACCCAGGCTGGAGTGCAATGGCGCAATCTCGGCTCACTGCAACCTCCACCTCCTGGGTTCAGGCAATTCTCCTGCCTCAGCCTCCCGAGTAGCTGGGATTACAGGCACGTGCCACCATGCCCAGCTAATTTTTTGTATTTTTAGTAGAGACGGGTTTCACCATGTTGACCAGGATGGTCTTGATCTCTTGACCTCGTGATCCACCCACCTCAGCCTCCTTAAAAAATGTAAGAAGAGTGTCAATAAAATTAGTATACAGACCACTGTGGGAGAGCATAGATTGGTGCAGAACACAGAACATCAGAACAAAATATATTTAAAAAAAGAACAAAATGAAGATCAATCAGTACATTTTAAACAAAACATACAAATTATAGTTGTTGACATCTTCTATTTACACGTCTTCACTGAATTTGAGTTTTCAATTTGTAAAATTAAGATAATAATACCATATTATGATAAGGATTAAATTGAATATATAAAGTCTCTAAGTATTATTAGTAATAACGTGCAAAAAGGGTGGTGATTTTGTGGGGACATCAAAAGAGGGAGAGGCTGATGGATAAAAACTTACATTGCTCTGAACTTTCCAACAGGCACCTTCCACTATGCTCTCCTTTCTACTCTTTACTTTAACCCTTATTTTTATGTAGACTGAAGTTAGGGATGCTCTCAACCAGATGAACTATAACATATTGGCACTGGCTTTATCCTATACTTTTCCTGATCCTTGTTTAGTGTATGATAGTTTTACCTTGGCTGAACTAATTTTTCTCCACTTCTCAAATGTTGCCTATGTATCAGTCAGCTATTGCTATGTAACAAACCACCCCAAAATTTAATCGTTTAAAACATCAATCCTTTATTATCACTCATGTATGTGAGGATCAGCTGTTGATTGGTTGATCCATTTTGGGCTTGGGTGCAGGCTGCAGTTTAGCCCCAGGTTCTTAGACCAGAAACCCACCAACGACACACATTTTTCATGAAAATTGCAAAGGCAGAAGAGAGCAAGTTAGCCATATAAACATATTACAAACCTTTGCTTTCGTGGAGTCTGCTAACATCTAATAGCGAAAGTATGTTTTGTAAGGAAGAAATGGAAGGAACTGCAAATTGCATTGCAAAAACCATAGATACTTGTATAGACTTTGGAGGGGAGAAGAAATTGAGCCATTAATTGAATCTATCAATCTACCACAATCTGTTTGCTGATGAGATCTACAGATACATTTCTTGCCGGCTCTCTCCTCTAAAACCTCTTATAATTAGATACGTTCACACTTGCTCATCTATCTCTCCAACTCTCCTATTGAGGATATAATTTGTGAGAAATAACCTACCCATTGGTTTCAAGATGGGTATATAACTCTCCTAACTGGATGGGGGAAGAACTCTCCAGTTATGAAGGAATAACTTATCAACTCAGTAACAATAAGCTAGCAAAAATAAAGTACTAGCTTATTGTTATAAAAATAGATTTAATTTTTCTTTGGCTTTATTTTTCAAGTCAGAACCTATAAACCTTATAAAGTTTTTTATTTATTCCTCTTTTATCAAAGCTTTGGGAATTCAAACGGCACATCACATGCCTCTCATACAGACACATTTCTTCATCATGATGTATTAGTGAAGGTAACTGTGAAAAACGTTTTACATTTTTAAATGGAGACTATTCACTTAGGCCTTTCTGGGTATTTGTGAAAATTCTGGGCTGCATGTGGAAAGGGAGTAGCAAAAAAGGGATAAAAAGGGAAAAAAATGAAATGAAGGAATGGGATGGAAAGGGAAAGGAAAGGAAGATTTCATTTAGCTTGAGTGAAAATGCTAATTTTTACTTACCTTCCCAGCAGCTGCAGTCTTACAGTTGTGATTTATTGTGGAGCTCCCACTAGCTTAGCCATGTGCCAAATGACTGCAAAATTATGCAGTTATCTTATCAATTTATTTCCACCCTGCACAGTCCCTTTTCCTCAGCAGCCACACCACACTGATTCTCATTTGGAATCAAACCAAAGGCAATCATTTGTCTATTGGGTTGACCAAATTTTTGCCCTTTCCTGAGCTGAGAGCTCCGTGGTCTAAATTGAAAGCATTCTGTCTTCCCAGCCAGAAGGCATAGCGTGTCCCAGCAGGTTCCACATAGAACAAAGGGCACTCGAGTGACCCAGACAAAGTGAACCTGAACGCTAAGCAGCCAAGCTAGATGACTTGTCTGCCTGCTGTCAAGGCAAAGGAACTTTTTGTTGTGGTTTTAAACTACCCGTGCCTTCTACTGTCTCTATATACCCACAATATTCCATGGTTTTATTAGCCTTGCAGCTGAAATTCAATGGATTTGACTCTCTGTTGTTGAATGATCCTTGAAAATACTGCCGTTCAAGTGAACATTCGGTAAGGGTGTCACTGGATGCTAACATGAGATGTATTTGAGATTGAAACAGAAATAATTATTGAGGGTTTTTAAACCACGCCTGTTTTTAGAACTTTTATACCACTGGAATTGTCTGACTATATATTCGGGGTAAATAAAGTTAAATCCCCTTAGTTATTCACTGATTCATTCAAAAACACTCTCCTTAGTGTGGTGGAGGGTGAAATGAAGCAGATCCATGACCCTTGTCTCTGGAAGTTTATATTCCCCTGGGGGAGGTTAAATACACATATATAAAAAGAGAACCAATATTACAGAGTCTGTCCATGGTGACAATGAACAAATAATTTGGAAAAGAAGTTTTAGAGGGGTCGGATGATGTCAATGTTTTCACATACTTTTAATGTTGAATACCGTTTTTAAAATGTAATTATGTGGGAAAGCACTAGATATAAAATAGATTCAAGTTACTCTTCTTGAAATATCTTCAGCCTTGTCTCTCAAGGTTTGAATGATTGAAGCCTTCCAAATTCTGGCTCTGGTCCCACCTTGGTAAGCTATGTTGGTTAGTTATCTGCAAGTGTTATCACTAACTTTCGTGCTCCAAGAGGGCAAGTGTCTTCATTCATCCTGCACTCCTACGGCAAGGATAGAGCAAAATGCAAGGCAAGTGCATACTAACACCCCTCCCTCAGCAGAAGTAGGCATTGCTTATTGATGGCAGAATCCTTTTATTCTGATCCTAGATTTGCCTTGAACACACTCGTTCTTGCTCAAGGCAGCCACCACTAATCCACTATGTTGGCAAAGGAGAATAAATGGATTTGCCTTTCCTGCTCTATCATTTACCACACTGCAAGCAAAGATTTTCAATGAATTTTTAAAAAATCAACACAGACAATACAGATAGACAATAGGTCTGTAATAGGCCATTCTTATACTGCTATAAAGAAATACCTGAGACTGGATGATTTATAAGAACAGAG
>CM052664.1:11931243-11943809 GCA_028533165.1 Leontopithecus rosalia
CGGGTGGATCACGAGGTCAACAGATCGAGACCATCCTGGTCAACATAGTGAAACCCCGTCTCTACTAAAGATACAAAAAATTAGCTGGGCCCGGTGGCGCGTGCCTGTAATCCCAGCTACTCGGGAGGCTGAGGCAGGAGAATTGCCTGAACCCAGGAGGCGGAGGTTGTGGTGAGCCAAGATCGGGCCATTGCACTCCAGCCTGGGTAACGAGCGAAACTCCGTCTCAAAAAAAAAAAAAAAAAAAAAAAAGAACAGAGTTTTAATTGGCTCACGATTCTGTAGGCATTATAGGGAGCATAGTAGCGTTTGCTTCTGGGGATTCCTTAGGAAGCTTTTACTCATGGCAGAGGGCAAAGAGGGAGCTGACATCTCACATGTTGAAGGCAGGAATGAGAGGGAGTGGAGGGAGAGGTGCCACACACTTTTAAATGACCAGATCTTTTGAAAACTCACTCAAGTGAGGGAGTGCTATCCCAAGGCAGCACCAAGCCATGAGGAATCCACCCCCATGACCCACATACCTCCCATCAGGCCTCACCTCTAGCGTGGGAGATTGCAATTCAACATGAGATTTGAACAGAGACAAATATCCAAACTATATCAAGGACTTGTTTTTCTAGAGGGATCAGAAATATATATCTACAAATTTACAAGAGATCCAATGTGGTAAGAAATGAGCAAAAAAAATTTCTTTGCCTTGAAACATTTCTCTATTCCTGAAATCTTCCATATCCTTCCAAGGATTTTCTCTAACTCTGAGAATCCGTGCATGAGGATTGCATATAAATGTTTGTACACATAAATGTTTATAGCAGTCACTGTGAGGCTGGTTTGCACGATGTAATATGTACACAACACTGTTTCTCACTCAAATACAAAATGCTGTCAGAATAACAAAGAAATGGATTTTTATTTAGTATTGCATAGCAAACAACACTTGGACATTCACATGGAGCTTTAGTTTATAAAAGGTAAGCTAAGAACTAAGACCTAATCAACACTCACTCACAGAGCAGAAATTTGGCAAGTTATTACTCAGTGAATGAAACAATCAATTTTACCAAGTTGTATATTATTTGTTCCTCCTCTTCAAATAACCTGTAATCAAATGTGGAATGCAAATGATTAAATATCTATATTAAATAATATTAAATATATCCATAATCTTAAATGATATCCATCCATAATATTAAATGATATCCATAAATCATTTTCCACCTCTTTTCCTTTTACTCACACCACTCCCTTGGTCTTTGCTGCCTTTTTTCACCTCTCTCATCCATCTGGCATAATTCTTCTCATTCTTTGAAGGCTAATTCAATGTTATCTTCTGTATTGAGCATATCAAACCTGTGTCAACTAGCAGAATTTAATGTCATTTCTTTTCTGCTCCCTTAGTACTGTGTTCATAGTTCAATTATTTCAGAGGGCACCTTTAATTATGGCTAATAATTTATGTTTCTTTTTTCCAGTTTTATCCTTCAAGGTGAGAATTATATTGTCTTCACTTTTTAAATTCTAGAATTGAGAGTAGGTACATATTATGTCACAGACTGGGTTTCCCAGAAAGCAAAATCTGTGGTAAAAAGCTTATGTGCATTTTTATTAGGGAGTAAAATTTCTGGGAACAGGAGGAAAAAGGATAGCTTCATGTAGAAAAGGAAAGAATCTGCTATGGATCACACTACTGTCAGCTACTAAATGTGAATGATTGTTTACTATCACAAGACAGTCTCTATAAAGGTCATCTAGCCAGCACATTTTAGGGCAGTCTATTCTTGAGGAAAAGGATATAAAAGTTTATTTACCAGTTTTTGTCTTCTATTGGTGTGTTTCGCTCCATGTAGCCTGACGTGGCTCATACCTCTATATTGTACGTATATGGGAGCAAAATGGATTTTTGCAGTTTTTAATGTCTCACTATCCAGAGGGAAGATCCACTGAGAAAGGGGCTGACATGGGCATCAGGTAGAGTGCTGGCCGCTTACACTTGCTGGAGGGGTCTGCATCCACACAGTTAGTTTATGCAACAGTAACAACTGGATCAAAAGACCAGTGAGGCTGTGAGGCTCTGAAATGCCTCATAAGAGATGCCTGATTCACAGCATGTATGTAACAATTTTTACAAGTGATTTGACTACAAGGTAGTACATAGTGATACACCAAATTGAGGCATTCATAATTTCTTGAGGGATCAATTAGCACTGCCAGGGAGTAAAGAGTGTCTGGAAGGAGGCACCTAGTTTCCATCGGTAAAACGGGCTCATGGGCAAGGCATCTGAGGCAAAAGAAATGAATTAAAAAAGAGAATGTGAAAAGCACATGGAGCGTTCAGGAAATGGAAGAAAGCTCCACTGAACTCGGAGCATGGACTGATTATTAAATAAATAATGAGGTTGGAATGTTGATAGAAAGTCTTTGAATTCATGCAATAAATATTTTACTGAACACCTACTATGTTCCAGGCAATTTTCAAGTCACTGTAAAAATGGTAATGGACAAATCCCATGCCAAAGTGTTTGGACTCTATTCAGGATACAGTAAAGAGCTAGAGAAGGATTTCCTTTCAAGGTAGGTAACTAAAGCCTGAACACTATAGGGTGCAACAAAAATAAATGGCAAGTCTCCTTCCCATGTGTCAGTTGAAGGACTAATCACATTATACAGAAAATGCTATGAAGGAGAAAATTTATTTTCATGTCAGGAAGTGTCTTTCTCTGCCAGGGAGCATACATAAACCTTCCAATGTCTACTGCTTGGCAGAAAGTCCTCTTTACTGCAGATAATGGAGAAACGAGGCAGATAACTTAATTTTGCAAGTAAGATGCATAAGTACTAAGCAGACAGCACTTGAAATAAGGACAAATATTTAAAGAGCATCACATGCTTTTGCAAAGGGAATTGGAGAGGCAACCTTCAGTACAAGACCATTGATAAATAAAAAGTATGCATTTTAAATAAAAATTATTCTTAAACCCAGATCTATGAATTCTAGACCAGGTAGAATTAGACGAAAATAATGCAGCATACATTTTTAAAGCAGCACATGGAGAAGAAAGGTACTGTGCTGAATCAGAAAAGAGACTCTGCTTTTACTTTTACTGTCATTAGCAAGAAGTAAGTAGACCTTATTACACTCAACACTACTGGATTCCCAAATGATTGCCTAAAGTTTGGCTCAGGTTAATGCAAAATAGCATATAGTACCTTGAACAATATGAAATTGTCTTTTTATAAATAAACAATGGTCACACATCAGAAATTCTATGTTTCAAAAACATGCAGTTCTCAGTTTTCAAATTCTAGAATGGTGGAATAAGAACCAGCGTCTTCATAAAAGAAATGGGAAACTCCGAAAATTAAGTAAAAACCTGCAAACATTCCAAGGGATGTTAATTCAAGAAAATGACATTCTTCATAAGAACTATGAGTTTGTGGTATTTCACCTTGCCCTAATCTGATCACTCTTTCCACAGCACCGTGGTGGAGTTTTAAAAAGCATCCTCAAAACTACAGTAGCTGTGAAAGACAATCACTTTTCATCCACTGGATAGATGAATTTAGAGTGCCTCAAAATGTTTCATTGCTGGAGAATTTTCACTATTTCATCGGCCTAGCAGGTTACTGAAAAATCCCAGTTTTCAAGGTTTGTCTTTATTTGACCTGACTCAGAGCTTGCTCTATGCAGACGGCACTATCCATGAGGCATTTATCAATGACGATTTGTTTAATATCAAAGCTGCCTGAGGAGGCATAGTCTCAGCAATATATTAAAGCTAACAAATGGATGAGGAAACAAAAAAAAAAGAAAAATTTAGAAAGGAACCCTCTATAATGGGCTTTGAAAAGCTCTGACATATCTCTGGGATCTAGAAGGCCATATCCATAAGCAGGGCTGTATAATTGAAAGGCATGAGAAGGTTCAAATCTCTGGCTGAACTTGAGGCTCCGAACAAGAATGAAATAAAGGCCTAAGCAAAGTTGGAAACTGCCTTCCAGAGCATTGACGCATTCCCAGTACATATCCTCAAATCACTTGACAAAGGTTAGGAGACATTTTTTCAAAGAATTTAACTCAACTTTGGTCAAATTATTAATTAATAAACTAAAAAGCTAACTGAGCAGTTACTTCAGGGGCCACACACTACAAAAAATACAGAAATCACAGCATTAGTCCAGAGAAGTAACACTAAACAAATAGCAACAACTACAACGATAAACAACAACAGCAAACCGTGGGGAGAGGAACATCTTCTTTTAGAATTGCCATATTAACTACTTAAAATATTCATTTTCAACAACAACAAAAAAATCACAAGACATGCAAGGAAACACGAAAGCATGACCAATACACAGGAAAAAGTGTAGTTAATAGAAACTATCCACAAGAAATTCCAGACATTTTTAAACATAAAAAATATGTTTAAAGAACTAAAGAAAATGGCTCGAGATCTGAATGGATGTACGAAAACATTTCACCAAATAGAGAATATTGGTAAAGACTTAAGAATCATAAAATAGAACCAAATAAAAATTCTGAAGCTAAATAGTAAAACAACTGAAATAAAAAACTTACTAGATGAGATTAATAGTAGAGTTTGAAAGAAAATGGCTCAAGATCTGAAAGGATGTATGAAAACATTTCACCAAATAGAGAATATTGGTAAAGACTTAAGAATCATAAAATAGAACCAAATAAAAATTCTGAAGCTAAATAGTAAAACAACTGAAATAAAAAACTCACTAGATGAGATTAATAGTAGAGTTTGAAAAGGTGAAAGAAAAATTTGGTCTAGGGGAAAGGAAGAAAAAATAATCAGAAAAACTTAAGAGAGCCTCTGAGACTCTGGGAAACCATTAAAGCAGCTTGTATATAATAGAAATTGCAGAAGGAAAGGAAAAGAGAAAGAAGTGAAAGACCTCTACTCTGAAAACCACAAAACACTGATGAGAGGAACTGAAGGGGCCACAACAAATGAAAAGATATTACATATTCATGGATTGGGAAGAATCAATATTGCTAAAATGTTCATACTACCCAAAGTAATCTACAGATTCAATGCAATCCCTATGAAGATACCAATGATATTCTCCACAGAAATAGAAAAACATATCCTAAAATTTATGGGAAACCACTAAAGCACAAAATAGCCAAAGCTATCTTAAGTTAAAAAAAAAAACTGGAGGAATTACATTACCTGACTTCAAATTATACTACAGAGGTATAATAACCCAAATGGCATGGTACTTGCATAAAAACAGAACCATAGACCAATGAAGCAAAATAGAGAACCAAGACGCAAATCTGTTAACCTGCAGTGAACTCATTTTTAACACCAAGAAAATACACTGGGGAAAAGACATTTTCTTCAATAAATGGTGCTGGAAAAACTGAATATCTATGTGCAGAATAATAAAGCTAGACTCCTATCTCTCACCATGTATAGAAATCCAATCAAAATGAATTGGGAATTTAAGACCTCAAATTATGAAACTACTAAAAGAAAACATTGGGAAACTTTCCAGGACACTGGAATGGGCAAACATTTCTTAAATAATATCTCACAGCACAGGCAAACAGAGCAAAATATGGGATCATATTAAATTTAAAACCTCTGTACAGCAAAGGAAACAATCAATAAAGTGAATAAATAACCTACAGAATGAGAGAAAATGTTTTCAAACTACCCATCTGACAAGAGATTAATAATCTGAATATATAAGGAGCTCAAAAAGACTCCATAGGAAAAAATCTAATAATTCAATTAAGAAATAAGCAAAAGAGATGAGTAGATGTTTTTCAAAAGAAGGCATACAAATGGCAAACAGGTATATAAAATGGTGCTCAACATCATTGATCATCAGAGAAATACAAATGAAAACTACAATAAGATATCATCTCACCTCAGTTAAAATGGCTTTTATTCAAAAGACAGGCAATAACAAATACTGGTGAGGATATGGAGAAAAGGGAACCTTGTCCACTGTTGGTAGGAATGTAAATTAGGACAACCTCTTTGGAGAACAGTTTGTAGGGGCCTCAAAAAACGAAGAGTACTGTCCCCATATGATCTAGTAATCCCACTGCTAGGTATATACCCAAAAGAAAAGAAATCAGTATACCCCAAAGATATTGACACTCTCATGTTTATTGCAGCACTGTTCACAATAGCCAAGATTCTGAGCAACCTAACTATTCATCAGAGGAAGAATGGATAAAGAATATGTGACACAGGCCAGGCACGGTGTAAGGTCAGCACTTTGGGAGGCCGAGATGGGAGGAATCATGAACAAGTTCAAGAGGTGGAGGCCATCCTGGTCAACATGATAAAACCCTGTCTCTACTAAAAATACAAAAATTAGCTGGGTGTGGTGGTGCACACCTGTAGTCCCAGCCCCTTGGAGGCTGAGGCAGGAGAATTGCTTGAAACCAGGAGGAGGAGGCTGCAGTGAGCCACGACTGCATCACTGCACTCCAGCCTGGTAACAGAGCAACACTCCATCTCAAAAAAAAAAAAAAAAAAGAATTTGTCATACATGCACATAATGGAGTACTATTCAGCCATAAAAAGAATGAAATTCTGTCATATGCAACAGCATGGGTGGAACTGGAGATCATTATGTTGAGTGAAATCAATTGGACAGAGAAAGACAAAGACAAACATTGCATGTTCTCACTTATTTGTGGGATCTAAAAAGGAAAACAATTGAATTTATGGAGATAGAGAATAGAAGAAAGGTTACCAGGGACTGGGAATGGGTGGAGATGGGGATGGTTAATGGGTATAAAAAATTCTTTCTTATAGAAAGAATAAGCCTTTTATTTGATATCACAACAGCAGGACTATAGTAAAAAAGAATTTAATTATACATTTAAAAATAAGTAAAAAGGTAGAATTGGGTTGTTTGTAACACAAGGGATTCATGCTTAAAGAGATCACTACCCAATTTTCTGTGATATGGGATTATTACTCACTGAATGCTTGTGCCAAAATATCTCATGTCCCCCATAATGATGTACTATGTACTCACAGAAATTAAAAAGAAAAGGAATTTAAAGAAAAAAAAATACATAATATAAATTAGTATTAGATTAGCATTGTTCATGTAATAGTTGCTGCTGTGTTGTTGAACTAAGTTGCTCCCCTTACTACATGGACAGAATATTGTCTTATAAAGTGTGTTTTTTTCCATGAGCATGCCCACATTATTGTGCATGCATGTTGTACCTTGAAAAGTCCAGTTCTCCCATCTAATTCTCTATGTTAACTACTTGGAAACAGTGGCTCTCAATCTTTACTGCACATTAGCGTCATTTGGAGAGCTTTAAAATATAATATATTCATGCTTGGCTCCTCCTTCCAGGGATAGCCATGGGTGGGACTGTGTACCACTGATATGTTTTAAAAGCTCCCTGGTGACTCTAGCATCACTTCAGGGCAGGGATTCTATTCTACGATATCTTTGTTCTTAAACCCCATGAAGCTCTTTTGTCTTCATTCAGCCTTTATTTGGCTGAAACTCATCACTGTCTTTGTTCTTTAGTTCTGAGTTGAGGAATATTAAGGTCATATCTTTTGGCTCCTATGCTATAAAAAGCATAAAATCAAATGTGGGCATTAAAATCAAGTATCTAAATTTAGTTTAAGGTGGTCAGATCATTCAAATTACAGATTTTTTGAAAAACAATTTTGATTATAATGAAAACGTAATATTAAAATAAAAATTCAACAGAAATTTTAGGACCATACTGTAAGTATTTTAAATTTTTCCTGCTGTATGTTCTGTACTTCAACTATTCAACCCTGCCGCTGTATTGCAAAAGCAGCCAAAATTCAATGGAAATTTCAGGGCCAGACTGTACATATTTTAAACTTTTCTTGCTGTATATTCTCTACTTCAACTATTCATCCCTGCCACCACAGTGCAAAAGCAGCCATAGGCAGTATGTTAAATGAACGGGCCTACCTATATTCCAATTAAATTTTATTAACTAAAACGGGCCATGTTTCATACAACCCTGACCTAGGTTACTCACTTAACTGCTGTGTAGTATTCCACTGTATAAATATAGAATAGTTTATTTATTCAGTTTCACAGTGGGAAAAATGTAAGTTGGTTCCAACTTGACATTAGCAGAAACAAGGCTGCAATGACTATCCTTTCCTGTCTCCTGTGTGCATTTGCCAGAATTTCTAAAATGTGTACACAGGCTAATAGCTAAATTCTATTAGGTATTATTAACACTGTTTGGCTATCATTAACATTTATACTGAGCTTGTTTTGTTCCAAGCATTATACTAAGTCCTCTGTGCACTGTTTTAATATTCATCACAGAGAGTATTCCAGAGAAAAGAGGCTAAGACTGAGTCTCAGGGGGGTTATGTAATTTGCCTAGGAACACAGATCTATTAGGTGACAGATTCAAGACTCAAACTGAGACATTGTCTCTCCTGAGTTTATATTCTGAGTCCTTACAATCTACTCTTTGGAGCAGAGGAATTTCTGGTACAATAATTAGATGTATCTTTACAATAATCGGATAGCACCCCACTTATCTTCCAGAGTAGTTGTTATATTTTACATTTCTACTAGAATTGTTTGAAAGTTCTCATTTCTCCACATCCTTGCCAATACTTGGTATTGTCAGATAGTTTGATTTTTACTAGCACAATAAGAGTTAAATGTATTACGATTTTTAAAAGTTGTATAGTGCTAATCTCTAGTAAAACTGAACATATTTCTTATGTTTATTAACACATGACTCTGAGATTGACTATTTATATCATCTTCCTTCCTTTCTTGGACTCTTACTGGTTTATAGGGATTTATTTCTACATTTCAGATACCAAAATTGTATTATATGTTGCAAATATCTTAACCAAACTATTGCTTGTCATTAAAGTTTTGTAATATACTTCTGTTTTTATAACATACTTTTATAATATAATACAATTCGAAGTTTTTGTAATATACTTTTTATAATCTAATACCCTATTTAATTCATCTATTATTTTCTTAAATATTTTAATGACCTTATTTACTTCTAGAAACTCTATTTGATTCTATTTTTCAAATAACCTATTAATTTTTCTCATTGTTCAATCATTCTTTATTTTTACATACTTTCTTTTAATCTCTTTTTGCATTTTGTACATATTTATTTTATAACTCTGGTAATTTAAACATTTTTATAGTTTACATATAGTTTACTTATATAGTTTAAATATATATGTACTAAATGTATAAATGTATAGTATATATACTATATTAAATATATGTTACTATATATATGTACCATATGGATAAAGAATCTCTTCAAAAATTTATAGAGGACAATTAGTATCATGGGCTAGAGCAAGAGTATATCTACTCTGCCCACTACCAAGGTGTAGGCTTAGAAATTGCGTATAGTGGGTCACACTGGATGTTTTTTTTTTAAAAAAAATGGACTTAAGAACAAATTTTTTAGAATTAAACTTCTTAGTAAATAAAGAACCTTACTAATTTCAGAAAGAATTTCATGAGTTCTGGTTGCATGCTGCAGATAAGCTAGTATGAAAAAAGTAAAAATCACTCCAGAACAATCTACTTTTGTAATATCTTCAATGAAATAAAAATAATATAATATAGCCTTGAACTTTAAAAATTTTATTTGAACATATGTTATGAGGACAAAGTGGTAGCAGCTTGCATCTTCTATCTGCTTTTGATCCACTTCCGGCTCTGTCATGAATATAACTCTCAGTCACAGCTGATTTAACGATTAGTCTTTTGGGGTTAGTTCATAGATTCACAAACAATAACAAGCTATTTCTAACGGTTCTTGGTGATAATTTTGTTAAGAGATATTCAAAGGTTGCTATTAAGACTTGTTTGTTTTAAATTGGGAAATAAATGAACACATTTCCCAGAACTCTTTAAATATTAACAATGAGAATGCTTTGGTGGTTTTTAAATAATCTTCTGCTTGACAGTGCCAGAGCTACTTCCTGAACATCACATCAGATCATTCCTGACCCCAGGGTTCATCTGTTTATACTAAAATTATCAAATCTTACAACTTAAAGAAACATGAAGAAATGCTAAATTCAATGCACTTACTCAAATGAATTCCTTCCCATAACGGGAATATTTCCAGTCAATTACGTGTAGCTAAATTGAGCAGTGGCTATTAGAGAAAGTCCTTTCAAATATTTTTCTTTCTGGTACCTTGATTCATTCATCAAACATTTATTGCATGCTTATCACATGCCAGGCTCTATTTTTATGTGTTTATTTTTCCTTATTTATCTAAAATTAATCAACTGAGAAGGTGAAATGTTTGTCTCCCCATCAACTTGCTTTATCTTTTTCATGAGGCCAATATTGTACTGCCTGTTTATGACAATTTTGATTTTAGTTTGTTTTTTGACTTTGTCATATTTTTATGTAGGATTATAGTCATTGCAGGCATTTCCAAATGGAGTTGACACCTATCATTACTTCAGAATTATAGGAGCATTAGCCTTGCTTCCAGAGATTGTCAATCAGTGCCTGAATAAAAAGCACATATACAACTCTATTTCACATTTCCTTTTCTTACCATTTTGTTACCTGTATCTAATATAACTGGTTGCCTTTATCATCTGTAAAATATAAAAATGATGATGATGATACTAAGAGCTTTCAGCTCAGAAGGAGACAAAAACCAAAAACAGATGATTAAAAAAATACCTAAAAGAAAAAGATGACTTGGTTTTTTGCTCTAAATGCCTCCCGTATGAAGCCCTCCATGTGGCTCTCAAATGAACTGCACAGGAATCACCTGGAAAATCTTGTTAAAAGGCTGAGTTTGAGTCAGCAGGTCTGGGGTGTTAGCTGCTAATTAGCATTTCTAAGCTCCTAGGTGAAACTGATGTGCTGGTCCATGGCTCATAGTAGGTAATAGCAGTAAGATTGTAAGTCTTACAATTTATGGCCTCATCTTTCAGAATGTTTCTCTTTGCTTTTTCCTTCCTCCCGCCTAATACTAAGCAACACATAGTATTTGTAAAAGCTGGTTGCAGGTTGCTATGGTTTGGCTGTGTCCTCACCCAAATCATAATACCCATGTGTGAGGTCAGGGACCCAGTGGTAAGTAATTTAATCATGCAGGTGCTCACTCTTATGCTGTTCTTGTGCTGATGAGTGAGTTCGCAGAAGCTCTGACGGTTTTATACAGGGCTTTTTGCCTTTGCTCATTCTTCTCTCCTGCCACCATGTGATGAAGGACATATTTGCTTCCCCTTCCTCCATGATTTTAAGTTTCCTGAGCCTTCGCAGCATTGCAGAACTGTGAGTCAATTAAACCTCTTTCCTTTATAAATTACTCAGTCTGATGATGTCCTTATAGCAGTGTGCAAATGGACTTACACCACAAGTTTACATCACAGAGTTTTGAAATGGTGTTTTCCAGCTGGCTGGCCAGATTACAAGCCTTGTATCATCAACAGAAGAGTAAACAGGTTTAAGAAGCTTGAAAGCAAAAAGCTGCGCCAGTCATCCAAATGGGTGTCATTAGCACTCTCTTTTAGTCGAGGTGGTCTGGTGGGGTTTCCTGGTGCAAGATTTCAACAAGAATACAGTGAAGGGGTTTTAAAATGAAACCCAACAACAGATTTCCTGCCCCCTTAGAAGCAAAGAATCACAAGGGTCTTTTAAAAAGCTCTGTGCATTGTTCCCAGCTTAGCTAAGTGTGGGCTTGATTAGGCAAATGGGCTTTATTTTTCCACATTTCCTATCATTGAAAACATCTGTGGAAAGGAACGATGGTTATCAAAGCAACCGACCATTGTCACAGTTTTGTAGTCCGTGATGGCTTTTTCCAAACCCTTCTCTAGGGCTTTGGTTTCCCAAAGCAAATTGGTAAGCATCTGGTCTATCCAATCCAACCTCTTGTGCTGCATTCACAATCATGCCTCACTTTCAGCCTCAGCTAATCACTAATTCATGCAGCAGTCCTTTAAAGAGAGGGGCCCAGAGCTCCTCTTTTGGCCAATCCTGGACATTTCCTTTCTCCGGTGGCCAAGTAATTCTTGCCCAAGTTGCTTAGTAGATCAGTCTCCTAAGTCAATGAAACTTCCAACCTCAAAATGTGATATACTTCAGAACTAAAAATGAGAGGAAATTAAACCAGAAATTTAAGAATGGCCTGGGCAAGAGTGACAGTTTTCAAGAATTAAAACAGTTCTGTTGCGTTACCCACAGCACCTCCTCCTCTGACCAAGTTACCAGATCCTGAGTAACTCAAATCTACCCTCCATGAGGGCCCAAGGCCCTCTATGTTATATTCTGATTTTTCCAGCACCCTGCTGTAATTTTCCATGTCTTCCCTAATCTGTAGTTAAAGGTTGTTCCTTACTGAAGCGTCTCCTTCCCTTTGTTCTCTGGCCTTTCTCATCATTTCTTCTATTCTCCAAATCCAGTCAACCCAAACTTCTTATAGGACCCCAAAAGGCCCATGTTATCAGCATTTATCCATGTGCCCAGATGTTCCCTTTGCCTGGAATGTGCCATCTCCTTAACTACCTTAAAAAAAAAAA
>CM052664.1:11944309-11959636 GCA_028533165.1 Leontopithecus rosalia
GCTAGCACAGTGCCTGGCACATTGGAGGCATTTTGTCAATGTCAGTTAAGTGGCTGATTATTTAGTTATGTTTTTCTCTTTTTATTTCTTTAGCTAAGGAAAGAAAGAAATCTCTCATAGAATAGAATGTAACAATGTCGGCATGTCCAGAGCTACGTGAAATAAAGAGTGGGGTCATTGTTAGCATCATGAAGAGAAGCAGAGATGTTTACAAAGGAACATCTGAGCAGTGATCTTTTATTTTCTGGCTGACATTGCTAGATAGAAAAATTTCACTTGACCTTCAAGTCTTACTTATTCTCCTCAAAGACAGCTGGGCTCTGCGTGTGTAGACAGGCATGTAGAATTTTGGAGAAGGAAATATGATTAGGTTATTGTTACTTGGATGATTTGCTTATGGTTTCTCTGTAGTCACATAAGAGTTCCATAGATGAGAGATGGATTTGCTTGAGTCAAGGAAACCATTTGCTTTCTGATCTCTATAACCAATAAAGGAATCATCTGTTCTTGTTTAGTCTCTGATCATTTATTATTTTCTATTACTTCAGCAACTAAAGCTATTCCTTAGTGGTTAAAGAAATATTGACAACATATAAAATTCTCCCTTGATTGTGTCTTTTCTCTCTGCCTTTTCAAATTTGACTGGCTTTTGCTTGAGATATTCTTCTCAGATGAGTATGTTGAAAGGAGAAAGTGTGTGTGTGAGTGCAGCCTGTTGGTCTAAACAAAAATGATATATCAAAAGATCTATGAAAGTAAGCCTTTTATTGAAAAAGTGAAGTTTTGCTAAATGATAAAACTTACATTTTAATGGGGCTATATTCATGTTTTTGTTTTTTAATTGAATAGTTGGCACATGGGGAATTAGCTTCAGTTCCCTTACTGAGTTAAGGTATAGTAACGTTGGACAACAGTATCGTCTCTCTGAGGTTTCGTGATCCCAGTTTTAAACATGATTAACAATGATAGTCCTTCCTCTTATCCAAAGAAATCAATCAAGGAATGAAATGTTGTCTAAAACATTTTATAAGATTTATGAATTGTTTAATATATAAATACAAAAAAATACCTTAGCTGCTAGAACCTATGCTTCAGTAATATGACAGTGAGATACCAGTTGATAATAGGTAGGCTTCTGTTTTTAGTTTACGTATAAATATATTTAATTCAGTACTTCATTCTATCCCCATAAATAGACTTGAATAAATATAATTTTATAATTTGAATAATCTTGTTAATAATTTAATCTATTAAAACCAGAGTTACCCATCCCAAATATACAGCATTCTATATTTATCATAAATTTTCCATTCATCTTTGTTTTGTTTTGTTTTGTTTTGTTTTTTTGAGACGGAGTTTCGCTCTTGTTACCCAGGCTGGAGTGCAATGGCGCGATCTCGGCTCACCGTAACCTCCACCTCCTGAGTTCAGGCAATTCTCCTGCCTCAGCCTCCTGAGTAGCTGGGATTACAGGCACGCGCCACCGTGCCCAGCTAATTTTTTGTATTTTTAGTAGAGACGGGGTTTCACCATGTTGACCAGGATGGTCTTGATCTCTTGACGTCGTGATCCACCCGCCTTGGCCTCCCAAAGTGCTGGGATTACAGGCTTGAGCCACCGCACCATTCATCTTAAGGCAAAATGGCTTTCCTGTGGGAACAGCTCAGGGAATTTCCATATTTAAGGTCCTTCACTATTGCTAGAGGTCATTGGCTGTTTTGTTTATAAGTTTGTTTCTTCTTATGTTTCCACTTCAGTTATACTTGAGTTCACAGAAAGAAGAAAAACATACTGAGTAGTGGGTAGCAGGAAAGCTCTGAAAATTGATAAAAAGTGTTTTGGTATGAAAATTTAAACCTATTGACTAGCCTCCAAATGTCTGGACTTCACATGGTTGCTAGACCAACACCCAGCCCATCTTTACAAATGTAACTTTCTTGACTCTTCCAATGTTGCTGTTTCTTTCTTTTACTGCTTCTATTCATTTATTTCTACAAACCAGTTCTGTAGAACATGTAACTTAACTGTCGCAATCAAATTACTTTGTGGCAATAACAGAAAGCCAACTATACAGCAAGAGAAATATGCCATAAAAAGTCAACTATTTATTTATTTGAGACTGGGTCTCACTCTGTTGCCCAGGCTGGAGTGCGTGGTGTGATCTCGACTCACTGCAACCTCTGCCTCCCCGGCTCAAGTGGTTCTCCCACCTCAGCCTCCCAAGTTACTGGGACTACAGGCATACACCACCACACCCAGCTAATTTTTTTTTGTATTTTTAGTAGTGATGGGTCTTCCTATGTTGCCCAGGCTTGTGTCAAACTCCTCAGCTCAAGCTATCCACCTGCCCCAGCCTCCCACAGTACTGAGATTATAGACCCAATCCTGGCCATAAAGAACTATTCTAAGGAGAGTCTGCTCTGTGGATGGTTTTGCAAATGCCCTAGAGATGTTTTTTTAAATTTTTTTCTTAGGGCTTTGAATCTTTATGAGTCCAGATCTAATTTTATTATACAATTAGGTTTTTCATGAATGGTTCCTGCAGGCATATCCTCACCATGTTCTCTTCTGAGCACTGAGATGCTGTCTAGCTGAAAGATATGAGAAGCTACTAAGTTATTGCTCAGTCATTTCCTTATGAAGGTAACTTTTGCCATTATTGGCATTGGTTGACCCTTCATGAGGAAGATAAACATAAGATTTTAGAAGTCACTTATACTGAGAACAGAAATACTAGTGAAGGTGTAGGAGGAGGGCAATGATGACTATGAAAGCAGAAGAAAGTAGGACTTACAAGGAATGATCAAAGCAAGCGGAGTCTTTTTATCTGATCAGGAGGCATGTAAGGGCATGAAGACATTTCAAAGAAAAGTTCGCTAAACAGACTTCTTGGAAAGTTAAAATGATGAGGGTAGAAAGTAGTTCCAGTCTCTAGAGTTTTCAACTCTGGAGAAACACAGAAGTTAGATGGATACCTTTTCATTTGCTCAAAGAGTGATGCTAAGTTAGAGAAGAATGGTAGATCAGCCACTCTGTTTTTTACAAAAGAGCAAATGAGAAGAATTTCCTTTTGTGCTGCAGTGTGATGAATTCAGGCCAACCCTTGGGTCACTTCAGGACACTTAGGTTTTTAAGCATTGGATTAAGCATGTCTCTAGAGTTTATTATCATTTGGAGTAAAACGCTCTGAAGTTTGAGGGAAAAGTAATATTCTTTTCAGTCTGAATTGATAAAACGTGTCCTCAATGGCCAAAGGTGGGGGAAAAAAAACATGACAGGTCTTCCTGCTTGCTGGTTTTAGGTAGCTGGTGAAAGCAGAATGAAGGGTCCTGAATTAAACCCAAGATTTGTGCGTGATTCTGAAAATAACTAGAAGTTTGGTTGTAAAGCTGGCCCAAATATATTTGCCAGTGGTAAATTAGAGGAGAGAGAGAGAGTGAGCAGACAAATTCGGCCCAGCCAAACTTCAGTTGATAGACACGAAGATAAGACTCCACATGAGATACGATGATTGCCTCTTCTGTTTCTAGGCGCAGACTTAAGTCTTCGAAAAGGACCTCAGTCTAGAAAAGCAAGAGGGCTAGCAGATGGAGAGAAGCCAAAAATAAAGATCTTAAAATTTATTTTCATTATAATTCCTGAAGAGGTTGGGCTCTCAGTAAAACTACTTAGAGATTCATATGTCTAAATGTGAACAAAATATGGAGAAACATGAAGACACAAAATATGGAGAAACTATTTATGCACAAAATAGTCATGGCTTTAGCATCCTCAGCAACTGACCATGTACCACTTTGACATGGTGCGTGTTCCAGCAGAGGTGTTTGGTAGGGGCAGGGCCACCAGCAGAGGTGGCATTGCCAAGAGGGAGGTGGGCCGTAGTGGGGGATGTGGGCAGTTTATTTCCTGGCTGCTTATCAGCAGCTGAGGTCTTGGCAGCCAGCATTGAGAAGGGCCATGACTTTTGGGAAAGCACATGTGAGAAACTTTGGAAGATGTCTCAAGATCACTGGAAAATTGTCACTTTTACCAGTATGTGGGATGGAAGTGAAAGTACACAAAGTTTAGGTCACTCTAGCTGTGCACTGGACAATGGTGGCTGAAGAAACATTGGTGCATTTAAAGAAAAACAAAATCTAGTAATGTCAACCCCATGAAGTCTTAAGATAGAGGTGATCCTGACAAGTTGCAGTAGAGTGAGAAACAAAACAAAGCCAATATTGGTGGAGGCGGGCAGTGATCAGACTTGATAAATAGCCTTTTTAAAATTATAAATATTCATTATTGATCTATAGCTGTATCTATGTCAAGACTTGTATTGGAAAGTATTATATTTTAGATGCATCATCTTTATCCCTCACAATAATTCCGAAAGTAAAAATTACTGTATCTCTTATAATCCTTTCAGCTATAGTTATAAAAGGCCTAGCTAAAACTGGTATAACATTAAGGACCATTGCTGTCTCTTATAAGAAGAAGATGACAGGAGGTAGGAATGTGCCAGAGCTGGTGCACTAATTTATGAATGCCATTAAGAATTTAGGGGAATGGGGGGGAAATAAACAAATAAATAGAAGAAAAACCAAAGAATCTAAGGTCTTTACAACTCTCCAATAAGTCATTCCTCTTGCATTTACTTCTTTCTCAGCGTTATCTATCATAGTTACCAGGCGACTACATTATCATGTAATTACAATTACTGGCAAAGGAAAGGAGAGTTTCCTCTCTATGTCTCTAAGTGCCTTTCCCTGAGATGTCACTGGATTGAGTCATGCTCAGGTGCTCAGTGCAAAGGAATATGGGAAAGTGAATAATGATAGCGCTGTCAATCTGTTGTGTGAGAGCAAGGCTCTCCCAACTAAGATGGGGAATCGAAATGGCAATTAAGTAAGAGACAGCTATTTTATACGTAGGAAGAATAGAGAGGATAATAAACTTGCCCCAGGTCACAGAGCTCATAAGCAATGGAGCTGGGTCTAAAACTCACGTTCTTCACAATCATGCTATAATGTACTCACTTCTGAGAGTCAGCCTGGGGTCTAACCGACTCTTGGAATATCCTGGAAATATAAGACAACTAAAGTATTATCTGGGGCTTAGAGGACAACAGACTGGTGTGTCTTTCATCACTTTTCTGCCTTCTAGCTTTGCACCAGGCAGGCTTATGTAGAAGGCAGAGAGTGAAGTTTTCTGCCCGCCCTAAATTCACTTTCCAACTTTCCACTTGACATTGGAACATCTTATTTTCTCTGAGTAACTGGAAAAGTCCATCATTGCCATTCTAAAACACATTTTATGTGATAAGTCCCTATCAAACATCAAAGAAGCCTCTTTGATTTTAATACTTCTTTAGGTCTCACAAAGGCTACAAGAAGGACATTTTGCTAAAGAAATAACAAGCTTCAAAAACTGTTAGAAGAATTTCTTTGTGGTTGCCATTTCAGATTCCTTAAATCCTTATTGTTGCACTTCAGCTTCTCTTTGGCTTTTAAATGCTTCTTTTCAGCACTGATAATTTGCCAAGACATATCTAAGAGCTGACAGAAAAGGAGATGTGTATCAGTGATGAGATGTGTGTGTCAATGTGTACTCAAGCTCATTCCAGCATCCAGACTGCATCTCATTAGCAGCGCTGCACTCACACCTCAGTGTTCCCACGTTACCTTCATCATCACAGGGCTGAGAATACTGAATACCGTCCAAAACCAGGCAAATCGTTTTCCAGTTTCATCTGTGGTGTCATTAACACTCTGGCAATGAAATAAGATATTGACAGTCAAATAATCAAATATTTCTATTTGACTGGCTGGCTGCACTTGGCATTTTAGTTGAGTCAAGAAAAAGTGTACACTGATAAAACAGAGAGCATGTGAGAACATGCAGTCCAAAATAAACCAGTTACTCATTGATAAATGTGATGATGCACATGCCACTAACCATCTTCGAGGATCAGTTTCCTCTGCTGATAAATGAGAATGCTTATGTACACTTACCATAATTACAAAAGAGTAGGAGTATACATGGACACAGGTACAGCTTGTAAAGAGAGCATCAGGATAGTGTTACTAATTTTACAGTAAATGAAATGCAGGCAGGTCTTGTTTAATTACACTTTACTTTTGTTTTGACTCACAGATACTGAGTTGTTTTTTTTTTTTACAAACTGAAGGTTTGTGGCAAGCCTGTGTCTATCAGCACCATTTTTCCAACAGCACGTGTTCACTTGCGTCTCTGGCTCACATTTTGGTAATTCCCACAATATTTCACACTTTTTACTCAATATTATTGTATCTGCTATGGTGATATGTGATTGCTGATCTTGGATTTATTATTGCACTGTTTTTTGGGGCACCACAAAACACATTCATAGTAGATGGCAAACTTAATCTAGAAATGTTGTATGTTCTGACTGCTCCACCAGCCAGCCATTCCTTTACCTCTCTCCCTCTCCTCAGGCCTCCCTATCTCCTGAGACACAACAATATTGAAGCTAGACCAATTAATAACCTTACAATGGCCCCTGAGTGTTCATATAAAAGGAAGAGCCACGTGTCTCTCACATTAAGTCAAAAGTTAGAAATGATTAAGCTTAGTGAGGAAGGCATATCAAAAGGCTAGGCCTCTTGCACCAAGCAGTAGCCAAGAAATGAATGCAAAGGAAAAGTTCTTGAGGGAAATTAAAATGCATTAATGATAAGAAAGCCTTATTGCTTATCTGAAGAAAGTTTCAGAGGTCTGATTAGAAGATCAAACCAGCTACAACATTCCCTTAAGCCAAAGACTAATCCAGAGCAATGCCCTAACTCTCTTCAATTCTGTGAAGACTGAGAATGGTCAAAAGATTGAGGAAGAAAAGTTTGAAGCTAGTAGAGACTGGTTCATGAGGTTTATGGAAATCATCTTCATAACGTAAGTGTCAGGTAATAAGTCAGCAGGTGCTAATATAGAAGCTGCAGAACTATCTAGCTAAGATGAATGATGAAGATGGCCACCCCAACAACAGAGTTTCAATGTAGACAGAACAGCCTTACATTGAAAAAAAGTGTGCCATCTAGGACTTTTATAGATAGAAAGGAGAAAGCAAAACCAAGCTTCAAAGCTTCAAAGCTTCAAAAGAAAGGCTGACTTTCTTGTTAGGGGCTAATGCAGCTGGTGACTTTAAGGTGAGAGCGAAGTTCATTTGCCATTTTGGAAATCTTAGTGCCCTTAAAATTATGCTGTGTCTACTCTGCCTGCACTCTATAAATGGAACAACAAAGCATGATGACAGCTTATCCCTTTACATCATGGTTTGCTGAGTACTTTAAGCCCACTGTTGAGACCTACTGCTCAGAAAAAAAAAAAAAGATCCCTTTCAAAACACTATACTGCGCATTGACAATGGACCTGGTTACCCAGGAGCACTGATAGAAATGTACAAGAAAATTAATGTTGTTTTTATGCCTGCTAACATAACACCCATTTTGCAGCCCATGAATCAAGAAGTAATTTCAACTTTCAAGTATTATCATTTAAGAAATATATTTTTTAAGGCTTTAGCTGACACAGACAGTGATTTCTCTGATAGATCTGGTCAAAGTGAATTAATACCCTCCTGAACAGGATTCACCATTCTGTAGGTCATTAAAAACATTTGTGATTGATGACAGGAGATCAAAATGGCAACATTACCAACAATTTTGTAAAAGTTGATTCAACTCTCGTAGATGACTTTGAAGGGTTCATGACTTCAGAGGAGGGAGTCACTTACAGACCTGGCGAAAACAGCAAGAGAATTAGAAGGAGAGTCTGAAGATGTGACTGAATTGCTGTGATCTCATAATAACATTTGAATGCATGAGGAGCTGATTCTAATGGATGCGCACAGAAAGTAGTTATTAAGTTGAAATCATCTCCTGGTAAAAATGCTGTGAACATCCTTTAAATAAAAACAAAGAATTTAGATAAATTTAAATAAAAACAAAGAATATTGCAGAAAGTTAGTTGATAAAGCAGAGGCAGGGTTTGAGAGGATTGACTGCAATTTTGAAAGATGTTCTACTGTGGTTAAAATGCCATCAAACAGTATCTCATGCTCCAGAGAACTCTTGTGAAAGGAAGAGTCAATTAATGTGGCAAACTTTGTTGTCTTATTGTAAGAAATTGCCACAGTCACCCAACCCTCGGTGACCCTGATTAGTCAGCAGCCTTCAATATACAGGCAAGACCCAACACAAGCAAAAAGATTACAGTTCCCTGAAGGCTCAGATGATTGTTAGCGTTTTTATGAATAATGTTTAATTAAAGTGTGTACCTTTTAAAAACGCTATTGCACATTAATGGGCATTAGTATAAACATGTATATATGTATATACATATATATTTATATATGTATATACATATGTATAGTATAAACATACGTACAGGGAAACAAAAATTGTGTGAGTGATTTCATTGCAATATTTGCTGCATTGCAGTAGTCTGGAGCCAAACCCACAGTATCTTTGAAGGATGCCCATAGTAGAAATGGTCTCTAATGTGTCTTATTAATGGGATCTACTTTGGCCTTCTGAAATCTAGATAGAAATTCCATTACAGAAGAAAGCAATTATGTTGTACATTTCTGTGTGAAACCTCTGCCTCTAGAATGCAGAGGCAAGAAAACCTGGCTTAAAGTTGAATTTTATCATGAATATTTTAAGAAAAATATTTTTGAATGATTTTAAATAGAAAATTTATTAACCAGAAAACAATGTTAAAATATTTTAATAAGGGGAATTCAAACCATCCCGCAGATTTTGTTCACATTTAAATTGTATTTTCTTTCATTTGTCAATTATCTTATTTGGAACACATAATGACTTTTTTAAAAGTCACATAAGGCCAGAATTTGCATTGGTTTGAGCAGAATTGGGACAAGAGTCGGAATGCAAGACCCGAATGAGTCCCGGTCCTGCGTATCACTGAATGATGGCTGTCTGCTCTGGCTTAAATATCAATAAGGACAATTTTGGGTTTTGCAGCTGGCTGACACATCCAGGATAGTGACAGCAAAACCACAAATTCTCCATTTAGCGGTTTCAGTCTCACTTGTGATGCAGGGATACCTTGCACTTCCATACTTGTCAAACCATTTCTCTTCTTAACTTTTCCTACCTCCCTGTGTCCACTTCTGCCCACAGCCTTATATAACAATAGGTGCTAATTGGAGAAAAGATGCCAATCACCACTGCAGCGTATCAAAGTCTTGTTATCATATTATCACAGGCTTTGCTACCTATATTTCCTTTTGCTTTAAAAGTTAGGCCTTTGTATCTTCACTTAATAACTGAGGATTTTTTAAAAAGTATCTTAATGTCTACCATTGTCCACCAAACAGGACTATTATAAAGAATGAATGAGACAGTTTGTGTGAAAGCAGTTACTTACACTAACAACATTCTGTAGAAGTTCCAAGTAAACTAATACTTTTTAATGATTATTAACAAAAATGAATTCTTGCTTGGCAGAAAATCAGCAGAGAATTTCCTCTTCCACAGGGCCACCCATAGCCGTGACATTTTTGCCATGACTTCCTCAGGGATACTCTCTCGGGATAACTCATCTAGATGGTATGGACAGTACAGTTAGCCCTTCGATATATGTTTTGTTGTTGTTGTTGTTTGAGATGGGGTTTTGCTCTTGTTGCCCAGCCCGGAGTGCAATGGCACAATCTTGGCTCACCACAACCTCCGGCTCCTGGGTTCAAGCAATTCTCCTGACTCAGCCTCCCGAGTAGCTGGCATTATACACATGCGCCACCATGCCCGGCTAATTTTGTATTTTTACTAGCGACCGGGTTTCTCCATGTTTGTGAGGGTGGTCTTGAACTCCCGAACTCCCAAGGTGATCTGCCCGCCTTGGCTTCCCAGAGTGTTGGAATTACAGGTGTGAGCCACCGCACCCTGCTGTTTCGTTGTTTTTTAAAAGTTGGAAGTTAAGAACATTTCTGGAGAAATTAACCATAACGATTCGCAAATACTATGTGTGACCCAGAGTATAGATAGGTCACACAGGGAAGAAAGCCTTGCAGGAGGGATGGAGTGCTTTGAAATCTGGCCCTGAAGTTTTGTGATGAGCCCCCTGCAGTGTCTGCTCACCTCCCACTGAGCCTGGGGCCTCATGCTGTCTCTGAGGATCCTGCCCACAATATCAGGAGGCTCTCTCCCTCTTTTGCCCTTTCTCACTCTCTTCCTTATATTTTCTACCACATTCTTTTATTTATTTTTTGAGACGGATTTTCGCTCTTGTTACCCAGGCTGGAGTGCAGTGGCGCGATCTCGGCTCACCGCAACCTCCACCTCCTGGGTTCAAGCAATTATCCTGCCTCAGCCTCCCGAGTAGCTGGGATTATAGGCGCACCATGCCCCGCTAATTTTTTGTATTTTGAGTAGAGACGGGTTTCACCATGTTGACCAGTATGGTCTCGATCTCTTGACCTCATGATCCACCTGCCTCGGCCTCCCAAAGTGCTGGGATTACAGTCTTGAGCCACCACGCCTGGCCTCTACCACATTCTTTTACTCTTTCCTACTCTTTGGGATCTAGAAGTAGAAAAAACATTGTCAGCTTCACTCTTACTCATTACTTTTAGATCTTGATTGATGAATTACCAGCTAAAATTTCTATACCAGTTGTATCCATTTACTAGGACAGCCATAACAAATTACCACAAATTAAGTAGTTTAAAACAATATAAATTTATTTTCTTACCATTCTGGAGGCTAGAAGTACAAAATCAAGGTGTTGACATGGACATATTTCTTTGAAAGCCTCCGGGGGAGAATCTTTTCTGTCTTCCTGCCTCTGGTGACCCTGGTGTCCGTTCCTTGGTTTGTGGCTGCAGAACCCTGAACTCTGCCTCTGTCTTCACATGCTTATTCTCCCTCCGTGTCTTCTTAACTTCTGGCTCTCAATAGGACACTTATCATTGGATTTAGGGCCCAGTCAGTAATCCAGGATAATCTTATCTCAAAATATTTGACTTAATTACATCTTCAAAGATATTTTTCCAAATAATGTCACATTCACAGGTGACAGAGGTTAGGATGTGGACATGTATTTTAGGGGCAGCATTCAACCCACTACACTAGGCAAAGAACTTAAAAACGAATTGTAATTTCTCAGCACTGAGACCATCCTGCCAACCCTTCCATTGTAGATAATAGAAAACGTTATCTGAACATAAATATGGCAGAAAACTCCATTCTCTTCATGAATGCAGTTACTCCTTTGCCCAGCCTCTTTGATGGTGTTATCTCTGAGATACTGCCAAAATCCAGACAAGATTCCAAACACTTCCAGGGATAACTGGAAGTGTAGGTACCTTGAGACTCCACAAACTTTATTGACATGAAAAAGCCATTTAAAGAACACAGAGGGTACATTCACTAAAATAAATGCCATTATAGTACAAGAAACAGGACTCGATTTCCTCATTTCCAGATTCCATGAAGTGTGTAGCACATTTTATGTAGTAGGAAGGCTGGAAATCTCTACACTCAGGCTTACCAGAGTTCAGAGTCTTACTCTTTTGCTTACTCAGTGTGAGTATCCAAGGCTAGTTATTTAACCTCCCTGAATCTCCGTTGACTTGACTATAAAGAAAAATAATAGATAATATTTATATAGTCCTCACTATGTGCCAGATACTGTTTTAAATGATTTTACATGTTTCTTCAATATTCTCATAACAGCATCGTGAAGTAGTAGGGCAGCTGCCCATTCAATGTATCTCCTCCCTTCTCTCCCAGTATAAATGGCCTGTGGTTACCCACACACACAGTGTATTTCCACACATCCTTTGCAAGAATAGGCGGCCATGTGAGTAAGTTCTCCTGAAAAGAATGAGAGCCAAAGTGCTATGTGTGAACTTGGCCTCATTTTTCTCAAAGATTATTGTTGGTTTTGCATTTCCATCAACATAGCAGTGACCCTCTGCCACCATTGCGTTTGCAGGGAATACTCAATGGGAAGGCAGAATAATAAGGCAGAAGGAGTGTGTGTCTGTGGAAGAATATTTGGATTAGTCAGAACCACTCACCTCAAGATATACGTGTGTGTGTGTGTGTGTGTGTGTGTGTGTGTTAGACAAACTTATCTACCATAGGTATTTGTGTATGTCTCTTCTTTAAGTCATATTTTAGAATATATTTTATAGGAATTTAGTCTCTAGCCTAATTAGCACAGGTGGGTATTATTATTCCCAGCTTACAGACGAGGAACCTGGGGTGCAAAGTGTTTAGTTAGGTGACTTGCTCAATGTTATAGGTTGACAAGTGACTTTCAACCTAGCAGTACACCACGCACAATCAGTTTCTTGCTTATGTTTCTAACTTACTTATAGCACTGATATAAAAATATTTTGAATGTTAGTTGTAGCAAAATAATATAAATAAACCAACTTACTTACTGTTGTCCTTACCTATACTTCATAATGTGTTTATTAATTTGTCCATATATCCACTTGTTAAAAATATTTAAGAGAATCCATGAGCTGAGCACTGAAGATGACTAACAAATAGTTCTTATCTTCAAGGACATTTATATTAGAGATATGTAGCACATAAATCACAAGGTAACAGGTTATATGTAGCATATATCAGGTTCTGTTGTAGCATAGAACAAGTGATTAACTTTATCTAATGGTCGAAGAAAAGTTCTTAAAAGAAACTTCAGGTAGATATGAGTGAAAACAAGGTCATTTTAAGTAGAAGAATATGAATGCAAAGAATAAAAACATGAAACAGGCCAGGTGTGGTGGCTCACACCGGTAATCCCAGGACTTTAGGAGGCTGAGGCTGGTGGATCATCTGAGGTCAGGAGTTCGAGACCAGTCTGGCCAACATGGTGAAACCCCATCTCTACTAAAAACACAAAAAATTCAAATAAAAAAATAGCTGGGTGTGGTGACACATGCCTGTAGTCCCAGTTACTCAGGAGGCTGAGGCAGGAGAATCGCTTGAGCCCGGGGAAGCAGAGGTTGCAGTGAGGCAGTGAGCCAAGATCCCACCACTACACTTCATACGGGTCGACAGAGCAAGATTCCCTCTCAAAAATAAATAAAGAAAGAAGAAACAAACAATTTAACAAAAATACAAATAGGAAACAGCCTGGGGAGGTGATGAAGATACAGAAATAACTAGAGTACGATGCAGAGAGAGAAAGAAGGAGTATTTCATGAGTTGAAGATGAAGCTGGAGATGTAGATTATGAAGGGCTTTGTATGCTGTACTGGGTGGTTTGGACATGATCTTGTCAAAGATAAAGACCCATTAAATATATTAGATAAAGAAGAAATATTATCAGACTTATGTAGTACTCTGGGTACAATTTGGAAGATGACTTAGAGTAGCGTGCGACGACAGGCAAAGAGCCTAGTAAGGAAACTCCAAGTTTTGTCAAGAACGAGAAGTGCTCAAAGACAATAGTGGTAAGGTAGAAATGTGGAGAAGATTTTAGAAATTACTCATACCTAAAACTGGAAGAATTTATAGATTAACTGGATTTAGGGGATACAGATGGGAAAGGGCTCTAACTGAGAATTGTGACTCTGGTGATTGGTTGGATGATGGCGCTGACGGTCGTCCACCAATAAGGAAAACAGAAGAAGGAGCAGTTGGGGGTTGACAATGAGTTCACTGGGGTGGGCTCTGGGCTGAACAAAAAATTAAGATTGAAAGATCGTTGGTGGTTGTTAAGAACATGACAGTGAATGGGGAGAATGTCTGGTGGGAAGAGAAAAGGACTTTCAGAAAAAACAGAAAAAAAATGAACTGGGAAGTCCAATGTTTGAAAACAAAGGAAGAGCAAGAAAGAATGGTCAGAGTTACTGAAAACATCCAGAAGAAACATACACCATGAAATTGAAGGTCAGGGTCTCAAAGCAGTTCGAGGAAATTGTCAACAGCATTAAAGGTCACAGAGCGTTCGAATAGGATTTTAAAATGTGAGCCGTTTTATACTGAATATTTATTGATTAGGTATCTCATAAAAATCAGATCTGGGAAGTAAGAAAATTTCGATGAACCTCATTTAAATAAATAGGAGTAGGATGGTAAAAGTCAGATTGTTTTATATTCTAAGCTCCTATTAGTGAAAACAAATATATCATTTCCTCAGAGTGTGTGTGGTTAGGCATGAGATGAGAAATAAATCTGGGCTTATGGCGAAAACGACATGAACCCTGAAACTAGATCACGGGGCTGCACTTCTACTTTCACCGTCCTATCCATCGGGCAATACTCTCTGATCCTTTTTCACCTCCCTAACGATAAACTAAGCAAGTATAAACTCAACATTGAAAATTCATGCTAAACTAACTCAGTTTTTCTTAATCTAAACAAATCAATAAAGTAGATACTGTTCAAATATTCATGAGATAACGTCTCTTTGGGAAGAGACAATACTTAATCTGAATATGTGATTTTCACTTTATACCTAATATCTAGCATTTTATCTCTTCTCCATTCAAGTAGATGAATTATATAATAGTGTTTGTCAAACCAATGGTGGCAAGGTATGTATAGTTATGTGTGGAACGACTTTATAAATCTTCATCATGATCAATATGCTGCTCTACTGTCCTCATTAAATATGCAAATGTATTTGTGGGTGTGTACACACATGCATGCTGCAAACATTAATTTGTAATATGATCTGATTAGACAGGAGTACGTTACAGTGACTGCTACTGGTGGGGGATGCTTGGTGCTCTAACACAGAAACTAAGTCAAGAGTTGACCAAGACAAAATAAACTCGTGAGATTAAATTATATATTTAAAAAAGCATTCCCCTGAATAATAAGTAATAATGATGGTCATTTGCCAGAATATATAAAAAAAAATCTGTGAAGATGTCAACTTACATAATAACATCACAGTGAAATTTTAGCAATACACACCAATTCAAATAAGTTAGATATAATTATTTTAATTAGTAAATATTTATTGAGCACTCTCGTATGGGTAAGATGTCACATTGGTGAAAAATATAAAGGTCTCTACATTCATGAAACTTGAATTAGTTAATTATGAAATTAGCAAAGACATTTTAATCATCATGCTGGTGAGTGTGAATGAAAATGAGCATTCTCATAAAAGACTGGTAGAATGGTGAAACCCCGTCTCTACTAAAGATACAAAAAATTAGCTGGGCATGGTGGCGCGTGCCTGTAATCCCAGCTACTTGGGAGGCTGAGGCAGGAGAATTGCCTGAACCCAGGAGGCGGAGGTTGCGGTGAGCCGAGATCGCGCCATTGCACTCCAGCCTGGGCAACAAGAGCGAAACTCCATCTCAAAAAAAAAAAA
>CM052664.1:11959736-12081546 GCA_028533165.1 Leontopithecus rosalia
ACTGGTAGAAGTGTCACGGTGGAAAATTTCTTGAGGAAAACTTGGCGGGAGCATTTATTTTCATAGATTTTATATTCATGGATTGTAAAATGCCTGCTACTTGACTAAACTCTACACCTCTAGTATGTTATCTTACGGAAACAACAGGAGATGAAGCAGAGAGTTACATATATGTAGGTCTCTTGTTCTCTGTTTTATAAGCGAAAAGAAGAGCAAAGTCAAAATACAAAATCGGGTGAGCGTTTAAATAAGTTATGATGCCAGAGATTGAAGGACATCTTTTGAGATCCATTTGTATTTATTTATTCTTTTTTTTAATTTTTTTTTGAGACGGAGTTTCACTCTTGTTACCCAGGCTAGAGTGCAATGGCGCTATCTCGGCTCACTGCAACCTCCACCTCCTGGGTTCAGGCAATTCTCCTGCCTCAGCCTCCTGAGTAGCTGGGATTACAGGCACGCGCCACCATGCCCAGCTAATCTTTTGTATTTTTAGTAGAGACAGGGTTTCACCGTGTTGACCAGGATGGTCTCGATCTCTTGACCTCGTGATCCACCCACCTCGGCCTCCCAAAGTGCTGGGATTACAGGCATGAGCCACTGCGCCCGGCCCTTATTTATTCTCTATCATATACATTTAAGGTACAACATGATGTTTTGATATATGTATGCATAGTGAAGTGATTGCTATAATCAAGCAAATTAGGATATCCATCATCTCATGGAATTACTTTTCTTTTTAGGGGGGGTAAGTGATGGGGGGCAGGAGATAGTAATTAAAATCTCTTTCAGCAAACTTTCAGTATACAATTCAATATTATTAACTGTAGTTCTCAGAATGTAATTGAAATTTCTAGATTTATTCATCTGAGAGAACTGCATCTTTGTGTCCCCTAAGATACATCTTTATTATTTTTATTTTATTTTTGGTTCAGTGTCTCACTCTATTACCGATGCAGGAATGCGGTGGCCCTATCATGAGGCTCACTGTAGCCTCCAGCTACCAGGCTCAAGCGATCCTCCCACCTCAGCCTCCCAAGTAGCTGAAACTACAGGCACACGCCACCATGCTTGGCTAGTTTTTTGTTTGTTTGCTTGTTTTTTGTAGAGACAGGGTCTTGCTCTGTTGCCTTGAACTCCTGGGCTCCAGAGATCCTCCTGCCTCAGTTTCCTAAAGTGCTGGTGTGAGCTATTGCACCTGGCCAGATTCATCTTTAAAAGTCTATTTAATTATCTGGAAAAATAACCATTATTAATTGCCAAGCTAAACAAACAAGCAGGTTATTATGTGTAGTATGATCTTTTTTTGAGATTATGAAATAAAAGAGCACACTGAAAAGTTAAAGGAACTTTAACAAAAATTTCTGAAGTGAATGTCTGTGTTGTCATCCCACAGAATATAACCTGCATAACAGCTCCCACAAACTCTACCCCTCACTTTCTCCTAGAAGAAAATACCGTTTTGGATTTCACAGAAATTATTTACTTGCTTTTCAGGATAATTTACCACCTCACACGTATCCCAAAAGAGTAGAGCTTAATTTTGTCTATTTTTGAGCTTTATATGAATTCAATCATATTACATTCTTTTATGTGTTTTGCTTCTTTTTTTCACATTCTGTATGAGACTTATCCCTGCTTCTTCATAGTCATAGCTGAAATACAACACTATATATAGACCATTGTGTAAAAAGACCACCATTAGCATGTCTATTCTAGATCCTGTTGCATGCGTGCATGACCAACAAGTTTACTAAATTCTGGAAATCCTTTTCCTAACAGTATTCTATCAACTTTCACTTACACCAGAAATGTACAAAAATAATTGTTATATAATATGTAGCTTGACTACACAGATAAAAATCACATAGGGATTTTTGTTGGATTACATCAAATTCAGAGACAAATTTGTTAATATTACTTTGTGTAAAACCTTGTTTTCTTTTTTGCCTTATATTTACATTATAGGAAAGTAATATGTATACAGATATACACACATATACAATATTCCTACATATAATATATAAAATGTGTATTTATATAGATAATAGGAGTACTTTTATTTCTACTGCCAAAATGAGTTTGAAGAAAGAAAGGAGCATAACAAAAAAACGACTTGACCGTGACAGGAAAAAGGTAGTAAGATTTTGATGAAAGACGTGGGTAAGTTCAGACCCATCAGGTGTACAGGTGCTATGAATGTAGGAAAGAAGAAAGACCCATAGCTAATCTGAAGATAAAAGTTTAAAGGAAACAGAGGGAGAAGAGAGAAGAATCCAAAACTGCTCCCCAAGCCAAGGGAACATGATAAAATGAAAATGGAATAAAGTAGGAAGAGGTCACGAGGTCTAGATTTGTAATCTTAAATGGAAGAGACATGAGCATTTGCCGGAGAGGTAGCCAAACACAAGCATATGTAATGCATGTCGGGGCAGCCATAAGTCCTGGAAACATGAAAGAGCATCAGAATGGGAAATGCATCTTAGCTATTGATTCCACCATAGATTGCCCTTCGTACAGTGTGCTAAAATTTTCTACTCTACCCTGTTATTTATAATCTGAGAAGGTGAGAAACACAGCAAAGTGAAATCCAGTCCCTTTGCAATTACCATCCCCAGAGAAGGAAATCTTTGGGTTGTTCAAAGTAGGTGGCTTTATGAGTTCATACCATAGTTACAACTGATAATCAAATCCTTATTTTTGGCATAAGGCAGAATCTTGAGTATTATGATTGTTACAATGGACAATTCTTGCTTCATGGTTTTTATATATTATTTTGTACCTCATTCAAAAAATGTGTAACAGCTTTGTGGAGATGTACTTGACATAATAAAAGTACATCTTTAAGTGTACAACATTACACTTTTTTGGACATATTACACACCAATGAAACCATCAACAAAATCAAGACAAGATACAAGTTTCCTCATTCCCCTTGGTAATCCTTCTTTTCTGACCCTCCTTGCCCCTTGCCCATTCTCTGGCAACTACTGATTTGCTTTCTGTTAACACAGTTTAGTTGACATTTACTAGAATATTATACAAATGAGATCCTTCAGTAGGTGCTCTTTTGTGTCGAGCCATTTTCATTCAGCGTAATTAGAGATTTATCCATGTTTCTGAATATCAGTAGTTCATTCCTTTTTTTGAGGAGTACTAATCTATTGTTTAGATATATTTATCCCCTCATCTGTCAATGGACAGATGGGTATTTTTCAGTTTAGAACTCTGACAATTAAGACTGCTCTGAACATGCTTGTAGAAGTGTGGAAATAGGCTTTCACTTGTTGTGGGTAAACACTTGGAAGTGAAAGAGCTGTGTTATATGGTAGGCATAGGTTTAACTTTTTGAGACCTTTCAAACTGTTTTCCAAAGTGATTGGGGCATTTTACCTTCCTTCCAGCAGTGTAGGAGTTTGTTTCTCTACATCCTCAGTACCACTTGACACGATCATTCCTTTAGATTTTAGACACCTTAATCGATGTCTAGTAGTGTCACATATGGTTTTATTTGCATTTTTTGAATGATCAATTATGTTGAACATGATTTTTGTTTTTATATGCTATATGTTTATATGTTGGTGAGGTGTTTGTTCACGTTATTTGTTCATTTTCTCTTAGCCTATGTGTTTTTTCACTGGTTATTTTTGAGAGTGATTTATACATTCTTGCTAAGAGTTCATTATTGGATGTGATTTGTAAATATATTCTCTCAGTATACGGTTTCTCTTTTATTACCATATAATAGTATGTTTCAAAGACAGATTTTTTTTCTTTTTTTTGAGAAAGAGTCCGAAAGTATCTGGCTTCTTGCCCAGGGTGAGTACAGTGGTGTGATCCGGCTCACTGCAAATTCCACCTGCCAGGCTCAAATGATCCTCCCACCTCAACCTTCCCCATAGCTGGGAACACAGGCATGTGCCACCACACAAGACGAATTTCTCTATTTTTGTAGAGGTTTCTCTCTTGCCCAGGCTGGTCTTGAACTCCCAACCTCAAGTAATATGTCCGCCTTTGCCTTTGAAAGTTCTGGGATTACAGGCGTAAGCTACTGCACCTAGCCAAAAATTCTTAAGTTTAATAAAGTCAAATTTGTTTATTTTTTAATGGATTGTGCCTTTGGTTTTGGTCTAAGAAATACTTGCCTAACCCAAGGTCATAAAATCTCTTCTATGTTTTTCTTGTGGAAGTTTTGTCGTTTTAAGTTTTAGATCTTTTGTTTCTCTAATCCATTTTGAGTTAATTTCTGTATATGGTGCAAGGTATCAATAAATTTTTTTTGTTTTGACTTTTTGTCATATGGATATCTAATCATTCCAGAATGCTTTGTTGAAACAGTATCCTTTCTCCACTGAATTGCCTTTGTAATTTTAATGAAAATCAATTCACCATACATGAGTAATTCTATTTACAAACTCTATATTATGTTTCATTTGTTAAGTTGTCCATGTTAACACCAATATAGTATGGTGTTGATGATTATCTCTATCTCTATAAATAACCATTGGAGTCAGGCAGTCTAAGTTCTTCAAATTTATTTTTACTTTTCAAGGTTATTATTTATTAGTATTACTTTTCTACTCTAGAGCCTTTACATTCTCATTTGATTTCTAGAATCAGCTTGTAAACTTCTACCAAAAATAAATTTTTTTATTTTTATTTTTTTTATTTTTTAGCCAGTCAAATTTAGCAGTGGGGGGTTGTATATCAACTTTAGTGACACTAATGTTAATAAGTTCTGATAACCCACTACCATCGGACCAGCCGACATTTTTAAATTTTAATGTCCAATTGTTTGTGGCTAGTATGTAGAAATCCAGTTGATTCTTTATATTAATCTTCAACACTGCGACCTTGCTGAACTCATTTACTAATTCTCATGGAGATTTGTAGCTTACATTAAGCTTTCTACACAGATGATTTCACTATCTTGCAAAATAAAGACAAGTTTACTTTTTTCCAACTTGTACATTTTTGGTATTTTTCTGTCTTATTTGAATTCGCTGAGTATTTCATGCAATTCTATTTTATCTGTGGCTTATGAGTTTTAGTTTGTGCTATTTTAGTGTTTGCTTTAGGGCTTGTAATATTCCATCTTAACTTATCAGGGTATATATTTAAGTACTATTATACCTGCTTTTGTATTAGATGTAAAAATGTGGTTTCTCTATCTTGTCCTCACAAAACATGAATTAGAACCTCACAAAGCATAGAAATACCCAATTCTGTTCTCCTGGTTTTTGCTATTGTTTCCAGACAGCTTGTTTTTATAAATGTTATACACTTTATAATACATTCTTATTTTTGCTTTCAACAGTCAATGATCTTTTATAGAGACTAAATAACAACCAAAAGGTATTTATATTAACCCACATAGTTATCTTATTTTGTGCTCTTCACTCTTTTGTATAGATCCAGATTTCCATCTGGTATTACTTTCCTTTTGCTTGAAGAATTTCCTTCAGAATTTGTTATAGCTCAGAACTGCTATAAATGAATTCTTTCAGCTTTGGTATGCCTGAAAAAGTCTTTTACTTTCATTTTTAAAGGTACTTTAGTTAGTTCAAGAATTCAAGGTTGTCTTTTGTTCTTTTAGTACTCTAAGACTGTTACTAAAACATAAAAGGGTCTTTTATATGGCATTGTCCCAAACAAGACATCTGCTCTCATCCTTATCTTTTTCCTCTACATAAAACGTTTCTTTGTTCTATGACTACTTTTAACATTTTCTCTTTAGCATTGTTTTAAGGAAATCAATTACAATACGTGGTGCTGCAACTTTCCCTATGTAGCCTGTCATTTGAGTTCATTGAACTTCTGTTATTTAGATCTTTAATTTTTATTAATAGAAAGTTTTTTGTCTCATGTCTTTAGATAGTTTTTTTTCCCATTACCATTGTAAACTCCAATTACACATCTATTAGACCATTAAAATTCTCCCACAGCTCACTGATACTTTTTTTTAATCAGTGTCTTTTCCTTTTTGTTTCCTTTTGGATAGTTTCAATTGCTATGTTTTTGTGTTAACTAATCTTTTCTTCTCTTTATATAGTTTTTATCTTCAGAAGTTCGATTTGGGTTTTTTTAAAATACATATGTCTCTACGTGTTAAATCTTTTCTTTAGCTTCTTGCGCATATGAACTATAGTTACAATAACTGGTTTAGTGTTCTTATTAACTATCATCTGTCTCCTCTGTCATTCTGGATCAGTTTTAACTGATTGATTTTTGTCTTCATTATAGCTGTGTTACCTTGTTTCTTTACAAAACGATAAGTTTTGACTGGATGCCAGACATTATATATTTTACCTTTTGGGGGGCTGAATATTTTTGTAGTCCTGTACATATTCAAAATCTTGTTATAAGATTTAGATAAGTGACTTAAAAATGTTTGATCTGTGTAAGTCTTGTCTTCAAGCTTTGCAAGGCAAGCTGAGAGCCGCACAATGAGATAGTCTTTTAAGTATGCTATCCAGTGCCTCAAGAATTGTGAGGCGCTACATACTGGTTGGTGGTTAGAGGCAGTATTTCTGGCCCTTTATGAACTCTGGGCTTTTTCTCTGGTGGCTATATTTCCAGTCTTGATAGTTTTCTCACAAAAATGTGCTAACCAACAGTCACACAAGATTTAACAATAACTAAGATAAAAGAGAGACCCTATGAAAATGTCTGGGGGTCCCTGCATATAGATTTCTTTTATTTGTTACTCTGTCCTGCAAAGTGTAGACACCTTGGCCTTCCTGTACACACCCAGCTCTATGTTTTCAACTCAAAAATACTACTGGCTTCCACCTGGGTTTCCGTTTTCTGAATCACACCCTGGACACTCTTTTCTTTCCTTCCTCTCAAGATTTCCATTCACTGCCTATGTCAAAACTTTTAAGAGCCATATTTTGCCTATATTTTATCCATTTTGTTTTTCATTTTAGATGTGATACATCCAGTCTCTGTTACTTCATCTTGACCAGAACTCAGTTTCATTCAAAATTTTAATAATGACAGCAATGAAATATTGCTATGACATGTTAATGCTAGATATCCTCTAAAACACATGACGATGTACTAACTTTTTGCTTATTTTGTTGACTTTTATAAAGCATATAGGTGTTATTTCTGAATATGTAAAAGGAAAAAGGGTTTGCAATGAACAGCTGCTAAATTTTAGCTAAGGTTGTTCACACTTAGTTAAGTTTGGGTCAGAAAACTGAAGCAGTTCCCTGCTACTTCCTGGTTTTAAATATTTTTATTTTCTCATGTCCTGCAGGAGTGATTGTAATTCTATCTAGTGTTAGTTTCTACTATAACAAATATTTATTCTGATCTAGCATCTGAACTGTAAAAGTAGTTGTGCTACTTCCTTAGAAGTGAACCAGCAGGAAGAATCTGGAAGCTAAACATTTTATCTCTTGTGATGCTAGATTTACAGGTTTTTAAAACATTCTCATTTCCTTTAGTTCAGCTCAGCAATAAAGAAACTTGTTATTCGATACTGGGAATTTAAAGGTAATGGGAATTTAAAGGATTTGTAGATTTTGTCACTCCCTTTAGCAAGTTTATATTCCAGTAGTCAGATAGGTTTATATGATCCAACCTGAACTTTGAAATTTGTCACCCCGAGAAAACACGCATAATTATTCTGCTATTCGACTTTCCCAGTCATCGCTAGCAGAAGAGGCAAGGGTGTGGATCTGACACTTGCTCGTGGACACCATTAATACCCAGAGTCTATGAATTTCCTATAGCTATAGAATCAGAGAATAAATGAGTAATGAGGGCTAATCATTTCAAGGTTTAAAATAGACAAATTTTTACTTTTTTTCTAATTGGAAACCCTCACTGAGGGTAATTAGCTACCTTGTGAAGCAGTGAGCAGTCCATTAATGTAAGCCAGAGTTGAGTGTGTGTGTGTGTGTGTGTGTGTGTGTGTGTGTTTTCAAAGACTATAAAGGTCTTTGAATTGAATGTTCATTAGAATAACCATTTTATTTTAGTTTTTCAACCAAAAGTCTGTGTCAACCAGAATTTATTCTATGTATTTTGGATAGAAAGAAATTTACTATAGGAAAATCTTACACAATTATTGGAAAGCTGGATGATTTAAGATAATATAAAAAATTTCAAGAAATCCAGCAGGTGAGAAATTTCAACAAAATCATCTCCAAGTATATCAGTTACTTTTGGACCAACCTGGGTAATTTATGGTATGATAAATGAAGTCACAGGCAAAACCCCTTACTGGGGTTCATACAGCTGCCGCTACAAGATAATAGCTTCTCCTTTTCTTCTGTTTTTAAATCTCATGAAAGTGCTCTCACTGGTGGAATTTAACTAGACTCAAGCTATCAAGGACAACTGAGGAATGCTGCTTACAGGCTCTGTGCCTATACTGGACAGAGAAGAGCTCAGAAAAGTGATAATGATTTTACATATCAACAAAAAAGTGTCCACCTCAAAGGCCACAGCGTTAAGCACCAAGTAAAATGAATATTCATGGGAAGAGAATCAGAAACTCAATTTTATCCATCTGTTTATCATCCCAGTAGCTCATCCATTCATTCATCCATAGGCTTATTTATTTCACAAAAATTGAGTGAAAAGTTTCTGCTTGTAAAGTACTAATATACAGTATACAGGCAGCGTGTTGGACGGTGATTTCCAACTTTTTTAAAAAAAGCAATGCACAAGACAATCAACATGATTGGCAGATGATCCTATCTGTTCTATCCACACATAAGAGCTAAAACTGTACATTTGGCTGTAGATGTGGAACCCACCTAGTAGAGGGCCCACTGTATTCACTTAAAAAAATTCATGTATAAATAGACCCACGCAGTTTGAACTCATGTTGCTGGAGGATCTATTGTACTGTTTCACTACTGATTTTGGTGAATCACCACTGAGAGTGACCACATGGCAATGAAGTTCAGTCAGTGTAGAAAATACAGAATCCTTCTCCTTTCTCCAACTCTCTTGGTCCGTTTTCTATTGCTTAGAATGGAGTAACTGAAACTGAGTAAACTTACAGATGAAAGGAATGTATGTCTCACAGTTCTGGGGACTGAGATGACTGAGGGTGATGGGCCACAACTGTCGAGAGACTTCTTGCTGGTAGGGCTTTTGTGGAGTCCTGAGGCAGTGCAGGCCATCACATGGTGAGGCAGCTTACTGTGCTAGCTCAGGTCACCCTTCTTTTTTTTTTTTTTTTTTTTTTTTTTGAGACAGAGTCTTGCTCTGTCATCAGGCTCCAGGCTGGAATGCAGTGGCGCAATCTTGGTTCACTGCAATCTCCGCCTCCTGAGTTCAAGCAATTCTCCTGCTTCAGCCTCCCAAGTCACTGGGACTACAGGCATGCGCCACCACACCCAGCTAATTTTTGCATTTTTTAGTAGAGACGGGTTTCACCATGTTGGCCAGGGTGGTCTCGATCTCTTGACCTCTTGATCTGCCCGCCTCAGCCTCCAAAATGCTGGGATTACAGGCGTGAGCCACTGCGCCCGGCCAGGTCACACTTCTTATAAAGCCACCACTGCCATGCCCATGATAACCCATTCTTCTGTTAGCCCATTAACACATTAGTCTGTGAACAGATTAATCCATTCATGAGAGCAGACCCCTCAAAACTCAATACCATCTCAAAGGACCCCTCTCAATATTGCCACATTGAGGGGTGAAAGTTCAATATCACTTTTGGAGGGAACACGTATTAAAACCATAGTGCCAACTATTTGCATACTTAGAATGCAGAAAAGATAGGCTTCAAGTAACACTACTGCGGGCATCATTCATGGCTTGTCTTTATATTTCTTGTATTTAGCATAGCGAAGGATTCATGTTTAACCTTCAGTAAATACTGTAGAACGGTCCATGATAACAATTTGAATGGCGAAAAAGATCTATCCGGATCTATACATTAAGAAACTCATCTCCTATGTAAGGAAGATTAATATACTAGCGGAGTTACAATACAATGAGCTTCACACTGTAATAACATAATAAAAAAGCAGAGTGCAAGTATACACAACAGAGAAGCTCTCTGGCTGAGAGCTTTAGAAAAAGACTCCTTAGGGGCAGTGATAACAGAAATGGACCTTGAAGGATGAATAGGAATTTGCCTAGTTTTGGGTTTGAAGGACACAACAGACTGGAGGAATTGACTGTAAATATAGATAAAGATGCAGAAGTCAGAAGAGTGTGGGGCAAAAGAGACCCTGAATTGTGAAGGACTGGAGGTGTTGGTCCAGGCAATGAGGGTGGGCAGGAAAATACTTTCCAATTTAAGCCAAACTGAAAAGTTTTACACACCAAACTAAGAAGCTTGGATTTTGTTCCCTGCGTGGTGGTCTTAAGCAGGGAAATAACATGATCCAATTTGCATTTAAGAAAGATGAAGGTAACTATGTGGAAAAAAATAGATTTCCAGAGCAAGAGCTCAGTTAGGGGCCGTTGTAGTGTAACAGGTCAGTTGTGCTAAAGTGTGATCATGACAATGGAAAGGGAAGGAGAGATTAAGAGATAGTTTGGAAGTTGTGCAATTGATAGGGGTTAAAGGAGAAGGAGGATTATGAACAACCCTTTATCTTCTAGTTTGGGCAATAAACTGAATAGGAAATTAGGCTGGGGGCCCAAACATTTTTCCAATATTGAGTCTCTAAGATCACTTTGAAGGCATGAAGGTAGCATTCAGTTAATCCAATGTGATGCACCCTGATTTCCTTTCCTCTCTAAAATCTCCAATAGTCATTATCCTCTTCCATCAAAACTGACTGGTAGCAAGATCTGGCTACTGTGTTTTCATTGTCCTTACTGATTACAGAAATGAGTACAAATGTGAATGTTAATCTTTTCAACCAATACAGCAGCATGTCAGTATCTTCATTTGCAGAGTCTAATAGGCTTATATCCTGAAACAATAAACTTATAATAGTTCGTCAAAAAAAAAAGAAATGAGTACAAGTGTTATTTCTCCCTAAGAATGAATGTGCTATTAGTCACTTATTTAAAAAATAAATAGAAAAACTTGAACCTTTGTCAGATGAGCAGATTGCAAAAATTTTCTCCCATTCTGTAGGTTGCCTGATAGTTTCTTTTGCCTTGCAGAGGCTCTTTAGTTTAATTAGATCCCATTTGTCAATTTTGGCTTTTGTCGCAATTGCTTTTGGTGTTTTAGTCGTGAAGTCTTTGCCCATGCCTGTGTCCTGAATGGTATTGCCTAGATTTTCTTGTGTGGTTTTGGGTTTTACATTTAAGTCTTTAATTCATCTTGAGTTAATTTTTGTATAAGGTATAAGGAAGGGGTCCAGTTTCTGTCTTCTATATATGGCTAGCCAGTTTTCCCAGAACCATTTATTAAATATGGAATCCTTTTCTTATTGCTTGTTTTTGTCAGGTTTGCCAAAGATCAGATGGTTGTAGATGTGTGGTGTTATTTCTGAGGTCTCTGTTCTGTTCTATCAGTCTATATATCTGTTTTGGTACAAGTACCATGCTGTTTTGATTTATGTAGCCTTGTAGTATCGTTTGAAGACGGGCAGAGTGATGCCTCCAGCTTTATTCTTTTTGCTTAGTATTGTCCTGGCTATATCCAGAATCTACAAGGAACTTAAACAAATTTGCAAAAAAGAAAAAAATCAAAAAGTGGGTGAATGGTATGAACAGACACTTTTTCAAAGAAGATATTTATGTGGCCAAGAAACATATGAAAAGAAGCTCATCATGATTGGTCATTAGAGAAATGCAAATCAAAACCACAATGAGATACCATCTCATGCAAGTTAGAATGGCTATTATTAAAACGTCAGGAAATAACAGATACTGGCAAGGCTGCAAAGAAATACAAATGATTTTACACTGTTGGTGGGAGTGTAAATTAGTTCAACCATTGTGGAAGACAGTGTGGTGATTCCTCAAGGATCTAGAACCAGGAATACCATTTGACACAGCAATCCCATTACTGAGTATATACACAAAGGATTATAAACCATTCTATTATAAAGACGCATGCATACATATATTTATTGCAGCACTGTTCACAATAACAAAGACTTGGAATGAACCCAGATGCCCATCAATGATAGACTGGATAAAGGAAATGTGGCACATATATACATCATGAAATACTATACAGCCATAAAAAAAGAATGCGTTCATGTTCTTTGCAGGGACATGGATGAAGCTGGAAATCATCATCCTCAGCAAACTAACACAGGAACAGAAAACCAAACACTGCATGTTCTCATTCATAAGTGGGTGTTGAACAATGAAAACACATGGACACACAGAGGGGAACATCACACACCAGGGCCTATTAGGAGGGGTGTGAGACAAGGGGAGGGAGAGCATTAGGACAAACACCTAATGCGTGCAGGCTTAAAACCTAGATGACAGGTAGTTGGGTGCAGCAAACTACCATGGCACATGTATACCTTTGTAACAAACCTTCACATTCTGTACGTATTTCCCAGAACTTAAAGTAAAATAAAAAAATAAAAATACATAAATAAAGGTGAGTGTCTTTGATTTTGACAAACTTACAAATTCTAAATATTGTTTCTAGTAGATGTTTCTGACTTCTGTCCAAGATGGTGCTGCTGAGCCCTACTGGACTCCTGTGGTCTTTTACCACTGCGGGTGGCGTTCACTATCTTTTTTCCCTGTGTCAGAGCTCGCCGGTGCTATGACCCATTTCTCAATTGAGTTTGTATCCCTTTCAATAGGCCTGGAGATGTGATTAGGACAGGAGAGCAAGTTGGGAATTTTTTTGGTGTTTTTGTTGTTGGCTGTGTGTTGTCTCATGAGCAATTTGCATTTTCAGGGAACCACAACCTAAAAATTGGAACCACATATATTTCAATGGAACCACAGCCCCTCATCCGCATGCCACGAAAAATCTCTCTCTCCTAGTGGGAGGAAGGGAATGAATTGCTGAGAAATATGAGGAAAGAGGGGGAAAACGTTGTTTTGGGCAAGTTTAAATTCCACAAGCATTTTAGCAGTTGTTGAAAGTTTTTAATAGACAGATAGAAGGTTAATAACTAATTATTACTTCCACAATTCTGTGAATTTAAAAATTGATATTGCAAGAACTGCCCTGGATCCTCATTATAATTCTGGTAAAAATGAAGAACATAAAGATCTCTTAAAATGCGCATCTTTAAAGGAAGTTACTCAGAAAGAACTGTGAACTAAATATCTGAAGTTAGTTTTAATTCTGGCAGCCTCACTACCAAGCTCCGTGGCTCTAAGATACACAGCTTCTTGTTATGGGATACATTCCATTCTGGTTTTTTTTTCATCTGCACAGTAATGATGTTATATCATCATTTAAAAACTTGTCTCATTTTGAAATTTTATTATTCTGCCTTTCCTTTTTCCTTTAGTGCTTCATTTAAAAGTAAATGAAAATCAGTTGTCATTTCATGGACATTCAGAATTAAGTAGCCCCAAACATTTTCTAGGGAAATATTTTTTCTTTCCAAATAAAAGTGAGTTTAAACTTGGCCTTTACATACCCTACCTCTTATGTTTTTTTTTCCTTTGTTGGCTTAGGACTCCGCTTATTAGTATATTAACAAAATGGCCAACAGGTGGCGCTGCAGGCCTGTGTGAAGTTCACTCTACAGTCCTTTGACGTCTGTGTGGTTTTTTTTTATAGTAGTAGAATACATCCATTTCTGTATTTCTTCAACCAAAAATAACAGAATCTAGTGAAATACCCTATCCTCTACTAAGTATAAACCCAGGAATTAATATTCGATTAAATAATCTATTATCTACTTGTAAATGAATCTGACAGTGGTGGAAATTTATTACCAGAAAATCTTGACACTTACAGTTGGTTGTGTATATTGAAAGGGGCAATTTTAGGTACACGAAAAGGCATATTCCAGTCCAGAAACATATAGCATGATGCTATACTCATCAGGATGAACACAAGGAAAGGTGTTGTATCTATTTACATATCACCATTCATCAGCCAAATTTGCAGTGTTCCATTTTTAATCAAAGAATCATAGCATTAGATCTGGAAGTACCCTTGGTCACAACTGAAAACACACAAGCTCGTGTTATAGAAGGAGTAGCAGAAGATCCAGGAATGTTGTATGATCCCAAAGAAACCATGGCTGTTTCATAGCAGATCTCAAATGGTAACTGAGATCTCTCCTAAGCCCACCTTGTCTCAGGAGAACCTGAGCTCATTAAGGGTAAGTTCCCAAACTCAGGCAAATCATCGTCTCTGTTTCTCCGTTCTGCAAATAAATAAGTAAATCTGTCTTTGCCATTTACCTGATTTGCCTTTCATATTCACTAGAATAGGTTACAAATGTTGGAAACTCTTACTCTATGATTGTCAGTTCCAGAAAATCAGCCTGGTTTCTAATTCAGTGAAACTATCTGGCAGGCACACTTTTATGACATATTCTCTACCTCCTCAACAAGTTGTACCAAATAACGAATTGTCTAGAATTCCTTTATTCACATCAATAAACTAACGAAAAGTGCAGCTGTTTAAGCCTTTAATCTACAGAGGAGCAGAGGAGCAAGCAGTAAGGCGGAGGGTGAGGAAACATCTGCTTTTCCTCCCTCTGTCATAAAGAATAGGGCCTCTTCAGGGAAACTCCCGGTTACTCCAACTGATCTGTAGCTTTGACTTCCAAAAGGGACTGATTCTGACCTGCCCCTCACCTCTGAATTTCAGCCTCGCCAGCCTCTGGGATCCTACAGATAGGGTAACAAATTCATCATCACTCAGATCAACTGTTTTCTAAATCGCTGTTGGTTGAAATGGCCTAAGCCGCTGCCTAGGAATGTGGGGGAAAATAGACTGAAGATCTCGGGTAGTGGTTTGGTTTATCATCATCCTTCCGCTGTCTCATCCCAGAAAGAGGGATCCTCTGGGACATTCCGCCAAACCATAATCCAGAAAGAGTGGCTATTTGTCTGTCAAGTTCTAGTTAATAATAATGATACCTAATACTATATCGAGTATATTCCTTTACTTCTGACCACAACTTTAATGATTGGTTTTAGTCATTCCTTTTGCAGCTGTGAAAACTGAGATTAAGACAGGTTTAATTATTTGTCTGAAGTCATAGTCTTAATAAGTAACCAGTATACTAGCTGCTAGCGACTCATATCACTGTAAATGATGGCACCAGAATCCAATTTCAAATTTGTCTATGTTTTTGGGGAGTGAGCTGACTGAAATGTATAGCCATTGCCTGGAAGCACAATAATCTAGAAGAATATGGTATTTTGAAATGCTAAAGCCAGCTGTCTTCGTATAAACCATAAGTCCTCAAGGTGCGTTATTTCATTAACCTATTTCTTGTTTTTTGGTTTGTTTGTTTTTGAAACAGAGTGTCTCTGTGTCGTCCAGGCTGGAGTGCAGTGGTGCGATCCCAGCTCACTGCAACCTCCGCCTCCCGAATTCAGGCAATTCTCCTGCCTCAGCCCCCATGAGTAGCTGGGACTACAGATGTTGTCCCACACTTGGCTAATTTTCATATTTTTAGTAGAGATGGGGTTTTACTATGTTGGTCAGGCTGGTCTCAAACTCCTGACCTCAAGCGATCCACCCACCTTGGCTTCCCAAAGTGCTGGGATTACAGGTGTGAGTCACCGCACCCGGCCTACATATTTCCTTTTTGGTATATCTGTTGTGCTCTTAACGAAGAAATGTATGACAGTTTAAATATATAAAAGAAATGCAGTACACAGCCACATTATTGCAATACAAAGCACCTTTTCAAAAACCAGACACCTGGGCCTGTGAAACCTGAGCTGGAAGTTCAGCTTCAAGGATGAGGGTCCTGGGTTCAGAATAAAGTCATACACTTGAAACTTGAATCCCGGTTTCTTTCTTCTCTATGGAGAATCATTTTTCTATATTTATTCCGAACTCAAAAGTGAAAAACCAGAGAAGCCACGCTTTCCATCTTCCCTCTTGTGCACCTGGGGAAAGTATCACACAGATGCAGATTGAAAATGTTGATATTGCAAAAAGGAAAATGATCATATTTCAACTCAGATGTGATCCATTTGGGTGACTGAGTTTTATGAATTTTTTCCGTTTTCTTCCCAGATAAGTTGTGCAACAGTCAAGAATGTTAATGGCTATACGTATGGCTATACGTAATAGAAAACTTCCATTAGCTTAAACTAGTAAGGGGTTTTTTTTTCTCATGTAGCAACAAGGTTAGATATAGGCAATTGCTGGTGGCTCACACCTGTAATCCCAGCACTTTGGGAGGCCGATGCGAGCAGATCACGAGAACAGGAGTTCGAGACCAGCCTGGCCAATATGGTAAAATCCCGTCTCTACTAAAAATAGAAAAATTAGCCAGGTGTGGTGGTGGGCATCTATAATTCCAGCTATTTGGAAGTCTGAGGCAGGAGAATCACCATAACCCAGGAGACGGGGAGTGCAGTGAGCCAAGATTGCACCACCATACTCCTGTCTGGATGACAGAGCAAAACTGCATCTCAAAAAAGAAATGTTAATGGCTACATGAAATAGAAAATTTCTACGAGTTGTAACTAGTAAGGGATTACTTTTCTCATGTGGCAAAAACATTAGATATAGGCAATTGTGGATATTGGTTCAGTGGCTAGAAGGTACCAGTGCTGATATTTATGACTCTCTCAACCTCACCTTCAGATTTGGGCATTAGATGGCTGTCCAAATATTAGACAAATGTCCATTTTGAGGCTGAAAGAAGAGATCAGGGTAGCATCATTTATGTTTTTCCTTTTTATTAGTAGAGCAAAAATCTTTCCAGAGACATGACAGCAGACCTCTAGTTATTCCTCACTGGGCATAAGCGAGCCTTCTGGCTATCCGAATGGCAAGGTAGACTGGGAAGGTGAGATTTTAGCGTTCATTGCATCCGAGTGAAAGGGCATGAGAGAGGGAGAATTGCTAGAAAGTCTACCACACTTTCCATCATGCAAGAAAATAACCAAGATCGTATGTACCTGCAAATGAGGGCAGGTACATGTGATCCCTGGTTCCGCAGTTCTGAAAGAATGGGCAATACCTGCAAACTACCAGTCATTCATTCAGTTCAACAAATACTTATACTACATCATGCCCTGAAAATCACAAGTATAGTCTGCTCCTATAGAGATTCAATTCTGTTACTAGTAACGTCCCTCCACCATGGCTTTAACTGGTTGGCTAACTGGTATAATGAAGTCAGTAGCCTAGAGCTGACTAGATAAAGAGATTGCAGGGAAAAAGAATGTATGTATGGCGATCTCAGAAGCATGCCTCTCAACACACTCTCCCTAGAGATCTCCTTCTGCCTTTCTAAAGCAAAGGCATGAAAGTCTAGTAGAGAGAAAGAAATTGCAATCCGCTCTCTGGCTCCACTGTTCACTTCTTTTCTGCTTCCTGCAATGGAAGAAGTATTACTAACGTAGATGTTCAGAGCTTGGGATACTAACGGGTCATGGTTTCTAATGACAAAGAAAAATATATTTTAATAGGCCCTGAAAATCAAATTCAGACTCCTCCTTTCTGCCCATCTGGTGCTTATGGCTATTAAGGGAATTTTAAGTCAGATACACAGTGTAGACACGGTCATATTGTTCTCTTCATATTTCCTTCCTCTGTATGACCATCCATATAGTACAGAATCTCAAAATGTAGATTCAGAAAAAGACCTTCATCCTGATCTGCCAGCTCAGCTTTTAATGCGGAGTTTTCCACTGTGAGTATTAGATTCCGCACAGCTATGAATAAAGCAAGCTTGGTCCCCTTTCTTGCCTTATTCATTGTGGATATAGCACCTTTGAGAATTCCATGGACAGGAAAGTGATACACAGAGCAGAATAGAAATTTCTAGCTCTCTTGAAAAGTTACGTGAATCAATCCTAAATCCACATCCTCACTCCAAGTGAATTTGCACAGGGGACCAGAACAGAAGAATGTAGGGGACAGGAAACTTACCAGTACCCTGTCTTCTTATCATACCTCTGTCTACCTCTTAGCTGCTCCATCCTGAAGTATGGGAGTAGTTAATCTGGCTGGTCAGTTTAAGGACATGAATTAGATTACAGTTGCCAGTGGGCAGAGTCACTGCGTTCTAAACCAACAAAAACAAACAGCATCAACAAAACCCAGGAACACAGGCTCCACGCTGCTTTTACCTGATTTCTTTCTCTTCAGGGAGGAAAAGATAAAAATACCAGTGGGGATTTCCCTTAGGAATCTTGCCAACTTGAATTCTCTCCTCTGATAGTATGTACATAAGTGAGTAAATAAACTTAATTTTTCTTACTCCTCATGCATTATTTTTCTTTTCAAAGCGTGGGCCTACCTAAGCTTCCTGTTCCAAATGTGCCTTTAAACCTAGAACCTCGAGTAGATTTATCAAGTGCATGTGTGCAGCTATTAATCAAATTGTAATTCTTGTTTCACTACTTTTTCACGTCCAGAGGAGTCAACCATTCCTGCATACCTGATTATAATGCCGCTAATATCTTTTCTTAATGGTTAATGAAATATAATAACAATAATATCATCCACTGCCTGCTGAATGCCTGCTATGTCCAGATACTGTGTTAGGTGATTTATTTTTTTTTATTGTATTTTAGGTTTTGGGGTACATGTGCAGAACATGCAAGATAGTTGTATAGGTACACACGTGGCAGTGTGTTTTGCTGCCTTCTTCCCCTTCTCCCACATTTGGCATTTCTCCCCAGGCTATCCCTCCCCCACTCCCCCCCGCTGTCCCTCCCCTATTCCCCCCAGTAGACCCCAGTATGTAGTACTCCCTTCCCTGGGTCCATGTGTTCTCATTTTTCATCACCCGCCTATGAGCGAGAATATGCAGTATTTCATTTTCTGTTCTTGTGTCAATTTGCTGAGAATGATGTTCTCCAGATTCATCCATGTCCCTACAAAGGACACGAACTCATTGTTTTTGATTGCTGCATAATATTCCATGGTGTATATGAGGTGATTTATTAACTGCTTTACTTAGTTGTGTCACTGAAGTCAAATCCCCTGGTGCCCACCACCCCCAAAACAACGTGATCTGGGGTATGTTTGAAAACATACAAGTCATAAGATTCAAAAACTGCAAAAGTCTTTGGGAAACCCTAATTATAAATGTAAATAGAGATATAGTGATCCCTTAATTATGCATGTAGGGGCCATTGTAATCTGACTTTGAGTTACTCAGCAGACATTTTTTAGAAAGTTTTATTCTCTCAAAGTTAGACGGTTTCCTCAGTCAAAATATTCTCTTCATTGTTCTTCACAAATGCTATCACCGAGGCTTCAACTCAGTCTTTCTCCCAGTTGCTTTCTTACTCTTTTCTATTTCTCCATCTTACTCTTCTATTTTTCTATGCCCCATTCACTTTCCAAGACTCACTTTAAGATATCATCTTTTTCAAAAGCCATTTTATGATGGCTTGTTACATAAAAGATATTTTCTGGAATTTCTGAGGTATTTTGAGTACACAACTTGCAAAGAATTTTTTTTTATTTAGTGTGAATACAAGTTTGGGTGTAAACAAGTTTGTAAACAAGTTAAACTGAAGAACTTCTGTGTCAATATAACTCACGTAAGACTTTTGATCACCTATGTCAACATGACTTAGTGATTTCTTCCAGAAAAACTTTGCCCAAGAAAGATAATACAAATAACTTCACTGTTTGCTTGAAGAAATTTCTTAAACTCAATTTATCAAAGACAATAGTCTTCTCACCCGGGCAAATGCTTGCTTAGCAAACAAAAGGGTATCTATCCAGCCATGCTTCAAGACACATGCTTCACTGACAACCACTGTAGCATGAATTTTGCCCAGTTTAGTCAGTTACTCACTTTGAAAGAGCAACCTTAGATTGCTTAAGCCCCAAACCCCAAAGAGCTGTAAATACTCTACTGCTGACTTCCCTTTCTGAGCTGCTTCCACTACTCTATCAAGGTGATGTTCTCTCCAACTGTAAAAAAAACCCTTAATTTCGCTTTATTGACAGATTTCCTGGTGACATTTTGAGGAATTCAACACTGGAATTGGAGGTATCTTAGTATAGCTGATAAACTAGGGAGGGCTGTATACCATAAACCTATATGCATGAGCTTTGGTATTTGAACCAATACATTTTTCTTAGAATTTATGATAAGGGAAGAATGAGCTTTGCATGACAAGTATATGGGATAATAAAGACTTTATCAGCAGAGAATAATTCCAAATCTCAAGAATCCATGACCCCTAACAATACACTTATCAGATTTTTCCCAGGAAAGAATAATACTTCCATGTAATAGAGGGACTTAATAGCACTGGAGGGACTAGAAAACACCACTATCCCAGTGATCCACTTCTATCCCATAGAGCATGAAAGTGGAAGAAAAGACATATGTTCTTGGTGTATCTCAGATTGGCTTGAGACAGCCTCAGAAGAGGAAAGAGAAAAAAGTAACATTTTTTTCCCAGGCACAAATCCTGAAGGCATGTAATGGATGGTACAAAGAAAATATAGAGTGAGCTTCATCGGCTGATAGCTGGAAACCACGTGGAAAACACACATCTCAGATGGTATCAGCATAGATGGATGATAGACCAGATTTGCACTTCTCACAAATGTCAATTCTGTGCACACCTATACCCCATGGAAAGTAGAAAGAAATCTAAGTTAAAAAGGTGTGTGTAGGGGAGTGGAACAGAATATTTTAACTGTAAATACACTAAATTAGCTGAACATAAGCTTCTGCCACTAGGTGAAATGTAAGCTCAACTAGAAATTAATTTCAGCTGTAAAATATTAATGTCACAGATAAATTTATATTTTTTGTAAAACTAAATTTATGGTCTCAGATTTAATAACTGGAACCTAAGAAGAGTGAAAAAAAAGACAACTGAAAAAGCTGTTTATTAAAACACTAAGCAATTTGCTTCTAGAATTCCTCGAGCAGAATACACTACTTTTCCACTTAAAGTGGAATTTCATTGACTACGGGTGCCTTTAGATCTCCAGTGCTTCTGTTGTGGTAAGCAGCTGCCCTGTGAAATACTATGAATGTCTGGAGTATCATCAAATGGGGTGCCTAAGAGCAAAGATTTGGTGTAATTGTTGAACTCTACATATATTTAAAGTAAGATTATGGATTTAGCTTCAGAAAATCTTTATCAATTAAAAAAATTTGTGAAGCCATCTATCAATTTTGCTCATGTCTAATAAAGGAAAATAAGTTAAGGGTAGTAATAATGACAACAGGGATAAGCTAAAGGCCAGCCTTGAGAAACCAGGAGGTGGGTTCATCAGGCCCTCTAGAGTAAAAGGTTGAGATTGACAAGCGTGGGAAGAGCTTTGATGGGGGTCTTATCCTCTGGGGGATATTTAGGACAGGGTTATGCTGAAAAGACAAAGCCAAGAAAACATCTTTTAAAGTAAACATTCCCACTCTTAGGCATTGTTTTCCTCTCACAGTAACCTTTGCTTATCTATTTATAGCTTGGGTAACAGGAACCAAGCTCATCTTGTGTTAACACAGAACAGTTAATTATGAAGCCAGTCGGAAATGAAAGCTAATCAGCCTGGTTCAGTTTCCTAGCTTACAATGATATCAGAAAGTTTAGATGTGAAACCTGTCATCAGATGGCATATCTATTTTCTTTTTTTATTTTGAAATATGTCATTTAGATAAGAGTGTATATAGCACAATTGTATAAATTTTAAAATGTTGATAAAAATAAACACTGTGAATAATCACCTAGCTTAACAAAACATAGTCTTAAAGTTCTCTGGGTATCAGTATCTGACTGTTTCCTCCTACCTCTTTCTGGAGATAATTAATATCAGGAATATCATTAATCATTTTTGTTTTTCTTCATAGTTTTCTATTTATATAAGTCCTGTAAACGATATCTCACTTTATTTGAGATGTTTTTTATACTTACATGTTTTATAATACATTTTTTGAAGTATTAAACCACAGTGACTATTTTCCCATGACTTTTTTTATGTAGCATTATGTACTGATATACATTGCTACACATTCATACTAATATGTATAACTACAATGCCTTCATTTCCACTGCTTTATAATATTCCATTATGGAATAAACTACAATATATTTACTCATACTAAAGTCTATAGAGATTTAGGTTGGTGCCACGGTTTGTATTATAAGCAAAGCATTTATGCGTGTTTTTACGCCTCCTTGTAAAGTGTGGCAAGAGTATCTCTGGGGGAGATTACTGGTTTTATAGCCTCACCATATGTTCAAATTTACTAGAGTATGCTAACTTGTTTTCCAAAGTGGTTCCCTTATTTACATTCCCAAGATCAATGTACAATATTGCTCATCACTCCCTGTTTTGTCAATACTTGTTGAAATCAGACTTTATTCTTTGCCAAGTTAGTGGTATAATTTGGAGCATAGTTTTCATTTTCATTTTGCATTTTCTAGTTACAAATAAAGTTGTGCACTTTCTTATTTCTATTGGTATTGTTACCTTTCCTTTGAAATATTTGTTTCTTTTTCCCATTTTAGATTGTTTTTCTTTTTGATTTTAGGGCTTCTTGATATATTTTTAATAAGCAAGCTTTGTCTATAATTTTTGTTGCAAATATGTTCTTCCATCTTGTGACTTGTGGTTTGCTTAAAATGTCTTAATTTTAGGGTAGCTGAATTTATCAGTCTATTCCTTTAAACTTTATGCTTTTTGCATGGTTTTAAGAAATATATCTGTGCCTTGAGATCACAAACTTTTTAACCTATATTTGTTTCTATAGGTTTAAAGTTTGCCAATTACTTTTAAGTAGTTAATGCATTTGGAATTAATTTTTTAATCAAATGATATATGAACCCAATTTATTTCTTTGTTTTGGATAACCTATTGTTGCAATATATTTAATTAACATTTTACTTGTTTCCCAGTGATTCACAGTATGAGTCCTGTCATATATTAAGTTTACTTAAATGCTTTGGTTTATTTGGGGGCTCTCTGCTTCTTTGACCTATTTTTTTATCCTCACCCCAACATCAAGCTATATTAATTTAAATTAAGGTTTTAGCCCTGGTTAGACTAATCTTCTCACATTCTTTTCCCCTCCCTTTCAATCTTCAGCCTGGTTTTATACTTCAGGATAGTTCTTACTTTAAAAAACTTTATTTCTCAAGAAAACCATCGCCAATTTATATCCCTGGCTCCCCAGAAAAGGGATTATTTTTCAACTCTGAGAGACCAAAGCCTTAGAAGAAATTATCTCACGTTATTGTGAGCTATTTCACTAGCACAAATAAATCTCAAATATTGCTTTCATCTACAAGATAGCCTTCTGCTCCCAAGAGTGATTAACTCATTGTAGACCACATCTAAGTCTTCATAAACAGAAAACACTCGGCCTAGAGTTCCTTGGAGAGGCCTAGAGCTGATATGACATGTATTTTCCTTTCACAGAGGACAGCCAACATAAAAAACGGTTCTTGCCTGAACCCAGGAGGCGGAGGTTGCCGTAAGCTGAGATCGCGCCATCGCACTCCAGCCTGGGTAACAAGAGCGAAATTCTGTCTCAAAAAAAAAAACCAAACCAAAAAAACGGTTCTTCTTCTCACTAAAACATGTGCCTGATTATGAAGCGATCTGGATGATTTACAGATATAACTACGGTCTGGAAAATAGTGTTTGTAACTCTACATCCTAGGATGTCTTTAAGAGCATGTCAACATTCCTTAGTTTTTTACTTCACCTGTACTGAGTGATCCATTAAATACAAAATTCTCAGATGTGAAGAAAAGGATATAGTTGAAGTTGAGATTTAAGTTTTTCTGTAAAGTTCATGCATCAGAGAAAAGATAATTTGTCTACCAAGTACTGATAGGATAGGATCCTCTATGGTGAATAATTTTTTTTTCTTTTTTCTTTTTTCTTTTTTTTTTTTTGTGGTGAGGTCTCACTCTACTGCTGAGCCTGGATTATAGTGGTACAATCTTGGCTCACTACAACCTCTGCCTCCTGGGTTCAAGTGATTCTCCTGCCTCAGCTTCCCAAGTAGCTGGGATTACAGGCACATACCACCATGCCTGGGTATTTTTTATATATTTTTAATTTTTAGGGTTTCACCATGCTGGCCAGGCTGGTCTCAAACTCCTGACCTCAAGTGATCTGCCTGCTTCAGCCTCTCAAAGTCCTGGAATTATAGGTGTGAGCCACTGCACCCAGCCTATGGTGATGAATTTACCACACTTCAGTTTCTGGGTCTTTTAAGCTTAGAAGTTCAGTATGCTCAGCAACAGATGGTAGATCTATCTCTGAGGAGGAGACTCCACTTTTAACATACTCACAAAAGCTGATGCATAATGCAGAATGCTAATTGATTAATTGACAATCATTACAGGGTTTAAAATATTTGACAAACCGATTCTAGAACTTTGTGAGCATACTATGGATTCAACTAATTATTGCATGAATAATCATTAAAAATATATTGTGAACCACGTGTGATCCCAAGAAGTTAGGTTAGTTGTAGGATTCAAAAGCCTAATAATGCCATGTGTTTCAGTGATCTATAAGGTAATGAAGCACCTGAAGCTTCGTAGTTTAAAACACCAACAATCATTTATTTTGCTCATGAATCTGCAATTCTGGAAGGACTCAGCAGAGAACGTATATCTTGTGTTCTACATGTCATTAGCTGGGACAGCCTGAATGCAGGAGGTAACATGATGCCTGGGGGCTGGAGTCATCTGAAGGTTGACTCACTCACATGTCTGACAACTGATGTTGGCGGTCTATTGTGACAGCAGCTGGGGCTTTTGGCGTGGACAGGTATAGGTAGCTTGGCTTCTCCTAGCATCGTAGCTGGGTTCCAAGAGTGAACACCCTAGAGTAATAAAAATGCACAAATGCATGGCAGTTTCTTAAGGTAACCTTGGAAATCACACACATCACTTACACAGTACTGTACTGGGCAAGGAAATTGACAGGGTCTGCCCAGGTTGAAGGGCAGGGGAAACAGGCCTCGGCACACTGGGTAAGTAGCTTCACAGCCACATTTTCAAAAGAGCACACTATAGTTGAGAATATTTGCAGCAGTCATCTTTGGAAAATATCACCTTCTCCACTAGGCTATCAGAGTCCAATGCATGTACAATTGAGGTATCACTGCTGCTTGAAAAAACAGATGATATTCTTAACCCTATTTGGGCAAAATCTCCAAAAAGTCATTAGTTTTCAAATGGCTAAATTTGTCATGACTAAACTAGCACTTTAGCCATAATATTCACATTGGAAAAGTATACTGACCAGTGGAAAAGGCAATGGATGAATAATCAAGAGCTGAGAATATCAGCCCTAACACTGCCATTATCTGTAAAACTTCGGTCAATATCAGCCTCTCTGAACAACAGTTAGATAAGGGATTTTTTTTTACCCTAAGATCATGTGACGAACACTTCTTGGCCTTTTAGCTGAGATCAAGTGTAAAATTATGTGACTTATATATGTGAATGAGTATCTTGTTCATTTGGCTTATTTCTCTTTCCATTTTTTTTTTAAAACTAAGTATTTATTTGGGGGAAAGTTGTCAAGAAGGATGACATTGATGCTGCTGAGAAATGTAAATTTGCAGCAGATCTGAAATGACTATCCACACCTTCACTAAGAACATCTTTTTGTAGAGTAAAAGAGAATATAAAGATTTTTTAAAATCAGCTAGTTCCTTACTAATTGTCTTACAGAAAACTATACTGAACCTCCTTTTACCTTTTGGGAGATTTGCAATTCAGTTCAGTAGATCTTACAGATAGGTTACTGACAAAGGGAGAAGGTCACCTTCCTTTAGGCAAGGTTTCTCAACCTCAGGACAATTGGCAATTTGGGCTGGAAACTTCTTTGTTGCTAGAAGCTGACATGTACAGTGTCCAGAGGTTAGCGTCTCTGCCTTCTATCCACCATATGCCAGTAACATACCCTTTCCCTGTTGTGATAACCAAAAATGTCTTCAGATATTCCCAAATGTCTGGGACATAATCATCCCTGGTGGAAGTCCGCTGCTGGAATTTCGTAGATTTCATCCACCTGTCAGTCTTAATAGATAACATGGCATTAGAAAATGCGAGTCCTATGCATTGTGACCAATCAAAACTCTAGAACAGTAGTTCTCATTCTTCAACTCAGCCTCCAAAAATCTGATTTAATAGATGTGGGTGTCACGTAGGCAGATTTTATTGTTATTATTGTTATTGTTGTTTGTTCGTTTCTTTTTAGACTCCAAAGTGATTACAATATTCCACCAGGGACAAGAGACACTGCTTTAGAGAAAAGTTAGTATCTTACTCTGAGGCCCCTTAGTTCTGTGGACATGGGACTGTCACCGAAATACTGAGCCAGGACAAACTTGGACAGAGTTCCAGTCTCCTCATGCCAGCAACGGTCACTCCCTGCTAGACTTAGGAGTCATCTGGCCAGTGTCTCCAACAGGGAAGGTTACAATTAGAAAGACAGAATTACCTGCAGATTCAGAGATCAATTCTAGATCTGGAGCAAAAATGGAAAAAGATCTTTATAATTAGTCTGACAAAAGACACAAATGGAAGAATTGAAATGTATTACTAATAGATGACAGAGATAAATGCTCGTGGTGTAGTGGTTGTTTGTGTGAGGAAGCACTGTTACTGACAGCGATATTGGTATCTGTTGTTAACGGCAAGGTTAAGAGGGCAGATGCATGCTTAGTGGCAGGGATTACTTTCAATGGTGCTGTTAATGTCATTGTGCATTTGTATGCCCATCATAACAAGTAAGACTAAGATGGATTTGATAAGGAGTGGCTTGGGAAAACCTCATGCCTTTTGGTCTTGCACTAGCAATGATTTCTTAGTGTTTAAAATTTTGAAACAAACCTTTTGTTTATCATAGAGACTTGTAAGAATTTTTCAAATTCAAATCAACAGAAGAATATATATGTATATATTATTATATGAATATATTGTATGAATATATATGAATATATTACATAAGCTGACTTATGCCAGTTCTCCAACCAGGTAGAAATCTCTGAGAATTGGCTGGATTTGGGCTCCCAGAAGCAAGTAACATGGGGAATTTTTTGACATTTTAGAATTCCAGACATCTGGGTGAGAAGAGAAATGTTTCACAAAGGTTCTGGAGATAAATGTATCACAGTGGTAGGAACAGTGGCATTTCAGAGAAAGAAACGAACAGGCCCTTTGCCATTCTTGACCTGCCCTAACTCTAATTGCCTGTCTGCCACTATCTAAGTACCTTCATCTTGTTGTCGTCCAGTTATTCACACAGTAAACGGGAACTGGCAAGACCTGGAAGCCCCAAACCCTGTTCTTTTGAGTAATCGCTTCTCCATAATCATCACCCTTTGTTAAAATGGTATATAAGCCCCTGAGGCTAATTGCATCTTTGGGTTTTTCACTTCTTTTCTGTGAAGCCCCTGTGCCTATAAAATTAAGAGCATTTTTATTCAAGTCTTTTTAAAAGTATTTTTTAATTTTAAAATTAAAAGTATTTCAAAATTTAAAGTTTAAATTTTAAAGCAATTAAAACTAAATTTTAATTTTAAAATTATAAAATACTTTTAATTTCAAATTTAAAGTATTTTAAAATTAAAAGAATATAGTATATTTTAAAGCCCCCATATCTCTTTTCCTGTTAATCTGTCTTTTGTCAGTTTAATTCTCAGGTCCCCAAATACAGAACATAAGAAAGTAAAGGAAATTTCTTTTCCTCTTCTACAAAGTGCATAACACGGATCTCTGTGTCTACAATTATATTGCCTTCTCTCTGATCCTCTTCCTTTCTCTTATGAGAACTCTTTGGTATATGTTGGATTCACTCAAGTAATAATATAGTAACATAATCTCCATTTCTCAAAATTCTTATCTTAATCACAACTTAATCACTTTTGCCTTATATAACATTCATGGATTTCCAGGCTGCAGATACGAGCATTCTGGAGATCAGTCTACCACTGGATCTTATTCACAGTGTATGTGGTCCAAATAGAGGGGACCATTCACTGGTGAAATGGTAGAATGTGACTCAGTCTTAGTCAATCAAAGAAATGCACTTTACCCTAACCAACCCACAGTGGTTGGATCAGCTTGCTCCACACACTCTAACTTGATCTAATGAGACTTATATCAGAACTATTGGAAGAGAAGGACACTTATTTCCACTTGGGTTGTGTAATAAATTGAATAAAAGCCTGGAGTTTTTGGTGGCTATGTTTGTTGATAGTTAGGGGTCCTCTGCCTTAAAATAAGGCATTACAGTGGAAAATTAAAGCCAGGAGATGGGGAGATTTAAGTCATTTGCTTACCCATATCCAAGTCTACCTAAAAGTCTACTCTGCTCTATTCTTTAAATTACATAAAACTAAAAAGTAATTTTCTGCTTAATCTAAACTAAATTGGACTTCTATGTCTTGCAACCCAAGTATCATGAAGAGTATACTATTACTTCCTATCTAGAACATTAAATTTTTAAAAACTGGAGGCCAGAAAGATAATTAAAACAATGCCACAAAGACAGAGAAAGAGACAGGACTTTAATTTACTGACTCGTGTGTTATTTTTACATGTCCTCAAATGAGCTGACAATATCTGATAATGTATGATAAACGTGTAATTCATCTGTGCAGGAAGTTCTTCCATTAATTAGTAACCAAGTATTTCCTGAGGTTTTTCTCATGATGATAAGCATTTTGCTAAATTCAAACCAGACTGCTTGTTCTCAAGTGACACTATATAATTACAGAAAAAGGCCTATGCAAAAGGACTCATTTCTCTGCAAGAAGCTGGGGCAGAGACACGTGCTAACTGATGGTGTAGGTAATTAGAAATCCAGGAATTTTGTGAAGAGGGTTGAAGGACATCAGAACTATTGTTTGTAAGTGACACTTGACCTAGCTAGCACAGGAAAAATTGTTCTATAGTGTGATCGATGTGCTAAGAAGTGGGTGGGAAGGCTCCAGGTTTCCAGCTGAATCAGGTGTTGTGCACTGTGTTCATGGAGAGGAAATCTGCTAGATCCCATTGATAATACTGACAGAAGGTAGAAAGCTAAAGAAGTTCCCCAAAAGAGGAGAGTGCTTTTCCCATAACAAATGGAGTGTGTTGGGTTTCCATGATAGTAATTGTCTACCACAGCTAGATTAGAGAGGGAATGCCTTGGGGAAGACTGAGATAGGCTTTGAAGGAGGCATAGGATTTGGACACATACCAAAAAAGGACTGTCTGGCCATTCCAAAGTCACATGCTCTGTGACTTAGAAGAATAACAGATTTTAACCAAAGGGAAAAGAAGGATAGAATCTGAGGAGAGAGGCCTGAGGGATGCAGACAAGTCCCATAGACAAGCACCGGTAGTTACTTGTTACTATTTTATGTGAGAACAACCACACCTACTCATGGACAGAAGGTGGGAGGGAGTGCAACAGTTCCTTATTTCTTAATCATGCAGTAAATTGTTAGAATTAAAAAAGTTATAGAATAGTGATTTTATTTGCATGTTTTTGTGTGATAACAAGTTACCCTTGCCTAAAAGGGGCCTTTGTCTAATCCCAGCTAAATTCCAGTGGACCCTTATCTACAGTTTACAGTTAGGAGGAGCATTGTGGCCACCTAGATAGTGTTAATGAGACAGTGGGATGTATTTACAGTTTTCGTTTTAGTTAGAACATTCTGAATTGAATCATAGTGTTTCTTTTAATTTTATCCCTGTCCCCAAGAAGTAATCCTAGTGAGTAAAAAATTCATTTGGCAACCCAAGAGAGAACTCTTGCTGACATTTACTCATGGTGAGGGCAGGGGCAGGGGATTATGTGTGAAAACAGTGCAAATACATTATAGGTCAGTTGGCATCTCCAAGGCTGGTTCTGGCATCTCAGAACCTTGTAGAGTATTCGTTCTATGAGAAAATGCAATTTGATTTGCCTATAGGCTGAACCACAATTCCTTCAGTAAGGAATTCTCTGTCATAGGAGATGAGGGTGCCAAAAAGGAATCATTTATGCAGGATCTTCTAAGCCAAGCAGAGGAGTCTGATGCAGAAGGGAAGAGGAGCCATTGAATGCATCAGATGATGAAAGTGGTAGAATGAGAGGAATGATATGGGGCAGTTGGAAGGACAGGGCCATGAAGCCTTAACTGGAGGGAGAAGCTGACATCAGAGTCATCAGCACCTAAGCAGTGACTGTGAATATTGCTGCTTTTCTTTAAGGGAAGGAAGAAAAATAGATGCAATGAAATTTTCTAGGATTCTTCAAAAAGACCATTAGAGGTCTCTTCACTAAACAAAGAGGCTTCTTTTCTCTATGGCATAATAATATCATGTTTTCTCTAGCATATGGAGTGTAACTCTGTACTTGAAAAAAGTCTTTTCCTTGGAGAGGGGACAAACACAAGCCTAAACAGAAGTGTCCTGTTGGGGCCATGCTTTAGTCAAAAGCTTTAAAAGCTCAGTGGGTACTTGCTCATGCAGAACGGAAACAGCAGTGGTTTAAGATGAAGAATGTCCACTCAATACAGCCAGCAGGAAGTGGTTAGTAATGATTCCTGTGTCCCTCAAAACTGTCTTCTAGCAGCTCCTGAAAAATCATGGTTAAAAAAATATAAGTCTTTGTTTCTTCTTTTATAGTTAATACTAGGGGAGGATTTCCTTCCAGGGACTTCTGAGCACTCTGGATTTTATTGTATGGTATCAGATATACTATTTAGTTCGGAGTTCCTGCAGTAGCCATGTTTATTCCTCTGAAATCAGCATGCCAATTAGTTGACCATGAATGTTTGCATTTGTATTAGTTTCCTATTGCTGTCATATGTAACAAATTACCACAAACATAATGGCTTAAAATAACACAAATTTATTATCTCACATTTTAGGAGGTCAGAATTCTAAAATGGGTCAGCAGGGGTATATTCTTTCTCGAGGCCCTAGGAAAGAATTAATTTCTTCATTATTTTTCATTTCTTGGGGCCATCTGTAGACATTGACTCACGGATTCTTCCTCTGTTCTTAAAGCCAGCAAGGTAGCATCTTAAGCTCTCTCTGATCCCTGCTTCTCTCATCACATCTTTTACTGGCTCTCCTACTTCCCTCCTTAGAACTTTACTTGTGATTATATTGGACCCATCGTGATAATTCAGGATAATATTCTCACCTCAAGATCCTTAATTTAATAACATTGGCAAGGTCTCTTTTGCCATAGTAGCTAACACAGTCACAGGTCCTGGGGATTAGGATGGAAATTCCATAAAGTATATTATTTGTAAATGTTTACTCTTCTATGAAGGGATATTGGTCCAAGATTATCTAAATTATCATTAATGAAACAATCCATGTGATTAAATTTTTTCTCTTGTGGTATTTCATACCATAGTAGTTGGTTTGGGGGTCATGATTTTGAGGAGATGCTATAGCAGAAGGGGGTCTAAAGATTTAATTCTATGATGGGTTTTCTTGGCTTAGAATGAATAAGGGAAGAGATTTCTCTATCTTCCTCCCACTTCAGATGGCCTCTGACTGTCCCCTTTGTCTTCCTTCATCTCCATGTAATAACGCTGAGCATTTAGAGCTTATTTTTTGGATATTTTCAGTCTGCTCTTAAAATGCACTTAAGCAGGAATCAGTTGGGTTATTACTTTTATGACTGAACGTATGTGATAGATTTTTTAAGAGACACAAAGTTGGCAGTTTCTAAGCTACTATAATTCCACAATGAAAAAAGGAGATAATACCTAGAGAAGTAGAAAAGAAATCTCCACGCCTCTGAGTACACTAGGGTTTGGTCACTGATGGGAGACGATTACTGAATACTGGAAACGTCCAGCCTGGGTGAGCAGAGGGCCTCTGCAACGCCTCACTACGTCATTCTTCAACTCAGGATCTGCACATTCAGGAAGCAAGTGAAGCTATTGTTTATTTTTTGTCTAAGGAACACAGACTAGTTGCTGACAGGAGTTGAAAAGTGGCCTTCATAGCAATGTCACCTTGAGCTAGACACCACAATTGCATGTCTTATTCCTATTTGCAGAAAAAGAGAGCAATCTCTACTTATCTTTTGGAATTTTTTGATACTCTTAGACTTAAATTCTTAATAATATTTCTTACTATAGTAATAAATAAAATCATGTTAGAGTCCTAAATCTCTGTGTTTGGTGTTAGAACAACAAATATCAACAAATAATTGGCTTTTATAGTTTTTACCCAATGAAACTCAGTACTCCCCAACATGTGATGAAATTGACAAAGACAAATGTGAGCCACACTGGAGGAATTAAAATTTAATTGATAAAGATGTGTAAGTAATTACATCAGACTGAGGCCACATCAGAGATTCCCACCTCCCCAAAAATTTATCAAATGAAATAAATTTAAAAACAAAAATTGAGCAATAAGTCACAGCCTGGTATCACAAATACCAAAAGCTTTTGGCAAGAAAACTGTTCCTTTACCCATAGCACTTCCAAAATGAAATGTGTGTGATTTTTTTCTGCCAACAACCCATTCTTCAACTCCCCATGGAACAAACTGGGTGTCCTACAATTTCGTTTCAAGTCTGACACTATCTGATGTTAGCACAGACTGTATAGATTAAGGGCGAAGTCTCACAAGACTGAAACTGCCCTCACAAGGTTAAGGAGAATTACAAGCCAGGATTTAGGCAGCATTATAGTGAGGCCCTGACCAGGGTATGCTGGTGTGCTTCAACTCACTTCCTGAAGCTGCTAACTAACCAAGAGTCACATAGCACTTTGACTCCCTGCTCCCCTATTATTCATAGAGATAGAATCTATAACACTAAACCTTATTTTTTTTTTTTGAGACAGTTTCACTCTTGTTTCTCAGGCTGGAGAGCAATGGTGCGATCTTGGGTCACTGCAACCTCCGCCTCCCGGGTTCAAGTGATTCTCCTGTCTCAGCCTCCCAAGTCATTGAGACTACAGGCACCTGCCACCACACCTGGCTAATTTTTGCATTTTTAGTAGATACAGGGTTTCACCATGTTGACCAGGCTGGTCTTGAACTCCTGACCTCACGTGATCCACCCACCTTGGCCTCCCAAAGTGCTGGGATTACAGGCATGAGCCACCGCACCTGAACCAACACTAAAATTTTTAACCCAGAAATTGCTTAAGCATTTTTTAGGTCTTGAATCCCAGCAGAACCAGTTCTGCACAGGAATGCAGTTTCTTCATGTCTGTGTCCCATGACTTTACCCTTGACTTTTCAGTCAATCAGTGATCCCCACACTTTAGCCTGTCATCTATCCAGACCCCTTAAAAAACCCATCAGCAAATGTCTCAGGGAGGAACATTTGAGGTTTCACCTTGTCTCCTCATTCAGCTTCTCTATGATGATTAAACTCTTTCTGTGTGGCAACCCCTGGTGTCTCCGGATATTTAATCACTGTACATTGGCAATGAACTTACGTTTATAAGGCTGCTTTCCACTTCGGCTACGGTTGCAAATAGTGTGTCACTGGATTACCCAGACTTCTGCCTGACTTTAATATGTATTGGGGATTTCACAAAAACTCTTCCTCGGTTTTAGATACTTTGCTATAACAACTCACAGAACTCAGGGAAATACTTTACTTATGTTTACTGATTTATCACAAAATATATTATAAAAATGCAAACGAACAACCTGTTGAAGAGGTATACAGGGCCAGGTCCAGAAGAATCCTGGGTGCAAGACCTTCTGTCCAATGGAGTTAGGGTACACCACTCTCCTGGCAGGTGGATGTGTTCACCAATCTGGAAGAAATAAATGGATGGATGGAGAAACTATTCTAAGAAAAACATTCAAAGAACAGAAGTATATTTCTCATTAATGTCTTATACGTTTGAAGAATAAAAACATGAATTCAGCAACAATCTAGATGATAAAAAAGTGAAATAAAACAGAAGTGGAGATAGGAAAATAGAGGCAGTAAATTGAGAAGAAAATGATGCCATCATAGACGAAATAAATTAATTAAACCTATCAGGAAACACCATAAACACGGTTGGCAATGAAATTGCTAACATAAGAAATGTCTTGAGATAATAACAAAGGAAAATGACAGAATGATGAAAACAATCTGGAAAGGAAATATTGTGTAAAATGGAGAAACTAATTCAACATCTGGAAAATTCTCCCAAGCATTCTGCTAAAGCAAGAGATATTATAAGTGAAACAGGCATTCAAAGAAAGACCTAGAAGAATGAGGAGAGACTTGATCGACAAGTTGTGAAAAACCTCAATTTATTTTAGAAGAAAAAAATAGATAGAGAGTGATTGACACTCAGATATATCCTAGCTAAGATTTTAAAATGTACTGGAAAAAAATTTTTTTCAATCATTCAGACAGCAAAAGTGGGAGATGCTAGCCTGGCTTTACGCTTTTTCTCAATGACATTTAAGGCTAGAATTCAAGAGCAAAGTCTATAAAATTCTGACAGGAAAAAAAAATGTGATCCAGGAATACTGTGCCCAATCAGGTTGTCATTCCAGAATAAAAATCATAGACATTTTTAAACATGCAAGAGCTATAACTATACATACTCACGGATTCTTTATTATAAAAGTACTTGGTTATTAAACTCTTTCTGTGCTGCAACAGAGCAAGTTGCAGTACAAATTTCTTGGTAACTAAAATTATTTTTAAATGAACTTAGAAATGCAAGAAAGGAGAATAAAAACACGTCGGTGACCATTACATTTATGTTAAAATGAACTAACAGTAGGAATTATGATTACAGGATGGAGCACTAATGTAACTTTTACACACACACACACACACACACACACACACACACACACACACGTGGGTCCATGTTCATAACAAAGATTAACTGCCAAGAAGAGGAACCAGAAGAAATTATAAAGCCTAATTTTATTTTCTTCTATAGCAAGTAATCTAAAAACTCACAATATTAAAATATAAAAGTAATTCCAAGATCTTAATTATTTTAATAACCTTTTTCTATAAAGTTTGAGAAATGTTTTAGAAAGTAATATGTATTGAGGTTAAGAAACATTGATCCTAGGTTTTAAATGCATTTTGTTACAATTTAAGTTTTTTCTGCCACATTAAATATAATAGTTATATCATTTAAATTATAGATTACTATAGAATTTATCTTTATAAAATTCACCCCCATTAGATCAATGCCTACAGATAGAAGCGTGACAGTTATTCAACAGGACTTCAAAACAAAATGCCAAATTTGCCATTCTTTTCTATAATTTTTCAAGCAGCAGAATACATGTATCTCTGATCAAGCAAGATTTACATTCTAACTCAACAAATATTTATTGAATACATACTATAAACAGCTTTTAAGGGTCTATGCTAGGTGCTGTCTTATTTTGTTCAATAATCAAAACACTAAAGCATCCTATAAAAGAATATTTTAAAGCAGATCTTATAAGCAACTAGGAGAACTTTCTTTTATACTTACTGAATGGTTTAAATAATTTCACATACACACACAAGTTTTTGTTGGTTTGTTTTCTTTGGTTTAGCTTAGAGAGTCCCTAGTGTCCATAACTATTAGTGAACAGCATTTACACATGAAAACAAGTGTCTTCTACTGTTTTAGAAACATCGACTAGATGGTTTTTAAATCTTTAGAAAAAAATAATACTTTTATGCACTGGTTTTAAAAACAACTAAACTAAAGTAAAATATCACATCAGCAAAATGTCAAATTATTTAATTTAAAAGTAAATTATGTACTATGGTTCAATTTTTTTATAGACTGAAAACTATTCATCTTGTTCTCTGTCAAGCTACTGACTCATCCAAATGGTTGGAGGGATGTAATGACATTCACCTGAAGCTAAAGTTATTAGTTCTAAGTGGTAGAAGGATAATTTTTTCAACTTACTCCCTTTTAAATACTTGGATATTCTGATAAAATTCTCTAATGAGGATTTTATTGCTCATTATTGCTATAGACTGAATTGTGTCTCCTCTCCTCCAAAATTCATATACTGGACCACTAATCTCCAATGACTCTATTTGGAAATAAGGCTTTTAAAGAGGTAATTAAGGTAAATGAGGACACAAAGGAGGGGCCCTAACCCAGTAGGACTGATGTCCTTATAAGAACAGAAAAAGACACCAGGAGTGCACACTCACAAAAGAGAGGCCATGTGAGGACACAGAAAGAAGATGACCCTCTGCAAGCCAAGGAGAGAGGCCTTGGGAGAAGCCAAATCTGTTGACATCTTGTTCTTGGCCTTCCAGCCTCCAGAACTGTGACAAAATAAATTCCTATTGGTTAAGCTACCTAGTCTTTGGAATGGCAGCCTGGGCAAGCTAATGCATTCAGTATTTCTCTCTCCCTCTCTCTCTCTCTGTCTCTCCCTCTTTCTCCCCAACCCTCACCACCCTCCCATATTTGACAGAATGCCAGACGGCCTTTTGAGAAAAGATGCTCTGCAAGTGTAAAGATGTAATCATGATAAAGCCCCTAAAGAGTCTGAAAGGTACTTGACTTTATCCACACTTACCAAGACTGCAAAGTTGGTCTCAAGATTTCTTAAGAACAGGCCCTCTCCAGAGAGCTTTCTCAACTGTCAATTTCCAATCATGTCAGAAAACACCGAAAGAGCTCCTTTTACAATAGGTTGGCACTTCAGCTTTTGGTCCCCTCAAGACTCTGAAAGTTCAGTGACCTATTTCTTATTTCTTAAACTTAAAAATGTTTTGAGCTGTGTAAAGGTGATGGTTCAACTTGATATTGAACTGGCTTTTCCCCAGTACCATGAGAAAACAAACCCTAGTTTAGGCTGTTTCTCCTGTTGGCTCTTCTATTCCAGACTTTGTCTCTTCCATTAATCCAGTATCCCCCAAATTTTCTTTCCACTGGATTCTTTACAAATACACTGTTTTAAAGTGAAATGCATTTGAAAAAAAATGCCTATCAAATCTTTTCGAATGGATTCCTCAGAATCCTTAGACATAAGGATTATAGAGAACTCTAATTTTAGAGCTTGGAGAGTTTTCTATAAGACCTTTCCAACTTTATGTTTTTATTTATTATTATCAAAAATTCACAAACATTTTCCAGATTATGTATATGACTTCTTTTTTTTTTTTTTTTTTTTTGAGACGGAGTTTCACTCTTGTTACCCAGGCTGGAGTGCAATGGCGCGATCTCGGCTCACCGCAACCTCCGCCTCCTGGGTTCAGGCAATTCTCTTGCCTCAGCCTCCCGAGTAGCTGGGACTACAGGCACGCGCCACCGGGCCCAGTTAATTTTTTTTTTTTGTATCTTTAGTAGAGACGGGGTTTCACTATGTTGACCAGGATGGTCTCGATCTGTTGACCTCGTGATCCACCCGCCTCGGCCTCCCAAAGTGCTGGGATTACAGGCGTGAGCCACCGCGCCCGGCCATGACTTCTTATAATGAAACTTTTTCACAAAATGTCAGTGTCAATTTTCCCATTTGTGTTTATTAATTCAGGCCTATGCCAGAATCACATGACACTCCGGCATCAAAACAAATTAAATTTTGGCATCATTTCAAACAGAGAAAACCAGAGGATTGAGATATCATAAGACACATAACAGTAGACGATGCTGACTTCAGAAGAACCCACCTTGTAACAAAGCATACAACGATCACTGTAAGAGGAGATTTGCTAGGACCTTTTCACTTTAGTGTACCACTTCTAACAATTCTTTAGCAGTAGAAACACTGCTATGCTAATATTAAATATTCTACATATTTATAGTATTAAATATACTATGAAGAATTTTCTGTTCCCGATTCCAGGAATACTGGTATTGTATACCCAGAGAAGAAATAAGTAACTGACAATTTGCATTTTGACTATTGTCAATTTTTGCTTATAATATTATTTATCTTTTAAGACATCTATTATTTCTACAGCTCACACATGCCCTCATTTATTCTTGTGATCTTCGTTTATTTATCTATTTATTTTCTGAACACTGTAAACACCTAAAAAGGACTGTGAACACTGAAATAGACTTGAAGCTATCCTTGAAACCTAAGGTCTTTGTGCTTCAGAAGAGAGAAGGTGACTTTGTAGGTGAATTGGGAACATATCTGACCATTGTGTCATGCTGCTATTTCTGGCAGTTGCCCAGTCCTTTGAATGCTATAAAACTCAAAAGCTGATATACCTATCCAGGGCTGGCTTGTTTCCTCTTCAATATCTCTTTCCATTAATAATTTCTTTTTAATCAGCATCAAGGGGGAATATAATGAATATCTCTGCCAGGCTAAATGGTCTTTTACATTGTTTGAAATTTCAGGATGCATGAAAAGAGCATCCAAAGGTGCTTTACTTACACAGTTCTTCAAAAGTGTTCTAAGATATTCTTTCTCCAAACAATTACTCATCTTTGGGAAAGTCCTGTTTTCTGTAACTACAAATAATGGATCTTTCATTTATTTATTCCTTTCTATCCTTTTAAGCCAGAGGTTGGTGAACTTCTTCTGTACACAGCAATACAGTCAACAACTATATTTTCATCTGCATCGATCTTAGGTCCTCAGTCATATCTACTTAATACTGACACCGTCATTCAAAGGCAGGCATTAATATAAGTGAATTGGCATGATCGTATTCTAAGAAAACTTTATTTACAAAATTGGAAAGAAGGACAGATTTGGCCCAAGAATCAGGGTTTTCAACCTGTGTTCTTAAGAAAATGCTAATAATATAGACTTAACTTAAAAGTAGGTCATGTCTGTAGCTGTTAGATTGTTCCTAACATAAAAACTGAGTAAATATTCTTCCAATGTTTGAAAACTGTTTTTTAATTCAACAAAAAAGTATACCACATTATTGATGAACAAGTGAAGTCCCTATCATCTTTGTTGCTTTACTTCCATCCCATGGGTTAACATAAATGACAGCCAGCATTCAGGTCAGAACTACAACTGTTTGACAGTTACAAATGTGGGTTGGCTGCTCATAGAAGAGTTTGGCAAAATGTCAGTTAAAGCATTATATAAGAATAAATGAAACTTGCAGAATGGACAGTATTGTATATTATTTGCAAATTGTGCTCTATACTTCCTTCTACCCAAAAAAAAGAATAGTTTTTTTTCTGTGTATATAGATTTGATGTAGATATGCACATATTTGCTGAGGAGCCATTATAGTCACATGAGATCTAACTGTTCCAGAAATCTATAGCAACTCTATAGTTGAACTCATGTGATAATTATGTTTAGGATTTTGGTCCATGAGCGGGGAAAGGCTTGCTAAAAATCATCTCTTACAAAATGCTCTAGCGGAAGCATATACAAGTGATTAATTTCATGAACATAACGAACAAGCTCAATCTAACTTTAAATCCTAGCTCCATCTCATAGCTGTAAAATCTAGTATAATTAATTTTATCCATGTTGGCCTCCAATTTTCTCCTATATGAGATACAGAATAATGATAATATCTAACTCACAGATTTTCTGAAGGGTTAACTGTGAGAAAAGTACATGGAAGATTTTGTAGAATGCCTGATAAATAAAGGCAGCCCAATAGTACTAACTGTGGAACTATAACAATTATAGGTGGGCAAAGCTACTTGTGAGGCTGAGACAGAGGATTACTTGAGCCCAGGAGTTCAGGCTGTAGTGAGCTATCATGGCTTATGCCACTGTACTAAAACCTGGGCAACAGAGTGAGACCTCGTCTCTAAAAATAAAAAATACAATTATAATTGTCTAAGTGTGTCAAATAGCACTATTTTTCTTCCAATATCCTTTCCTCATTTCTTCATTATAATCAAGCCCCTTTCATTTAGCTGGGTGCATGACTTAGGGAAATAAACCCTCGATGGAAAGTATTACAGCCATGGTAAAAGAACGATGTATTATCGAAAAAGAGGTTTCCTTAGCAATGTCCACCCAATCATTGTCCAAGAGAGAAGATTCCGTGGCACAGCACTGTGAGTCCCAGTGAGAAGCCTAAAGCTATTAACAGGCTGGCTACGGTGGCTCACGCCTGTAATCCCAGCACATCGGGTGGCCGAGGTAGGCAATCACAAAGTCAGGAGATCAAGACCATCCTGGGCAACATGATGAAACCCCATCTCTACTAAAAATACAAAAAGAAAAATAATTAACTGGGCATGGTGGTGCGTGCCTATAATCCTAGCTAGTCGGGAGGCTGAGGCAGGAGAATTGCTTGAAACCACAAGGTATAGGTTGCAGTGAGCCAAGATCACACCACTGCACTCCAGCCTGGTGACAAAGCTAGACTCCATCTGGGGAAAAAAAAAAAAACTATTAACAAATCAATTCTTGAATTCCAGAACCAATATCCCTTGTGCTCTGATTACATGCTAACCAGCCATTCTGATTGTTACTTGGCCACTGGGGTGGGTGGTGCAGAAGGTGGAGGAAGAAGTATTGAACTTTATTATACCATCTCCTCCTCTGTTAAAATTTAATTTAATTTAATCGATCAGCATTTTTGTTCTACATCTTAAATTTGATTGTATATGTTAATCTTAGTTAATGTGAGTAGACCCTTAATGAACTGAGCTACACAAAATAACAATTCTACTTTCTAAAACTGCAAGGTTTGGAGATGGACTCTGAACAATGGGAATCATTAACAAGTCTTCGTTCTCTGAGGTTTTCTAGAATAATTTTCAGACTTGATCTTCACAAGAAACCTACCTTTAACCAAGCAAAGAAACAAATAAGCAAATAAGGAACAGACTTATGGTTACCCACTTTTATTTTTCTTGGTGAAACATTGAGAATGAAATAAAGCCTTCTTTTTGGTAGAAGATAGCAAAAAATAATTAGAATAAAAATAAAAAGAATTTTGAAAGAATGAAATAAAACCAACAAAAACATGTCATCTTGATCGCCATCGCACATGTGTGCACAAACACACACATGCACACACAAATATGCACGCTCAAAGCATTTTAACATAAAAAGGTAAGATTATAATCTTGGAATAACATAGAGTCTCATTCAAAAAGGAAAATTATTATGTTATTTATACCTGAGCAAGTTAGAAGGAAAGCGCCACACTGAGTTCCAATTGAGGGTCCTTTATTGCCTGCAACCTAGAGCCAGCTTGCACTCAAAATCTCTCTGCCCCAAGGAAGGGGCTTGATTCCTTTTTATACCTTGCTTAAGAAAGGGGAGGGGAAGCCTAGCTGAAGCAGAATTTACAGAAGCAGAAGCAAGTTAAATAAGGAGGCTGATAAGTAAGAGGCAGGAGGTTCCCATGATTGTTGATTACTAAGAAGGGTGTATACAAGAGGTTCCCATGATTGCTGGTTACCAAGGGGGGTATTTGGTACTTACCATACAATCAATCAAGGGGATATTCACAATAGCAAGTGGGCTTGCCAAGCAGGATATGGTCACAATGGTTACATGCCTCTATAGTTCTAAGCAAAGCATGACCCAGCACAGTAGCATCGCCCACGTATGCACTCGAGGGAGAAATGGCGGGAGGGGTGAGGCCGAAGTTGAGATGGAGTCTTTCTGGCTCTCAGCAAGATGGAGTTTGTCAGGCTAACACAGGGTAGGTTAGCACAATTATACTTTGGCATATAAAAGATATGTTAATAAAAATTGAAGACAAAAATTTTAGCATAAATATTTCTTGTATGATATGCCATTATATAGAATCCTTTTTTGATACAAAGTTGTTAATTCATACATGCATATTTGACAGTGCAAAATAGATTGACTGTCTAATTTATTCAGGTAATTTATTTTTACTAAAATCACTACCCAAAAATCCAGTTTCACAAATTATAAATTGAAAAATTGGACACAACACACTTCACATGATTTCACTCAATTTGGCAAATTCTGAATGAAGTGAGAGAAGTTGAAAAACAGTAACCCCCAAGCCTCTAGCCCTCCTCTGAGCCACTTTCTCAGCCTTCAGATAAGGACCACTAAAGTGATCTGCTCAGAAGGCACCTGGATGGAGTCATGGGAAAGATGTAGTTTTCAGAAAACTGTGACAGGTAGGAGGCAAAGTGAATGTCTCATGAAGAAAAATTATCTAAAGTTTGGAAATAAAGCAAAAAGCTTTTTGTGAACTTTGATGTGATGCTGTTGCATCAAGATTGCCTAAGAATCACTTGCTTCTCCAGAAGAGGGGTACAGATTCCTATTACTGTTAATTAGAACATATATGTGATATCTTGGTAAAGTTACAATTCTGCAAATATATTAATTTAAGAAAATGGATGCAAAATATTTCTATCTCATAGGTATGCAAAAAGGCTTTTCCTGATAGCAATGCAAATTACTTTGGTCTACTGAAGAAGATAAACACAGAGGCTATGTTTTATTATACTGTGGAACATTAACTGGTTTTGCTATAACTTAGAAATATGACTTGATCATTTTGTGTTTTGTCATTCAATGACATACATTTATTTTTTTCTTTGAAGTAATATAGGAGTACACATTCATTTCATCTTTGAACTAGCTTTATCATCTTGCTAGTTCTCATTAATGAGCTAACATAAAAGTTCAGCATATGCTTACTATTGGTATAATTGTGTGATTTTTTTTAAACATTTTGAGATTAAACTTTTGAGAGTCTACAGCAGAGACTATTCAACACAGAGCTGTGAAGGCTGTGATCTCAATCGCTAAACACAGAATACACATGTCTTTGAGCAGAATGACATAAAGAACAAGTCACCTTGGCATGGAATTTGGTAAAGATTTTTCTAAAAGACAGCAGGCTTTTGCTCCTGCTGCCCACTATTTATATTTTTAATTTTTGCAGTAACTCGGACATTCAACTTGAAGTATCCTCTCCTCTCCCTCCCTGTTTTCCTACAATTTATAAGTCACTGCACTGTGTTCTTTTAGGTTTGGTTTTCTCCAATCTATGCCTTTTGCATTCTCCTAGCCATTTGCTTTCTCTTTGGACTTCCTTCTACCTCTTTTCACTTCAAATTATTTCAATAACTACTCCTAGATCATCAAAACATAGCAGGAATTAGGCCATTATTCTACCTAAGAAAAAGTCCTTGATGCATCACCCACTCTCTGTAAAATGAAGCCTTTGGTTCTAAGATAAATTCCATGTATCTTTACATTATTTTCTGTTTATCATTATTATGGTCTATCATTGTAACAAATTATGCTTCTCAAATATACCATGAATTTCCATACCTCTGTGTACATGGGAGATAAACCTATGCTGGGGGAAATTTATAAACTTCCCAACAGGTTAGATTGTAATTGGCAGCAGTCTGACTTAGGTCAGAACACCAGTTCTCTGTCTCTAAGTGAACAGGTCTTGAGAAATTTGCTTAATCTCTCTAGGTGTCATTTTTTCAAATCTATAAACTGGTGATATATCACACAGGGTTGAGAATTAAAAGGTGTCATTGTGATCATTTGTTTACTCAAGTTTTAATTAAACAAATAGGAAATGGGCCCTCACTCTGTGCCACTGTACAAAGTCCTGGGGCTACAAAATCCAATTAATCAAGGTCCCTGTAGCCAGGTTCAAGGTAGGTATAACTTTCTTTAAAATATTTTAGCATAGAAATGGTGATATTCTCTGAATGCTGGTTGGATAAGCTACAACCCAGATGTAAATAACATGCTACTCAAAGATGCTTAGCTAGCAGGGTAGCCTGTTCTCCAGAAGCCCTATTACAAAGCACACCTGCTATTCTTATGTCAACCAACACCAGAGGTTTGTAAATCAGCATTGTGAATATCAGCAATTAGATTTTGCTCGTGCAACTAATATCTTGATGGCCTGATGAATGTTAGCAACAGTTTCGCATTGGTGAACTCTAAGGACTAAGTATTTAGAGCTCTGTCCAGTCTTGCATTAACAGGACTTAGAAATACAATGAAGTGTGTGGTCTTTTCCTGGAGAAATGATGCCAAGAGATAATTTCTAAATGATTCTGTAAAATTGGAGGATTGCATTTGCTAACCACCTGCTAAAAGAATGCATTCTGCCTTTGTTCATTAACAGGTGTCCTCAATTGAGTCTTCCTCATGTAAAGTGAAGGTTAGAACACCTGAAAGACAAAAAGATGAGATTTGATTGAGTTTGTAGAGAAGGTTGTATGAACTGTTTTTGTGACTGCTTGTTTATCAATAGATGTATAACTAATAAATGTCTGCCCATGACAATTTTGTGAGTGAAGATGGGGAAAGCTGGTACAGCTAAATCTCACCCGCTGCAGTTTAGGTATCCATGTTTATTTATCAAAAAGCACCTAAAATATGTGCACATAGGAAATTGGCTAGAGCATTTTGCTAAAGCAGGAGACTCACTGCCAAGGAGAGGGGACAGATAAGTTAACCTGTAATTACAGTGAAGTGTTAGAAGTGTTTGTACAGGGAGATATGAGAGCATAGAGAATGCATATTTGAATCAAAGAAAGGTTTTGTAATAAACTGACCCAAATCTGTCAAGGTATTCACAATTCCTAAGTTCTTTTTGGTAAATATTTGTAGCCTTCAACAGTCAGAGTAGGTGAAGGCTATAGGTTTTTCTGCCTACAATCTTATTATCAAGACATGTTGTTAAAAAGACAACAAGTCTGAGACCTTATTCTATCAAACATTTGAACTTGTATTAGAAAGCTGGCACAAAAAAATAGGTCATCCAGATATTCCACTAGCTCTGTGAAGTCTCAGTCCCCATCCTTTCAGGTTCTCTGACAAGCACCTTTATGTGAAAGAATCACTCAACAACATTCTAATAGTGGGAATTAGTTAACCTAGGTCTGTTCAGGCAAAAAAATTGCTTGAAAATGATGACATATATGATCACACCTGTGAGCCTAACTGGGCATAATTTACTAGATACATACAAAGACAAAGGTGTCTGTGTAATACTTGTAATCAATTCACATATCTAGAACACCTTTTTTTCACCAATAAAAGACAGTATCTTATATACATTAAGCAAATGTACAACCCCAACCCTGATATTCATCTGAGATAAATAGTAGGTAGTAGCACCCGCTGAAGTGGGTTTCCCAATACTTTTAAGTGCGGAATTCCCACCCCTTGAATGTTCTTTCTTGAATAGAGAACTTAATAACCACATCTAGTTAGATTAAGCTAACAGATAAATATGAACCTACTTATAATTTAGTATTTAAAATGCAAATAATGTAACAAAAGTGAGGGACAAAAGTGTAGGAGCATTTTGAGAGAGCATCATTGAAACTGAGTTTTAAATGCCCAAGAGTCACTGTGAAGTAGTAACATATAAATGAAGTGCCTGAAACTTTGGGGGCAGGTGCTTAATAAATGCTTTTCTTTGATTTCTTCTTTGCACATGTCTGTTTTTTCAGTCCAAGACATTCTTCGCATCACTATTGCTCTAAATCCGTCCATCCCTGAAAGCCCAACATAAATGCCATTCCTTCGGCTGAACTTCCCCTGACATCAGCATAGCTACCCAAATCCCTACTTCCCTCTTCCTCTCTGCATAGCCAGAATCAATCTGTTGTCCACTGTGGGCTCCCACAGTGTACTGTTAACTGAATATTAGAAATCCTTTCTAGGCTCCTTTCAGGCAAGTACCTTGTCTTATAATTTTCAGGGGCCTCCCATGTAGTGGGTGTTCCATAAATATTTGTAGAATAAATAAATGGAGAATTGGTATAACACTGATATCATCATCTCCTTCAGAATCCTTGCTGCGCCCTTCAGACTTTTCAACTAAATCCTTTTAAAGAAATGAGGGAGCATACCTGGAAATATAAGCAAAGACATTTCTTTGTAGGTTCTTGTTTCATCTGAAAAATGTCATCTACTTATGTATTTTATTTAATACTTTAAAATAAAAAAAATCTTAATTGTGTCAAGCTCAATTACCTTTAAAGCGAAGAAAAGCATGATATAATGCTCCACAGTTATTTTATGATTGGGTGAAACTGGAGAAGCAAGAACTCCAGGAGGATGGTTCTCATGACTCTTTAGGATGGTTCTTATGCTTCACCTGAAGCATGACTTCAGGTAGACTCTTTAGGATGGTTCTCATGACATCGTCTTTTAGTATCAGCTGAAAAACTTGTTTAAAATTTCACGCAGGGCCCAAGCTTCAGAATTTTAATTCAGCATGCCCTGAGTAGGCCTTGGGGTGGGGGTGGGGGGTCAGGGAGAAGCCAATTCACACTTCTAAATATGCAATTTAAGGGATTCAGTTACAAGTTTAGGTTTTGATAAACACTCTACAAAGGGGCAATCTGGTTGATTAATGCTCAGATTTCTAGCTATGGAATGATACTTCCTTTAGTGCAGTGCTCTTTGAGCTACAAGGTATAATTTTATACTGAGCTTTAAGTAATTTTGTGTGACACAAGGCTTCTTAGAAACATGTATGTCTTAAAGTTTTGATTAAGTCAAACGTCCTCTAATCCCATGTATATTACAAATCTTATAGCTCAGATAACTCTACAGATTCTAAATAATTGCCCATTTAAGTCATTTTCTTCTTGCTTTTTACGATAAAGTAAAAAGACTCAAACAAGTTGTGACATTTGCCCCGAGTTACACTGTGGGTCAAAGGGAGAGAGTAGGAATAGGTCAAAGAACTAATTATACTCACCTTGGTGTTCCCTCACTACCTTCTCACCAAAGGGTTGCCGTATACACCATTTCAATGACTCACTGACCTAGAAGCTACCCCTCTGTGGCCAGCCAATCTCCTTTATCCTTACACTTTTTTCAGTCTTGGCTTTGACACAGTAAATCCCTCAGGATCTTGCTGGGACTGTGGCAAGCTTTATTCTTAAAATCAGCCTGAGACCACCGGCTCATTTCACAACTGTCAGAAACAGAAGAGCTCTCATCCTTCCGTACAGGTTTGAAAGCACAAGTGAGCTGAAGTTGAGCCTTCTCTTGCTTATTACAAATCTCCTGAATCACTCGGCAGGCAAAGCCACTGCAAGAAATCAAGAGTAGGCTTTTGTTCCATTTATAGAACAATGTAGACTTTCTCTGGAGCCAATGTCACACTTGTGTATTCATTTAATAAAAATGGCTTATACTCAGCATCCATTGTGCCTAAAAAATGCATTGTAATTTCACAGGTTTTCTCCATTATGTTACAAATTAAGTAGAGAAAGACATAATTAGTCTTATAAAATGATTAACCAATCAAGACATAAAGAGATCAAGAGATTTTAAACTTCACATAGTATTTTCCAAGGAAATAGAGTGTAGTTATTCTACCCTTCCCTATCCAATACTCTATGCATTATTTATGATCCTCCCCCTTCAAAATGTCTGCCTATTTTCAAAATATATTTGAGAAGCTTGCAATAAAAGCACATATAGAATAAGACAAATACAAATACATAAAAAGATTTCAGAAAGAGCTTATGAATTTTGGAGAGCAAGAAGAAATATGCAGGGCACACGGGATATTATGGTTGTCTCAACTGAGCAATAGAATTGATCTTGAGCTTCCTGGTAACCAATATAAAAAGAAATAAAAATGAATCATAGGCTTTTAATTGTCTGGTCAAAGCAAGTATACTGTTTTTCAGAAAACAGAGTATCAATTTCTACTCTAAATTCTAAAAACCAAATCTTTAATAGTGATAGTGCAGAAAAAGTAAAAATGATTTTATATTAATTATTTCTTGCCATCCTTAAAGAAACATAAGGATATACTATTCAACTGTAATTCAGTAAAGAGCCTTCAATAAGACTGGGCTATTGTTCCAATACTTAATTTTCACATTGCCATGCAGGTCTTTTCTAGTAGCGGTGGACATTGCTTTCTTAGCTCTTGAGTTTGGGCTAAGTCATGTGATTTCCTTTCGCCAAAGGATTTTAACAGATGTAATGCAAGCAAATACTTGAAATATTCTTCTGTGGGTAGGCTTACTCCAGTGTGCCTTTACCACCAGTGTAAGAAGAGCATACCCTAGAAATCCTGAAGGCCAAAGGAGGATAAGACTTGTAGATCAGACCCAGATGTGCAGAGCTATAGAAAGAAATAAAACTGCCACATCTGTATCCCACCAAGTCCACCACCCAAATGCCAACTCACACATCCTAGATGGTATGTTAAGTTACTTCCTTTTGGAGTGGTTTATTGGGCAGAACTTTGTAAGTAAGGTTTTCAAAGATATCATTTACAGGCAAGATGATCCTTTCTTTTGGTATACCATATTGTAAATTCTGAAAAATATATACAGGCATCTAACCAGCACTACAAACAAGACATAAACCATTTTTACCATCTCAAAGAGTTCCTTTATTCATTTTTAGCAGCCATTCCCCTTTACTACTCCCAATGACTGTCAGTCCCTGCTCTTCTCTCTGTTTCTATAGTTTTGCCTTTACCAAAGTATCATATAGATAGAATCATATAGTATGTAGCCCTTTGTGTCTGCCTTTACTTAGAATAATCCATTTGGGATCAACTCGTGTTGTTGCACTTATCAATAATTCATCCTTGCAATTGCTAAATGGTATCCCATTATGTGGTTGCACCACAGTTTGTTTATATATTCTGCAGCTTATGGATGTTGAGTTGTTTCCAGTTTAGGGCAATATGAATAAAGATGTTGTAAATACTTATATGCAACTTTTGATATGAACATATTTTCACCTAGCTTGGAGTAAATACCTAAGAGTAATCACTGGATTATACAAAAATATATAAAAAACTGCCAGACTATTCCCCAAAGTGGCTATACCATTTTGCAGTATCTCCAGGATCGTGTGAGAGTTCCAGTTGCTCCACATCCTCACCAACACTTAATATCGTCAGATTATACAATTTTAGGCATTGATAGAGATATGTAATGGTATCTGATTGTAACTGAGCAGGTTTTTTTTTGTGGCAATGATTAACTGATAAAAAAGAATTAAGCCAATGTGGTACAATGTGGTACAAATACAATGTTTTCTGGTGTTCCAAACTTCACATGTAACTACAGCTGTTTAAATAATAGATGGCAAAAGTTAACCTATATTTTAATTGTTCCAGATGCAGTCTTTTAGAAAAATTTGGAAATCTATGAAGACTTCCAGGAAGTTCAGTGGTACTTCCTATAGCCTCCAATATTAAAATGATTAATGTATTAGTTCCATGCAATAACAGCTCTAGGCAGTTGTCCTTTCTCCCTTTTTTCTCTCGTTTTATTTTAATAGTTGTAACTGAGGCCTGTCTTTTCCATTGACTGCAATACTCTTTTAAAGACCAGCCAGAGTTATTTTATTACTTCTGCTTTATAAACAGGAGTAAAATCCTAACTAGAAGCAGACCAACAAAACTGAAACTTGATATGGGGAGAGAAGTTTCCTATGTTTTAGTATTTAATTTCTCCTCTCAGTCAGGGAAATTAGATCTCAACAATGTGTTCTTTTCATTTAGAACTGTTTCAAAGGTAAAGGAGGTGGCATTTCAATAGATTCCCTGCAAAATAAAATCTAAATAAAAATTCAGTTTTTCCAAACACAGAATGCCTTTAGCATAATGTCTGTCTTAATTAGCGTCAATTCAAAAGGAAATTGACCTAGAATAAAAGGAAATTGGATTTATGTCTTGGAAATTAGTTCCTGGTTTCACGGTCTGTGGTCATCAGTACCTGGAAGGGCAACTGTGCAATGCTCTATTCATTTTGCTGAAAGGCTATTCCAGGCCTAAGATCTTTTGGGGATTTTTCCAGGTGATGGGCTCCAATAAGTCTTGCTATATTTTACTATAATACTGGTCAGATTTCAAGCAGACGTTATTTTCACTGATCCTGGTGGCTCTCGAGTGTCCAGAAGTTTATAACTCCTTAATATTTTACAAAATGTTCTGGTAGGGATGTTTGTCCCAAGGAAGAAAACGATTGATGAGAAAATAAAAACCATGTTTGAATATTGTAATCCTCTCATGTGAATGAGAAAAGAAACATACTGTTTTCCAGAGGGAGGTGCTAGGAATGATGAGGGGAAACTTTGTGAAGTCAGATTTGCTTCAAGGTGAGAAACAAGTGCTTTCACCAACGGAGCTTCTGACAAGGTCAGAAGTAGTTTCCCTGTGCTCAGTTGACACCCAGACAGTTTGAAATGCGATCACGTAATATGAATAGAACCTGTGAGGTAATTCCTAGCTCTGGAATTTTCTGATTCTGTTATTCTTATGCTCGGGCTATAGAAATACAAAGGATTACTTCTCTGCTATATATACTTCTAGAAATGACCCTCCACCCTCCTGCTCTTGCTCCTCTCCCCGTCTCTCTCATACATGTGTTTTGGGGACAGGGGAATGGCACAAGGAACTGGGAACTGTATTTTTCAGTAAATTTTGGTCTTTTTTTTTTTCTTCCTGTACATTTGGTCTTTTGCTGTGAGTGACAGAAACCTAATTTGTACTGATTATGCCCTTCCTCCTGTCCCAGAAAGGGGAATACTTTGATTCATGGAATCAAGCTGCAGCAAGAGCATGGATATAGTTCTCTTAGAAACCAATGAAGCCAGTCACTGGAACACTGCTTAGGGCTCTCTTTCTTATCTCCCGTCTTTGCCTTCCTCTGTGTTGGCTTCATCTCTTCTATTGCTAATCAGCTTTTTCCAGGTCACATAGTGTGAGGTGCGTGGCTTCTAGAGGCATGTAATTTTTAACTAAATTTCAAGATAGGTTTGAACATCTTTCTTTTGTACCCAATTTAAAAATTCTAAGAAAGTACTTACTTGGAATGAGGTATCCATGCCTGTGGCCTGAGGGGCAATACATTTCTGTAATTGGCAGCCCCATTGAAGCACATGGGAAAACAAAGCAATTAAAATCCACTGCTGTGTTGAATTCCTTTATGTACCCAACAGCGATAGCACCTACTATATGGTGGGCACTATTGTCTGTGCTTTGCAAATATTAATTCATTCCTTATGCTCATACTAGCATTCCTATTATTATTTTCCTTTAGAAATGAAGAAACTGAGGCACAGAGCACTTAAGGAATGGCCCAGGGCAGAAGTGGACTGAATCAGTCTATTCACATGGCACAGCCTACTTCACATTCATAAAGTCTGAGAATGTTACTCTCAGTGCTACTGTCTAGATCCCTATCCCATTTCTCTTCTCTTCATGGAGTTTTGTCTTTTTACCGTGTACCTATGCCTAGCATGGCAGTCTTTTTGACTGGCCCCCAATCTTTCTCCCCCATTTGACAGAGGAATAATCTTTATGTGGCTGAGATGTCAAGTGCTGAGAAATATTGGCATTCCTTAAAAAAGCAATTTATCTTTTTCTCTCAAATGTATCACATGCAGTTCGGTGGCATTGACTTGTGACCCCACTGACCAAATTTCAGAGATGGACTGTCAGAGGCTGGAGAATCTTTTGAGGAATGGGTGTCTTCTCTATGGAAATATCCCAATTACTATTTCTTGTGGGAAATGCAGCATCACCCCAGAGATCTGTAGTCATCAGGAAAAGTAACCAAGTTGAAGGGACATCCATCTTCATTCCCAGTAGGGACACCACCATCTTCTCTAACTTGTTCATCTTGGGGAATAAAAAACTCTAACTAAATAAATGAAAAAGGATGGCAGAAAACAGTCCACAGTGACTTATGCATCTTTCTCCATCCATAAATAACTTTATATTTCAGTTCTGGCAGCAGAGCCAAGCCAGGAGGTAATGAGCCATTGTGGAAAACCCATCTGTTGCTCATAAGGGGAAAGGCCAGATTTATGGAGGAAGAATCTGGAGTGTAAGTCCTGTTATTGTTAATGGAAGTTGCACATCTAATTGGTCATGCTGAAAATATGCCCTATTATATTCTTTTCCTGGCCAGATGGATGTGCTGAGCTGCAATGCTGAGAAGAAAAATGTACCTAAAGAATTCAAGAGTAGGACTGGGCATCCCAGCCGGTAGGGAACTGACAGTTCTAATGAGGACAGATAGTACTTTGTTCATGGGCCTGATTTAAAGATGTTTTCCAAGGAACCCAACGGGCCCAATACAGCTATTTTTAAATGGAGTCCCATAGTCCAGTCCCCTGGAGTGGAGAGTGCTGAATCATTTCAACTAGCTCCCACCAGCCGCATCATTAGAAACACTTCTACCTCTCATTCTTTTGTAACTGGCCCATTGGTACTTAATAATTGCTTTGAGACTTTCTTAGAATGGTGCTGGATATCGGCAATTGAAAGCCTTTTCTTCCAGCTTCCTCTTTAGCACTCTTTTTTCCCAGCATCCTCTTTACCACTGTGGTAGGAAGAAAAATAGAAATCAAAGGCAAACTCGTATACTAAAATTGCTCCAATCATGTCTGAATTAGATTTGACAGAAGTGAGAGATTATATCTTAAGACAAATTCTGGTACGCTGTAGCTGCCTAATAAATACTGAATGAAAGAGAACAAAAATCAAGTAAGACTGATTCACAGAATCTTAGAGATTCTACTTTCTGAGCAGTCTTACATATTTTTATTAGTTGAGGTACGCTAACTGCTATAACAACCCCTATTCCAAAGTAACTTAACAAAGGTTGAGTGCTCTCATGTCGTGGCCTAAAGCAGTGGATGTGAAGGAGGGGCACATGGTGGTGGGCAGCACAATGCTCCACAGTCATTCCCCATCCTGCTGTACTTCCACCTTCCTACCTGCCCTCCAAGGTCACACAGAAGGAAAGAAGAGTGAGGGGGCCCTGGCAGGGTGTATTACTCTCAAGTCTTGGAGTGAGATGTGTCACTTCCATGATTACACTGTTCAAAACTCGGTTATCTGGCCCCAAATAATAAAGCAAAGGCTGGAAAATGTAGTTTTCCCACATGTCCAGAAGGAAAAGAACTGGGTTTGCTGAACACATGGAATTGTCACTATTACTGAGACCCTTTAGTTCGCACCTTCATTTTACCGATGGTCAAACAAGTGCTGAGACTGGATGACTTTCAGTAAGGCACGTAATTGTTCATTTGCAGACTCAGGACAAGAACTCTGATCTCCTATTTCCCAATAACACTATGTACGTCAAAGAGAGAGAAAACAAATGAGAGAGAGAGAGAGAAAGAGAGGATGGGAGACAGAGAGAGAACGTAGAGAAATTGGGTAAGGGAAGGGGCAAGGAGAGGGAAGGAGGAGAGGGAGGAAGGGGTGGGAAGGGAGGAAGACAGATTCTGGGATGCCCTATTACGAGGCCTGGAGAGGAGTCAGAAGATTCAAACTCACATTTCTGACTCTGTCATCAGCCTGGCTAATCGCTCACATTCCTCATTTTAGTCTTCTATAAAGTAAGAAGTGTGAGTGATTATTGACATGTTTTCAAACTGTAACAATCTTTACTTCTATGATGAGACATTAGGAAGAATAAATCAAAATACAGTCATGCATCATTTATTTTATTTTTTATGTTATACTTTAAGTTCTGGGGTACATGTGAAGATTGTGCAGGTTTGTTACAAAAGTATACGTGTGCCATGGTGCTTTGCTGCACCCATCGACCCATCATCGACATTAGGTATTTCTCTTAAGGCTCTCCCTCCCTTTGCCCCGCACCTCCTGACAGGCCCTGATGTGTGATATTCCTCTCCCTGTGTCCAAGTGTTCTCATTGTTCAACTCCCACTATGACTGAGAACATACAGTGTTTGATTTTTCTGTTCTTGTGTTAGTTTGCTGAGAATGATCATTTCCAGCTTCATCCATGTCCCTGCAAAGCATTTTTATGGCTGCATAGTATTCCATGTTCCCACAAGGCATTTTTATGGCTGCATAGTATTCCATGTCCCTGCAAAGGCATTTTATGGCTGCATAGTATTCCATGTTCCCACAAGGCATTTTTATGGCTACATAGTATTCCATGTCCCTGCAAAGGCATTTTTATGGCTGCATAGTATTCCATGGTGTGTATGTGTCACATTTTCTTTATCCAGTCTATCATTGATGGGCATTTGGGTTGGTTCCAAGTCTTTGTTTTTATGGACAGTGCCACAATAAGCATGTGTGTGCATGTGTCTTTATAGGAGAATAATTTATAATCCTTTGTATATATACCCAGTAATGGGATTGCTGGGTCAAATGGTATTTCTAGTTCTGGATCCTTGAGGAATCGCCACACTGTCTTCCACAATGGTTGAAATAATTTACACTCCTACCAACAGTGTAACAGTGTTCCTGTGTCTCTACATCCTCTCCAGCATCTATTATTTCCTGAATTTTTAATGATCACCATTCTAACTGGCGTGAGATGCTATCTCAACGTGATTTTGATTTGCATTTCTCTAATGACCAGTGATGATGAGCTTCTTTTCATATGTTTGTTGTATACATAAGTGTCTTTTTTTGAGAAGTGTCTGTTAATATATTTTGCCCATTTTTGATGGGATTGTTTTATTCTTACAAATTTGTTTTCAGTTCTTTGTAGATTCTGGATATTAACCCTTTGTCAGATGGGTAGATTGCAAAATTTTTCTCCCATTCTGTAGGTTGCCTGTTCACTCTGATGATAGTTTCTTTTGCTGTGCAGAAGCTCTTAAGTTTAATTAGATCCCATTTATCTATTTTGGCTTTTGTTGCCATTGCTTTTGGCATTTGAGTCATGAAGTTTTTGCCAATGCGTATTTCCTGAATGGTATTGCCTAGGTTTTCTTCTAGGGTTTTTATGGTTTTAGGTCTTACGTCTAAGTCTTTAATCCATCTTGAGTTAATTTTTGTATAAGATGCAAGGAAGGGAACCAGTTTCAGCTTTCTTCATATGGCTAGCCAGTTTTCCCAGCACCATTTATTGAATAGGGAATCCTTTCCTTATTGCTTGTTTTTGTCAGGTTTGTCAAAGATCAGATGGTTGTAGATGTGTGGTGTTACTTCTGAGGCCTCTGTTCTGTTCCCTTGGTCTATATAACTGTTTTGGTACCAGTAGACTTGCTGTTTTTGTTCCAGTAGACTTACAGTACAGTTTGAAGTCAGGTAGTGTGATGCCTCTAGCTTTCTTCTTTTTACTTAGGATTATTTTAGCTATGTGGGCTCTTTTTTGGTTCCATATGAAATTTAAAGTAGTTTTTTCCAATTCTGTGAAGAAAGTCAATGGTAGCTTGTTGGGGATTGCATTGAATCTATAAATTACTTTGGGCAATATGGCCATTTCCATGATAACAAATCTTCCTATCCATGAGCATGGAATGTTTTTCCATTTATTTGTGTCCTTTCTTATTTCCTTGAGCAGTGGTTTGTAGTTCTCCTTGAAGAGGTATTTCACATCCCTTGTAAGATTTAAAATGTTGCATGTGTATAGGGTTTTACCATGAATGGAGCTTGCAGGAACTGTAAGTTGCTCTGGGTGAGTCTGTGAGCGACTCACCCAGTGAGTGAGTGGTGAGTGAATGGGAAAGTGTGGGACATTACCGTGCGCTATGGTAGACTTTATAAACATTGTACACTTAGGCCACACTAAATTTATTTAAATTTATTCTCTTCCAAAGTAAATTAACTTTAGCTTACCGTAACTTTTTCACAGACTTTTAAATTCGTAAAACTTTTTAACTCATAATAATGCTTAACTTATACACAAACATATTGTATAGCTGTATAAAACTATTTGTTCCTTATATCCTTATTCTATAAGCTTTCTTTTATTTTTAAATTCTTAAATTTATTTTTATTTTTTCAACTTCTTTGTTAAAAAATAAGACACAAACACACACATTAGTCTAGGTCTCCACAGGGTCAGGATCATCAATATCACCCTCTCCTACCTCCACGTCGTCTTCCACTGGAAGGCCTTCAGGGCAGTAACACGCATGGAGATGATTATTATCATCTCCTATGATAATAATGCCTTCTTCTGGAATACTTCCTGGAGGACGCACCTGGAGCTGTTTTTCCATTAATTTAAAAAAATATATGTTAGAAAGAGTACATTCTAAAACAATAATAAAAAGTACAGTATAGTAAATATATAAACCCGTAACATCATCATTATTATGTAGTGTATGTAATTATATGTACTGTACTTTTATATAACTGGCAATGCAGTAGGTTTGTTGGTAGCAGCTTCGCCACAAACACATGAGTAATGCGTTGCACTGCAATGTTAAGATGGCGGCGGCATCACTAGGTGATAGAAATTTTTTTAGCTCCGTTATAAAATTATGGCACCACCACCATCTATGTGGTCTGTTGTTGATCAAAGGTCATTATGCAGTGCATGACTGTAATAAAAGGAGCTGTCAAAGTGAAGCACGTGGGTGTGAGGTGAGGGATGTGATAAGGTTAAAGAAAGACAGGTAGGTTCAGCCTTTGGGGCATCATGGCTTGAGAGGATGGCACAGAGGCTTCTCACCCAGTAGTGACTCAGAGACCATGGGCATCTTCCTGGAGTCCATTTTTGTCCTTGTATAGACTCTCTCTCACCCTTCTCCCCCAATCCAGGCCCATTGTCTTCTCATCAGAGACGCATGGTATGAGCCCCACTGGCAGGCTGTCACAAGACTTGGGAGCAGCCTGGCCAATGTCATGGCTGAGGGGGCCTGGCAGCTTGTAGCTGGGCAACTGCCCCTTTTCCTACCTCTCAGGAGTTTCTCTCTCTCACTCAGCTTGAAGTGTGCAAGTTGCGTCAGCAAAGGGATTAAGGTGACCCTATAGGAGGCTTCATTAACTGCTCCAAGGCCAGCCAACCCCAAGAGACTGTCCCCATGCAGGGGAGATAACAGGCCACAACAAAGCAGCCGGCAGCAGACTTAAATCTCTTTTCCATGCTGCCCACTTTGGCTTGTTCAAAGGGGAAAGGGATCAATTCTGAAATCAGCCTCTCCCTTAAACACGGCCAAGTGGCAGCCAGAGCATAAAAAGAGGTAATCCTTCAAGGACTGGCACTTCAGGCTCATCAGGCACGTTCATCTCAGGATTCTAAAATCTTTTTCAATCATGAATCATTTTCTCTAAGCCTCCTGTTCTCAGAATCATGCAGAAGCAATGTGGAAGCTCTACAAGGAAGAGCGCAAAGCAGAAAACTAAAAGGCACCAGGGGAGCTCAGCTACATGTCCATCTTCCACCAGGTTTCCGTAAATGCCATGAAGAGAAATAAAAAATTGCTTGAAATAATGGCTCTCATATTGAGACCGCATTTCTCAAACCTGAAGAGGGAGCAATTAGGAGCTGGGAAATCTAGAATTACGGTTTTCACTCACCTGGATTCCACTGATGGTGTGGCTGGATCAATCGCTTAATGTTTCCCAGGGCCTCTCTGTCTTCACCTTTGACTGGGTTAACATGAAAACATTTTCTAAACATTACGAGAGACCCAGAGATGATAACCTTAGACTGCAAACTCTCAAATGGGTTTATATTTATAGAAGGTAATGATTTTATAGCTACAAAATTAGGTAATGTGGAAATAATAATACTTACCTATTTTTTAATCATCAGCCTAAACCAGACACCAGCTTTTATCTCACCAGGCTAGTCAGATTTTCTCAACAGGAGAATTTGATCTCAGCCAGGTAGATGCTGTCCTCTTCACAGTTTAGGAATTCTCAGGGACTTGGATCATTGGTCCTCACCAATTCATGATGAGCCATCCATTGACAGAACTTGCTCAGCAACTCGAAGACTGCTGACGGCTGCTTCTGTTAATGGAAATGCCAGCTGATTTGGAAGCCTCAGTTTCACAGGTTCTCTATGTCACGTCTACCAGGCAGCTTCCCTCTGAGGTCTCATTGTTTTCCCAGCGCTATCTCACAGAGGAGGTGGTATGTCCCCCTGTCCACAGCATAAATGCCTTCTAACCCCTTCCTGGAAGAAGGCAGAAAGGAATTGATTAGAAGAAATCTTCCTTCTTTTCTTTACTACTGACAAAGACTCTCTTATTTGACCAAACTTAAGTCAGGCGCCTCTGAGCTCCCTTTGTGACAAGCCCAGGTTTGAGCTCTGACTTTTTTCAGTTGAGTCCAGTTTTAGCAGGAATACTGCTAAGTTGCTTTAGCAAAACCCTCCCATATCTGATATCCAATTAAATTTCTTATCTCCCATCCTCAATCTGTTACACCCAGGCTTGCCTTCAGCAAGGATCCTGTCTGTCAAATTGGTTCCGCCAGAATCTCTTTTACACCTGATATTTCCTCTTAGTAATTTCCCATCCACTGCCTCCATCCCTGCTCCTTGCCTATAAATCCTTGTTGTATTTGAAGTTAAACTTGACTCCTCTACCTGCTTAAGAACATGTCATGAGTAATTCTTTTTCTTAACACTACCTTCAAAATCATTCCACCATTTCCCTTCTCGCTTTATTCTCTTTGTAAAGTGCAAGTATTTTTATTTAGGCTTCTTAATTTTTTAAAAATTATACTTTAAGTTCTGGGATACGTGTGCACATGGTGCAAAATTGTTACATAGAACAAGAACAGAAAGTTTTGTTTTTTAAAAAAGAAGGGAAATGTAAAAGCTGTGGCTCTTGGTTTGAAAAAGAGAAAGAAAAATTATAAAATGAACAAAATGGCTTCAAAAAATTTTAATAAACGATCACCCTAAATTCTGTCACTAAGAAAACCAACATAGACTACCATCATCTCAAATTACAGAGGAAATAAGTTTCAGCCAAAGAGATAGGCAGCAGCCAAAAATAGGATCTGCATGTCTGTGGTGCATCTTCCAGGCACTAGTGTTTGCTGTAGACAAGGCTAATGGATACCAGGATTTACTAAAAACTGCTTGTGGCTTGAGTGATTCTGAAGGAACTTTCTGTACGCCTGTATGAATATTTTCATCACTCCATGTTAAGTAAAGGAGATGGGGTCCAATAGTTCACTCAGTTTGTTTTCTATCTGAAATACTGACTTAGTCAGCTTCCACATTGAGCCAACACTTTCTCTTGAGGAAACCCACTACAGATAAGAGTTTTTGGACCAAATCCGAACTTCCTCTGGCTGATCACAATTCCATCCTCTAGCCTAGAATCATAAAGGTTGTTGGGAAGAAAATTAACTTCTGCCAGATTTCCATTATGTGTCAGACATTTTTAGAACACTTTTTCTGTTTGCTTCATACAAATTCTGAAAGGTAGCGATTATTTTCTCCATCAAGAAGATGCAGAAAGAGATCAAGGAGGTTTCAAGGAGGTTAAGTGATTAGTCAAAAGTCAGTTATAAGAAAACACAGTGGTACCTCGGTTATAAAGCAATGTCCTTCCCACTGTACCAGGCTATGTGCCAACTTGCACATAATCATCTGTAGAAATGTTATTTCTAATGAGATCACTGTCATGATTCCACTAACTTTTCCAGTTAACCATTTGCTCCCATTATTCTGACAATAATAATAGCACCCAACATTTATCGAGGAATTTATTATGGTTAAGATTTCTGGTCATGCCTTTACATGGACCATCTCATTTAAATATCTCCAGCACCCTATGAGACAGATACAGTTTACTGTCATCTTACTGTCATGGAGTTACCCAGCTTGTTAACAAATTAAAGTCTTGCCTATACCTCTTTGGCAAATGGTTGCCCACATTCTCCTGAGGCAAATTCCTAGAAATATTGCTTTTTCAAATCTACACATTTTAAAATATCTTATTTCCCCTATTAAGTCAGACTCAACTCAGTGTATACTGTCACTATTTTCTGAGCAAGGAAGATGATTCTGCAGTTTGGTAGGACTTACTAACAATATCACTAAATTAAGGTTACCTTTCTGCACCATTTTTTTAGAGTTGTTGACATGTTTCATACCAAGAAAGAGCTTCCCCCTCATCTTTGGCCCCAAATTTCCAGTCCGAACAGAGGTGATGAACCGAAACTATGATAATGCCAGCAAATAAACCTCTTTGGCAGTACTCTGAATTTAAACGTAAGCTTTTACATTTTTAACATGGTCTCATACACAGAAATCATATAACAGGATTAATTCAATCTTACAATGGGAATTGTTCAACTACAAAATTAGGGCATCTAAGGACAAATTCCTATGAATGGCTAATACACTCCCCTTCCTATGCTCTTGCCAAACTTCCAGAGGAAACACTAACTGCAGTACAGTGCATTTCAGAAAAGTCTAATTTTCCCCTCTAATAAAAGGTCTCCTCAGTCGGAAGCAGAATGTCAGGATGTCAGATGATAATCATGAACCTCCTGATTTTTCCAGTGAAAGAAAAATTTAATTAATGGCAGTAAAAGTCAAACAACCAGAGTCTAATGAACAAAAATACACAAGAGAGACAAATCTTGCTGATGTAATGTTGAGTGGAAGGAATGAGACCCAATATGGTTCTTTCTGTTCTTTCTGCCTAGTTCTCAAAGCACGTAAGTTAAACCTATGGCCCCAAGTTAAACCTATGGCCCCATATCAGGATTGGAATTACCTTTGAGGAGGGAGTGCCTAGAAGTGAGAGCAAAATAAATTTCTGGTGTTGGTCATTCTGTTTCTCAGTCTGGCTCTTGGTTACGTGAATGTGTATAATTTGTGAAAAGTCACTGAGCTGTAATGATTTGTGTACTTTTCTGTATGTTATACTTCAATAAAAATTTATAAAAAAGTCAAAAAGTCAAAACCAATAAAAAATTTATTCACATGAAAATATACATAGAATACACATAAAGGTTTGTTCAGCATCACAGATATTGCCACACACAAAAAAATGATATATAGGGCATCAGAATTTTAGTTCAAGAAAATACAGTTTAATAAATCTATTATAGTCAGAGAGCCTGAGAATGACATTTTTCTATTTCCCCTCTTTATCTTCAATTTTTTTTGAAAAACTATGTCTTTTGAATTAAGAAGGAATTTATAGAATATCACTAGGAGAGAGTATATTACCTTCACTTACCAAAAAATCAAAGGTATTCCTCCTGACTTTAAGGATAACTAAATCAGTTCTGTATAGGCTGAGACATTGTTCTCTGAGAAAAGGAAGCCAGTTATCATATGCTTAATTGTAAACTACCAAGGTTTTATTTGTTGGCTACCATAATGCAATCTTAAAAACAGATGTTTTATAAAATACTGTTCTACAGATGAGTTTGGCATATTGGAGAAGTTACTGATTTCTCCTCCCTATGTCCTAATGCAGTGGGAGCCGATGTACTCACTTAGTTGTTCTGGGAAATGGTCCTCACACCTTCAGGTCTGGGGTAGGAGGATCTCCTTTGAGCTGTCAAAGAGCCTTATGCTAACTCCATCATTGGATTTAGTGTATTCAAGCTTGTCAATTTACATGTTCATCTTCCACCCTATAATGTATGCAATTTGACAGCAGGTGAGATAGATGTGAGGTTTCTCTGTCCCTGTGTCCTCAGTCACCTCAGCAATCACCTGGAGCTGCAGGAAGCAGAAACTCTATACCCTGACAGCTTCTCACTTCAAGTGCTTAAATCTCTGTAATGTTCTAACTGCAGGACTTTGCTCAGCTGAGCAGAGCAGCCTGAATGTCCTAGAGACCTAATGCTTTACAACCAATGAGGGTTAGACATTGGTGGATTAATGCCCCAGTGTCTGTTTATTGTTGTATGATAAAACACCCCAAACTTAGAGCCATACAACAAATTCTGAGAGTCAGGAATTTGGAAAGAGTAAAGCAAAGACAGCTTGTCTCTACCCCATGATGGTTAGGTCTCATCTGAGAAAATGCAGTGGTGGAGTGACTTGGTAACTGAGAGTAGGAATCATCAGAAAGCTTCCTTAATCAATTTCTGGCAATCAGTGCTGTGGTAGCCAGCTCCTCGTGTGGATCTACTGGCTGGAATATCTGCATGTGTCATCCACACGTAGTTTGGGCTCCTCACAGCATGGAGGCAGGGTTCTAAGAGTGAGCATCCTAAGAGAAACCAAAAGAAGCTGTATTTCCCTTTATGTTCCAGTCTCTGAAGTCTCGTAACACCACTTCCATGAAGGTTACAAGTTTATCCATATTTAAGGGGAGCATATCAGATGAGAGATGTTGTTGTGGTCATGTTTGGAAAGGAAAATACACCAGAACTCAGCTTTTTAGTTCCTCACTGGGACAATTTTGAGATATATGCTCTACATAATTCTTATTGTTGGACAGAGTAGGACAGGGTCCTAGCTGCTACAGCAATTAATCCATTTATGAAGATAAAACAGCTGGCTTTTCTGACTTACTTGTGTCACTTTCCACACTCTTGTTTGTGCTTCCTAGGACCACCTTCCAAATATAGTCTGTACATATAGATACATATACATATATATATTTCAATATATTGAGCTTCTTTCAATATATTGTGTTGTCTATGAACTATATTTATCAGACCTTCAGTCTTAGCTAAGAGCATAAGACAGAATTGAGATGAATAAACTTCTTAATGCATGATCAGATAATATAAATTCTAGCTGCAATATCAGATGTAATAAATAATACATTTTAGAAGCAGAACTTACTGTAGAGAAAATCTATTGGAGTCTACTGCTATTATAAATTCTGACATTTAGAAAGGCTAAGTGAATTTGTTCATTGTCTCATTAATTCAATAAATATTTATTGAGTGCCCATATTTTGTGTCAGCCCCTATTGTATGCCTCGATGATTGAAAGGTAAACCAAGCTCTCAGGGAGCTTATTATATGATAGTCACAATAGAATCTTACTCAACCTTTGAGATTTCTGTCACCATGCTTTACCTTTCAAATATTTGGATTTTGGATAAATGCCAAACACCGTAATGTACACTTGGCTACATAAAACAGATGTTTCACCTGCAGTTTACTGGTAAAATGTATTGTGTAATTTCCAATTTGCAAGTCTGAAAGGCACTTCTGAATATATAGACAGTCATGAATCATAGTGTCAACAAGGTCAATACTCCAGGTTCTTGTTGTTCAGCTTAGGAGAGGGAGAGTGCTAGGATGAGTTACGGCAAGAGGGGAAGACAGACAAATACCAAGAAGTTCCAAGTGATAATCTTGTCTCCAAAGGAAAAGTGATTACAAAATGGAGATCACCCTTGGAAATCATCTTGCAGAATCTGGTTCTCTCTTTCAAAGTTCCTTGTTTTGCTTTTAAAACTCAAACTACAGATACTTTGCAGAAACATTACCAAAAGTGTTTTGTACTGGGCCATTTGAGGCAAGTTGCCAACAGGATGGCCTATCTCCTCCCACCTCATCACCAGTAAGTTCATGTGTACGTCCTACAAACAGGGATATTCTTCTATATAAACCTAAGGCAATCATCAAAACCAGTGAAATTATCACTGATCCATTATTACCTCCTAATCCACAGACTACATTCAAGGTTGCCAGTTGTCCCAAGAAAGACTATAATAGAAAGGATTTAGGTCAGAATGAAGCGTTACATTTAGTTGCCATATCTTGTTATTCTCCTTCAATAGCTCTTCAGTCTTTGCTTGATGATTCTGATAATTACAGACCAGTTATTACTAAAATTTTCCTCAGTGTGGCTTTATCTGATGTTTCCTTATGAATAGATTCAGATTACACCTCCTCGGCAGGAATATCGCAAATGAGTTTCTGTGTTCTTTTCATTGCATTCTGTTAGTTGGCATACAATTTTGCTTTGTCCATTTATTGATGGGTTTAACTATGATCATCTGATTAAGATGGTATCTACCAGGTCTCTCACTGGAAACGTACTCGTTTTCTCTTTGGAATTAATAAGGATTTCATGTGAAATACATTGAGACTATGTGAATATCCTGCTCCTCATCAAACTTTTAATTGGTTAATTTGCATTATTATGAATTCATGGTTTTCTGTTTTTCAGAGGAATATAGTTTTCTCAGATTTGGCAAGGGGAAACTCTTGCTGTCTAGTTTCTGTGTCTTGTTAACATATTCCATCATTCTTTGGAGCCTTCCTTCCTGTCACAAGGTGGTCTAGGTTCTTGTATTTTCTATGTCCTATCTCTGGAATCAGACATTTATGCAAAGAGACTTGCTTGCTTCCTTTTATGGAGAATGATATTAGAAACTAAAATCTAGGTGTCTTGTGTCTTCATTATTATTGAGATATTGTTTCTCTTAGTGAATAGAACTCAAAAATATGTGTGTGAGACCGGGCATGGTGGCTCATGCCTGCAGTCCCAGCACTTTGGGAGGCCAAAGCAGGGGATCCCCTAGAGTCAGGAGTTTGAGACCGGCCTGGCCAACAGGGTGAAACCCCATCTCCATTAAAAACAAAAATGAGCCGGGTGTGGTGGTGGGTGCCTGTGGTCTCAGCTACTTGGGAGACTGAAGCAAGAGAATCACTTGAACCTGGGAGGTGGCAGTTGCAATGAGCCAAGATTGTGCCACTGTACTCCAGCCTGGGTGAGAGAGAGATACTGTGTCTCAAAAAAAAGTGTGTGTGTATGTGCATATCTGGTGTATAGATGTGTGTTTGCGTGAATTGTCCTAGTTTGCTTCATGCTGCTATAACAGAATACCAGAAATTGATAATTTACAAAGAAGAGAAATTACCAAAATCTCACAAATCACCCCTACAGAACTTATACAACCAAATACCACCTGTACCCCAATAACTTATGGAAAAATAAATAATTAAAAAAACCAGAAATTTACTTTCCACAGTTTTCTGGAGGACCCAGCATCTGGTCTGGTAAAGCTTTCTTGTTTTCTGCTCACATGGTAGAAGGCAGAAGGGCAAGCTTGCCAAATGCTGTGAGAAGCCTCTTCTTTTTTTTAAGACCTTAATTTCACGTGTGATGGAAGATCCTTGTGGTCTAACCGCCTCTTAAAGGCACCACCTTTTAATACTATCACATTCGGCAAGACCTGAAATTTTAAGGGGTCACATTCAAACCATAGAATGCATATACACATTCTTCTGTCTATCCATCTATTTGTCTATCTATACCGTGAACTATAACATACTCTAATGCCTCCAATTTCAAGTCCATATCGCAAGAATCATTATGGCTTTCATCCTTTCCATATTTGTAACTTTCTTCCCTGACCATGATCAACCTCACTCCTATTCTTCTAGTGTATTTTCTTATTTGATTAGACCCTATATGTAACCAATCTCTTTGTCACTATCCTCCCATTTCCAACACAGATTCCCTCCTCACCCTGCTCAGACTATAAGATCCAACACCACGAACAACCTCCTCACTCCACTTGGTTGGTGATATCATGCAGCAAGCTACACATCCATGGGGATGCTCTTCTGCCTTATCTGGGCCCTAACAGTTCTTGCTCAGGCTGGAAACCCTCTCCTGTTCACGTGGATGTCCTCCTCATTCTGCTTGGGTTGTGACACCTTCACTAGGCACCGCCCACTCCTCTCCCCATGTAGTTATTCTTTTTCCCATGCTTAGTCTCTAGCACTCTGCTCTGGGTTCCTGTGCCTCCCTCAAATATACCTTGATAGGCTGTTTGTCAACCTTGCTTGCTTGGTTTCTAATAGCTTTTAGATTCTCTTATTCAAGAAAGAAAAAGAAAGTGGCCAGGCGCAGTGGCTCACGCCTATAATCCCAGCACTTTGGGAGGCCAAGGTGGGTGGATCACGAGGTCAAGAGATCGAGACCATACTGGCCAACATGGTGAAACCCCATCTCTACTGAAAATATAAAAATTAGCTGGGCATGGTGGCACGCGCCTGTAGTCCCAGCTACTCGGGAGGCTGAGGCAGGAGAATTGCTTGAACCCAGGAGGCAGAGGTAGCGGTGAGCCAAGATTGCACCATTGCACTCCAGTCTGGGTAGGAAGAGTCAAACTCCATCTCAAAAAAAAAAAGAAAGAAAAGAAGGAGAAGGGAACTAGAAAGAACAAAAGGGCAAAGACTTTTTATTATTAGAAGTAATCAGATTTCTAGAAGTTGACTTATGAATAGGAGATGGGAAATTGAGCTAGAACTATAAAATATTGATTTATTAATTTACAGTAAGACTAATAACTATCACAGGGACAAGTAAAATTCACTCCAGAAAAATTGGCTCATACTCTGCCATCAGCCTTCATGGAAAATCAAGTCATAATCAAATATCACATTAATGATTCATCATGGGAAATATCAGCCACAGTTCTGGGAATATTTAAAATTCCTCTGCTATTTGTTGATGAAGAGAAGGTCTACACAGGATTAAAAAGATAATTGGTGAGCAACAAATTAAGGCAAGAGTGGTGATATCAGTGGATCTCAACCCTGACTGCCTTGGGACTGTTTTGTAAAATACCAATGTCTAAGCCTAACCCAGAACAGTCAGCTCCAGACTTCTTGGGGATGGAACCCCAACAACAACTTCCCAGGGGATCATAATGAGCAGCCAAAGCTAAGAACTATTGAGTTAGATTGTTCAAATGTTGAAATGCTAATTGGCATCAGTTTAGGATAGCTTAAAGCACTCAACTCATTTTGAGGATCAGAAATAAGTGGCTTTGGTTAAGGCCTCTTCTTTTCCCTTCAACAGAGCTAGAAAATTCACTGCTGTTTTTTTAAATTTTACTCTCAATCTTCCATGTTTGCATAGTTGATAAATATCCTACTTCACATCACTTTTTTTCTTTTTCAGATATTGCTGATGAATTCAGTCAGGTTACAATGACCCAGGCTTATTCAGAAAGACTTTACATTATCTGAGTCAAAGTCAATGTGTTGATTTTAATTATCAATAGTTACCATAGAGATCATACCATAGGCATGTTCAGAACATGCCATCCCAAAATATGCCACTTTCGCATACTGATTATTTTGAGTTAAAGCATTTGATAACAACAGATCCAAAAAGGGTACTCTGATCTTCCTTTTCTTCCTGAAAGCAAGAGATGAAATTCCTATGGGAAAGGTATCATCCCTATACCAGGAGGAAGAAAGACATTCTTATCACCCAAATTGGGAAATCAAGACTAAGAGAAATCTGTTCAAATCTTGTAACTAATCTCTATGTGCCTAGTATTTTTCCACAATGAAAATTTAATTGTGCCCCAGCTCAAACCCCTCTGTGTCAACAAATTTTCACAATGCACTACTCTTTGCTCATCTAGTAAACAAACTTTCAGCTCTCATCGCTTCTTTGAGTCTCCATTTTTGTTTTCCCTTGGGAAAGCTCCCTTGTAGATAAAAAATTACAGAATAAAATGTGTAGGTTTTTCTCCTGTTAATTTTTCTTATGTTGGCTTAATGCTTAGACCCAGTCAGAAATCCTAAGAAGACAGAAGAGAAATTTTACTCTAAGAAGAACTTTTTATATTGATCACACTTAAGAATCATGACTGCTCAATAAGGTAAATAAATGTGTTCCCATTTTACAGATAAGACTGAATGAGATTAAGTAATTTGTCCAAGGTTACTTCACAAATGATTTTTACCTTAAATCCTATGTTGTTCCTGTGTGTTGCTCTGCCTCTCATATTTTAACTTTCAAAGACTGATCTTTTTTTGCTTATTTTTCTATTTTTTGATGAAATTTTCCATAATTATAGCATTCAAGTGCTAACAAAAACCACTGTAGCATAATTGACTAAAAACTGGATTTTATTATGAGTTAGGGCCATCTTGGATGCCTGCCAGAGAGAGTTACTAACAGTGATTGAGAAGCTGAAAATATGAATAAGCGAGATTCATGCGCAAACCCAGATGGACTCCTGTGAGAGTGAAGCTCAATTTGGTAAATTGGACAGGAAAACAGAAGCAATTATCTAAATGTGGTTTCTTGGTACTATAAGCCTGTATTCTTGAGCAGCTTAAGTACAAAGGCTGAAAAGAAGATTGTTTGGCCTGGGACTTGTCATTTGAATTTTCCCCAAAGGCCACATTCAGATATTCAAAGGTAATAAATGCAAGCATTACTTTAAAATGTCTACTTATCTATTCCTCAGACAGTTCTCAAGTTAAATGTTAATATTAAGATCTCTCCAAGAGCAACTGACTGATTTTTCTTTTTTTTTTAATTAACGTGAGTCATGTTTAACCTGAATTATGTGACGAAAAGAACAAAAAAGGGAGGCAGAAAGGAAGAAAGAGATACAATAAGTAATAAAGAAAGCAAGAAACTGAGCTTTGGCTGAGGTAGTCAAATCAAAGCATCGCTAATTATATAGGAGGATGTGTCTCAGAAATGGGATTTACCTTAGCATAAATTTCCCTGTGTCTAGAGGTTGGAACATTCAGCAGGTTGTTAATAACCCATGATACTTGCATTTCACTGTTTACCCAGAAAGAAGGAGAGTCATTAGAGGAATTTTAGATGACTAGCTATGACCACATGTATTGGTCATAGAAAGGACTATGGAAAATTCTGAGTTTGCTTTGTTCTTTATCATTTGATAGTTCTCTAAGCATTGAGTTGTGAATCCAGCTTGCTTGTATGCTCCAAGTTCAAGTATTAAAGGACAATTATAAATCATTTGGGAACAACTTAAAGAAGTTTCCTAGATAGCTCTATGAGGATTTTGATAAATGATGCATTAATTAGTCATCACGATTTTTGGATAACAGACTAACCTTGAAGCTTACTCCAGAAGATAAGAATATTCCAGGCTTTGTTCTTTCCTCTTTTATTTCTCTGTCCAAGAACTGATAGGCCAGGGTTGCGACTTTCTAAGCGGTGGCTTCCAAAAATTTTCGGTCGTGTATTTCTGTTGATTAAGAAAACAAAGTTTCCGAACATATTCCTCAAAATACTAGATATGCACTAAAGCAATAATATAATATAGAATTAATTCCTATGTAGTATATATAAATGGTAAGAGTGTGAGATAAAAATGTAACTACCCAGCAGGTTCACCTTGCCCACTGCCTAGACTGAGCCAATTTATAAAGACAAGGAAATTGCAATAGAGAAAGAATAATTCACACAGAGCCAGCTGTGTGGGAGACCAGAGTCTTATTATTACTCATATCGGCTTCCCCAAGAATTCAGGAATAAGAGTTTTTAAAAATAATTTGGTGGGTGAGAGGGCCATTGAGTCAGGAGTGGTAATTGGTTGGGTCAGAAATGACAGCATAGCAAGTCGAAGCTGTCCTCTTGCACTGAGTCAGTACCTGGATGGATGCCACAAGAACAGATGAGCCAGTGTATGGATCTGCGTGGTGCTGGCTGATCTATCCAGTGCCTGGTTGACAAAATATCTCTAGCACTGATCTTAGGTTTCATAGTAATGATGGTGTCTCCAGGAGCAATTTGCGGAGAGGGTCAGAATCTTGTAGCCTCCACCTGCCTCTTAAACCATAATTTCTAATCTTGTGACTAATTTGTTAGTCCTATAAAGACAGTGTATTCCCCAGGCAGGAAAGGGGTTTGTTTTGGGAAAGGGCTGTTATCACCTTTGTTTCAAAGTTAAACTATAAACTAAGTTCCTCCCAAAGTTTGTTCAGCCTATGCCCAGGAATGAACAAGGACATCTTGGGGCTTAGACACAAAATGGAGTTGGTTAGTCAGATTTCTTTCACTGTCTCAGTTATAATTTTGCAATGGCAGTTTCAAAAACAATAATAAATAAAAATTTTATTTTATTTTTATAGTCCATTTTATGTATTCAATATAGTCCATTTATTGTATTCAAAATTTTGAATACAATTTTATGGGTCATTTTAATAGTTTAATGTAGATAAAAATTGCCTGGAAATATTGTTAAAATGCAGATATTGATCTGCTAAGTAAGAGATGTGGCCTGAGAATTTGCATTTTTAACAAGCAAGCAAGCGATATTGATCTTGCTGGACTATGCTGGACTCATTTTTTAACAGCAAGACTCGGAATCAAATGTCACATTTTATAAATTATTTCCTCCTCTTTACATTTCAAAAAAAATTAATAGCACATTCTTGGTTCAGGAAAACAACCAAGGCACTCACATCTTCTAATTAGGCTAGCTGTGTTTGAAAGATGGTGTCCCAAAATAGGTTTATGCTTTTTCCAACCATCTGGAAGTGAGCCTGGCTTCCCCTGAAATCTGAGCGTCCACACTGATGACCTTATGGATAGGTTCTTTTGGCTCTTAATCTTTCTTTCGTCTTGAATACAATGCCTTGAACTTAACAAACTCCTTTTAGCTTAGTAGCAACAAAACTGAGACTAGATTGAAACGCTATCCTTAGACAAAAAAGCTCAATGGGATGCAAAAAAAGAAAAGAAAAGAAAAGAAAAAACAGTAATCACGATAGATAATATTATGATTTAATCATTTAGACAATTAAATTGACAAACTCTGGCTGGTTGCCTATTTTGTAAATAAAGTTTTATTGGTCCCAAATTCTTCTTTGTCTTGCCTGTTGGGCACTGCCCACTGCAGCACCAGGGGCTTGATCAGACATATCCTAAATGCCCTCTTATGTGTAATTGTTAAATGTAGCCTTCAATAAACTAACTTAAAAAGAATCTCGAAGTTATACCATACAATATTTGAAGAAAAATCAAGTATTTTCACATTAATTCTCTGGATTATTAAAAATTTAGAAGGAATATTTAAACTTATGATGTCATTTAATAAAATTAGCTGGAAAGATAGAATGGCCCCAGTGGTAAAAATATTATATTAATTCCAATCTTGAATATTGTCTAAAATCTGAACCGTAATTTTTCTGCTGTGAAAGAAATGTAAAAGGTATCAGATTGCATAGCATTTTTACCTAAGGGGTAGAAAAAGTAAATGATCTACAAAGAAAGAATGTATTCAAACTCTGCTTTGAGATGTCTTAAAATATCAGTAAATGATCTTAAAATCCATTTAAATTTTGACACTGTTGTTTATTTTTTCTTTTTTGTTTCATTTGGCCATAATCAACTCATTGCTGAATTATTTTAATTATATTCCTCAAAGAGACCTTTGAATTTGCCTTTTATCCTTTCTAATCCTTTTTTTTTTCTTTTTGAGAGAGAATCTCACTTTGTTGTCCAGGCTGGAGTGCATAGATGTGATCTCAGCTTACTGCAGCGCCCCCCTTCCAGGGTTCAAGTGATTCTCTTGACTCAGCCTCCCAAGTAGCTGGGAATACAGGCACACACCATCACACAAGGCTAATTTTTTCTATTTTTCTAAAGATGGGGTTTCACCATGTTGGCCAGGCTGGTCTCGAACTCCTGGCCTCAGGTGATCTGCCTGCCTTGGCCTCCCAAAGTGGCATGAGCCACCCCACCAGGGTCTGTATCCTTTCTAATCCTGTCACCAACACTCACCTGCACTCCTCTTCAAGAATCTAAGTATTTTTTTTTCAATTTTAATTCATTCTCCATATTGCTATCAAAGTAATCCCTCTAAAATCAAGCTCCAGTCACTTCATTTCACAACTTTAAAACTTTCTATGATGGGCTAAATATATAGCATTTAGCTTAGTGCTGATTAGACTGCCTAGCCTTATCTTCCACTGTTTCCTATACACCTGCCACAGCCATGTTGCACTGTTTTCTGAAGTCATTGACAAATATATACCCTCTGAAGTCATGGATCTTAAAGAATATTTAAGCCTGCTATTGTGGAAGAATTTCACCTAACACGAAAACAAAACGGCACTCAGAGGGTCGGAGGAACACAGTTTATTATGCTGGTGGGCCCAGACGGGGTTTGTACCCAAAGATTTGGACTCCCAGCCTGGAACAGCACACAGCTCTTATAGATTAGGGGCAGGGGGAGTAACTCAAGGTTTTAGGCAACATGGCAGTTTCTCAAGGGACTTCCTAGTGAGCAATCAGGAAGCGGGCGTACAGGTAGTGGCGGTTAGTCGGGCAATCAGAAGATTTTTTACAAACTTCTCACTTCACCATTACTTGGGGTTTTGTTCATTTTTATAGAAAGAGAATCTGAGTCTAAAGCCAAATACAAAAGAAAACTCAAAAAACAGCTGGAGACATAAATGGAGATGGAAATAGAGGTAGGAACGTGGGGGAAAGAATGATGGTAGGAGAGCTAACAGCATTATTGGAGATGAGGATGCAGCTATGTCTGAACGAATTCACCTCTAGGTATAAATATCTATCTTTATGTAAATTTAGTTTTTAAAATAAATGTATTCTCTTTGCATAGACTAACGGTTGAGTTTCTGAGGTTTGCAACTAAAAGACTCTTGAACAATATAATAAACCTAATAAAAATGGAATTCTGGTGCTGTTCATGATTATAAAACTGGTATATGTGGTTTTCTAGTTTCTAGTTGAGATTAGCCAAAGTGAAGAGCAGACAATGAGCATTAGTAGGGGCAGGAGATGAAGGCAAGGAAATACCTATAATTAAAGACAGGTAAATCATCTCTCTTTCTGTGAAGAATTTTCATTTTCTGATCAGCTCACATTTTAGAATTGTCCAAACTAAGTAGACCTCTACAGTTACAAATGTATAAATTTCAGAATACATGCATTATGTGTACGTAACACAATTAAAACAAAAGACCACCCATTTTTCAGAACTGATGACTTTTCTTGGTGTACTGAAACTAGTATTTTCGTCAGGTGTGGGTTGAAGTAAAGGACAAGAAAGGACTTATCTTGATTATTGTTCTAGTTATGTTTTTGCTGAATGTCACAATGACCTTCGCAACACAGATGCTCACAAGCTGCCAGCTTCTCAACATCTGTTACTGTTGCTGCTTTGAAAATTTAGAAAATCAATGTACAGACAGCTGGACTCTGCCTTTATTATGGTCACAAATGGAAGCTCCAAAGCTGATGGGGTTGATTTTATCAAATGATTCAACCCATAGAAATATATGCCTTAGGCCATTTGCTCCAGCCTGAGCTATTAGGAAGTGTGAGATGACCTTGGACTTCTGACCTTGTCTAACTTGCTGGCCACAGCAAAAGCACCTGTGGCAATCAACAGGAGTTATCAAAATCATATATTTGTCCTTATTTTAATAACTTTATTCTTTCATGCATCATAATTAACTGCTTTAAAATTATACGTTGATATCCGAAAAAGGCAAATCTTGTCAAAAAATAACCTGAAAATTGACTACGGCTCATTTACTAACAAAAATTAAAGGCTGGTGGCACACTTTTAAAATCAAAAACTAGGCCCAGCAAGGATGTTTGGCCAAATGTTCTTGTATGAAACTTTTGTTGTGTTTATAAACTTTCCATCATTGTTAATATTTCATCAGAAAGCAAATAAGGTGTGTTGGTTTTGGACATTTACAACTCAAAGCAGCAATCTCTAAAAAGCAAAATACAATTCCATTCATGAACAGAACATTCTTTTCTCATCAACAAATGGGTAATGGAGGCAAGATGCTGGCTGTCCTAATGCTACTGGGCACAGACTTTGGCAGCAGCTGTCAGCAAGTGAGCTTGTGGACATGCTGAGGGTCACCCTTACATGTCTTTTTCTCTTAATTTCTCTCCCATATTGCTCATTGAGATGAGAAGTCTCACCACTCCTACACGTGGCTTTCTCAGCAGCTTTCTGGCCTGTGCACTAGTTGGGTTGATTTATGATTTAATTTTATGGATGATATCACACAATTATCTCCAGATGGAATAATCAGGATGAAGAGCTGCCAACCCACATTAGGAATTAAGCAGATTCATCCAGCGTCAGCCATTTCTTCACTGTAATTATTTTTTGTTTTAACTTCATAAATTTGTCCAGAGACACTGGGTGTTCCTTTCAGCAGGGCCTCATTTGTCTAATTCAAATGAGATTATCTCACCCTGGTCCCCACATCTCCTCATATTTTTCTTATCATTCTGCATCCAACAGAGAGACTCATAAATTATGATTTGTGAAGCTAAAAATATACAAAATCTAATCTGCCCAATTTATGATGCACTAACAGAGTCATCTTGATGAATTGTGAATCTTAAAGTTTTGATTTAGGCCAGCACTTTGACAAGAGGGAAGAAGCAAAGGAGAAGCAGAGCTGGTGATCTGCAGGTTCCCTCATCACTGAAATCACCTAAATAAAATTTGCCAAGTCAAAGCCAGAAATGGACGGCTGGTTGTAATGACTGGATATTCATTCATACTCATTCATTGAGCCTTCAATTGCTATGTGCTCTGTGATACTGAAGGACATTTGTTCTTTTTGTTTTTAATAGTACACTGAAGAATTATGATGGGTCAGCCTGACCAAGTGTTCTCCATCTTGCTTCTTTCCTCCTAGGCATAAGAAAATTGCAGGATTTATTCTAGGCAAAAATTCATCATAGAAATCCATGAGGGCACCTTAACCACAATGATTCTTTAGTTGAATGTTGGTATTTACAAAAATGGCACAAAACTACAACAGCAAAACATACTTCAGAATCTCTTGACACTTGCTTATTTAGTTATTCAACAAATATTCATTGTCATGCCAGACTATTTTTATGCTTATAGGCCATGTTAAGTTTCTTTTGCCGAAGAAATGAAACTCTATTATAGCATCTAAAGCAGGGAAGGGGGAGCAGTGAAGAAGGACATAATTAGATCTTGTGCGCTGTGGCTTATGGAGAAATAACTGCAGTAGGGAGCGGTTCTCTAAGGGTGGTTCTTGAACCAATCCCCATCAGCATTGCCTGTGAACTTGTTAGAAATGTAAATTCTGGGCTGAGCGCGGTGGCTCATGCCTGTAATCCTAGCCCTTCGGGAGGCTGAGGCGGGTGGATAACAAGGTGAGGAGACTGAGACCATCCTGACTAACATGGCGAAAAGCCCATGTCTGCTAAAAATACAGAAAATCAGCTGAGCGTGGTGGCATGCACCTGTAATTCCAGCTACTCGGGAGGCTGAGGCAGAAGAATCGCTTAAATCCGGGAGGTGGAGGTTGCAGTGAGCCAAGATGGTGCCACTGCACTCCAGCCTGGGAGACAGAGCGTGACTCCATCTGAAAAAAAAAAAAAAAAAGGAAAGAAAGAAAGAAATGAAAATTCTGAGCCCCCTCACAGTCACAGACCTATTGAATCAGAAACTCTGGGTGGGGATGACTAGTTGGTACCTTAACAAGCCCTCCAGGTAATGTACACTCACTGGAGTGAGGCAAGAATAGCTGTGGAGGATTTCAGAGGAAATTCGTTATTAACCAAGATACAGGTGACCCTTAAACTACACAGGTTTGGACTGTGAGTCAATTTATACATGAACTTTCCTTCACCTCTGCCACCCCTGAGACAGCAAGACCAGCCTCTTCTTCCCCTTCTCCTCAGTCTACTCAAGTGAAAATGATGAGAATGAAGATCCTTTATGAGATTCCACCTTACTGAATACAATAGTAAATATATTTTTTCTTCCTTATGATTTTTTTTTCTTTCTTTCTTTCTTTTTAAGAGACAGGGTCTCCTTTTGTTACCCAGGTTGAATTTAAACTCCTGAACCACTGAGCTCACGCAATTCTCCCCCTTCTGCTTCCTGACTAGTTGAGATTACAGGTGCAGCCATTTCAGCCAGCTCTATGATTTTCTTAATAACACTTTTTTCTCTAGACTACATTATTGTAAGCGTACAATATGTAACATACATGTTAACTGTTTATATTACTGATAAGGTTTCTGGTCAATAACAGGCAATTAGCAGTTAAGATTTGGGGGCATCAAAAGTTATACATAGATTTTTGACTGCCTAAGAAGTCAGCATCCCTAGCCCCTGAGTTGTTCAAGCACCAATTGTACAGTCATATCTTGCTTAAAGATGGGGATACATCCTGAGAAATGCATCACTAAGCAATTTGGTTATTGTGTAAACATCATAGAGTGCTCTTACACAAACTTAGATGGCACAGCCAATACATCCCTAAGGTCTATCATATAGCTTACTGCTTCTAGTCTACAAACTTGCACATCATGTTACTGCACTGAATACTGTAGGATGTTGTAACACAAAGGTAGATGTGTATCTAAACATAGAAAGGGTATATTAAAAATTTGGTGTTATGCTCTTGCGAGCCCATCATTGTATACTCAGTCTGTCATTGACTGAAATGTCATTATGCTATGTATGGCTGTAATTTGCTTTGTTTTGGAGTTGAGAGAGCTACAAAACTCAAAAAGTGAACTTAGAAAACTTTAATTTTTTTGAACAATAAATTAACTCAAATGTAGGGCAAAAGGAAATCCGAAAATTATCCCCACCTGACATGGCAAAAGTTCACCAAAATCAGGCAAGATCTATAGTATTTTAACTGGAAGATTTTACCAAAGTCCTTTGAAACGTGTTTCAAGACAATCCTCAATATTATTACAAGTACATTTTACTTGTATTAACACAAATTTTATTGACTTCATTATTACATTAGAATGTCTTTATGTGTATGAGTTTAAGAGCTACTTCAAATACATCATAAGATCATGATCTGTACAACTTTGGAAAAGCCACTTACTACTGTATGCCTCTAATTGTGAGTGTGATGATAGGGATGGTGGTAATTTTTTAAATCACGAGATGATGCTGACTGGTCCAGCAAATAATGATAGGTCAATAAATATTAGTTCTCTCCACTTATTCCATTTAATAAGAACCCTAAGTCTCATAGCACTTAATTTCTTTCCATGTATGGATTGTACACACTGTGTTAGTGTGGTGTCACACGGAGAGTTGTTCAAAAGCAGATATGAGGCAGAGTTTGCTGTGCATAATATTTATTAAGGGTCAATACCTATGAAAGGAAGTAGTGGCAGAATTGGGAAGAGGATAAAGTTGGACTATATAGAAGGTCCAGTAACATCTTAGCTCACCAGGCAAGAAACACAGAAATAAATATTACCCGCCAGTTGTCCCCTGGTCAGAATGGCTACACTTTTATAACCCCACTTCAGTCATCACTGAATCTAGAACCACACTGGTAATCATGTGACCTGTAGTAGGACAGCTGATTGCAGCAGAGGTAGACCCTACTGCAATCAGCTGAATGGTTGACGGCAGCTTAAGGCTTCTGCTGAGCTTAATATCCACAGCTAGAAAGCAAGTCCTTCCTTGAAATGAGATGTAGGCCGTACATCTTCATGACCACCATATGTGAGTTCAAATCCTCACTTTACTATTTGCTACCGGCGTCACCAGTAATAATAATAATAATAGCCAATGCTTATCAAGCTTCACTATGTTCCAGGAACAGTTTCCAAGTGCTTTATATCTCTTATAATCAACAGCCCTATGAGGGATATATTATAAGTTACCTCTTTTGTGAAGAAACACAAAGAAGAAAAGTAACTTACCACAAGGTCACACAGTTAATAAATGGCCGAGCCAATTTTCAAACTTTGCCTAATTTGACTTTGGAGCTTGCAGTCTATTGTAAATATCTGAATCTAGTTGCCTCATCTGTAAAATAGATTTGATATTGAGAATTTAATTTAGATAATCCATCACCGTCGTTTGAATATTTTTGTTCCTCTCAATTTAGGGTTGAGACTTAATCGCTAATGCAACAGCATTAACAAGTGGGGCTTTTAAAGGTGATTATGTAATGAGGGCTCCTTTCTGGTAAATGGGATGCAGAACCTCATAGAAGAGGATTCATGCAGTGTTTGGCCCCTTTTGCCTTTCTGTCTTCAGCCATGTGAGGACATGGTGTGTTCAAGGCATCATCCTGGGTGAAGAGAATGGGCCCACCAGACACCAAACCTGATGGAACTTTAATCTTAAACTTCCCAGGCTCCAAAATTGTGAGAGAGAAATTTCTGTTGCTTACAAGTTACCCAACATATGGTATTTTGTTATACCAACCAAATAGGCTAAGATATCTATGCAAAGCATCTAGCACACTGTGTCAATTACAGCTAATGGTTATTATTAAAAATGAAAGTTATAAATTAGAAATGTTAAGTCATGCATTTTCTTTTCTTTGTTGAGATAGAGTTTTGCTCCAACTCAAAATGGTGAGATCTCAGCTCACTGCAACATCTGCTTCCTGGGTTCAAGCAATTCTCCTGCCTCAGTCTCCTGAGTAGCTGGGATTATAGGGATGGGCCACCACACTCAGCAAATTTTTGTATTTTTAGCAGAGACAGGCCAGGTGAGACCTATTGGCCAGGCTGGTCTTGAAGTCCTGATCCCAGGTGCTCCACCTGCTTTAGCCTCCCAAAGTGCTGGGATTACAGGCATGAGCCATCTCACCCAGCCATCATGCATTTTCGATAGGACAGATAGTGCCACTATTAAAAAATAACTGGATCTTAAGGGGCAAACATTCTTTTCTTGTTCCTGATATTAGGGGAAAAGTATTAAGTCTCATCATTATATTATGTTAACAGTGAGTTTTTAAATTTCAAACTCAATCTCTTTATATTCTATGGTCTATTCAGATTTTCTTTTTCTCCTCAAGTCAATTTTGGCAGTTTGTGTGTGTTTTTTTCCTGAATATGTTTCGTCATCTAGACTATCTTATTTGTTGGAATATATTTATTCTAATGTTCTCTTCTAATCATTTTTATTTCTGTAGGATCAGTAGTAATGTTCAGGATTTCACTTTTAATAACTTGAGTCTTTTTTTTGACCAGTGTAGCTAAAGTTTTGTCAGTTTTACTTATTTTTGGAACTAAAAAATTTTTAGTTGTATTGAATTTAACCATTGATCTTTTAAATCCTCTATTTCATTACTTTTCATACTAATCATTATTATTTTCTTCCCCTCATTTGGTTGAGTTTTCTTTGCTCTGTCTTAATAGATTTTTAGGGTGAAGGTTTAGATTACTGATTGGAGGTCTTTCTTCTTTCTTTAAATGTAAGTATGTGCTCCTGTAATTTTCCTTCTAAGCACTGTTTTAGCTGCATTGCGTATGTGTTGGTATGTTGTGTTTTAGTTTTTATTCATCTCTAAGTATTTTAATAATGTCCCTTGTGATTTTCTTTCTTTGCGCCATTAATTTTTAAAGAATATTGTTTAACTTATACAAACTGATGAATTTCTCTAATTTCTTTTGGTTACTGAGTTCTAATTTTATTTCATTGTGAAAACAAACTTGCATGATTTCAACCTTTTGGAAATTATTGACGCTTCTTTTATGACTTAACATCTAATCATTTGGTCCATATAAGAAAACATTACCTATGCACTGAGGAAAAAGTGTATCCACCGTTGTGGGTAAAGTTTTTTACCGATGTCTACTGGCTTGTAGTATTATCAAGTCTTTTATTTCCATGTAGATTTTCTGCCTATTTGTTCTATCTATTATTGAAAATGAGGTAATTGACTCTTCACCTATTATTGTTGAGTTGTCTGTTTTTCCTTTCAATTCTGTCAGGCTTTGCTTCTTGTATTTCGGGGCTCTATTATTACCTTCATACATGTAATAACATTTTTCTAACAGGTTAATTACTTTATCATTACAAGATGCCCTTTGTGTTTAGTAGCAATTTTTGCCTTAATGTCTATTTATCTGATAGTATTATTGACGCTCTAGCTTTTTTTGTGGGGATATTGTATGATAGGTCTTTTCCATTCTTCTATTTGTTTAACTTACTTGTGTCTTTGAATTAAAAATATGCCTCTTGTAGTTAGCATATTGCTTGATCAGTTTTTTTGTATAGCCGATTCTGCTGATCCATAAGCAGTCTGTTGGATTAGACTGTTTAATACATTTACACTTAATGTTCTTACTGATGCTGTAATATTTGTATCTACCATTTGGCTATATATTTTCTATGCTTTTGTCTTTTTTATTCTATTTCTTTTATAATTCCTTTTACTACATTTTAAATTTCCTTTCTTCATAATTGCTTGGGGACTATAATGAGCATCCCAACAATTTAAATTAATACCAACTTAATTTGAATAATATACAAATATATCTTCATTTCTCCACCTTCTTTGTGCTATTACTGCCATACAAATTATATCTCTATTTTAGGCCCATCATTAGAGTTTTATAATTATTACTGTATGCAGTTGTCTTTTAAATCCGATAGTCAAAGTTACAGACAAAACTACATTTACGTTGTCTTTTATATTTGCCCTTTTTTTGTTTCCTTTACTGGTGCTTCCTATTAGTTTGCATGGATTAAAATTACCGTCTAATGGCCTTTTATTTTACCCTGAAAGACTCCTTCAATTTTTTTTTTTTACTTTAAGTTCTGGGGTACATGTACAGATTCTTGCAGGATTGTTACATACATATACACATGCTGTGTTGGTTTGCCGCCTCCATCCCCCACCAGCCCCGTCACCTACATTAGGTATTTCTCCTAACTTTATCCCTCCCCAATCTCCCCACCCCCGGCTATCCCTCCCCTCGCCCCCAACCCCCAACAGACCCCAGTGTGTGATGTTCTCCTCCCTGTGTGCATTGTTCTCGTTGTTCAACAGCAAAAGAAGAGTTACTAATAACGAATATACTCAGTTTGTATTTGTTTGAGAATATTAATTTCTCTTTCATTTTTGAGAGAGAGTTTTGTCATAGAATTTATTTTGTTAGATGTAGAATTATGTTTATAGATAGTTTTGTTAGATATAGAATTGTGTTTTATTTCAGCATTTTGAATATGTATTACATTGCATTCCTTCTAATGAGAAGTCAAGTGTTAATCTTACGGACAGTAACTTTTATGTAATGGGTGGCTTCTCTCTTCCTGCTTTTATGATTCTCAATTTGTCCTTTGTGTATGTGGTGTATATGGTATTTCTAGGTGTCAGCCTCTTTGAATTTATCCTACACAGCACATTTATAAATGTTTTTCATAAATTTGAGTAGGTTTCAGTGATTATATATTCAAATATTATTTCTCCCAATATTATTTTTCTGTCTCATTTTGTAGCACTACTACTTTGTATACATTAGTACACTTGATGATGTCCCATAGATTTTTCAGGTGCTGTCTATTTTTCTTCATTCTTTTTTCCTTATGTTTCTGTGATGGTATAATCTCAATTGACCTATTTTAAAGTTCACCGATTCTGCCTTCTGCCTGCTAAACTCTATTATTGAACCCCTCTAGTGATTTTCAAATTTTGGCTATTGTACTTTTCAACTCCAGAAGTTCTATTTCATTCTTTTAATAATTTCTAGCTCTTTATTAATATTTCTTATTTGGTAAGATAGTATTCTCATACTTATGAGTTCTTTATACATAATTTCTTTTATACATATTTTCTTTTAGTTCTTTGAGCATGTTCGTAATAGGTAATTTAAAGTATTTCTGTACCAGATTCAAAATCTGGCCTTCCTAGAGGATAATTTCTATTGACAACTATATTTGTGTCTGTGTGTAGGAGGTAATTTTCTGTTTCTTTCCATGCCTCTAATTTATCGTGAACCCTATAGGAGCCATGGTCATGGTATAATAAACCCAGACTTATTTGTCTCCAAGTGTGCTTTGCTTTCTTAGTTGAAAACTGGATATTTTAATAATATAATATTGTTGCAGTGTTGCTGCTTCTCCTTGTTTAGTGACTGTGTGTGTGTGTGTGTGTGTGTGTGTGTGCATGTGTGTGTGTTTAATGGCTTTCCTGATGTAATTCTGTAAAGTTCGTTCTCTTTTTTCTGTGTGGCCACTGAGTTCTCTTCTTAGTTTTTTACTTGCCAGCTAATTATTAGACAAAAACTGTCTTAAGTGTTTTTAACCACTAAGTCTCTCAGCATTTTCCCAGAGACTCTAAGTGTGTTGGAGCATGCTTTCAACGCTCTAGCAGGCAGTTTAACACATTATCTTATTCTTTATTTTCTGCTTGCATAGAGCCTCAAGCTGAGAGATCAAGTCTTCTTGGGTCTTTCTGGGAGCATGTACAGACCTATGCACGCAAACAGCTCTTTTCATGTCCCAGTTCATGTCAGAAATTTTCAAAAGCCCCAATGGAAACTTTATTTCATAGCTTTTGCTTTTAAGCTTTTAGTCAGCCTCGTGTTTGCCCTTACTATCATCACCACCCAGGTCAACTGCAGTTTAAACAATTGCTGCTGGTTTTTTAAATAAGTAGTTTAACAAAAGCTGTTCATCACTGAGTAAACCCTGAGTTGAGTCAATTAAGTACAAGCCCCAAGAGTAGATCTTTCTAGAGAGGTGGCAGACAGGTTAAATAATGACAGTTCTCTGGAACTGGGGCTTCTTGGGGAGCTCCGTTCTCATTCTGTTTCCATCAATTGACTTTTGGCTTGGTCATGGTTCACATTGTCCTGTTGATGTCTAGTAATTTTTTATTGGATGTTAGACACTGAATGCTGTAATGTCAAGGGTCAGTTTTTTTATGCGTTGATTTAAAGCATGTTGAGTTTTGCTTGGCATGCAGTTACAGTTCTTGCAGACCAGTTTAGTCATTTCAAGTCTGCTTTTTTTTTTTTTACACTTTGTTAGCATATGTCTCAGTAGGCTTTACTCCAGAGCTGCTTTAGCTCATCTACTAATGTATAATCTTTCTGGAGTTTCTCCTGAATGCCTCAGATGTTCATTTAAGTCTCTGTACTGTGACTAGTCAGAGCTCAGATGTCTTTTAGCCCTAATGAGCTTTAAAGATTGCTCAGCTTTCAAATTTCTTTTTCTTTGTCCAGCCTTATAAATTATTGCCTCATGCAAGTACAGCTAAGTATTCAGATAAAGAAAAGCCTTATGCCAGTCTCTGAAACTCTTTTTATAAACCCACTATCTTTTTCACTCTGTCTTACAAAGTTCAGTTACCTCAACTTTCCCTGATTTCTGCCTCTGCAATTCCATGAGATTTTTATGTTAAATTTTGTTTACTTCTCTTTCCACTATTGTCCAGAAAGTCTCTCACAGAGTCAAGGTAATTAAAGGTCTTGCATCATTTCTTTCCCTTTATTTAGAAATCACAGTCTGTATTGTCAGTTTTCCAATACCTGAAAATAGTTATCTTCTCCCCAGTTCCCCCAAGTTTTCTAGTTATTTATGGTGAGAAAACCAGTTCAGTATCAGTTATCTCATCACAGCTGTTGGCAGAAATCTTTCTGGGTGCCTTTTGAAGTCCTGTCAAGAAGAATCTTACTAAGTTATTATACGTCTTGATCCCTTCTTTCCAATCTATGGGAGGAGAATGGTTACCTCCTGGTGGGATGGAATACAAAAATTAAAACTGCTAAGACAAATTGATAATGAGCAAAAATCAATGTTGTATGTCAAATTTTCTTCAAAGGAATAGATTCTAAGAAGATGAAGTCAAAATTTTCTCATTTTTTTAAAAATAAAGGAGATAGTAAAGAAATGTCTAGTTAAAAAATTTTAATTTCTAACAGTTTACAGTATGGATGGGTAATTAACTCCCCAGAAGAAATTGTAATCTTATTAAATCTATCAGAAAATTGCTTACATATTTTCTCTGAAATGCTAATTACTTTCCAGAAGATAATAAATGATATTAGTTAACAAACTTCTATCTACTTTACATTTTGAACACTTTTTTTTCTTAATGCTAAACTTCATTTCCTTAAAACCAATGTTATAGCTGTGGGAAGGAAAATGAAGCCTGGACAAGCAACGGTGATACCCTTCATTTCACTGCTAATTCAAGTACATGGTCATCCCCAATCTCTATACTATGTTCTCCTGGATTTCAGAGAGGGGATAGCAAAACGACTGCTAGGTCTTCAGTTACAACCCAATTTGGTAAATTGGAAGCAGATGAGACATGGCAGTTCCAATGCTTGTTGGTTCTAGGCTGTCCTCTTGCTGCAATTAGAGAAAAAGCTCATTTTTATCTGCTGATGCTTTGACAGCTTCTGGTGCAGAGATCCAACTTCACCTAGTGGGGATAGATCATACTTGCAGCTTCTCAGGTTTTAATATACTTACTTTCTTGCTTTAATATCCTTACCTTTCTTGCAAAAAAAAAAGACGTTTGTGACTAGATACAGATAACAGGGAAGGAGGAAGAGAAAAGGAAAATAACACAAGATAATATGTATGATGAAAACTGAACTTCAAGTGACTACACGCTCATCACCTGAAAATTCTGTCGTAGCTCACTTTAGAAATTTCTATTCACTAAATAAAGCATATTTAAACTTACTTTTTTAAGACAGAGTCTCACTCTCACTCAGGTTGGAGTACAGAGGCATGATCTTTGCTCACTGCAACCTCCACCTCCCACCTTCATTCTCATGCCTTAGCCTCCCAAGTAGCTGGGATTACAAGCATGCACCACCACACCCAGCTAATTTTTGTATTTTTGTAAAGGTGGGGTTTTGTCATATTGGCCAACCTGGTCTTGAACTCTTGGCCTCAAGTGATCCACCTGCCTTGACCTCCTGAAGTGCTGTGGTTACAGGTGTGAGCCACCACTCCAGGCCACTTCAATGATTAATTGGTACAATAAATAAATTTATATCCAGTACTTTATAGCCAAGAAGAATCTATTAGTCCTACATATTGAAGGAGAGTTACATTCCAACATTTCTGCCTTCTGTGTTTTGTGAGAAGAGTAGTAGCAGAAATGTTTTAATTCCACTAATTGTAAAGTGAAAAGTTCCCATTCCTGTATGTTCATCACAGGTAGGGATAAATAGCCTGATGGGAATCGTTAGTGAAAGCCTCCACTAGCTAACTGTTGAAAGTATCTGGCACAAGATAATTAACTAGTGCAGAAATGACTGTGTAGGTTCAACAAAAAAGAAAAAAGTAAAGGTACCCACTCCCAAATCAGGAAGACTGTCAGGAAAATTCATGCCGTAATAGCAGGATTTTCAGCCTCAGAACTACTGAGATTTTGAGCTAGATAATTCTGTATGACTAGGAGTAAGGGAGTTTGGGAGGCCTGGAATCGTGAGAAGGAGACTGTCCTGTGCATCATAAGATGTTTAGCAGCATTCTTGGCCTCTATGCATTAGATGCCAGCAGAACATCACCTCTACCAAATGTGGTAATCAAAATATCTCTAGACATTGCCCAATGTCTCCTACAGGAAGCAAAATTACCTGTGTTTGAGAACTACTTTTCTATACAAAGAGGAGTATCAAGCATGAGGCAGGTTGGATCACCTGAGATCAGGAGTTTGAGACCAACCTAGTCAACATGGTGAAACCCTTTCTCTACTAAAAATACAAAAATTACCCAGGCATGGTGGTACATGCCTGTTATCCCAGCTACTCAGGAGGCTGAGGCAGGAGTCAGTTGCTTGAACCTGGGAGGCAGAGGTTGCAGTGGGCAGAAATTGCACCACTGCACTTACACTACAGTCTGAGCAACGGAGACTCTGTCTCAAAAATAAATAAGTAAATAACAAATTTCACTTTTCTTCCTCCCTTTATTAGTCTGCTAGGGCTACGATAACAAAATACCATGAGTGGCTTTAACAATAGAAATGTATTTTCTCAGTTCCAGAGAAATCCAAAATCATGGTGTCAGCATGTTTGATTTCTTATAAGGCTTCTCTTCTTGGCTTGGAGATGACCTCTGCTATAGGCTGAATATTGTGTTTCCCTAAAATTTATATGTTGAAGTCTAAATTCTCAATGTGGTCACATTTGGAGGTGTGGACTTTGAGAGGTAATTAGGTCATGATGGTGGAGCTCTCATGAGTGGGATTAGTACCTTAATAAGAAAGGACATGAGAGATGGAATTGATCTCTCTCTCTCTCTCTCTCAGCCATATGAGGATAAAATGAGAAAACAGCTATAAGCCAGGAAAAATACTTTCACCAGACACCAGATCCACCAGCACCTTGATCTTGGACTTCCTGGCTTCTAGGACTGTGAGAAGTAAATGTATATTGTTTGGGACACCAAGTTTACGGTTTTCTGTCATAGCAACCTGAACTTACTGAGACAACTGCCTTCTCACTCTGTCCTCACATGGCCTTTTCTCTGTTTGCACACATACCTGGTGACTCTCACTGTGGGTACCACCGATCAGCACATCAAAGAAAGGCATATGCTAAAGCATAGAAGGAATCAAATAAACACAGTGAGTCAAATCTCGTTTTAAAATTACATCAGTCAGATTGGGTTAGAGCTCACCAGAAAACCCTCATTTTAACTCAATTATCTCTTTAAAGCCCTATCTCCAAATACGGTCACATTCTGAGGCACTGGAGGTTAGGATTTCAACATGTAAATCTGGGGGAATACAATTCAGTCCATAATATTCCCCTACCTTGGACAGTCAAGTATTGTTTGGGGATGGTGGTAGGAAGTAATTCAATTTCTGGAAAAGAACAGAAAATTCTTTTGAGAAAGTGAGAATCATAGGCTTTTTTTCCTCCACCTACCTCCCCCCACCCAATCTTCATCTCTGTGGCATAGCCAACTAACGAATGCTTCATTGTCTATACCTGTCTTAATTATAGATCCAATTTTTCACATCGATCGTGACAGAATCAGTGTGAGACTCAGTTATCCAGAAATATTCACTCATTCTAGGTCCTTCTAATACATTGTTTTTCTGGCAGTTTACACTGACAAAATGGAAGCATTGTTTTTACAAATCCTTGCAGCAACTTGGGAATGTAAATCTAAAGATTAGAAAATTGGGTTTGGTTATGGTGAGTGTTTTGAACTCAACTTTTTACAATTTTATTTTTAAAATCCCAAACCACCTCTCCTTTAGGCATCAGAGTTCTTATATTAATTTTTCAATAGACAGGTATATGTGTGTAATATATATTTTAATAAACATAAAATTGATGATATCGATGTATTATACATGTATATTTAAATATATACTGCTACTTAGATCTTTTATTAGTTTTCCAGACCTGGTAGCACTTTGTAAAGTATCACCTTGCCAAGGAAAGTTAAAAAAAATAAAATTTTTAGGTTATGAATTTAATTCAGTGTAGAAAGAAATGATGGCTATTTGGTTATTGTTGCTCCAAATTACATCTGGTGACTCTGGAAAACAGAAAATTGAAATATACTCTAAGAGAAATTTTGAATACAATGTAGATTACATGGAACAGGGCAGCCAAATTGTTTTGGCTAACAGAGATTCCAAGATTGTAAAGGACTTTGCAAATAACAAATAAATATAAGCTGATAATAAATAAATATAAGCTCCCTTGCTGTCGCAGTTTGTTTTAAAGTTTGACATAAAAATATGTATATCGAAGTGTTCTCAGTATAGTTAGGGATTTAATTTTGTTCTTTATGTTTTTCTCAGTTAACCATTTTTAATAATAAGTTCATATTAATTCTGCAATCAGAAAAAAGTTAAATATCCTCCATGAAAGTTTTTAATGGCTATGTCAGATTGACTTTCAACAAGAATCTCATACCCCTTCTCATATGCTTCAGTATACTACAGAGCCTGAGTAGCCGTAAGTTGCATTTCTGACTCTTTTGTAGCTCCAAATCATCTTTGGGCTCAACCAATTAGACTCATTTCCATGAGAGATGGAACACAAAAGTAAGGCCGCAACGTGATTGGGATGAAGTTGGGTTTTTCTGCAACAGCGTCAACATTCATTGTCTTTATGCATGTCAAGAGGAAAGGCATAGAATATTTGTTTCCTTCCCCTGTAGATATCTAGAAGGTTTGGCATGTCTCTAAAGACATGGCAGTGGCTTCCTGATCCCTGAAACCTGGCCAAATGAATTTGCATTTGAGCTCACACTCCCAATTGGTAGATTTCTGATGAGAGTTACAGCTCCTGTGGGCTAATCCCACAATGTTGTTTAAGAGGTATTTGTGGCACAGCCAAAGGCCCAAGCCCTTCTGCCAATTTTTTTATTTAACTCAATTCTCTATATTAAGTCACTTCCTGCTTAACATAGCCAGAGAGCCTTTTGTTTGTGCAAATGAAGGCCAATGTACTACTAAAAACTGTAGTACACCATTTTAAATAGTCAATTTATAACTCTTTGTAAGGTTGTTATTTTATAAGTAAATGATACTGAAGAGAGACAAAAGAAATCCTAGTCCTTATTTCTTTTTTATTTCACTAAATGAGTGATCTGGTTATCTTATAAGCAGTTAAAATGCAAAGAACAATGCATGTTTGCAGTTAAAATAAACCTAATTTTGATCATAGATATTAAGAAGACTGCACAGGCACAAATGGTATATAAGAACAACATTTAGGGGTTTTCACAGCTGGAAGTGAGGATTAGGGGATTAAAAGTTAGAAAGGAAACAAACTAACAGAATTTGGCTAACAGAATGAGCATAAGAAGCCGAGGAAAGGAAGCAGTCAAAGATGAATCTGGTTTTGCGCATGACAGACTATGAGAATTCTGGTGCCTTTTTAAGGAATGAAAAATAGCCATGCAGTTGAGTTTGTGATGAAGATACTAAGTCCAGATTTAAACACATTAATTAAAGCACAATTTCTCTTAAAAAGAATAGATGTTTCTAGTAGGGTGGTGGAAAAAATCGAGCTTATTGGGAATATTACCCAGGACACTAGTCATAGAATTATCCAAATAAACCAAAGAAATGAGATGAATAACCAGAATTTTTTAAAAAGACAGATGGGGAAGAAGCCACAGATCAGCACATCAAACAAAGGTATATCCTAAAACACAGAAGAGATCAAATAAACACAGTACGTCCAAGCAAATAGAAATGGGCAGGGGTCACTGAAAATCTAAGTGTGGGAATACTAGGCTCAAGCAAGGACATTTGTTTCACAAGAACCCTGCAGCATTTGTCCAGGCCAGGAGCCTTCAGGAGCTGGGCCAAAAATGGACAAGGTGCAAGTAAAGATATCTGGGAGAAAATGCCAGTAAGCAATTGACAATGGCTGGGTCTCTAGGGAGTAGTTAAAGCTAGAAGATTTGGACATTGTGGCCATTCCTATTGAGGTAACAGTTAACATCACTGATGGTGTTACACAAGGAGAAAAAAGTGTACCTTCACAATAATTGAATGGTATAGAGGGAAAATCAGCTAATGAAACTTAAACGGAAGATGGTGGAAGATTAAAAAAACAAAGAAGTACTATTTACTGCATAAAGAGAGGCAGGACAAGTGGCTAAGGGTGGCTGACAGCATCAAGTGCTGTTGAAAGGTGGAAGACAGGATTGTTAAATGACCATTGAACATTGTTAACCAAAAGGTCATTTGTCACTGATGACCTTTACAAAGAGAATTTGATTAGCATAGCCTGAGTAAAAGAAAGAAGCTAAGGGATTAGGGAGGTTACAGATGGTATTATGAAAGGCTATTTTGGGCTTCCAGCTTAATCAGCAGGGAGAGATCAAAAGTCCAGCTATTCTAGTTCGTATTTTTTTTAACTGATGTCTTACACTCCTGTATTTTTCTTCAATACCTTTTTGTCTTAGAATAATTGACTTCACCTTTCTCTTTGTAGAAAGGTAAAACTAATGTATTTAAAAATAACATCGGTTCTATCGAACGTGGGCAGGAGGTAGAAGACACAAAGAGCACCCTTTCTGTTAAGTGATGAAATAACTTGGATCTTCCAGTGCTTATAGACTACACATTACAAGATGCCAAGACCTGAAAAGGTGATAATGGAAAGGTAGCTTCCAGGGCTAAAAGAGTTAAGAGCAAGCTTAAAGTGTCAGACTGGTTTTTCCCTTTAAAAGTCTTTCATTTTCTTATCCAACAATATAACTTTTTGTGTTAGCGGAGAGCAGAGGAGAATGAATTTGGCAAAAATTATCAACTTTGGAGTCAGAGAGGACTTTATATTTCCTGTACAGCCAGGTCTAGAATGTCCATTTTGAGGCTGACTGAGGACATGCATTACTCCAGGTCTCATAAGTTCCTGCCAGGCAACATAAAATCAAGCAAATTATAAGACAGTATAAACCAGACTAGTCTTTAAGTTACCATGGAAACATAGTACTATGGAAATGGGTATTGAATAGGAAGTTGCTTAACAGGCAATATTGGGAACTCAGGGTCAACATCAAAATAAATATCTCTATATATGTGTACATGTAATGTGTCTGTAGGGATACGTGTATATAGACATGATCTACTTTGAACATTCTTCAGACCTCCACAAAATTCATAGAAATTCAATATACAGCTCCTGAATAAGCATTAGGTAAAAAAAAAAATCTAAATGGAAATTAAAATTCTTTAAACTGAACAACAATAATCACACAACCTATTAAAACCTCTGGAATACAGCAAAGATGGTTCTAAGAGAAAAGTTCATAGCCCTAACCACCTACATCAAAAAGACTGAAAGAGCACAAACTGACATTCTATGGTTACACCTCAAAGAACTGGAGAAACAAGAACAAATGAAACCCAAACCCAGATGAAGAAAGGAAATAATCAAAATCAGAGCAGAACTAAATGAAATGGAACAACAACAACAACAACAAATACAAAAGATAAATGAAACAGAAAGTTGGTTCTTTGAAAATATAAATACAATTGTCTATGGCCAAACCACCCTGAATGCACCTGATCTTGCAGGAAAACATAAATACAATTGATAGACCATTAGCAGGATTTAACCCAGAAGAGAGAATACCCAAATAACTTAATTAAGAAATAAAACAGGAAATATTACAACTGATACCAATGAAATGCAGAAGATTATTCAAGACAACTATGAACAATGTTATGCACATAAACTAGAAAACCTAGAAGAGATGGATAAATTCCTAGAAAAATACAACCAATAAGAAGCAGCAAGATTGAAATGGTAATTTTAAAATTACCAACTAAAAAATGTCCAGGACCACATGGATTCACAGCAGAATTCTAACAGATATTCAAAGAAGAATACCAATCCTTTTGACATTATTCCATAAAAAAGAGAATGAAGGAAACCTCCCTAATTTATTCTATGATACCAGCATTATCTTAACACCAAAACCAGGAAAGGACATTAACCAAAACAGAAAACTACAGACTGATATCCTTGGTGAACATAGATGCTAAAATCCTTGGCAAAATACTAGCCAACCAAATCTAATAACATATCGAAAAGATAGTCCATCATGATCAAGTGGGTTTCATACTAGGGATGCAGGAAGGGTTTAACATACACAAGTCAATAAATGTAATACACTACATAAATGGAATTAAAAACAAAAATCACATGATCATATCAATAGATGGAGGAAAAGCTTTTGACAAAATACAGCATATCTTTATGATTAAAATTCTCAGCAAAATCAGCATATGAGGTATGTACCTCAATGTAATAAAAGCCATCTATGACAAACCTACAGCCCACCTAATACTGAATGAGGAAAAGTTGAAAGCATTCCCTATGAGAACTGGAACAAGATGAGGATGCCCACTCTCACCACTCCTCTTCAACAGAGTACTGGAAGTCCTAGCCAGAGCAATCAGACAAGAGAAGGAAATGAAGAGCATCCAAACCAGTAAAGAGGAAGTCAAACTATCACTGTTTGCAGATGATATGATCGTTTACTTTGAAAACCCTAAAGATTCCTCCAGAAAGCTCCTAGAATGGATAAAAGAATTCAGCAAAGTTTCTGGATACAAGATTAATGTACATAAATTAGTAGCTCTACTATACATTAATGGTGACCAAGTGGATAATCAAACCAAGAACTCAACCCCTTTAACAATGGCTGAAAAAGAAATACTTTGGAACATACCTAAGCAAGGAGTCAAAAGACCATACTGCCAAAAGAAATCTATAAAATTTAATGCAATCCCCATCAAAATACCACCGTCATTCTTCACAGAATTAGAAAATAATACTAAAATTCATATGGAACCAAAAAGCCTGCATAGCCAAAGCAGGACGAAGCAAAAAAGAACAAGGCTGGATGCATTACACCACCTAATTCCAAGCTATCTTATAAGGCCTTAGTCACCCAAACAGCATGGTACTGGTAAAAATAAATAAATAAATAAAAACATAGACCAACAGAACAGAATAGAGAACCCAGAAATAAACCCAAATACTTACAGCCAACTGATCTGTGAGAAAGCAAACAAAAACATAAAATGGGGGAAGGACACCCTTTTCAACAAACGGAGCTGGGATAATTGGCTACCCACATGTAGGGGAATAAAACTAGATCATCATCTCTCACCTTATACAAAAAGCAACTCAAGATGGATGAAGGACTTGAATCTAAGACCTGAAACTATAAAAATTGTGGAAAATAACATTGGAAAAACCCTTCTAGACATTAAGTTAGGAAAGGATTTCATGACAAAGAACCCAAAAGCAAATTCAATCAAAACAAAGATAAATAGTTAGGACTCAGTTAAACTACGGAGCTTCTGCATCGCAAATGGAACAGTCAGAAGAGTAAACAGGCAACCCACAGAGCAGAAGAGTCTTCACAACATACACATTTGACAAAGGAATAATATCCAGAATCCACAACAAACTCAAACAAATCAGTAAGGAAAAAACAATTTCAGCAAAACGTGGTCTAAGGACTGAACAGACAATTCTCAAAAAGAAGAAAAGATATATAAATGGCCCACAAACATACAAAGAAATGCCCAGCATCACTGATGATCACGGAAATGGAAGTTAGAACCACAATGTGATCTTACTCCTGCAAGAATGGACATAATTTAAAAAGTCAGAAAATAGTAGATCTTGGTGTGGATGTGGTGATCAGGAACATTTCTGAACTGCTGGTGGGAATGTAAACTAGTATAGCCACTATGGAAAACAATGTGGAGATTCCTTAAAGAACTAAAAGTAGTACTACCATTTGTTCCAGCAATCCCACTACTGGGTATGTACCCAGAGGAAAATAAGTCATTATATGAAAAAGATACTTGCACACACATGTTTACAGCAGCACAATTCACAATCGCATAATCATGGAACCAATCCAAATATCTATGAATCAACCAGTGGATAAAGAAACTCTGGTATATTTATACAATGGAATATTGGTCAGTCATTAAAAAGGAATGAACTAACAGCATTTGCAGTGACCTAGATGAGACTGGAGACTATTATTCTAAGTGAAGTAACTCAAGAATGGAAAACCAAACATTATATGTTCTCACTTATATGTGGGGGCTAAGTTATGTGGACACAGAGGCATAAGAATGATACAATGGACACTTGGGATTTGGGGGAATGGGAAGGGTGGGCAAGGGATTAAAGACTATAAACATGGCACAGTGTATACTGTTGGGGTGATGGGTGCACCAAAATCTCACAGATCACCCCTTAAGAAGTTACTCATGTAACCAAATACCACCTGTATGCCAATAACTTATAATAAAATAAATAAATAAAAATGAAAGAGATAGCCAAGAAAATGGGGAAAATGTTTCCAGGACATTTTAGAGATCTTTACAGCTACCCCTCCCATCACAGGCCCAGAGGTCTAGGAGTAAAAAATTGCTTTGTGGGACAGACCCAGGGTCCCATTAATCTGTGCAGCCTCAGGACATGGCACCCTGTGTTGCAGCAGTTCCAGCTCCAGACATGGCTAAAAGGGTCCAAAGTACAGCTCAGGCCATTGCTTTAGAGAGTACAAACCACAAGCCTTAGAAGCTTTTACACTGTGTTGGGCCTGGGAGTGTGAAGGAAACAAGAGTTGAGCTTTGGGAGCCTCTTCCTAGATTTCAGAAGATATATGGAACCACCTGGATGTCCAGGCAGAAGTCAGTTGCATGGCAGAGCCCTCATGGAGAACCTCTACTAGGGCAATGCAGAAGAAAAATGTGGGGTTGGAGTGCCCACACAGAGTCCTAACTGGGGCACAGCCTAGTGTAGCTGTGAGAAGAGAGCTGCCATACTTCAGACCCCAGAATGGTAGATCCATTGACAGCTTGCACCATGCACCTAGAAAATCTGAAGGCACTCAACACCAGCCTGGCAAAGCAGCCAAGGAGGCTGTACAGTGCAGAGCCATAGAGTCTGAGCTGCCCAAGCTCTTAGGAACCCACACCTTACATTAGCGTGCCCTGGATGTGAGACATGAAGTCAAAGGAGATTATGTTGGAGCCTTAAGCTTTAATGGGTGCCCTGCTGGGTTTCAGACTTGCATGGGACCTCTGGCCCCTTTGTTATGGCAAACTTCTTCTAGTTGGAGTGGGAACATTTATCCAGTGCCTGTATTCCCATTGTATCTCGGAAGTAACTAAGTTGCTTTTGATTTTATAGAGTCATGGGCAGAAGGGACTCGCCTTATCTCAGATGAGACTTTGGGCTTGTACTTTTGAGTGCATGCTGGGATGAGTTAAGACTTTGGGGTACTGTTGGGAAGGCATGATTGCATTATCAAATATGAGAAGGACATGAGCTTTTGGAGGGGCCAGGGACAGAATGATATGGTTTGGCTCTGTGTCCCCCCTAAATCTCATCTCAAATTTTAATCTCCACATGTCGAGGAAGGGACCTATAAATATGGGAGATATAAAATATGGGACCTATAAAAATGGGAGATAATTGGATCATGGGGGCAGTTTACCCCATGCTGTTTTGTGAGAGTGAGTTCTCATGAGATTTGATGGTTTAAAGGTGATTGGCAGTTTCTCCCTTCTCTCTCTTTCTTGCTGTTATGTAAGATGTGCTTTGCTTCCCCTTCACCCCCTGCCATGATTGTATTTCCTCAGGCCTCCCCAGCCACGTGGTATAGTAAGTGAATGAAATCTCTTTCCTTTATAAATCACCCAGTCCCAGGCAGTTCTTTACAGCAGTGTGAAAACAGACTAATACAGAAGGTCTCTTTAAGCACCACCAAGAGCACCAGGATGGGATTGTGAACAGCAGCCAATGTATATCTATGATCCTGATCGGTAACGTAGACTTGATGCACACTTGGCAGTTTCCCTGTCCTTCCCAGGTGCAACCGCCTCCATCCTTCTACTTTCATTCCTTACATCAGTGGTTCCCATCCCTCTGGGGACCTGGGACCAGTTTCATGGAAAATAATTTTTCTGCAGACCCCTTTTGTAGACGAGGAACTAGTTTCATGGGAAAAACAGTTTCTACAGTTGGGGATGGTTTTGGGATAAAACTGTTCCACCTCAGATCATCAGGCATTAATTGTATTCTCATATGGAGTACAAACCCATATCCATTGTATGCACAGTTCATGATAGGGTTCGTGCTCCTACGAGAATCCAATGCTACTGCCGATCTGACAGGAGGTAGAACTCAGGTGGTAATGCTTGCTTGCCTGCCACTCACCTCCTGTGGTTTAGTTCATAGCCCAGGAGTTGGGAACACCTGCCTTACATTACTCCATATATGCAGATTTGTCTTTCACATTTTAAGGCCCTTAGAAGCACATTTATAATTTTTAAAATTCTGACAACCGTCTACATTCCCTACCCCGATAGGTGTGGATAATGTTGTACACATATTTTATTCTGAAGAAATATCTCTATCTAATAAACTGTAAATGCATCAAGGACTTTTGCTCTCCCTAGCTGGGATGCCACACTGCAAGGTATTTCCACGTTGACTGAGGGTGAGACTCTCCCTTTATACTATCATCGTCTTTAAAGAGGCCTAAGTTCCTCATTCTATCAGTCAAAGACGTAGACAATGGTTCAGAGAAATGTGCAGGGAATATTGCAGTGTTCCCAGGGCTGGTAACAGTATAGAGCTATTATCTAAGGCATGAGGGAAAGGAGAAATTTTCAGATTACAAAAAGAGTATGGACAGTCTACCAGAAGCTATGACATTCACTAGAAAGCCACAGCCACTCCACCGCAATGGAGCAGAGAGGGAGCCAGACTGACACATACTCTGATACTCTCTAATCTTCTGCTAGCAGCTCAACCCTGTGTTAGCCCATTTTGCATTGCTATAAAGAAATGCCTGATACTGCGTAATTTATAAAAGAAAGAGATTTCTTTGCCTCATAGTTCTGCAGGTTGTACAAGCATAACACCTGTTTGGCTTCTGGTGAGGCCTCAGGAAGCTTTTACACATGGCAGACGGTGAAGAGAAAGCAGGTGTGTCACATGGTAAGAGACAAACCAAGAGAAAAGGGATCAAGAGAAAGGAAGATGCCAGACTCTTGAAATAACCAAATCTAATGTGAACTAATAGAGACCTCACTTATCACCAAGGGGATGGCAACCAAGCCATTCATTAAAGATTTGCCCACATGACCCGAACACCTCTCACTAGATTCCACCTCTAATATTGGGGATCATATTTCAACATGAAATTGGAGAGGACAGATATCTAAGCTATACAACACCCAGCTAGGAGACAGAAGTTGAAGGAGCTCTGGATGCATGCACCATTCAGGTCAGCTTCCTTGGGCAAGTGACAAGATGGAGAAGTGTGAAGAGAGGACCTGGAGGGTAAATTGAAAATTTTCTATCATGCCCTTGTTCCATTAAGGGACTCTTATGTATGTCCTGGACTGGAAAGAAGGATATTTCCATGGGATGAAAAAGAGATTGGTGGAATCATTCCAAATGGGATGACTGACAGGTGGGGCCTACTGATGCTGAGCGTGGTCTTCACAGGGGTGGAGGAGGATGCAAAGGGCAATTCAACTTCCTCAGTGTCAGGTCAGTGCTTATTCTGGGTTTCTCCTTCTCAAGTTCTACTCTCCACGTGGTCCTTCCCTTCTTCCTCTTTTTCAACACGAGTCATTGTTTTTACTCATCTTTGGGAGAAAGAAAGTTTTCTAAGCAAGCCTGCAGCCGAATTTGTATGTCTTTCACTGTAGCCTGTAATTTGTGGCTCAATCATTGAGTATTTTTTACCATTTGTTCAAATTTCACGGTAGGTAACCTAGAGTACTACAACGGGGTCTTAGCGCACATCAAAAGGAGTTTGTAGGCGGTGTTGGGGTGGGGAAAAATAAACGGAAACTTCACTGTGCAACCAGCCACATAAATTTTTATAGTAAGAGTAACAAAAATATGTTCGCGTTATTGAATGTAGAGGACACAGGGAAGCATGCAAGGTGAATACGTGTTTCATGACCCACATGAGGCTCCTGAAATGTGATATTAAAAAAAATGGTGCTTGCCCCTCTTGTCTATTAGCAGCTATGCATGAAGGTAAGGAGACAGGAACATTTTGTTTTACCTTTAAAATTCCCAGAATGATAATTTATATTTAAAATTAAAGCTGAAAATAGAAATAAAATAAAATCTTGATCTTTTAATACTGGACATTTTCTTTGTATTTATAAATGTGAAAAATGGCCATGAAAATTATTCCCTGATTTGCACAGCGTTAATGTGGATAGTAAGTAGTCCCATGCTTTGCTGAATATAATATGCCCTATTCTGTCAACTCAGAGCCCAGGGTTGTACTAAAGTCAACATCTGGTTTAAGCCAGGCCCCTCTGTCTGATTTTCCCCTTCGGCAAATCTGAACTACCCTTTTTTCACCACTGCTCTTTGCTCATACACTTTTGCCTTCTTTGGAATTCTACTCCTTCAAGATTCTGTACACATTTCTTTCACGTATTTTCACAATGCCAACGCTATAAATTGTGTTTGTGATCCACAGGAGAAGAACAGTGTTTTATATCTTTATACTGAAGGCAGTGTTTGGTATGACACTCCTTGAGAGCTAAGACTCCAGGCACACAGTCTAGAATAGAGATACTCAAGTTGCAGTCCAATGACCATAACATTTGCATCACCTGCAAGCTGATTAGAGAAGCAAATTCATAGGTCCCACTGGCAGTGACTGTAGAAGAGGTTTGAAGATAATTTATAGTGATCTGTTTTATGTATCACTTAACTCCAGAGGACATTCTCATCTGAGATACCTACTTTAAAAAAGGTGTTTTTTTTTTACCTTTTTTAAAAGATGGAATCTTACTCTGTCACCCAGGCTGGAGTGCAATGGAATGATCTTGGCTCATTCAACCTCTACTTCCCAGGTTTAAGTGATTCTCCTGCCTCATCCTCCCACGTAGTTGGGATTACAGGCTCCTGCCACCACGCCTGGCTCATTTTTGTATTTTTAGTAGAGACAGGGTTTCACCATGTTGGCCAGGCTGGTCTCGAACTCCTGACTGCAGGTGATCCACCCACCTCAGCCTCCCAAAGTGTTAGGATTACCAGTGTGAGCCACTGCACCTGGCCTTTTTTTCATTATTTAACACCTACTCTAAAATAAAATTTGCTGCCCGGCATACAGTTCAGTGACGAGATTAGTAGTTTCAATGTGGCTTGCCCTGGCCCCCAGTAAAATCAATCTGACTTCTTGTTATTGTTTCCCAATTTAATCAGTAATAAATAATAAGGAAAATACACATAGATCATAGAAAGTTCAAGTTAAAATATCTATTAGAATTTCCATTTGAAGATTCTGAAATACAGCGGTCATGCAAAATGATTTTGCTAACATTACTTAATGTAAACACAAGGAAGTATTGTAATCAAGATTGTCCTCATAACAAGTATACTATATGAACACTACTATTCTATCTACGTCACAGATAAACACAGGGAGGGTAAGTAACTTATCAAAGATACATCATGAGTAAATAGTTTAGATGGCACTCAAGCCTTAGTAGTCTGTCACTAAATTTCCAGTCTTAATCATTATACTATATGAGACAGGCAGGTTTCAGGTTTTTTTCCTACTATTGCTGCTGTATTTTATAAACACTGAAGTTAAAATGATCAAAAATCTAAATTCACATAGTAGAGTCACCACTTTAGCTTAAGTTGTGCCCAATGCTGTAATACAGACATGTTTAGCCACATGGAGCCAACTTATGTGGCAAATCTGACTCAAGCTATACTGTGCATGGTAGTTTTCCAGGGTGTAAGAATAGAGATGGGCAGTTGGCTAAAGAGAAAGGTTTGGGAGTACAATGTGATCATTCCTCAGAAACATGTTGATCCTGAAAGAGATAGAAGACAAAATTTAAAGGTGATATTATAAGGAATGACCTTGTGATGCACTTGGACACAGACAGTGCTGTTTGACGTTTAAGTGTTGAAGTTTGGCACTAATTGTGGGAACAGGGACATTCTCCTGCTTCTGCATGGGTTACTGTTTACCTTGGCACCTCACAGGTTTTCACAACGTTATTCTCAGCAATTCGCAGCTCTTTGGAGATGGCAAGCTTTGCATGGTTATTATTGGAGCACATGGACATCCTAGTACACTGGTGATCCTGGGAGTGATGAGGTATCCTCGAGGGAAGAACAACACAGCAGGTGCCACGGGGCCGAAAAGACTTCTATGGGCTCACTTGGATACTTGATGTAGACTCTTGGAAAGATGCGCGATCTTATTTCCAAGATATGAAAGATCTTTTATCAGTTAGGATTCAGTCAAGGAAACAAAATCACTCTGTATTCTAACTACAGCAGATCCTTGAATAATGTTTCATTCAATGTTGTTTCATTATAAAGTTGATCAGAAGAAAAAGTTAATTCCCAGCCAAGACCACTGTCTGCATGAATTTTCTCTGGGTAATTCTTTTTTCTCTCACATTTCAAAGTTGCGCATATTAGGTGAAATAGCCTGTCCAAATTGTCCCAGTCTGAATGAGTGTGGGTGTGTGTGTATGTGTGTTTACCTGCGTAACCTGCAGAGTACAGGCATCCTGTCTGGGGCTGTTTCCCATCTTGTGATCTGAGCTGCTGGAATCGGCTCCACCACCTCTGACCCTGAACTGGAATAAGTAGACTGAAAAATAAATGAATGAATGTGAATTATTATCAAATTTTAATTTGTAAAGTCTACGATAATCATACAGATTTACAGTAAATACTGCAGTACAAAAGCGTTCAGTGGGCCCTCCTTATTTGTAAGTGTTTATTTTTGAACTGTGTGGTGGTAGGAGGTGCTCTTCACAATTTTTGCCTTGCAAACATTTATTCCTTGACTTAATGCATGGCCGCTATGAACACCATCACTCACTGATTCACCAAAAATTAGATAATTACCTTTCTTGTTTTATTAATCTTCTTAAATCTATGTGTAACTCACATTTATTTCAATGTTTACTATTAGAAGTGTTTTGGGTCTTAATTTAGGAGTTAGGTGACTTTTGGTGACCTGAAATCTGCCATAGAAACTTAACTCTTGTTGATATCAATTAGCCAATGGTAAAACTGGTTTCTTTATACATTGTTTCACTTAAAGTCACAGTTTGCAAGGATCTGTCAAGCACGTTAAATGAGGGCTTCCTGTATAACAGAATTAGTATAGGATTGGGGATCCGTGTGATAGAAAAGTGACAGTGTCAGGGAAACTACTATGGAAGGCCAGGGGAGCTGCCACCAAAGGCAGAGAAATTTATGCTGAAGATTTCAGTTTGAAGCACCCGATTTGATTCTTCAAAATTTGCCTGGAGGCTGCTACAATTCTTGAGAATCATGAAGAAGAGCCTACCATCTGCTTTTTCTGAAAATTCTCGAGAATCATTAAGAAGCACCTACCATCTGCTTTTTCTGAAAAGTGGGTCATAATTTGGAGCTACTAGAAAGCTGCTGTGAAACTGTCTTCTTCCTGCACATCTGGCTCTACTTGCCTCCAGAAAATAATGATTACCGATTTGCATTCCCTTTTCAAATCAGACACCAGCTCCTTTCATTGTCAAACAAACACCAGTCTGGAACCATGCGTGGAAGAACACTGTGAGAAATACAATTCCCAGCCTTGGAGTATGGCTGCCGTAGTGCCAGATTGACAGCAAATAATCTAGTTCACGATTGTGACTACAGTGGGAGCAAAACCCAAAAAAGTAATTAATGACTGTTAACATGATGCCAGTCCTAAAATATCTGGAAGAAAGCAAACCAAAGCAGCACACATATAGAACAACAACAACAAAAGAACAAAACAGTCTTGCTCTTAACTAGTAATGATAACTGTGTAGGTCAGGAGTAGAAGAAAAGACTTATATGTAGAGGTACATGCACAGATAATTTTGAAAGAGATCAACATTTTAGGAAAAAAGTGCTATTCAAATGCAAGAATGACCACCAAGGATTAGACATTAGGTTGAGTCTAAAAAACATAAATAGGAATCTAACTTTAACTTTCAGAATGTGCATGAAAACAAGGCATACATTTTGACTGGATAGATGCCTAAGAAAATATAAACTAAAACCCTATCCATTGACTGAATAGTCATTCGAAAGTGGCCATGTGATAAGAACAAATTATATATTCTCACAGTTTTTGATGAGTACTGAAAAGAACAAGGTTACTTCAGGAAGCAAATCCCTAGTTTAAAACAAAATTTCTCAGAACCAGGGAGATAATGTTTAATTTTAATCGCTAAATGTTTTACATTTTAAGCTTTAGAAATCAATTCCAAAATGGTTGGGAAATAACCCATATTTTAAAGTACTATTAGCGTTCGTATTTATTGTCCTCATCTTTGTTTTTAATTACATTATCTTTTACTGACTTTATATCTCCACTCTGATGTTTGTTTTAAATCAGTTCTACTCTTTGTACCAAGCTGAGACCTCAGATGGGTGTCTATTACCTTATTCTAATAGCCAAATATGCTATTTCATGGGGAAAATGGAATTGGAAACAGTTACTCTTGAAAACAATGCAAAAAACAAAATACATGCAGCTATCTTACATAGCCTGCTTGGGTATGCAAGTGATCAAAATGCAGAGTTCTTATTGCTTCAGATCAATAGGCCTTTAGTAGATAGGCTTGGGAAACGTGCTCCTCATGAATAATGTAAGAAAATATTCAAAACTAAACATTAAAAAACAGCTAACACTTATAAAGTTCATATAATAGCTTGGGTACTGTTCTTTTTTTTTTTTTTTTAGACGGAGTTTCGCTGTTTCCCAGGCTGGAGTACAATGGTGCGATCTCTGCTCACCGCAACTTCCGCCTCCTGGGATCAGGCAATTCTCCTGCCTCAGTCTCCCGAGTAGCTGGGGTACTGTTCTATAGGCTCCCATGTGACAAGCTTCCCTTTGAGATAAGGCACATTGTCATGATTCCCATTTCACAGATTAAGAAACTTCAAATAGAGGATTGATGAAACATGCTCAAAACTAAAGGCTGGGGAGCTGAAGAGTCAAGATGTATGCATGCAACTGAAGCTTCGGATGTAGACTCATGCATTTCAACTCCACAGCCTGCACTATTTGCCGTAATTCTCCCCTGCTTCTCAAAAGAAATCAAATCAAATTAAAATGCTTGTAAGAGACAAGGCAAAGGACAGCACAAAACAGAAAAATAACTTTGATTTTCTCAACTACTTAGATTTGCATTTTGCCTTTAAGACAATGATCTTTTTGTTTGTTGGATTTCTAATGTGGATTTCTAATTGTGCCCATACTTTTTAGCAAAAAGACTATATTTCCTTCAACTAATTACTTTGTATTTTTGCTCAAAAATCAGTTGACCATTTTCGGTTGTGTCTGTTTTTGAGCATTCTACCCTGTCCCATTGATCTGTGGCATCTATACTTCCAATAATACCACAGACTTGATAACCGTCACCCTCCTGCTTTATCTTTGTTGTCAAGATTGCATTAGCTATTCCAAAATATCTGGGCCTTTCCATATACATTTTACAATGATATTGTCTGTCTAGAAAGAAAGTCTTGCTGGAATGTTGAGAGGAATTGCCCTAAACCTAAATTTGCACTAAATTTGGGAAAGATTGACATCTTACTATTTTGAGTCTTCCGACCCATGAACACGATGCATTCTCTTCTTTGGCTTCTTTTAACAACATTTTATAATTTTCAGCATATAGAACCTGAGCATTTTAAAGTATGTGCCTGAGCATTTCATTTTCTTTGAAACGATTGGAAATAGTATTATGTTTTTAATTTCAGTTTCTACATGTTCATTCTTGGTATATAAAATGTGATTAATTGTTGTGTGTTGATGCTGTATTGCAAACCTTGCTGACCTTACCAGTTCTAGGGTTTTGAGAGTTGTATACTTCTAGGGATTTTCTACATAGACAACCGTATCATCTGCAAATAGGAGCACATGCATTTTCTTTTTTCCAATCAGTGTGCTTTAATTTTTTTTCCTTATTGCAGGGGCTAGAAGTACCAATACTATATTGAATAAATGGCGATAGCAGAAATCATTGCCTTGTTCCTAATCTTAGGTGAAAACAGCCAGTGTATCATTATTAAGTCTGATGCTAGCTGAAGGGATTTTGCAGATGCCCTCTATCAAGTTAAGGTAGACCATTCTGAACTTGCTGAGAGTTTCTGTCAGGAATGGAATTCGAATTCCGCCTAATCCTTCTTCTGTGTCAATTGAGATGATTACGCAACGTTCTTCTTGGCCTGTTGATATGATGTATGACATTGATTGATTTCAAATATTGATACAGTCTTGCATGCTTGAAATAAATTCTACTTGGAAATGATGTACAATTCTTTATATTTATTATTGGATTCAGTTTGCAACCATTTTGTTGAAGATTTTTAATCGAAGTTCTGAAGAGATATTGGTCTGTATTATTCACTTCTTCTACTCTCTTTGTGTGGCTTTGGTCTTAAGACAAGACAACAATGACCTCCTAAAGGGCACTGGAAAGTATTATTCTCTCTTCTGTTTTCTGGAGGAGACTTCGTAAAATTGTTTTTATCTCTATTTTAAATACTTTGTGGGATTCTCCAGTTAAACTCTCTGGGCCTGGAGATTTATTTTATGGGAGTTGTATGTTGATTTTTAGTTTGAGGATTTGATATAAATGTGGTAATAAATATGAAGTGTAACACATAAGGAGCAATTTTGCTCAATAGGGTGGTGTAGCAGCTGTGTTAACAATTCGCCTCATTCCTTTCAGGGCTTCATACCATTTCTGTGCACAGCTGCCTGACTTCCAATGGCCAGAACCTGCATCTTTGTTAGAAGGCTATGCTGAAACCCACATAGCTCACATATGTAAGGTTGACAGGAAGGACTGATAATTAAATCTCCTCTCACCTCCAAACCGTTAACCAAAAACCGACAAGTACAGGAATATAAATACCCCCGTTTTCCTATCCTTCACTAGATAACACTGAGGAGTGTATTTTGCATCACTTCTAGTTTTTCTGCAGGATTTGGCTTCAGTTACATATTACAGAAACCAGCTTTATAATACCCCCTTTTATTGTTTGCCTTTTCTCTCCCTAGCTCTCTACCCCACACCTACCCATGTTTCTTACACTTCCCAATAAACTGCCAGCACTCAAAGCTTTGTCTCAGAGTCTGCTTTGGGAGAAGTCCAACACAAAACGTTTAGTATCATATATGAATATCTTACACATATGGAACATTGTGATAGAAAATTGATACTGTAAATTGAGAATCAGAAAATGCTATAAGGAAAAAATATGGAATTTATACTTACAGTCTATATTTGGGTCGTGTGTGTGTGTGTGTGTGTGTGCGCGTGCATGAGTTATGCACAATTGATAATTCTATGAGGTGCATTAAAAGTAAATTTAGTGGAATAAGTGTGCTATTTCAAACCACATTTAAATGGAACAGCATTCCAGGCTTCCAGTCATGCTCTTGGCTGCCTGTAGGAACTTTTGTTCACGTCCTAGGGTGGAAATTTACTGAACACAGGCTGAAGTTTCTCCAGAGCCCTTTCTTTCCTTAAATAACACAGGAAAACCAAAACATCAACAAAATACTAGTGAACAGCAGTAGTGGAAAGGCAAACATGGCTACAATGTTTACAGTATGAGATGATAATGTTTTGCAATAAAATCACATCAACAATAAACTGAATGTTTGGGATGCAACTTGGGTAGTTTCCTTCACGAAAAGCAGAAAATCTTGTGCTTTAAGTGAAAGTATGGACAAATACTCAAAATCTTTGAATGGTTCCTTTCTTGACACTCTTAAATACAAAGGGATCGTGGGGTACTTTCCTGAAGTATAATATGGGATTTTGAAGTTTGGATCAGAAATAAAGGCAGTAGCTGTGATTGTTAGGGCCGATGAGACGATTTAGGGGAGATGCTAATGTGTAAAATGGGTTAACATTCCAAATAGTTGTTCATCTGAAGGGTCAATGCCGGGAAGGTAAATATAGGATGAAAGCAAATGAAAAAAGACTTTGGAAACAAGATGACAGGGATAAAAAGGAGCATAATATGGAGCTTGGAGCAATGCCTGAGTCTATGCTTCAAGGAGTAACATCTTTATCTAAATGCCTACAGACCCAGTATTGGGTGGGGATAGAGTGATGAATGTGCATAATCTCCAGGAACTTTTTGTTTGTTTGAAAGGTATGCAAATATTCATAAATACAGATCCCTTTCCTCTTACAACCTGGACCTAGAGCTGTTTAACATGTTTCAACCATGTGTCTTCCTATTACCTCAGCCCCTTGTAACCTAGATTTCTTTGCAAGACTTTTTTGGACTTCTTATCCTGTTTCATTAAAGGCAAAAATTTGGGAGAAAATATCAGAAAAGGATTCTTATACTTTTAATATCTGAAGCATAAAATAACTATATACAATTTTTTTTAATACAGAGCAAACTGACTTTGAAGAAAAGCTATTAAGATAAGAGTTGCATGCCTGTAATCCCAGCACTTTGGGAGGCCGAGGCGGGTGGATCACCAGGTCAAGAGATCGAGACCATCCTGGTCAACAGGGTGAAATCCCGTCTCTCTACTAAAAATACAAAAATTAGCTGGGCATGGTAGCGCACGCCTGTAGTCCCAGCTACTCGGGAGGCTGAGGCAGGAGAATTGCTTGAACCCAGGAGGCAGAGGTTGCAGTGAGCCGAGATTGCGCCATTGAACTCCACCCTGGGTAACAAGAGCGAAATTCTGTCTAAAAAAAAAAAAATGTTGCAAATTTGGCCAGCTAGAAGTACACCTGCGCGTGTGATTTCAGGAGGCCCTTCCTTGCAAATGTCATGCTAATTCTATGACAGTGGTTTCTTTCCTTCTAACTGAAGTTTTAGGATCTTGAATATAAACCATATTTTTCATTAGTATGAACTTCAACCTTACAATAGGATTGTATATGTATTCACTAAATGATCCTCAAAATAGCTCTGTGAAGTAGGTCCAATGAATTCTCATTAATCGTAAGTTACAGATTAAAGATAGGTAACTTATCAAGAAATTTTATTTTAAAATGCAATGTCCCTGTGAATCAGTGCTCTGTAATAACTTAGAAAGAAAAGAACACTAGCCAGGTGCCTGTTTGAAATGAAGGTGAGAAGAGAATAGGGCATGGAGAATGAGAAGGTGCTAGGAAGCAAACTTTTTGAATTTTATAATTTGCCTAGGACCTTCCATGAGTGAAATCTAGTGCCTCAAGGCATGACCACACTTAAAAGGCAAACACCTTCATTGTGAATTCAAAACTCCCCCAAGCATCTCTCCAGCTTGTCTGTTCATGCCTTTTTGAAAAAGAGAAAGGAGAAAATTTGTTTTTCTCTCCCTTAAATGTCGGTGGTATTTGGCCTTATGTTTAATTCAATTACTGTAGAAGTCTTGCTTTCTCCACCTAGAGGCCAGAAAAAAGATTTTTAGCTATGGAGATGAAAAGCAGCAGCCGGGCGCAGTGGCTCACGCCTGCAATCCCAGCACTTTGGGAGGCCGAGGCGGGTGGATCACGAGGTCAAGAGATCGAGACCATCCTGGTCAACATGGTGAAACCCCATCTCTACTAAAAATACAAAAAATTAGCTGGGCACGGTGGCACATGCCTGTAATCCCAGCTATTCAGGAGGCTGAGGCAGGAGAATTGTCTGAACCCAGGAGGCGGAGGTTGTGGTGAGCCCAGATTGCGCCATTGCACTCCAGCCTGGGTAACAAGAGCGAAACTCAGTCTCAAAAAAAAAAAAAAGCAGCAAAATAGGGCAACAGAATATGTGGAGTAAAAGCAACTATAATTTGTTTAATATTTGTGCAGGGGCTGTGATAAGTGCCTTACATATGTTACCAGCTCCCACACCCTGTGAGACAGGAATTATCATCCCACTTTACTAAAGCAGAGAAAAATCAAGTGACGCCCAGGTTCACACAGTTTGACTGTGGCATAGCCAGAAATTTAACCTAAGTGTATGACTTCAAAGCCAGTGCTCTGCTGCATTAACAAATTTCCCTCTAGAACACATGGATGCTAGATATTCTGTGATCTTTCTTTGAGACAAGCCCAGATAGAGTGAGAATATGACCTAGAACTTAGCACTAAGAAACTCCAACATATGGGTGTGTGTGTGGGTGTGTGTGTGTGTGTGTCTAAGGGGGAGTCTATTTTTTTTATTTCAAAGTAATATTTTGTTGCTTTTCATTATTAAGCAGTTATTACTATTGGTTCCACTTTCTCTTATTTGTCTCCCAAACAGAATAACTCAAAGGAAAATTTACTTAAAACCAGTAAACCGCACAATACAGACTTAACAGATTCCACAGAAATCTCACCAAAGGAATTATAAAATATGGAGCACATAGATTGCAGAGAATAAGAGAGGACAGAAAAGAGAGAGAAGAAAAAAAGAAGAGCAAGAAAGAGAGCGAGAGAAAGAAAGAAAGAAAAGGAAGGAAGGAAGGAGAAGAAAAGAAAGGAAAAAAGAAGGAGAAGAAAAGGAGAAAAGGAAAAGAGCTTACATCCAGATAGTGCACAGCTACCCTACCTCCAAAAGAAGGTAAGTTCCAGAAAGTATATATGATTTTTTAAATTGTACCTCTACTATGCAAGACTTTTCCAGTACTTGCTCTAATACAAAGCAAAATGAGATGGCACATTCAGAAGTAGTTGTTTCAAATTCAGGAATGGGTGATGAGTTTCATTTGTTCTGATCATTGTGCAAAACTTTTATTTTTGCTTAATAGAACACAAGGCATATGATCCATTCTTTGAGTAAGTAGAGAGATAAATAAAAAGGAAACCAAAGGTTTTCTCTCTATCCCAGTGACATTCTACTGATTGTTTAGCTTCTAAAACTAACTAGCTAGCTGATAAAAAATAAAATAAAGGCTGGGCGAGGTGGCTCAAGCCTGTAATCCCAGCACTTTGGGAGGCCAAGGCGGGTGGATCACGAAGTCAAGAGATCGAGACCATCCTGGTCAACATGGTGAAATCCTGTCTCTACTGAAAATACAAAAAATTAGCTGGGCATGGTGGCGCGTGCCTGTAATCCCAGCTACTCAGGAGGCTGAGGTAGGAGAATTGCCTGAACCCAGGAGGCGGCTCGGCTCACGCCATTGCACTCCAGCCTGGGTAACAAGAGCGAAACTCCGTCTCAAAAAAAAAAAATAAATAAAATAAAATAAAATAAAATAAAATTATGACCTAAAGGTACATTTAAGCTGAAAACTTGAAATATATTTCTCCCTCTGCTGCACAGGTCCTTCTGGAACTACGTTTCTTATTTGGTTAGTGTTTGATCCGGAACAATGGGACTTCTTGTGGTGAAGACTTTCCTTGAGCTAGATTAGCTCTCAGTAAAGTAGACTAAATCCAGCTATCTCCTCTTAAGGCCAGTGGTACTGAAAGTGTGATCCAGGACCATCAACATCAGCATCCTCTGGAAACTTATTAGAAAGGCGAATTCTCAGGCCCTGCCCCAGGCCTAGGGAAATGAAACTCTAGGGTTGAGGCCTAGCTCTCTGTGTTTCAGCAAGCCCTCTAGGTGATTCTGATACCTGTTAAGTTTAGGAATTACTGAAATAGGTCGTAATGTTATCTTCTAAAAGAGAAGGGTAAGGTCTAGTAACAACTAATGGCATAAAAGAATACATCACTTTCCCCACATTTTAAGATTACATTAGTACTTCAGAAATCAACTGCAATCCTGGATAGGAGAAAACACAAATTGACTATGATTAACTTTCCACCAAAATGTGCCACATAAAATTGGTGCTTAAAATAAAAATGAAATTGAGTTTGAGAAAAAGAAATTATTGTTTCTTACATGTCTGGTTTTGTGGATTGAGATTGTGGCTACCACACTATAGTGCCCCTCCTATTTACTGGTTATTAAGACTGCTAAGCTCTGTAAATTGTTGTTAAATCATTGCAAATCCCTTCCTGCTACTGCAAGAACCTATTCATTAAATTAATTTATAAAACAAGGTACAAATCTGATAAGTGACATGATCATTACGAATGCCTATCATGGTAACATAAGAACTGCCATTTCATAAAAAAACACATCTAATCTTGAACCACAAATCTTTCAGGGACTCACATTGTCATTGCAACCACACTTCCCTTATCATTCGACCCTAGATATAATTGACATTTTTCTTAAATATAAACAAGATGTAATAATTTCCCTTTGTGATTTTATATGCCAGTGCAATTATACAAATTTTTCAATACAATAAAATATAAAGATGTTAAGTTGATTAGACAGAATTAACCTTCCTTCCCCCAAGCTCTAACCATAGAACAGAGAAGCTTTAGACAAGTATTTGAAAACTCCTCAGTAATCTCGCTCATGGGAAGTACTTTGCATCATAAAAATGTCATTAATAACTCACAATTTTATGTAGTGTTTTATAGAACCTAGTGCTTTTCTGTATCTTTTCTCATTTAATCCATACAAAAGTCCTGCTCACAGCATGCCATTATCCATATTTTCAAATGAGAAATCTGTCAGTTTCTTGTCTAAGACTGCAAAGTTTATGGAGGCAGAGCCAAGCACTCCTTAGAGAGAATGGGTTTCCATTGGAATAATCTATTATTTGCAGGCTGAGTACACGGGTCAATATTCCACGTGTTCCAATTGCCTCCAACTACACAACAAACCACCACACGTTTTTGTGATATAAAACAGCAGCAATGACTTGTAAGTGTCACTTCTCATGGTACTGGAGGTTGATTGGGCTCAGACGAGAGGTTCTTACTGAAGGCCTTTTGTGTTAGGATCCATCACAATGACTGACACTGGAGTCATCTTGAAGGCATCTTCACTTACATATCTGGTGACTGAGCTGGAAAGTCTTAAGCAGATGGATATCAGAATAGAAAAGCTTGGTCTTCTCTGGCATCTCTCCCACTATCTCTATGAGATCTCTACTCCAACATGGTGGCTTCACAGCCACCAGACTTCTTACAGGATATCTCCATACTCTAAATGTGTATGTCTCAGACAGAAAGTTAGACAGGCAAAACTATAGGCACCTTTTATAACCTAGCCTCTGAAGTCACTGAGTGTTATTTTTTCAATTTTATATTTATTAGGCAAATGACAATAATGTCAGCTCATATTAAAGAGGATAAAAATTAGACTGGTATGTCTTGATGGGAGGGGTGTCAAAGAATTTACAGACACATGTGGAAGCTGGTTGAATGCATAAATCCAAAATGAACCAAATCCCATTGATTAAGACTTTGTTAATCATTTGTACACCTTCTTGACCCCAATTAGCCATGTTCTTGCTCTTCTTTTCCCACAAAGGACACTTCAAGTTTATTCTCCAGAGAAGTTAGGCTAGAAATGCTATGGATTTGGGAACCTAGAAAAGCAGAGGATGGATATGAAACATCCAATGAAAAACGTGAGTATTAAGAAGCCTGAACCCATATTGAGACAGGATAGTTCCCTTAACCCCTTTGTGGGACTCATGAAGGGGTAGCTCACTTACTCAGCCAGCAGCACTCAAACCCCTTGCAAGAGTGGAGCATGCAGGTGAGTGGATGCAGGAGCCAGGGTGCGTGCCTTTTGACTCTAGCAGGAATGAACCCAGTACCAGCCTGCGGCAGTGTCTAGGGCTTGCCCACAACTTCTGGAGCTTCAGAAGGTGTGTGTTACAACATGCTGTTTTAGCTTTGCCATCTGCAGATGGCTTAAGTGTTAAACTGCTCATTGGAGAGTCAGTGTGACAGCCCCTTGCACCTGCACCCAGGTCCTTGTCTGGTGCCCAAGAAGAATGAGGTCACACAGATTTGACAGATGGTAAATATGGAGATTTTGTTAAGCAGCAGAAGTGGCTCTCAGTGGGATGGGAGCTGGAAAGGGGATGGAATGAGAAGGCAGTCTGTTCCTGGAGTTTGGCCCTTCCCAACCAAACCCCTCTCAACTGTCCCTGGCCAAGCTCCTCTCTGACCAGAGTCTCCAATGTTCAGTTACTTCTTCTCCTCTTGACATTTAGTCACTTCTCTCTTCTGTCCTTCTCTGCCATGCCACTCTGCTCCTCTGGAAGTAGAGCTTGGGTTTTTATGGGTACAGCATGGGGGTATGGCAGGCCAGGCTGGTTTCAGCAAAGGCAACATTCAGGTGGGAAAACAGGGATGTGAAGTTCTCATTTAGGGACTCAGGTCCAGCTTTGAGGGTAGAGCCCTTGTCAGGGACACAGCCCTCTTCTACCCAGTATTTCTCTGCCTCCTGCCTGTAGCAATATTACTAGCTGATAAGTACACACTACATCCCATCTCCACCAAGGCAAGAGCTGGATATTTTCTCCAGAAGAACAGAAAGTCCCCTGAGCAAAGATCTTCAGACACTGACCTTCGAATGTCTTTTAGCCAAGAGCTGGTCCCTGAACAATCGCCCAGTCTTGCAGCCCATCTCTGCACACAGTGCTTTTTAGTGCCTGGAACTTAAGTATTAATGACAATTAACTATTTGAATAAAGCTTCTGACAGAGAAGAAATCCAAAGTAAACAGAAATGGAGAACTGTAAACTATCCAGAGCTCAGATCTACTAGGTGCTAGGCAGTTTTCAAAGTGCATCGAAAGCTGCCTATCTCTTATTCTTGCAGTAAACTTGTAAATAGCCATTATGCTGTCTCCATTTATGATTTCCTCACCATCACTCAATGCAGAAGAGTCAAAGCCAATACTTATAATCCCCTCCCCTGGTTGCTCTAAATTCTAGCAACCAAGGAAGGGGGCTATAACTACTGGAAAAGGTGGGTATCCCTGTCCTATACTCACCTTTCCTGAAGTGATTATATTTTTTAAATAATTAATACATCATAGAGTGTCCTGTTTCCTAACTGCCTGTGTATGTCTGTATATGACATTGAGTGCAAGTAGCGTTTTTCCAGTTTAATTTGCTATTCTTTTGCAATAGTCTATCACTTTCCTTCTTTAATGGAACCAGGTTGTAAAAGATATTATTTTCTTAGCTTCCCGGGAAAATCTGGCCCTGAGGTTTTATTTAATTAACCTTTGCCATTGTACGCAGATAACATCCTCCATTTTAATAAGAGAATAACAAGAAGTCCTTTGGGAAGGGAAGACAGGTAAGTGGCAAAGCATTTGCCATTTTCTCCCTAGGAAAAAATAGATCTTATTCTTCATAGGTTAGAGGAAAAAAAATTTAAAAAGAGAGAAAAAATATTTGTGGCTGGAAGTCACATTTCCATTTAGCAGCAAGCAGATGTCTCTCTTCTGAAAAATTTCAGGAACTGAAGAAGGATCCCCTACAGGAAGTAATTAAAACTTGGCAGTAGGGCCATACATAGCCTTTTAAAACTCCAAACCAGAATTCTTGGTCATATCTCTTGGAAATATTATGAGATAAAGTTTAAGATTCACTATCAGCACATACCTACAGTGAACTCATTTTCAATAAATGTGTCAAGAACATGCACTGTGGAAATGACAGTCTCTTCAATAAACAGTTCTGGGAAAATGGAATATTCATATGCAGAAGAATAAAACTAAACCTCTGTCTCTTACCATATATAAAAATCAAATTAGAATGGATTAAAATCTTAAATCTAAGGCCTCAATCTATGAAACAACTACAAGAAAACATTGGGGAATCTCTTCAGGACATTGATCTGGGCAAAAATTTCCTGAATAACACCCCACAAACACAGGCAACTGAAGGAAGATGAACAAATGGGATCACCTCAAGTTATAAAACTTCTGCACAGCAAAGGAAATAATCAACAAAGTGAAGAGAGAGCCACAGAATGGGAGAAAATATCTGTGAACTAACCATCTGACAAGGGATTAATAACCAAAATTTATAAGGAGCTCAAACAACTCTCTAGGAAAAACAATCTAATAATCTGATTTTAAAATGGGCAAGAGATTTGAACAGGCATTTACCAAAGGAAAACATATAAATGGCAAACAGGCATATGAAAAAATGATTAGCATCTGTATTAGTTTGTTTTAACAATGCTGATTTACAAAAGAAAGAGGTTTAATTGGATTTACAGTTCTGTGTGGCTAGGGAAGCCTCATAATCATGGTGGAAGGCAAAGAGAAGCAAATCACATCTTATATGGATAGAGGCAAAAAATGAGAAAGCTTGTGCAGGGGAACACCTCTTTTTAAAATTATCAGATCTCATGAGACTTACTATCACAAGAATAGTACAAGAAAGATCTGCCCCCATGATACAATTACCTCCCATTGCGTCCCTCCCACCCTCCCACAACACATGGAAATTGTGGGAGTTACAGTTTAAGATGAGATTTGGGTGGGGACACAGTCAAACCATATCAACATCATTGATCATCAGAGAAATGCAATCAAAAGTACAATTAGATATTATCTCACCCAGTTAAAATGGCTTCTATCTAAAACACAGGCAGGAAAAAATGCTAGAGATGTAGAGAAAAGCGAACCCTAGTACACTGTTGGTGGGAATGTACATTAGTACAATCTATGGAGAATAGTTCAGAGGTTCCTTAAAAACTAAAAATAGAGCTACCATATAATCCAGCAAAACTGCTGCTAGGTACATACCTCAAAGAAAGGAAATCAGTATATGGAAGAGCAATCTGTACTCCTATGTTTGTTACATCACTATTCACAATAGCCAAAATTTGGAAGCAACGTAAGTGTCCATCAATAGATGAATGGATAAAGAAAATGTGATACTTCTATACAATGGAGTTCCATTAAGCCATAAAAAAGAATGAGATTCTTTCATTTGCAACAACATGGATGGAAGTGGAGGCACAGAAAAACAAACATCTCATGTTCTCACTTATTTGTGGGATCTGAAAGTCGAAACAATTGAACACATGAGACAGTGAAGGGTGGTTACCAGAGGCTGGGAAGGGCAGTGGGGCAGTTGACTAGAGATGGTGATAGTGAATGGGCAGAAAAAAAAATAGAATAAACAAGACCTCATATTTTATAGCATAACATAGTAACTATAGTCAATAATTTAATTATACATTTTCAAATAACTAAAAGAATCTCATTGAATTGTTTGTAACACAAAGGATAAATGCTTAAGGGAATGGATATCTCATTTTTTGTGATATAATTATTACACATTGCATGCCTGTAACAAAACATCTCATGTATCCCACAAATTTATACACCTACTATGTAACCACAAAATTTAAAAATTAAAGAAAGATTGACTCTCCATTGTAGACAATCAGCAATGAACTTGGCTCTCCCTGAGATCCTGAAAAACAAAATGTGTGTTTTTGAGAAATGTTGATTGTGTTTTTGGCTCTAAGGAAAAATAATTTCAGTTATGATTATTTTTAGGACTTTGGTAATTTTTGTTTGTTTGTTTGTTTTGAGACAGAGTTTTACTGTATTTCCCAGGCTAGAGGTCAATGGTTCAATCTCAGTTCACTGCAACCTTCACCTACTGGTTTCAAATGATTTTCCTGCCTCAGCCTCCCAAGTAGCTGGGATTACAGGCATGAGCTACCATGCCCAGCTAATTTTTTGTGTGTTTTTAGTAAAGACTGGGTTTTGCCATGTGGGCCAGGCTGGTCTCAAACTCCTGGCCTTAAGCGATCCACCCACCTTGGCCTCCCAAAGTGCTGAGATTACAAGCGTGAGCTACTGCACCTGGCCTCAGTTTTGATTATTTTGAATCGTATATATGTAAGCTCAATTAAATTGATTCCCTTAATTATCAGAGAGAGTAAGTTGCTTCCAGTTTAGAATTGCGTGGTCATGGTACTGGACAGAACTGTCTCAAGATAGCACCAAGATTGAAATAAAACTTTAAGAATCCACCTTCCCATACCCCACCAAAATAATTTTTATAGCTCATGTCTTTCAATAATTTCTATAAATTATAAATTATAGCACTTTATAATTTATCGGATACTTTTTTCCACTATTACATGTATTGATCCTCAAAATAATCTTGTGAGTTTTATCTAGAACATTGCCAGATTAGTAAGGATCAATGAGAAAAAAACACTTCACCTGGTTTTGGATTGCCAGATTTAACAAGTAAAATTATAAGATAATCAGTTAAATTTAAATATCTGACAAATGATAAATATTTTTAGTATAATTATGTCTCATGTAATATTTGGAATTCATTTATGTTAAAAATGTGTTTTTGTTTGTTGTTTATCTGAAGCTCAATTTTAACTAAGCATCCTGTATTTCTTTGGCAACCCTAAGTTGGTACCATGGGAAGATGTGCAGAAGATATCAAAAAAGAAAATATTTGTCCAGCATTTGAATAAAGGGCCCCTTCTTTACTGTTCACTATTTTGATTAAATTTGAAGGTTACATAAGGCTAAGATCAGCCAATCAAAGGACTTCATCATCCTGGCCAGTATGATTCCTCAGTGATAAGCATGTGACTCAAGCTGGACCAATAGACACAGTCCCAGGGCTTTTAGTGAAAATATTGAGGAGATTATCGTTTCTCACGGGATTGCTAACGTTAGGACAATGTGAGTTTAGAATTGCTCAATGGGGAAAATTCTGAGAAAAAAATTAATCTCAGAGAAAAGCAACATCGTATTTGTGAAATTATTGGAATCTCTGCTTCCAGTGGCACTTAGAATCAGGTATACATCTAGGTGTCTAAATCTGTTGCAACCAACAGATTTCTAATTAATATTCTGAGATATATGAATTATTTCCTAATTTGCCCATTAAATCAGATCTCCCTGACATACCCTGGCTTGTGTGTGGAGCCTTTTCTGCTGTCCTCTGACCTTCATCTTCATCCTTCAGCTCAGGAATGAGACTCTCCAGAACTATGTATGCTTCTCTGAGGCAGAAATTTTGCATATGATGGAAATGAGCTCTCCCCAGGCAAATCTAGCTGACAGGCTTCCTATAAAGCCCCAAAACTATTCATCTAAGATAGGAGTCAGCAAACTTTGTAAAGGTCCAGATATTGAATATTTTCAATTTTGTAGGCCATACAATTTTTATCATGATGCTGCAACATTGTTGTTTCAGTGTGAAAGTATCTAAAGACAGTAAGTAAATGAATAGGTGTGGCTGTGTTTCAATACATCTATATTTTACTAAAATAGGCAGTGGACCAGCTTTGGCCTGCAAGCCATAATTTGCTGACCCCTGACTAAAGAATCCAACAAAAGTCAATGTCTAATATCAGTAAGGTATTCTCAGATGGTCAAAGAATTCCCATGATATGAACCCAGCTAACTCTGAGACTAGTGAGAGTTTTTGAGTTTGAAGTTCATTTCCTGGGCTGTGTGCAGATGTGGACATAGCCCAAGATAGATCAGTTTTTATGTCTTCTTAATTTGTATTTAGAAAGCCTAGACTCTCCAAGTTTATATAAAAAATATTTCCCTGAACATTTAAGTAAAAAAAAAAAACTTTTTTTTTTTTATGTTTGCCTAGCATGAGCCTTTGAGGATATTATCTGGACATTGATCTTCCTCAAGCTTTCAGATACTGTTATTATTTGATGTTTATCTCACAGTGATTAGACTGGTCTTAAAGGCTGCTTGTTATGTAGATTTGTAACTACTTTTCATTTGTTGCAAACCACTCTAAAACTGAATAACTAGAAACAATAACAATAATGTATTTTGCTCGTAAAACTGTAACTTGGGTAGGTCTGGGTGGAGAAAGTTTATTTCTATTTTATGTGGCATTAACTGGGATCTCTTAACTAGAAGCTGCGGAATTTATTTCTAATGTAAATGACAAATTATTGCTGGCTGTGAGCTGGAAACTCAGCAGAGCTGAGGGATGAAGTTTTACTTCTCTGAATCTTCAGCCCCATGCAGCCTGGCCTTCCTCACAGTATGGTGGCTGTAAGTCCCATCCTGAAGGAACGAGACAAATGGAAACTATATCACACTTTATAGCCTAGGCTTAAAATTAAACATCATCTCCTCTGCCTCATTCTATTCACTGGGGCAGTAACGAAGCCCCCATTCAATTTCAACGGAAGTGAAAAAGTGAAGTGAAAAGTTCTGGAATGATAGATAGGATCATAAGTGTTCCAGAAATATTATTTTTTAAGGGAAAACCTTCATTTTATTAAAATTTGAATAAATGTTGCACAATAAAACAGTTTAACAAAATATAGTGTGGTGGCATAAAAAGGAGAGAGAGTGACAGTATCCAAAGATATTTAGAATATTTTTTTCAATTGTGAAATATCTCATAATCCAGTGATATAGTTTGGCTGTGTCCCCACCCAAATCTCATCTTGAATTGTAACTCCCACAATTCCCATGTATCGTTGGAGGAACCAAGTGGGAGGTGATTGAATTATGGGAGGCAAGTCTTTTCTGCACTCTTCTCATCATAGTAAATGAGTCTCAGGACCACTGATGGTTTTAAAAATGAAAATTTCCCTGCTCAAGCTCTCTCTTTGCCTGCTGCCATCCATGTAAGATGTGACTTGCTCTTCCTTGCCTTCCACCATGGTTGTGAGGCCTCCCCAGCCACATGGAACTGTAAATCCGTTAAAACTCCTTTCCTTTTCAGTCTTGAGTATATCTTTATCAGAAGCATGATGATGGACTAATACATCCAACATAGAAATCAGAGGCCTAAACTTAAAAATCATGATTTAAAAATACGTAACTATAAAAGTGAAAATGTAATATTATATATGGTATCCTAATAATAGACACATTCTTCAGCAAAACTTTTAAAGTCAGAATTACATTTTATAGTATTTCATATGTTATTTTTAGCTTTTCCACAGAAAGACATTGTTATACAATTCAATCTTATACTTTAGAAAAAGTTCAAGCATTGAGAATAAGTATTTTACTAATTTTTAGTAAATAAATCTGTCACAACCAATAACAATAATAACAAACCATGAATACAAGATGCAGTTAATACTGGAAATGTGAGCATCTTTAAATATGTTACCACATGGACAAGGGAGATTATTTTATGGAAGAAGAAATAATTGACTCAGCAACCATGATCGTTGTCCATGTCAGTATGACTCCTTCATAGTAGTGGTAGAGATAGAAACATAGAAGACACAATGGGCCTTCAATGAGGGCAGGTGATGATCAATATTAAAAAGTAAAAAATAACTTCAATACAATGTGGGGGGACAATGCTAAATCAAAGAGTGATCTAAAGAATGCTAAATCAGATTTAGTAGTATTAAGGAAGTGATTTCCCCAGGAAGTGATGCATAAATTGAGTCCTAGGATGATAAAAGTTAGCCAGGGATAGGTGGGAGAGTGTCAGTGAATAGAGCATGTGCAAAGGCAGACAGACAGAGGAGGAGATACGCAAGGGCTGGTAAGTAGTACAATGTTAATATCCACATGGGTCCAACCATGAAGGATCTTATTTGAATTTAGTTACAATCCTGAAATTCTTCTTTTTAAGCAGTTATGGTAGTATGATCAGATCTAAATTTTTTTAAGAGTCACCAGTGGCAGCATTGAACAAGTGAACAATATTGATTAGAAATGAGGGCCTACTTCTCTCACCACTCCTATTCAATGTAATATTGGAAGTTCTGGCCAGAACAATCAGGCAAGAAAAAGAAACAAAGGGTATTCAATTAGGAAAGGAGGAAGTCAAATTGTCTCTATTTGCAGATGACATAATAGTATATCTAGAAGACCCATCATCTCAGCCCATAATCTCCTTAAACTGATAAGCAACTTCAGCAAAGTCTCAGGATACAAAATCAATGTGCAGAAATCACAGGCATTCCTATATACCAATGATAGACAAGCAGATCCAAATCAAGAGTGAACTCCTATTCACAATTGCTACAAAGACAATAAAATACCTAGGAATACAAATAACAAAGTATGTAAAGGACCTTTTCAAGGAGAACTACAAACCACTGCTCAACGAAATAACAGAGGACACAAACAGATGAAAAAACATTCCACGCTCAAGGTTATGAAGAATCAATATCATGAAAATGGCCATACTGCCCAAAGTAATTTATAGATTCAACACTATCCCCATCAAGCTACCAATCACCTTCTTCACTGAACTGGAAAAAACAACTTTAAATTTCATATGGAACTGCAAGGGAGCCCACATAGCCAAGACAATCCTAAGAAAAAAGAACAAAGCCAGAGGCATCACATTGCTGAATTTCAAACTATACTACAAGGCTACAGTAATCAAAACAGCATGGTACTGGTACCAAAACAGAGTCATAGACCAAGGGAACAGAACACAGGCCTCGGAAGCAACACCACACATCTACAACCAACTGATCTCTGACAAACCTGACAAAAACAAGCAATGGGGAAAGGCTTCCATGTTTAATAAATGGTACTGGGAAAACTGGCTAGCAATGTGCAGAAAGTAGAAACTGGACCCCTTCCTGTCACCTTACACTTAAATTAACTCCAGATGGATCAAAGATTTAAACATAAAACCTAACACCATAAAAACTCTAGAAGAAAACCTAGGCAAAACCATTCAGGACATAGGCATAGGCAAGGACTTCATGACTAAAACATCAAAAGCAACGGCAACAACAGCCAAGATAGACAAATAGGATCTATTGAACTCCAGAGCTTCTGTACACCAAAAGAAACAATCATTAGAGCAAACCAGCAACTAACAGAATGGGAAAAAATTTTGCAATCTACCGATCTGACAAAGGGCTAATATCCCGAATCTACAAAGAACTAAAACAGACATACAAGAAACAAACAAACTATTCAAAAGTGAGTGAAGGATATGAACAGACACTTTTCAAAAGAAGACATATATAATGCCAACAAACATATGAAAAAATGCTCGACATCACTAGTCATTAGAGAAACACAAATCAAAACCATAGTGAGGTATCATCTCATGCCAGTTAGAATGGTGATCATTAAAAAATCTAGAGACAGATGCTGGAGAGGATGTGGAGAAATAGGAACACTCTTACACTGTTGGTGGGAGTGTAAATTAGTCCAACCATTGTGGAAGATACTGTGGCGATTCCTCAAGGATCTAGAAATAGAAATTCCATTTGACCCAGAAATACCACTACTGGGTGTGTACCCAAAGGATTATAAATTGTTCTATTATAAAGTCACATGCACACGTATATTCATTGTGGCACTGCGTACAATAGCAAAGGTCTGGAACCAACCCAGAGGCTCATCAATGATAGACTAGACAAAGAAAATGTGGCACATATGCATCATGGAATACTACACAACCATTAAAAAATGGTGAGTCATGTCCTTTGTAGGGACATGGATGAATCTGAAAACCATCATTCTGAGCAAACTGACACAAGAACAGAAAATCAAACACCGCATGTTCTCACTCATAGGCAGGTGTTGAACAATGAGAACATGTGGACTCAGGGAGGGGAGCATCACACACTGGGGGCAGTTGGTGCGGGGGGGCTGGGGGAGGGACCGCCATGGGTAGGGAGGGTGGGGAGGGATAACATGGGGAGAAATGTCAGCTATAAATGAAGGGGAATGAAGGCAGCAAACCACCTGGTTATGTTTGTACCTATGGAACAACCCTGCATGATCTGCACATGTACCCCAGAACCTAAAGTACAATAATAAAAAAAAAGGGCCGGGCACAGTGGCTCAAGCCTGTAATCCCAGCACTTTGGGAGGCCGAGGTGGGTGGATCACGAGGTCAAGAGATCGAGACCATCCTGGTCAACATGGTGAAACCCCGTCTCTACTCAAAATACAAAAAATAAGCTGGGCATGGTGGTCCGTGCCTGTAATCCCAGCTACTCAGGAAGCTGAGGCAGGAGAACTGCCTGAACCCAGGGGGCGGAGGTTGCAGTGAGCCGAGGTCGCGCCATTGCACTCCAGCCTGGGTAACAAGAGCGAAACTCCGTCTCAGAAAAAAAAAGAAAAGAAAAGAAATGAGCGCCTATAGTAAGGTAGTGATCGTGGTGGCCAATTCAAGTGTAATTCATAAAATAAATAATAATAATCTTGGTGAATGATTAGATATGGAAAAGAAAAAGGAAGATGACTAAGATTTCTAAATTTGACTCCCATGTTCTCTCCACCTAAATTTATTAGATCAAATAAAAACAGGGCTGAAGGGTAATCTAATAAAAAATTCTGAGATCATTATTGGCACCCTCTGTAGAAAGCTGTAGCCTAGAATAACATAGACGTAGGGAGGTGTTAAGACTATCTGAAGCTTTTTACCACTTGGCTAACTATGAGGCAGTCACAGATTCCAACCCGATTTTAAGAGAAGAGAATGTGGACGCTACCTCTTTATGGTAGCGTGAAAAAAGTTCTGGAAGTGTACGTAAAGATGAGAAAGAATGTGGTAACCACCAGAAACTGGGTGGTTTGAAACAACAGAAACTTATTCCCTCACAGTTCTGGAAGCCAGAAGTCCAAAATGAAATCTAGGTGTTGGGAGGGTTGGTTCTTTCTGGAGAGTATAAGGGAGAATCTGTTCCAGGTTTTTCTCCTAGCTTCTGGTAGGTGAAAGAAACCCTTGGTGTTCCTTGGCTTGTAGACATATCACTCCAATCTCTGCTTCTGTCTTCTCATGAAATGCTTCTCTGTGTCTTCACATAGTTTTTTCTTCTCCGTCTCTGGGTTTTAATTTTCTTTTTTATAAGTACACCAGTCATTGGATTAGGGGCCATTGTAATTCAGTATGACTTCTAATATGATTACATCTGCCAAGAACCTATTTCCAAATAAGAGCACACTAACAGGTTTCAAGTAGACATGAAATCTGGTGGGGACAATATTCAACATAGTTCAGGCTTAGAGAAGCATTAGGGGGCCATGCTGTCTCATCGTTTTAGAAGTTATATAACCCATAGACTCCTCTGCTGCTGGCAAACAATTGTGCGAGTCTATCGTTTCTGTACATTGCATTAATGGCCTCATTTATTATCCCTTTGTGATTTTGCAGTCCTTCCGCTTAAAGAAGTGAGGCATATTTTTTCTCCTCCGGGCTGGCTTGAACTAGTAGGATAATGAGCCGAAGTGTCAGTGTGCAAGTTTTGAGCCTAGGACTCAAGAATTTTTGTGTGTTTCTGCTTGTTTCTTGTTGCCTCTGTTATCAGTAAAAGAGCATGCCAAGGTTTACTCTTGCTCCTACATAGAGGATTAGAAACATACAATGTAGGGTTGGCGCGGTGGCTCACGCCTGTAATCCCAGCACTTTGGGAGGCCGAGGCGGGTGGATCACGAGGTCAAGAGATCGAGACCATCCTGGTCAACATGGTGAAACCCCGTCTCTACTAAAGATACAAAAAATTAGCTGGGCATGGTGGCGCGTGCCTGTAATCCCAGCTACTCAGGAGGCTGAGGCAGGAGAATTGCCTGAAC
>CM052664.1:12081646-12132940 GCA_028533165.1 Leontopithecus rosalia
TGTCTCAAAAAACAAACAAACAAACAAAAAGAAACACAGTGTAGAGGTAAGCCAAAGCCAGTCAAGCCCAGCCTAGATCTGCCCACCTTCAGCTGATCTCCAGACAGTCCGCAGATGCATGAGGACAAATGGCTGTTGTTTTTTAGTAATTAGTAGCTAATACAACCCCAACAATAGTAATATTCTGTAACACTTGCTTATATAGCATATTTCTTCTATGAATGTCATCAGCTTAGATTCGAAAGAGGATATCCAAGAGACTCAGAGAAACCCAGAGATGATACAATAATAGTTAACATTTACTGAGAGTTTTTCATATTCCAGGCACCTTGCCAGGCATTTTACAATAATTATCACAGCAATCCTATGAAGTAGGTTGAGTAGAGGGGAATTTGGAGAACTCTAAGTTTTTGTTTTCCACCTCCTTCAGTAGCTTATCAAGGAGCCCATACCGCAGACCTTTATTAACTCCTGTGACTCAGACTTTCTGATGGGTGCTGGGAATTTTGAAATACAACAAACTTCAAGCCGTCAAGGGGCTTTACAGCTGAATTCTTTTGTGCTTTTTTGCGCTCTGTGGGTCCCTCCTTTCTAGCAAGGTCATCTCCCCTGACCCAGAGGCTGCATGCTACACGTTGACCTAAGTGTTCCCTGTTTACTTGTTGCTTTGTGGTGCATTGTGGAGGCAGAGTCACTGCAGTGGAGTACTCACTACAAAGTGTCAAGTCTGGTGCCGGCCTGTCTAGGCCAGCATACCTTCATACAATGAGAGATGAGGGATTTGTGCTCTGATACAAGGGAATGGTATTAATGGTATGTGTGTGTCCATGCCTACTTTACTTAACATAGGAAAGGTTGTTATCCCATTTAGACAGAAAACTGATGCCCAGAGAGATTAATTCAACATTACCCCACTAGTAGTACTGGAAATTGAATCTATGCCTGTGACTGAAACTTGCACTCCCAGTCACTACTGCATCCTCCTTCAGGTTGTGAATAACTGCACTGCTCTTTAACTTGTGAATCAGCACTCTGCTATCTATACTCCACCCATTCTACCCCTCAGCAACTGCCACAGCCCCTACCACTACCGAGTTATGAGGTTATCAATGAGTATTTCTATTATTCCTCTTTCCTTCGTCTCCATCTCACTTGCTCAATACCCTTTGATTTTAGAGGCATTTCAGTCTACCTTATATACCACACCTTTCTTTCCTTGTTGCATTATATATCATTGACCTCCCTCTAAACTGTTCATTACCTCATAGTGAACAGAAGTCATGTCTTTATTCATTTCATATCAATTCATTCATTTATTAGACAGATATTTATTGAGTAAATTCTGTGAGTCAGACTTTTTGGTAGGGGCTGAGAATTTTGAATACAGCAAACTTGCAGCCATCAAGGGTCTTTACAGCTGAATTCTTCTTTTGTGCCTTTTGAGGTCTAGCAGAGCGTTAGGTAGATGTTAAACTACTGTCATGTTATTCCTTAAAAGTGTAAGAAAGAAGTAAAAGGGATGAAATATTCCTAGTTAAAATAATTTTAAAATACATATCACTGAAAGAACTGCCTTTCTTCACATACTTAGAAACTTGATAGTTTATATTTTTTTATATTTTTAAAGTAGGAAATAAGAATAAAGAGGGATAAGGACAAGAAAAAGAACATATAAAAAAGAGGAATAAAACAAATACACAAAATAGCATTAATATTTAGCAAAATGTTATCACAAGAAGTTAGTCCTACAGCAAGCAACTGATGAAATGCTAGAGTAAAAGTTACAGAAATTAGGTGGCTGACACTTTCCTTTGTAGCAAATAAAATAGAGACACTTAAACATTTGTAATCAATGTTTAATGTTCTCCAGTAGCAGCCAGTATTTTCTGAAGATGTCCACACCAATATTAGCCATTTCACACACCTTTTCACAATGTGACCTTGATATTCTTTTCATCTTGTGGTGGGCTCTGTGGATGGATGTCTGTAATGATCTTCATCAATATGTAACCACCTGAAGGGCTCTTCCTGCCGGCTGCTTGAAAAAAGACCACAGCATGGTAGTAGACAAAGTGTTTAATGGACACAAGGCTGATCAGGCTATAGGGAAGACAGAGTAGCCTTCACATCATCTTCTCCAAACCTCCCAGGTTAGGGATTTTTCAAAGATAGTTTGGGGGGAGGGGTGGGAGTAGCCAGTAACAGGTGCTAGCTGATGATTGGTTGGGGTGGAGATGAAAGCATAGGGGGTCAAAACTGTCCTCCCTGAGCTAAATTGCTTCTGGGTGGGGACATAGGAGTGGGGTTGGCAGGTCCAGGTGGAGCCATGGGTGTTTGACATGTGAAAAACTCAGAAAGAGATCTCAAAAGGCCAATCTAATATAGTGGTATTCTTTGAAGGAGTAATTGGGGAATTTGCATATCTTACAACCTCCAGACTAATTGCTGACAATCATGTATATATTCATTTTAGCATGAATAAGGATCCTCTCCTCCCCCCAGCCTAATGGCTTCACATTAGCTTTACCAAAGCAATTCAGTTCTGGGCAAGTCCTATTATTATTTAAACTGTAGCCTAAATATTTTCCAAAGTTAGGTTGGCCCAGTATCCCAGGAATAAATAAGGAAACAGCAAGATGAAGGGTGAGATAGCTCAGATCTCTTTCACTGTTGTAATTTTTTCAATGATACAGTTTCTGCAAAGTCAGTTTCAAATAGACTATACCATGTGACTGCTAAGGGTAGCTCATAAAAATATCATGTACTTCCTCTTGGTACCTTTTAGGTATTTGCTCTTATACTTCAGCTACCATGTTATGAGAAAGCTCAGGCAACCCATGTAGAAGCTTATAGGGAGTTAACAAAGTCAGCCAGTCCAGAGCCCAGCTGAGCATCCAGCCAATAACCACACCAACTTTAAAGCCATGTGAGTGAACCAGCTTGAATGGGTGTCTTCCAGCCCCCACTTCATGTGAAACCACCTTTGCAAAAAGTAGAAATGAGAAAATTATTAGAGTAAAAGAGATCTGACCTAACCAACTCCATCTTGCTTCTAACCTCCAAGTTGTCCTTGTTCATTCCTGGGCTGAGCTTACTTTAGGAGGAACTTAGATTATAGTTTAACCTTGAAACAAAGACAGTAACAGCTCTTTCCCAAAACAAACCCCCTTCCTGCTGGGGAATACACTGCCTTTATAGGACTAACAAATTAGCCAAAAGATTAGAAATAATGGTTTAGTAGTCATGTAGCCAAAGGCTAAAAGATTCGACCCTCCCCAAATTACTCCTGGGGATAAAACATCACTGTTATAAAACCTAAGATCAGTGTTAGAGATATTTTGCAGACCCTGTTCTTGATGGATCAACTGGCACCAATCAGATTGATAAACTGCCTCATCTGGTCTTGTGAACCCACCCAGGAATTGACTCAGTGCAAGATGACAGCTTGGACTCTATGATTGTATCTCCAACTTAACCAGTCAGCCCTCCTGACTCACTGGTTCCTACTTGAAGTATTGAAATGCGAGATTATAAAATTAACACTAAGACAAAAGTATGCCAAATTGCAGGGTCTTTATTGCCGGCAACCATGGAGGACTCACGTCTCTCCAACCCATGGCCCCGTAAGGAGGGTGACAAGACCTTTTTATGCCCACCTCCAGGATGAGGGTGTGGGGTGGGGGTGGGGGTGAAGGGATTCGCACATTCTGAGGGCCAGGGGATTCCGTAAATCACCTCCAGGGCAGAGAGGAGGGAGCGGGTCTCTGGACATTCCAAGGGCTAGGGGACCTGTTGTCACTTCGATTGTTACCTAAGTGGTTTACAGAAGTCAAGATAAGTATTAGTTTACACATTGTCTGGGCAGTAGTGGAATCCACAGATCTTAGTTACTTATTACAAGTTGCAGGGGCCAGGATGGAATTAGCTTGGGCTGCTTATTCTGGTCATTACCAGTAAGCAAAGGCCAGCAATTCTGGCAGTTACTGATAAGAAAAGGCAAGCAGCTTTACATAGTGAGCATTTTGCAGAGCAAACTAGCAGTTTAATTTACAGAAGCCAAGGCCAATAGTTATTGTGAGAAGAATGGGGCAGCTGTTACAACTTATTTATGAAAAACAGCTTTGTCTTTTATAAAATGGTGTTGCTCAGGTTCCAGCTATAGCACATACTCACCAAATTGTCCTTAAAAAGCTCAATCCCCCTATTTTAGATTTGAATTATAATAAAAATCTGGTCTCCCATACAGCTAGCTCAGAGTGAATTAAACTCTTTCTCTATTGCAATTCCCCTGTCTTGATAAATTGGCTCTATCTTGGCAGCAGGAAAGGTGAACACATGAGGCCATTACATGAGCAATGGAGGAAGGGAGAAAAGGAGGAAGGAAGAACGGAAAAATTGCTTCATGCCTCCTTCCTTTGACTTATTATTCTTTTATAAGAGCTGTAAAAGCATTTCAAAACTAAAATTTTCTTACCATAATTTGTATCTTGTTCTGTGACATACAAATTCAAAGTTGGAAGGAATCCTGAAAGTCATCTCTTCAATTTTTGAGGTAAGAAAGGATCTCTGCATCACTTTTTATTTATCGTTGGCCTATTTACTATTTTCAAGGCATTTATTGCATTTGGAAGGCCAGTTAGAAAAATGTTTCTTTCCATTAGCCAAATTCTGTCTTCTCTATTTCCACTCATGACTCCTCTTCTTGAAATTGGCATAGAATAAGATGTGCTTGATTTTTTCTTTCTTTCTTTCTTTCTTTTTTCTGTAGCATGGTATAAACTGAAGACTCCTCAAATGAAAACAGATTACATTTCTCTACTTTGCATGATCTAATCAAAACTTACCTCCCAAGTTTATCTCATGCTCATTTTTCTATCTCTACTAAAGATTGTTAACTATTTCTCAAATATTTCTTACATACTTCTGCCTTGCTTTTACCTTCAGTAGGAATGCTCTTCCTGTTATTGCATTTCCTCTTGTCAGAATCTTGCCCACAGATCAAAGTGTTTTCAAACTCCTAGTTATCCATTAAAATTACTTTTATTCCTATCAAGCTAATGCAATTTTTACTCTTATTTGAACTTCCATAGAACTTGTTTTCATTTCAAGGAACATGAAATAGTCAACACTTTGGAAAAATTATATTTTCTTCCCTTATAGTCATGGACAGCAGGCTCTTTAGCAATAGAAACACTATCTTTAATGCTTAGTACTGAGCTTTGCATATAAAAAGTACTCACTACACATATGATTGACTTTGTTGACTTAAATTCATTAAAATTTAAAAACAAAAACAAAATACAATAACTTTATACTAGATAGGAAAGAACTATAGCAGAATATCCTGACACTATTAAATTTTGTTGTTATTGAGTTATCCAGTTTTGCTGGTGCTTTTCCAGCTTTTCCCTGTTGACTAGGTTAATTTTCTATTCTTCTCTGTCTTGCTTTGTACACTAGATTGATGCAATTGAAAGACCCCCTTGATAGCTGGCTTCAGTTTGAATTTCATCAGTGAGAAACAGTGGCAGGAGACAGGATGGCAAAAGGAAGTGGTTTGGGTGTTTATCCCTCACTTTTTAAAGTGCCTCTGATAGCAGCTGCATCCCTTTGTTACTGCAGCCCACTAGACATTTTCTCCATGGCTCCAGTCTTGATCTGATATTACTGTCGTCTGCCTTTATCTCTTCAACCCTCATGGTGATAACATCTTTCCACTGTGTCTAGTCTCATCATTGCCTTTTTAATTTTTATTTATTTTTAAATTTTGGCCCACACTTTTTACAATAGTCCTTTCATTAATGTTTTTCATTTGAATGATCTGGAATGAATAGTTTTATGTGTAAACAGTGATTGATATGTTAATTAGCACATTCGTTTGGAGAGAAAGACATCTTTTCCTTATTGAAAAAGGTGCCACAAAAATTGCCCACGTTAAAGCACATACATACATTTTCCCTTGCAAGAGGATACCTACACTTCTTAAAAGTTCTGAAGCCCCTTGAAGATAATTTTTTTTAATGGTCCAGGATATTTTCTGGGAAAGACTTTTCTGCCTAAGGTTTAGACAAAAGAAAAAAGGAATTTCTGTGAGTAGACATTTCTCCAAAGAATGTATACCCATGGCCAGGAGTATATTAAAAGATGTTCAACATCACTAATCATGAGAAAATGCAAAATAAAACCATGATGCGATGTCATATTGTAAAGAGTTAGCCAGCTTGGTTTAGGCACACAGTAAGGGAGGATCCCCAGAGATCCTCAGACCCACCGGGTCAGTGTTTAAACCAGACATTCTGTGCAGTTAAGGGAACTTGCATAGGGTTCTTGCCTAAACATGCCCACAGTGGAAAATTCCATTCCTTGGTTCATGCACAGTAAGGGAAATAAATCAATATGGAGCCGCTCAGTCTATGGGCCAGCATGCACATTGGAAGGATTGGGTGGAGCCACCAGGAATTCCAGCCTTAAGCCCAGGTATTCAACTGTGAAGGGGGCAACTGGCTTTCAGGACCCCTCTCTTTGCTGAGAGCATTCCTTTTTTTTATAATAAATGTTACTCCACTTACTCTGTGGCATCTGCACACCTAATTTTTCCTGGTCATGAGACAAGAACCCAGACCAAGCTGAGCTAAAGGAGTAAAATTCCTGCATCATTTTGGTGACCTGTATGGTGGACCCCAAAAAATCTCTTTCACTTTCATTGCTGAGCTTTCTCATCCTCAGACTTTTTCTCTAAACAGATGGGGCACTGGGCCTCTGTTAGCCAATTAAGAAAAAAGGGCACAGCTGCAGAGGCTGCCATCCACCCCTGCCACACTCAGAGATTGGGAATGTGGGCCTCATCCCAATCCAGTCTTTGTTATGACATTTTTCTTCTTCGTTTTGGCACTATTAAAGCACCTATCTTCTATTTTACAATATTGGGAGCGTTATTGCAAACTGCAGAGATATTACTAAGTAGAGTCTTTGGCCCAGCCATCAGATATGCGATCAGAACAATGCGATTTCCGTCTGTTCTTACAGGCATGTTTCCCTCCCCTCCCAGCTGGGGCGCATGGCGGTGTCTGTCACGTGTGCATGCTGCTGCATCCAAAGGCCATGCAGCACAGAAATGAGCTCAGCAGCCGCCCAGGCTCCAGGGCGGTCTCCAGGGCCAAGGACCCCATGCAGCCGAGTCTTTCTTCCCCTGGCTGAGCCAGAAGGAGGGTACAACAATTAAGATTTCTCTCCCTGTTTAAAGAACTCATTTGCATAGAGCTAAAGGTTTTTCTCCCAGGCACCTTTTTCCACACCACACATAAGCTGTTTTATTTTCCTTTTCTCCACTATGTCAGCAGTTAACACAGACTTGCCAATACAGGGAGTCTTCTAGGTGAGAGGTCTCTTCTTCCTTTTGGAAGGTGTCTTGCAAGGCCAGGACCCCAATTCACAGGACTCCCTTTCCCCTCCTTTGAGGAGGAGGGCCACCTGGGACTTAAGGAGTCCATGAACTCTCCTGAAGCATACTGTCACAAACTCAATTCCAAGCTTTGGGCTGAAGCTCTGCAGGGAAAACTGGATCTAAGGGATACAGAGGCAGGCAACAATGGAAGAACGGAGCACAGCACAGGTGAAGGCGACTAATTCCTGATTAGCTGCACCTCCCGCCCCCCACCCCAGTTTCATGGATAGAGGTCATACATGTATTCATGGCATAGGCAAGGTCTAGAGAAATCAAAGATTACCAACAGCAGGGAGGAGACAGAGTGTGGGTAAATGTGGATAGTTCCCACCTCCAAGGCCTCCCTGTTAACATGGGTGAAAAGCTACATTGGTACCCGCGGGAGGTACCCTACCAAGGTCGCTTGAACAGGGAGATATAAGGATCAAAGAAGGAAGAGGGACACCTCTTCTCTATCACACATACCTTGGGTATTCACTGGGAAGAAAAAGGAACTAGGGAGGACTTGTTCTTCCCTCTTTCTTTTCTTTTTTTTTTTTGAGACAGAGTTTCGCTCTTGTTACCCAGGCTGAAGTGCAATGGTGCGATCTCGGCTCACCGCAACCTCCGCCTCCTGGGTTCAGGCAATTCTCCTGCCTCAGCCTCCCGAGTACCTGGGATTACAGGCACGCGCCACCATGCTCAGCTAATTTTTTGTATTTTTATTAAAGACATGGTTTCACCATGTTGACCAGAATGGTCTCGATCTCTTGACCTCGTGATCCACCCGCCTCGGCCTCCCAAAGTGCTGGGTTTACAGGCTTGAGCCACCGCACCCGCCTCCCCTCTTTCTAGATGGGTAACCAGTTATCTTCAGTCTGTATTTCTCTGTAATGACTCTTGAATCCAGGGATTCATTTGAAAGAAAAACAAAACAAAACAAAAATGCCTTCTTTCTTTTTCCCTCTCTGCCCTCTCTTCATGAATGGGTAACTGTGTCTCCATACCATAGGATGCTCCCCTTAAATGAATCCCCCAAACTGAAAAAAGTTAATTTCCCCCAATCTTAAACTGCTTGGCTTAAAATTGTGCTCGGGGGAAGAAAACCCAGAAGCCTGACATGTGTCAAAAGAGTAAGAGTTCTTCCCAGTCAGAATTCTGCCCTCCTTCTCCCTGTGCAAAGCAGTTGAATGAATGATAAAAATCACTGTTTATATCCTGAGTAAATTTTTGACTAATGGGAAAAAAAAGGATTTGTGAGGCTAGTCTTAAGCTATAGCCAATCTGGTGTGCTTTGTTTGTCTTCTGTGTGGGTCTTTCGTGAAGAGGGGTACCTTAGGATGGAATGTGGGCATAAGACCCCACAAGCCCGCTGTCTAAGCCAGCCTGGCAAACTGTTCAGTCACAAACTTTGTTGTGAGTCTCCATCTTGTTTTACGTCCTTAGGAGCATAACCCGTAACCACATGGAAATACTTGGTTTCGGTCTCTGTCGTTTTACAATGATTCGAATCCTGGCTTAGGGAATGAGTACTTTAAAGCTAATACTTGTGTGACTTTTACCATTTGCTGATTCTCTTCCTTTCCATGAACAACTTCTAGCTTCCTTTCTTAAATCTTTCTTTCTCTGAGCTACCTTTAAAGGTTTTAGATTTTGTAAAACCTGCTTATCACCTCTTTGAAAATACCTCATACATTTGCAGTTAAGTCATAACTTTATCTGAGCCTTGTTGGTTTCAACAAGCTTTTGGTAAAACTCAAAAACCTGAAATATTGGCCACCTGGCATGACTAAACTTGGGGAATAATATTTGAAAGGATTTTCTTAAAGAGCACTCAGCTTAATTAAAAGTGGATATCCAAGATGTAGGTATATTTAAAACATGTTCATTTTTTTCTTTTCTTGGACTCTGTTTTTCTGGAAAAAGGTTCTTTCTCAGTCAACTGAATTACTTTTCTTCATTTTTGTTTTGCCACCCTTAATGCATGCATGAGAGGCCCTAAGATAACTTTTGATAGCCTGGGACTCCTGGGAAAAAAACAGAGAAGACACCACGAACCCCATTTGGGAGAAAAATACCCTCTATTTTCCTCATGAAACCCCAGAAATGAAAAGTGGATAGATCCCTCTTAAAATCTGTTTTTATCTTCCAGCTATACCTGCTTATTAGATTCTGTTAAACCACATGTTTTCCTAGCTTGGTTTTTTTGAAAGACTTCATCCTGTGGCCAATAATCCAATTAGGAAATTGGCAGATTAAAAATCTTACAACTACTGAATCTTCTTCTTTCTGTCTGTGTAATTATACATGTGTTGTGTGTGTGGTGCTTATATAAAAAAAGAGCTCTAATTAATACACCTAAATAAAAATAAGCACTCAGATCAAATATTTTCTGAAGGAAAAACAAAAGCTGTATTATGTGACTTTAATCTTGGAGAAATAAAAATATTTTTAGAGATAATTGGTAAAAAAACAAATATCTTCAAAATGTAAATATGTGGTCTAAATTATGCAGGTCAGTTACTAGGTTTGTGAAATGTTTTAAGGGTATAAATTGCTTCTTTGGCTTTTGAGAACTGGTTGACTTGTCTGCTTTACAATTTGGTAATGCCTTGGGACATATGAAATTAACCACTCCCTTAACTACCCTGTAAAGAGTCAGAACTTACCTGCACCTAGTACCCAATTAAAATAACTTACTAGATTTTACACTAAAATTAAAAATTGCTAAGTGTTGTCATAATATGTAATTAAGACTACTGAAAATAGAGGTACATGCAAAGTATGTAAGGAAAGTAAAATGTATTTCTAATAAAAGATTATAAGAAAGCATGGGAATTTAAATTTTTGCCTAAGGTTAAAGGATTGTTTTGAATTAGGTAAGATAAAGTTTTAAATAAATGATAGAAAGTTTGTAAAAATTAATCCTGCAAAAGATATTCTGTGTGTGAACATATTGACCAACTTCAAAAAGACATTATGTAGCTTTTCAGTAAATTGAACGTTGGTATAAAAGCACAACAAGGTTTCCTTAAGGCACTGATCTGCTCTTTAATAAAAATTTTGAAAGGGTTAATAAAGGTTTCTAAGAATCTCACCTCATGGTCAAACTGGTTAAGATTGGATAGAATTGTCTTTGAGGTTTCATTTTAAAAAATCGTGTTGACATTAACATTACACTATTGCAAGGGTGAAATGTGGCTTTCTTTCTCTTGGACAGGATTTTCATGGAATATTAAAGACATTGTTTTGAGAGCTGTCTTCTCCCTTAGTAAGGAAATGTTTTTCCTTTGTTTTAAAATTTTGAGTAATTTTGGCTAAAATAAGTGACTTATGGTAATCAGTTAATCTCTTTGATTGGAGGGACTGGGAAGAAAAAGATCTAGCTGCGTTAATAGAGATTCTTTACAGATGCAAATTTTCCTCTGCAAAGGATGGCTTTGCAAGGCCATTTCAAAAATGGTAAAGAAAAATGTTTGGGGTAAAATACTCCCTATGGAATTGTTTGTCCAGTTCTTTCTGGTGAGGCAGTGCCGGGATAACAGGGAACTGCGCACCAGGTAATAGGCTTATCCTCTCATTTAGTAGTGCCCCTTCAATGGCCGCCCTGAATCGGGAATCTCAGCAAGTAGAAACCAGCAGAAAAGGTGAAAAACAAACTGTGTTTGAGGACGATGGCATAAGACAGTCATTGCCCTCGTCCCCCAGGCTCTCTTGTCCCTTTAAAAGAACACCATCTCCTTGGCATCCACCATTTGGAGGGCACTCATCAATGTAGTAGTTTTATAGTGTGCTATTTTATTTTAATAGTCAGCCTAAATTGACTATTAAAACATAGCAGCACATTAAGATTATTGCTGCACTGCTAGGGGAAAAACAGGAAGAAAAAGGACGAAGAAAAACATGTTCTGGCAGTTGGCAGAATGCATCTCAATCCGGTAACAGAGGCTGCCACGGAGCAAAAGTGCAATCTCTCTGCTTCTGTTAAGGAATAACATGTAAAAAGACTAGCCTTCTGAAGCAAACACATTGATAAACAGATGGCTCTGATCCCATCAGAAAAAATTCAACCAAATAGTCACACTTCAGAACTGAAATACAGGGAGCTACTTAGGGGGAAGAAGAGGATGAGTGAAAGATAAAAATAAAACAAACTGATAGCTCATTCTGAAGTCAGAGAAAACCCTTCATTAATTGGCTTTGGTTCTTGTGGTGTTTGAGGTTTTCATTCTGATTTGAATAGTAAAAACGGGTTCTTCTGTGAGACACAAAGCACTTATCCACATAGAAAAGCCAGCCGCTTTCTCAGGTTCCAAAGTTCTGATGCCTGAAAATAGCTAGGTCTTCTCCCATCATCCCACACCGCCCAGCCTTATCCTGCTGATTACTGGATAGGGCTTCTACCCCTTGTCTCATCCCACTGAAATATTTAGAGGATCAAGAGGAGGTGTTTTAAGAGGGATTTTTTCCAATCTCAGGGAAATCCTCGGCTTGATTTTGTGCCAAATAAAATTCTAATTTCTTCAGGGAAGACTGTGAGTTGGGTCTGAAATAGCACTGTGGAAGAAATCTGAATATCTGATTTCTCACCTAAGATCTGCTAAAAACTAGTTATTCAACATTTTAAAAGCATGTGCACTTTGACATACCAATTCCACTTCTAGGAATTTATTCCTCAAGACTTCTCTCACACATGTACAAAATATCATTGGGACGATATTAAATACTACATTTTAGAAAGAGGTGGAGTTTGTAAACAAAAATTTTAGCAGTATGGGACTAGCTAAATAAGTTTTGGTACATCCATATATTGAAATGTTATACAGCCAGCAAAATGAATAAAGCTATTCCATACACAAGTGCCAGGTCTGTCCCACAACTCCTGGCCAATGGATGAAGTGCACACTCGGACACAGGTGTGCAGTGTAAGAGCAGCTAGGTGACTGCCTGGATCTAGAGGCCAGAGAGCAGCCCCGAGAAGCTGGAGCTGCTTGCTTTTTCACTCAGTGCAGGCACAATGCCAAAAACCTGGAGCAAACACAACCTGTAGGTAGTTACTATTTATTGCTCCCCTTTCAGGGAACATCACCTGCAGATGGTCAAAGGTGAGTTTCTAGCCAATGTAAGTAAGCAAGCCTGTTAAAGATAAATTTCCCTACACCCCCTTGTACCTACTCCTTGCCCTCTGCCTCAGAGTTATAGAACCACTTCTTCAGCTTTTCGCCCCCAGAGCTCTGCAAAACCTTCCGACTTTTGAGAAGGTTTGCGTCCTTTCCCTGTAGGTTTTCCCACCACTCTGACGGATCCCCCACATCACAAGAAATATTTTTACTTGGGAAAGTTAAAGTACCAAACAGTGAGTATGTTATAGTCCCTTACATTTATGTTTGTATAATTATTTCTGGGAAAACACACACACACACACACACACAAGAAACTAGTAATAGTGATTACAGGGAAAGCAATGCTTATATTTTATGTTTCAGATTTGGTGTATTTTGAATACTTCATACTATTTAAAAATACAATAAAACAAAACAGAGTAAAATAATCACAATATTACTTTAAAAATTACTGACTGTAAAAAGGAGTAACTATTTCAGATGATATGTTCTGTTTCACTTAGTAGCCATTTTACTATGTACGTGTATCCTATAACATCATGTTGTGAACTTCAAATATATACAATAAAATTTATTTTAAATTAAATACATATTTATATTTTTATGTATGTGTATCCATATATGAATTTTACATGATTGTGAACAGCAAAAGCTAACACAAATTAGCCTGAACCCAGCTTGAGGGTGGTGGGGTTGATCAGTGAAGTAGAGAGAGAAAAGCATAGGAAGGAAAAAGTAAACCGAGAGAGAGAAAGGTTCCTTTAAAATTTTTTCACATTTGTTCTAGAAATATTTTTTTGGTTAAAAAATGTAGTTTATGTGCATATGTGTCTAAAGAGGTTGAAAAAAGTTTATAATGACTGGTTCGAATGTCCACTCATGAGAAACTGTTTTGTTTTTAAAGTTTGCCAAAGTGAAAAACAGTATTTTTGAATTTTGTGAAAACCAACAAGCAAAAACTTCCCTGTATGTGTGTATATATATTTCACCAGCATATATCCTCATATATATGTATGTATGTATCCTAGCTATGACTTTTAAGGATGAAAGAGTGAAAAACTATGCACACTCAGCCATTACCAGTGATCTTTTCAGTAGAATGGCATTGGAGAGAAGGATGGGTGTCGAGTTGATTAACTTTGCCTTTGTGTATCTTCAGTTCACTTGTTATAAACAAGAGTATATCCTTTTCTTTTTGTGTTTGTTTTGAAACAGGGTCTCGTTCTGCCGCCCAGGCAGAAGTGCAGTGCAGTGACGCGATCACAGCTCAGGGAAGCTTCAACTTCCCTGGCTCAACAGATCCTCCCACCTCAGCCTCAGAAGTGGCCTAGGTAAGATGATTCTTCTTTTGGAAATGAAGATCTCACTACATTGCTCAAGCTGGGCTTGAATTCTCGGACACGAGCATTCCTCCCGCCTCAGTCTCTTGAGTAGATAGGTACGTGCCATCACGTGTGAATGGTTTCTAAATCACTTCCAACAATCACCTTATGATTTTATTGTACTTCTTAAAATTAGCAAACGAAGAACGGTGGGATATTAATAGAAATGCATTTGTCTCTGTTAGTCCTGATTTAGTTATCTGAGGCATGTGCAGTCGCTGATGGTGGTGTTGAGTGGGCATTAGCATCAGAATGCTCTCAAATTCATCAGAATTGTGTGAATATGTCAAAATTCCTTTTAAGGGTAAGTGCACCAATATCCAATATTCTTGTGTGTGGTCTGCTACTTTTTATGCCCTCTAAAATGCTTTTCTGTCATTAATATCTAGAAATGATTACATCAGACAAAAAATGTTTTACTAGGTTACTCCAAGTGGATTGTACTTTATTTAAAAAGAGTGAATTTGTATAGATTTCTTAATCTGGGAACTGATATTTTCCGTCTTCTGACTTCATAAATTTTGCCAAATCAAATGAACACAGATAAACCTGTTCTTCCCCAAAATGAGATACAATGAAAGACAGGTGCCATTAACTGCCTTATTTGGTGGTCAAGAGCAGAGGATTTTAGAGTAAAGCAAACTTGCATTTTAGTCTGATATTTACCTGTTACATGTTAGGTGACCTTGACAGAGTTGACTTATTTTCTCTCTCTTAACTTTAGTTTCCTTATTTACATAAATGAGGAAAATGCTATTCATTCATAGAAGTGTCATTAGGATTCCATGACATAATATATGTAAGTCACAGGAAGAGTAACAGAACTCCAAGTACTATTACTATTGTTATTATTGACTACTACCACTGCTCTTGCTGCAATTATAGTCATTCTAGTCCATGTGGTGACTTTATCAATTTCACCAAAATTTTCTAGTATCTTTCAACAAATATCTTTATTATATAATATAGTCATTTAGTATAGTATATAAATCTGAATATAAATGTTTTATATATAAACGGATATATTCATGAGTATCCATGCTATTCATGGCACCATATATATATTCAAGAAAATGGACTGTTTATTATAAAAGAAAGATATTACACATATAGTATACATATACTGTGTTCTTATATATTTACATGCAAGAATGACAGATGGGGAAATTGGCCTGCTCTAGGTTCCTTTTTCTCTGCCAGAGTCATCTTTCCCAGGCCACATAGTTGCTGCTATTTATTTTTCACACACTTAAAGAGAGAGAGAAGGAAAGAAGGGAAGGAGGGAGGAAGGAAGGAAGGGAGGGAGGGAGAAAAAATATTAGCAAAAGTCAACATGTTTGGGCGTATAGTGATTTAAGTTGCTCTGAAGTTCAGATCTCAGAAACATGGATCCCTGAAGGAAAGTGTAAGTAAGAGAGGGGAATTTAGGGTTAGCCTTGAGCTCTCCATCCCACAACACAGTGTTGCTGATGCAGCTTCTACAGCAGATGGAGAAAAGCGGGGGGCTATTGGCATATTGATGTCATTGTCTACCAGTCTGACCTGCTCGGCCTTGGCAAGCTGTTTACAGCTAGCAGGAGGAAGTATCATGCCTGCAGGCTGACTGTTCTATGACTTCATTTGGAAGCCTGGTTGGCCAGATCATTTAAGAGCCGCCCAAACTAGAGTTTGGCACAATGTATCTAGACCTGGTTGGGGTAGAAGTAGGTGAAGGATGGGAGTGACAATCAAGAGCCACTGTTTTGAAAGGGCATTGGGAGGCCCTGCAGTTGGGGCTCATTTTCCAGTTTCAGAAAGATATTAACTTACTTATTTTTTTAGACTGAAATTTGATAAGGTAATTTCTGTAGAACTGAAAGTAAGTCTCTGAAATTAAAATATAAAAATCCAAGATTTAATTTTTATTTATGGATAATAGTAAAACAATGTTCAAGATTATAATTAGCTGCCAATCAACATATAGTGCTTTAACTTCAAAATTATTTATAGGTGCATCATCGCCTATGATATTCATTACCACCCTATTACCCGTTATTCCCCCTGACAGAAGTAGAAATTGAGGTTCAGATTATGCATGAGATTCAAAGTCATTAAGTATGCAGTAACTTCAAGTTGAGAATTCTAAGAAACTCAGATAAAGAAGAAATATGATAATACAATGTATTAAAGACATTAAAAAGTTACTTTCTGCTCTCTGTTTCTTTGAATTCCCCCAGAGGCAGAGTCTGAGACAAAGATTTAAGCACAGGTACTTTATGTGGAAAGAGATTGTTGGAAGACATTGCTCCACAGGGGTCTTACATTTCTATACATCTTGTGAGCAGAGCCACTGTCTTTGATCTGGACTATCTTTTCAAGGTTGTTCTTTTAGCAAAGAACCTTGCGAGATACGGATAGTGTCTCCCTTCACAGAAAAAGAATGCTTTTGTTTTATTTTGGTTTTGCTTGTCTTTTTACTTAACAATATAGTAACGATGTCTCACTCTGAAGTGAAGGTTCATCTCCTATAACATGACCCGAATGTGCAGATGTCACCCGGTTTTCTTGGGGTCTTGCTGTGAGGATTAGGGCTTGGGAAACAGACTCCTGCACTAATGCTCTGGTTGTTATTGCTGTGAGTAATAAAGCCCTTTGTATCTGACCCAGGAATCTTGTAACTTTTTACCAGCTTTCATGTTACTGTGCTAAGCTAGTTATTACCTTGCTAATAGAGTAAAATCTGATACCCTTGATAGTCTTGCAGTGACTCCAGGAGGCACCAGTAGGGGATTATGAAAGTAAGACATAGAAGGAAAGCAAGACAGGAAGGATGTGTTTATTGAGCACATGCTATGGGAAACTGAAGGCTGGAACATCGGAAGATGATGTAGACCATGCCTTAGCTATCCACAACCAAGGGGTAAGGGAGCAAGAGCATGTATTCACCAGCATCCATTCATTACTAGTTGAGTGCTGCTCCAGATGGTTACCTCTCTGTCTTATCTGGCCTGATTGTGTGTGTGTGTGTGTGTGTGTGTGTGTGTGTGTGTGCGCGCGCGCGCGCACGCGCATGCGTGCATTCATGCAGGTGTTTGTACATTTGCCAGCAGGGTACAAAAGCCAGAGAAAGCCCTTAGGAATACAGTGACAGGTAGAAGTCATTGGTTAGATATTCATAGGAATGATGAATGTGGAGGTGACATAGGAAGGGTACAACATCACCTGCTACCATTTGGCCCAAGTGGTTTTCTTCAATTTCTAGGCCTCAACTTCCCTCTAATGTTCTTACAATGCTTAAAGGTATATTTCTCATTGTCTATCTGTCTTATAGCTCAGCCAAATTATGATGGGCACAAAGGTAAAGAGTTACTGAGTTAGGCTATTTAATGCCTTCCACTTAAGATTTCTTGGATAACGGATCCTTGCCTAGAAAGAGTTTAATATTTTGGCCCTGAGCCAGGAAGAGGGATGAGATGAACTCTTACTGTAATATTAGCATTGTAAGTCAGTAGATTATTGGTCTTTTAAGAAGTGTAGCCTCCTAGGAAAATTTAAAAAAAACAAGGATTCCAGATAGAGTTGTGTTGATATTAAGCACATTCCAAAGACAAGCTTCTGTCACTGGGTTATATGCTTGCCACATAGTGGCTGGCTCTGCTGATCAGATTTACAGTTGTTCCACTGACTGGTTAGTATGTCCTTATCCAGCTTCTATAATAGCTTCTGAATCTCAAGCCCATCCACCACAAGCAGTTTACACAATGACAACGTACAATATTTCTCACTTCCTCTGAACATATCAACAGGCAGGAAATGCAGAATGCTTTTAGTCAGTCAGTTTTAATTTACTCTACAAGTATGTATTGAGTATCTCCTATATGCATGACATTGAGTCCTGGGGACTCGGTGGTAGACAAAACAAGGCAAAATAAAACAAAATAGGACTATATGTGATCTCTGACCCTCTGGGGCTTGCATTCTAGTGGAAGAGGCATGTACATAGAAATAAAATTATAAAAAATATACAAAATTATAACTCTGATGTATGCTATAAAGGAGAAGTTGAGAGTCTATATTGGAAGAAGGGGAGGGAGAACTGGATCTAGAGAGGGAGATCAGGAAGGCATCTTTAATAAAGTACATAATGGATATAGATTTCCAATTAATTTTCTGTTTATGAAAGATATAAATATGTGTGTCCCCCTCCATAAATTTAGAACCCAAATAGTAAAACAGCTCTTTCTGTTTGGTTTTCAAATAAAACTATTTTGTGTTGCACATACTTGCAATATTATCAGAAAATATAGTCTGTCTCTTGTATTAGTTTCTTATTCCTGCTACAATGAATTACGACAAAGCCACTTAGTGGATTATTAAAACAATACAAATTTATTATCTTGAAGTTCTGGAGGCCAGGAGTCCACAATAGGCCAGTAGGACTGTGTTCCTTTGGAACCTCTAGAGAAGAACCTGTTTCCTTGTCTTTCCCAGATTCAAGAGGCTGCCTGCATTCCTTGGCTTGTGGCCCTGCACCACTCTGACCTCTGTTTCCATGATTGCGTCTCCTTCTCCGAGTCTGATTCTCATAAATGCCCTACCACACTCTTCTATTCTTCTTCCTGTATCATGCCACTTTTGTTTTTTTACTAGAGGCAGGATTGGTAACGAAGAGATATGTAACAGATGCATCTTACTCATGAGGTACATTGATTACCTAGTACTTTCTGAAAGATTTCTGCATCTGAAAGCAAACCCTGACTCTTCTGTAGGGCACTTTTGTGGGTATCTAGATCTCATAGTTCTTAGTATCTTTCATTTATAGTTGCTTTCTCTAGATGACTAATTGACACTGACATCTATCGCAGCCATTGAATTCTTATGGCTCACTCCTTTAGCAGTTCGTGATGAGCAAACTTACTTCTAAGACAGTTCAAGTTTAGTTATTCTCTGTGAGATCCATTTCAGGCCTTCAGGAAGCAAACACACATCCTTGGCTCATCAAACTCTGGAAGTGCAGGCTCTTCCCAGAGCAACTGTGCCTCTTAATTATGTAGCCCAGAAGGGCACTCTGCCCATCCTCTTAGATATAGGTATTTCAGTCATAAGGTATCAGCTACTTTATTCCATAATCTCCAGGGAATATTAGGTTTTGTGAGTAATTCCCTCAAAGCCTCTGATCACTTGGCTTATGATAAGAGGAAATAACCCCACTTCTTCTACAATGGTCTCTCTCTAAAGGAATTTTCTAATTTTACAAATTGCTAATGAATCCTTACCCTTTTTCTCATATAACCTGGAGAAGTAATATCGGTATAACTGCCACCTTAAAAATATGTATTAAGATACACTGCATATACCATTAAAATATACACATTTGAAAGTTACAGTAATCAACCTTGTAACCACCACCACACTTGCAGTATAGAATATTTCCATGCTCCAAAAATTGCTCTCACGCCCCCTGTCAATTAATCCCCAGTCTATTTAACCCCTTCCCTCTTGTCCACAGGCAACCACTAATCTGCTTTCTATCATATTTGATTACCCAGTCTAGAATTTCATATACATGGGATCACGGGGGTATACATTCTTTGCTGTCTGCCTTCTGTTCCTAAAAAAAAAAGCTTCTGAGATTTATTTTGCTTTGCTTTGTTTTATTGTATTTTTCAGTATTTTGTTCATTTTTCATTGCTGAGTAGTTTTCCATTTTATGGATACACCACAGTTTATCCATTCACATGTTGATGGATATTTACTTTGTTTTCAGCTTTAGGCTATTATGAACAAAACTGCTGCGAACATTTGCTTAATACAAAAAGTCTATGTATGGGCACATGTTTTCATTTTCTTAGAGAAATATCCAGGAGAGAAACTGCTAGGTCATAGGTTAAGTATATTTAAACTTTTAAGGAAATTTCCAGTTTTCCCAACAAATGGCATAACTAGTTTATAACGTCTCCAATTTGCAAGCGCTGCAGAGATGCAAATGTGGCTTAGTATTTTGCTTTCAAGTGTGGGGTTGCTCAGCCACTATTATTCTTAATTTGAGGATTCTAGATGATACTTTAACAGAAACCTTTCTATTTAACGTATCAAATGCTGAATTTAACGTCTTCCTGTGTAATAGCAGAATGAAATATTTGAGAGGCAGGAACTATGTCTTATTTCTTCTTTGTTCTTCCAGATACCGTACCTGGCCACATAGTGAGTCAAAAAAAAAGAAAAGCAAAACAGTTGAAATAACCTTCAAAGGTACTGCGTGGACACTAAAACTATAATGATCTTAGTTATTCATTTCATTGTCTGTAATTTAATAGTTTAGACTTGAAGTTAGTAAAATCCATAAACCCAAGTAAAAAACAGCAGTACTGTGTATTCGCCATTTCCTCTCTGGCTAGCTATAAGAAATCTTTTCAGTTCCCAAGCAGAATAAAATAACAAGGCAAAAGGGAAAAGAAAGAACAGTCATCAAAGGCACATTTTTTTCCCCTCTATTCCTATCTTCTGGACCTCTGAGGCTGCACCTTGAGTTTGAACATGTATTAAAATTGGCATGAAGCCATTTTCCTCCCAGGCTATAATTTCAGAAAGCCTTGTCTGGGAAGAAATGACCTTTCAGCTACTTCAAAAGCAGCTCCTCCCTTACACCCTATGATGTCAGGGCTGACTGGGACTATGGCAGGGCTCTCAATTAAAAGGATGACTTCTAAATAGTGTCTCATCATGTCACCGCAGGCTTGTGATGGTGACCTCTGTGGCTGGAGGGAGAATTGTGGCTACACAGGAGTCAAAGTTAGAGTCATGAGTTTGAAAATGAACAGAAAAAATGAAAAGGAGAATACCACCCCTTTTTAGTGGAGAACTTTTTCAGAATGTGAAATGCAGGCAGCTCTGAATATACCTAGAGTACTCCAATTGGCTTCACACAAGTGGTAGCTAGCTTGTGCTGGGCTCTACTTCCCAAGCCTTGTCCTGCAGCTCTGATCCAAAGGGCACTTTGCCTTTTGAAGATCGAAGGTATCTTTGGGAATATGTCTTTATTTTTTCCCTCAGCCCACTTTCCCTTATTCAGTCTTCTCTGATTATATTTCATCTAACACTCTAATGCATCCTTTGGGCTTTAGAATAAAGTAAAGAAAGGTCGTTCCTGAGGAGACAAAGTCTTATCACAATTTGATCTATCTAGATAAGCCATCCGTTATCCTGTTTTGACAGTTCTAGTCAAATGCAGCTATATAGTGTTCTGTCACATGTAACACTGACAGATGTATGGCCCTCACCAGCCTTCTCATTAAAAAAAAAAAAAGCAAAAGCAGGTGCTTTTATTTTACAAATGTGGAATGGAGGGTTATAACCAGCTAGACAAGTGCCTAAAGTCCCTTAGGAAAAATACTGAAAGGTTCTATTACTATGCTCATATTCTCATACTTCTAACTTCAGACCTGTGGCTTATTTGACACATGCCCATACATAGGCTTATATACAAATACCTAGTTCAGTGAACTTTGCAAAGAAAATTGGTTAACATGTTAATTTAAACAAACAAACAAAATACACTTCATTTTAACCTCACACTAAGCCCCACATTCTAGAAGTGTAAAAATCAAGGGTCAAAAAATTAAGCTGTTTAAAACAGAATCTGACCTCAGGGTGGGGAAGAGGGTGAAAAATTAAAAGCAATGGAAGTAAGCACAAATAAAAAGATGAATTATAATAGGTAAGTCTACAAGCAAACCATCTATTAATAAGGCTTGTGTAAGTGAGAATGCAGTAAAATGGCAGGGTATCATATTAATTTCATAAAAACAAGTTGCATGTAGGCTAAGTCTATAGTTTAAAAATTAATCATATGCATACATACATGTGTTATATACATACTGATGTATATCACCAGTAACACATATATGTATGCATATGTTTAATTTTTAAACTATAGCCTGTATATTTATGAAATTATAAATTACAAATTTATAATTTTAAACTATAGACTAGATAACATACATGTGTTATGTACATACTGATGTATATCACCAGTAACACATGTATGTATGCATATGTTTAATTTTTGAACTATAGAATTATGTTAATGCAATCACAGCAGCTGCAAATTAATCTAATTTATATATTTATATATAAGATTCTAGAATAAGTTTAATTATATTAAATGATTCTGATTGATGCGACCCATCTCCATATTTAGCCAAATTGTTTTAAGGTTTTTATTATAATAAAGGCTTTCAGAACACTGGTTCAAATACCTATGTGTTTCCATAGGACAAACTTCTGGAAGTGGAATTGTTCTGGAAGTTTATTGCTTGGCATAAACTTCTGAACGTTGTAAAATGCTTCCTGGGTACTCTCCAAAATAACTTTCACAATATGGAGCAAGAGTACAATCCCACCAGTAAGACATAGTTATAATTCCCCAGGACCTCACTCCCACTCCATTGTGAATATTAGGTGTTTCCTCATTTTATTGTAAGTCTTAGTTGGCCCTTGTAAAGGCAAACGTGGCTATTGACATACTTTGCCCATTTAAATTTTGTGTTTTAAATTTATTTTTTGAACTGTGTATGTTAAGAATTATAGTTGGCTTCAATTAACAGACTCTCATACAGCGCCTTAAATAAAAAGAGATTTTATTTTTCTCATATTAAAAGAAGTTGACACTCAAGCAGCTTCTCCATTTCCATTCATCCATCATGGTTTTTAGGCTCTTGCTTATTGTTGTAAATTGGCTATGGCAGTACTATAAACGTGCTCCAGGTAAAAAGAGGAGGAAGGACAAAAAGCAAAAAGTGTGTGCCTGCTGATTTCACGCCATTTCGAAGCTCCACCAGGGACTTCCACTCACTCCCTATTGGTCAGAACTATGTCACATGACAACTCTTCTCTGAAAAAGAGGCTGGAAAATAAGACTAGATGCACAGATTACCTCCCAGCAACCACAAAACAGATATATAAATAAAACCAAGTCTCTCATAATAAGAAAGGAAAGACCATGAATACTGGATTGGCCACCAGTCACCTCAGCTACAATTTCAAAATGTGTTTGCTTTTTGAAAATAGACTTTGTCTAGTTTTAAATGCTATTTATTGTTTCATTAACATATATTCATTAAAATTTACATGTTTACTTTTACGATTGCTATCAAATTTAAAAATATTTTTATTTAGAATTTTTTTTCTCTCCCACTGTGTCCTTCTATTTCTGTGTAGTTATATTCGTATTGTTCAGATTTCTGGTTTTTTCAGCTTCTATGTGCATACTAGGATTGTACTTTCCATAACTTTGAGTGAAGAGTGTGAAGAGTCTGGTTAATAAGCTCTGAATAGAAGTGTATTTTCAGTCTTACATATAGAGATATCTATTTTCTCACCTTTAATCTCTACTTGTGTATCTAGTGATGACATTGTCAACTTATGTTGTAATAACAACCCCCAAAACACCTTGGTTTAAAATTACAAAGGCTTATTTCCCTGCTCATACTGATTGTCTGAAGTAGACAGTTGGGCATTCTTCTCTGTAAAATTGTTCACCAGCTCTTAGTGATTTTGCATCTGTTTGCACTGTCATTTCATTGGCCAAAACAAGTCACATGATCATACTCAACCTCTTGAAGAGGTAGAGAAATGCAATTCCACTATTCACAGAAGATAGTCGTTTGCCAGAAATTAGGAAATAAAAATACAGAATTTTCAGTTATAATTAAATTTCATGTAAATAAATAAATTTTAGAATCAACATGCCCTGTGCAATATTTCGGGAATACTTATACCTAAGAAATTTGTGGGCCGGGCGTGGTGACTCACGCCTTTAATCCCAGCGTTTTGGGAGGCTGAGGCGGGTGGATCACGAGGTCAAGAGATCAAGCCCATCCTGGTCAACATGGTGAAACCCCGTCTCTACTAAAAATACAAAAAATTAGCTGGGCACGGTGGCTACTCAGGAGTCGGAGGCAGGAGAATTGCCTAAACCCAGAAGGTGGAGGTTGTGGTGAGCCGAGATTGTGCCATTGCATTCCAGCCTGGGTAACAAGAGCGAAACTCTGTGTCAAAAAAAAAAAAAAAAGAAATTTGTTTTGTTTGTTTTTTTGGGGGGGGTCTGAAATTCAGGTTTAACTAGATATCCTTTATTTTATCTGCAAACTCTAGCAGAGAATTATAAATATTTAGTGAAAATCACTAGTGACTATCATAGCCTCTCATTCTTCATTTCTCTATGGCTTAAGGAAGAAACATTGTTCTTCTCTCTGCCTTCACCAATTAAAGTTTTGCAGCATTCCATCAAATATGTTTCTTCAGGAAGTCTTGTGTTTCTCACTCCTTTCACTAGTTAGTACATTTTTATTGAATTTTAATATGTTTTCCATTGTCTTCATGACAGTTTTCATTTGTGAGGCATTTTCATGTAACGATTATAAACATGAAAATTGTGAAATTCTGATTTTTCCTTTTAAGTGCTTAACTTTTACAGATATAGCATCTAATGAGTATACCAATTTCTAGTCTCATTTTAGGAGACTACCAATTGCAGATTTTTCTCACTTTCATTACAGTCTCTCTTTATAATATTAATAAATTTGCTTTGATTCACAGCTTTACGTTAATCACTATCCATTAAATTATTAATTTAAACATAGTTTCACTTTTTTAACTTCTATTTTAGGTTTGGAGGTACATATGAAGATTTGTAACATGGATAAGTATGTATCAAGGGGGTTTGTTGTACATATTATTTCATCACCTATGTATTAAGCTCAATGCCCAATAGTTATCTTTACTGCTCCTGTCCCTCCTCCTACTCTTCCCCCTCAAGTGGACCCCAGTGTCTGTTATTTCCTTTTTGGTGTTCATAAGTTCTCATTATTTAGCTCCCACTTATAAGTGAGAACATGCAGTATTTGGTTTTCTGTTCCTGTGTTAGTTTGGTAATGATGATAGCCTCCAGCTCCATCCATGTTCCCACAAAAGACATGATTTTGTTCTTTTTTTATGGCTGTATAGCATTCCATGGTGTATATGTACCACATTTTCTTTATCCATTCTGACACTGATGGGGATTTAGGTTGAGTCCAGTTCTTTGCTACTTTGAATACGGCTGCAGTGAAAATCCACGTGCATGTATCTTTATGGTAAAATGCTTTCTATTCCTCTGAGTGTATACCCGGGAAATGGATTGCTGAGTTGAATGGGCAGATCTGCTTTTAGCTCTTTGAGGAATCGTCATACTGTTTTCCACAAAGGTTGAACTAGTTTGCACACTCACCAACAGTTGCAACCTCACCAGTGTCTGTTATTTTTTTTTTTGACTATTTAATAATTGCCAATCTGACCGGTGTAAGATGATATCTCACTATGGTTTTTATTTGTATTTCTCTAATTAAAGCTCAGTGACATTGAGCTTTTCTTCACATGCTTGTTAGAGGAATGTATGTCTTCTTTTGAGATGTGTTTGTTCATGTCCCCTGTCCACTTTTTAATGTGGTTGTTTGTTTTTCTTTTGTAAATTTGCTTATGTTCCTTATAGATGCTGGATGTTAGACCAGCAGATGAGTGTAATTTGCAAATGTTAATTTAAACATAGTTTTTAAATGTCTGACCTTTTTCTTTGCTACTTGTTCATTCTTACAGAGAAAGATTTGTGGTATTTCTGGTTGGTTGGTTGGTTTTGGCATTGGGATTAGAGGTGGGTTTTATAAGAGATAAAAAGGACAATTTAAGAAATCATTTAGTAAATATGGAGGAAAATGGAAAAGTTTATTATTAATAGGCTTTGCTTTTGTTCCACAAGTAGAGGTAGAGTAAGGGGTCAGAGAGGTGTTTTTGTTTTTGTTTGTTTGGCTTGATTTGGCAGTAGAAAGTGTATTTTTCTGTGGAAGCCTTCTTTCATTGTGTGTTGGCAGCCCTGTTAGGCAGGCAGCTCAACGCTTTTTCCCTGGCATGCTGCCCTTTCCTGGAGGCAACTTTGGCATTTCCACTGGTGCCATATATAAATGCAGTATGTGCCATCCCGGTCCTGCTTCCTCTAGCCTTGGAAGCCTGTGGCATGTCCCCAGGCCAGCTGAGATTGAAATGTCTCTCACCGACCTTCCTCCTCACTCCCCCTTAGTTCTAGTCTTACTTGCACAAATTAGGAATGATGATAGCCTTCAGTTCAATATTCTTCTCATTACCTCATGCAAGCAGGAGATAGGGCACAGATCAGTTATTTTCTCCCAAGTTCACGTCATTTGAATCAGGTGGATTTGGGGGTCACCAAGTTTTGCAGAATGCTAGGGATACATCATTACAGGACAAAAATAGCACTGAAAACATTAGAAAAAGAGAAAACTTCATTTACCCTTGGGGAGATGAATCTGGATGTTGAGAAAGAATACTTTGATAATCTGATTGAAGTGGGGATTAAGTGCACAAGGAACCTACTCAGTAAGACGATCACCCACAACAGCTCCTGGCATGGTGGGAGCTCCTATTAACTGGTGAGTGGGATGTTCAAGTTGGAAGATGGGGGCGACTGAGACTCCATATTGCCCCTCATTAGCTCTCCAATCCCCTGCCCCTCTCAGACAATCCCTCATGTCCTTTATATATAAATGCTTATCAGACATTAAAAAGAATTTCATTGAAGGGGTACCAAATAAGCAACCTGCCAAAGGTTATCAGGTATTTTGGTCTGGCTGTTATCTGCGTTCTGTATTGCTAAAGTTCCTTCAAGTTTCTGGCCTGTGGCTGAGATCATTTCTCTAGCTGCCAGGCTGTTAACAATCCCCCAGCTTTTCTGTTGCTATATTCACATGGACTTTTAGTGAATATCTGAAGCTTTAACCACATGATTTTTTAGGTTTCCACACTATTTGGAACCATCTGTTTCCAAGTTTTAAAAATCTTGACTTTCATATAAGACTTCACACACTTTTCTGATCAAAAAATAAATTTGTATAGTTAAGCTGAACTTCTAAGGACATGATAAGATAGCTGAAAAGTTTTATGTGGGTGGTATCTTAGGAGGAATTCTAGGTGTGCCTGGACTTTTCATGTTCCCAGATTTGTTATGCTCTATCGCAGAGGTTTAAAATCACCCAAGGCAGTATGATTTCAGAGTTGGTTTTTATATCAAGTGCACCAAAAGCACCCAGAGAGAGAGAGAATACTATACTACAGTAACAACAGCACAAAAATCCACTGGAATGGATCTGTGACAATTGCATGATTAATTGCATGTGACAAATCCTGGAGGTTTACCATCAGTAAATTTCCTCCAGCATTTAAATCACTTTTCGAATTAACCCAAACCGCTTTTGAATGTTCTGATGCTTGCATAAGTCAGAGTCTGAATTTTTCTCAGAGCTCTTATTGTCAGAGCTTTACTCGGGAAACTTTGTCCACGGTTGCATCTCATCATCCCTCCTTGTATGCTTTTCACTCTTTTGTCATGTAAACTGCTATGGTGTGAATATTTGTGATCATTCCGAAATTCATGTTGAAATTTAGTCATCAATGTAATAGTATTAAGAAATGGACCCTTCTCAAGGTGATTAAGACAGGAGGGTGGAACCCACATGAATGGGATTAGTAACTTTATAAAAGTACTAGATGGAATAAGCTAAGACCCCCTTTTGCCCTTTTCCATCTCTTCTGCCATCCGAGGATACTGTTCAGTTCCTCTGGAGGACACAAAGTTCAAGGTGTAACTTTGGAAGCAGAAACTCCAGGCACTGAACCCACTGGCACTTTAATCTTGAACATTAAGTCTCCAGATCTGTGAGAAACAAATATATGTTCTTTATAAATTATCTAGTCCTCAGATGTCTTTTTAGAGCAGCAGGAATGCTAATACATTGACCCTTCTGTCATATCCTCAGGAGCCTCTTCTCCTCTTGGTGAGGGTGGGGGTGCTCTGCTTTGGGTGCCATGAGACCTAGCAGACTCAGCTCACTGCCCCTTCTCTGGCAGTTTGTCCCCCATGGTGATAAAGGGCAGCTTCACCCAGACTTCCCTGCTTGAAAGAAGCTGCTGCCTTTTTCATATCTGAAGGCTCACATAATAGGTAGCACTGATTCACCCAGTGGGAAGATTGAGAGAACAGCCTGGAGGGGAGGTCAATGAGAGGACATAGGAGCCTTCTGGCTTCATTTAACTTTCTCTCAAAAATCAGGAACAAATTTCTTTATACTAGAAGCAATGCATTTGAGGTGACACGTTTAGATATGGTAAGATTGTCTTTTGAATGATAACACAACAAAAGGTCATTGTTGAAGGCTTCCTAAAGTAGAAAAGTTGATATGTGTGTGGTAGGGAAAAATGAAAGAAATTCATATTATAGTGAAAGCTAAAAGATAAATATGAATAAATAGAGTCTTTACAAAGTTATTCTCATCAATATTTCTAAGCATTAAAGATCTGAAATTAGCAGGTTATTAACACCTCAAGGGAATGAATTGTGCTTCAGGAAATTCAATTAATAAACAAGCTCTCTGGGTATATTTAGAATTTACTAGAAATAGACATACATGTATTAGGTATCAAGTGCAGAATAAAGCAGACTCTCAGATCTAATATATTATAAAAAGGTACACTACTTTTGAGGAAAGGAAATAAAAACGCAAATATACACAACACATTTGGGAGGTTAAAACCAGTGTCTTTTATTTGACATTAAGCCTTTGATTGACATGTTTATTCTTTTATCATTTCCCTCTAACTTCGCCTTTTCTAGCATTCCTTCTCTGGTAGGGGAGCCATGGCAGAATACGTCATCTTCTACTCAGTCACACGATCCAGAAATTTAGGAATTGGTCTAGACTCTGTGCCACTCTTCCTTTTTTATTTAGTCAGTTACCAAAGCTTGTCTATTTTAGTTAAAAACAGCTGTCAAATCCACCCATCACATCCTCCTCTCTGTCGTCTTTGTTCAGTTTTGTTCCAGTCTTTGTTCAGATGATCAACAAAAATCTTAAGTGACCTCGCTGCTTTTAGTTTTGCTCCATCCAAGGTCAATGTCATTTACCTATGATAGCCAATTACTCTTTTAAAACAAATGTGTTTTTTCCCTCTGCCTTAAGCCTTTAATTGCTTCTTACTGGCAAATAAAGATAAACTGCAGAGGATGGTGCAATATAGTTTCACCCTGCCAAGCTTTCCCATCTGATACAGTTTGGCTCTTTGTCCCCACCCACATCTCATCTTGAATTGTACTCCTGTAATTTCCGTGCATTGGGGGAGGGACCTAGTGGGAGATAATTGAATCGTGGGGCAGTTTCCCCCATACTGTTTTCATGCTAATGAATAAGTCTCACAAGATCTGATGGTTAGAAAAGGGGAAACCCATTTCACTTGGCTCTCATTCTCTCTTCTCTTTGCCTACCCCCATCCATGTAAGACATGACTTGCTCCTCCTTTCCTTCTGCCATGATTGTGAGGCCTTGTCCATTAAACTTCTTTTTCTTCCCAGTCTTGGATATGTCTTTATCAGCAGTTTGAAAACAGGATAACACAGTACATTGGTCCTAGCAGAGTGGGGCGTTGCTGAAAAGATACCCAAAAATGTGAAAGCAAGTATGGAACTGCATAACAGTCAGAGGTTGGAACAGTTTGGAGGGCCCAGAAGACAGGAAATGAAGGAATGTTCAGAACTTCCTAGAGAGTTGTTGAATAGCTTTCTCAAAAACTCTGATAGTGATATAAACAAAAGGTTTAGACTGAGGTGGCCTCAAATAGAGATGAGGAACTTGTCAGGTACTGGAGCACAGGTGACTCTTGTTATGTTTGAGCAAAGAGACTGGTGGCATTTTGCCCCTGCCCTGGAGATTTGCGGAACTTTGAGCTTGACAGAGATGATTTAGGGTATCTGGAAGAAGAATTTCTAAGAAATTTCTAAGCAGCAAAACCTTTAAGAGGTGTCTTGGGTGCTATTAAAGGCATTTGGTTTTATAAGGGAAGCAGAGCATTGAAGTTTGGAAAGTTTGCAGTCTAGCAATGCGATAGAACAGAAAATCCCATTTTCTGAAGAGAAATTCAAGTAGGCTGCAGATATTTGCATAAGCAACAAGCTGAAAGTTAATCCTCAGGACAATAGAGTAAATGTCTCCAGGGCATGCCAGAGATCTTCACAGGAGCCCCTCCCATCACAGGCTTGGAGGCCTAGGAAGAAAAAATTGTTTGATGGGTCGGGCCCTGGGTCCTCATGTTGTGTGCAGCCTAGGGACCTGGTGCCCTGTGTCCTAGCCACTCCAGGGGTTGCTGAAAGGGTCCAATGTAGAGCTTGGGCCATAGTTTCATAGGGTGCAAGACTCAAGCCTTGGCAGTTTCCACATGGTATTGAACCTGCAAGTGCACAGAAGTCAAGAACTGAGGTTTGGAAACCTCTGCCTAGATTTCAGAAGATGTATGGAAGTGTCTAGATACCCAGGTGGAAGTTTGCTGTAGGGGTGGGCCCTCATGTCAAACCTCAGGTGGGGCACTGCAGAAGAGAAATGTGGGGTGGGTGCCCTCCCACAGAGTCCCTTCTGGGATACCACCTATTGGAGCTGTGAGAAGAGGGCCACCATCCTCCAGACCCAGAAAAATAGATCCACCAACAGCTTGCACTTTGCACCTGGAAAAGCTACAGGCACTCAGTGCCAGCCCGTGAAAACAGCTGATAGGGAATGTACCTCTTGCATCAGTGTGCCCTGGATATGAGACATGGAATCAGAGGAAATCATTTTGGAGCTTTAAAATTTGACTGCATGGCTAGATTTTGAACTTGCATGGAGTCTGTAGCCCCTTTGTTTTAGACAATTCATCCCACTTGGAATGGCTGTATTTAGCCAATGCCTGTACCCCCATTGTATCTAGGAAGTAACTAACTTGCTTTTGGTTTTACAAGCTTATAGGCAGAAGGGAGTTGCCTTGTCTCAGGTGAGACTTTGGACTATGGACTTTTGAGTTAATGCTGAAATGAGTTAAGATTTTGAGGGACTGTTGGGAAGGCATAATTAGTTTTGAAATGTGAGGACATGAGATTTGGGAAGGGTCTAGGGCAGAATGATATGGTTTGGTTCTCTGTCCCCACCCAAATCTCATATTAAACTGTACTCTCATAATTCCCATGTGCTGTGGGAGGGACCTAGTGGGAGATAATTGAATCATGGGTGTGGCTTCCCCCATTACTGTTCTCATAGTAATGCATAAGTCTCATGAGAACTGATGGTTTGACAAGGGGAAATGTGAATATCAAAAGATATATTGTTCTTAATTACCAGCAATAAATAGGTAGAAAATGTAATAGAAAATAGTTGCTTCAAAATAGCAACAAAATATAAAAAAGTTAAAAAATAATTATAGCCAAATGTGTGCTATACTTTTATAGAAAAATCTGTAAAAATATATAACAAATGTTGAAAAGTGAAGAGGCTGCCACTTTTTAAAAGATCAAAAATTAGTGTCAATATTATTCTTAAAACAGTAATTACTTTTAGATGTATTTATATGGTATAATCTCACTTAGAAGATACTTTAGAACTTGAAATTCTGATTCTAATTTTACTCAAGGAAAAACAGAGACAAATGAGAAAGGTTTTGTTTAAAAAATGAACTCTTAAGGATTTATATTTAATAAGATATGGCCGCTAAAGTATCTTATAAAGTTTTAATAATGAAATGGCATAAACATTGGGAAGATTTACAAAACAAAATAATATGTAGATACAGTTGCTAATTTACACAAGAGGTTAATACACAGTAAATAAGGTACATAAATCAATGTGAAAGGTTTATTTAAGAAATATTTTTCAGCATATTCATTTTAATGCTAGTAAGAAAGAAAAGCAAAACAATTAAAACTGAAAATACAACAGAAAAATTTAGATACTGACCTTACATCAAAAAAAAATTCCAAATGTGATAAAAAGCAAAGTATTTTAAATCAGCCATGAAAAGTGTAATGGATATATGGCTGTTTGTCTCTACAGGATAAAAGATAAAGTAAAATTAAAAACAACAGAAAGAGTTAAAAAAATAAGAATATCATGATTTGAGTATTAAAAAGCAAACAACTTTTACTTATCAAAGAAGGCATAAAGTTAAAAATGAACAGCAGTCCAGGCATGGTGGCTCACGCCTGTAATCCCAGAACTTTGGGAGGCTGAGGCAAATGGATCATCTGAGGTAGGGAGTTTGAGACCAGCCTGGCCAACATGGAGATGCCCCATCTCTACCACAAACACAAAATTAGCCAGGTGTGGTGGTACATGCCTGTAATCTCAGCTACTCAGAAAGCTACAGCAGGAGAATTGCTTGAACCTGGGAGGGGAGGCTTCAGTGAGCCAAGATCATACCATTGCACTCCAGCATGGGCAACAAGAGCCAAACTCCATCTCCAAAAAAAAAAAAAAAAAAAAATCACGCACTGTAAATAAGGCACAGAAATACCTAACAAAATTAAAATAGAAAAAGTTCATACCAAACACAAAAATATGGTAAATTGAAATTAATTTTGCAAATAGTTTTGCATAACTGCTAATAAAATACAGACTGGTTAATCCCAATAGTGATAAAAAAAATCTAAATTAAAATAAAATTTTTGCATATTAGTAATGAAAACATTTTAAAATGCAGCTTTAGTAGAACATTGAAATATGCACCCTCATACATAACTGAGAGTAGAAAATTATGTACTGTTTTTGAAAGGCAATTAAAATATCCCTACCCTCTGATGTGGTAATTTCCCTTTTAGAAAAATCTACCCTAAGGAAAGAATCTGACATACAGATAGAGATTTATCTATTGTTTGTAATAGTGAAAAATTAGCAATAACCTAATTGTTTAACCTTGGGGAAACAGCTAAGAAAATTGTGATGCATCCATGTAATGGAATATTCTATACAGAGGTCATACAGTCAAAATGAATGGAGACTAGTCAGTTAATGTAAATGAGCAAAACAGGGAGATGAAAGAAAACCCTGACAAACCAATACTTGATCTAAATTAGAAGCTGCCATTCACTCTAAGTATCAATACATTTTTTGAAAGGATCCAGGCGCCTTATTCTGTGATTTCCTATTTTCTTGCAGCAGCTGGAAATCTGGATTAGTTAATGTTAAATCAATCAACTTTTACATTACTGGCAACTAATTTAAACTTTATGTCTGTAAACAAAGCAAGTCTGCAGGCCCAATGTAATGCATAAAAGATTGCTTTAAATCTTTTGTTGCACACTATTAGAATTAATTTTCATGAAAATCTTATTTTAAAACATGGGGGATTGCCCATAATATAATAAACAGGAGATTTAAAATTTGAAGGCTGAAAACTGCCTCTAGACAAGAATAGTGTTTATTTTTGTCATCCTTTCCTGTGCAATATCTAGCACAAAGTCTGATACAGAGCAAGCAGCTACTCAGCAAACATTCAAATGACTGTTGTCAGATGGAAAGACGAAGTCAGCTGTAAACAAAATGCATAAACTGACAGAAAATATATCAATATGCCAACATTGATTGCCTCTTATTTCACTTACTTGAAAGGAAAATATTAGATTCATTTTATTCATTAGGATTTCATTCATTCATTTCATGAATATTTATTGAGGTCCCAGAATATACTAGAGGCTGTTCTCAATAATGGAGATATAGAAGTTAAAAACACACATACACACACACAAATAAATTCCTGCTTATGAAACTTGTATTCTGATTAGGGAAGACATGCAATAAACAATGTCAATAAATAGACTGTATAGTATGTTACATATGAAGTGAGAAGAAGTAAGACATAAATGCCTTTACATTTGTACTTGAGATTTCTGTTAGTCAGGTATGTTAAGACATGGAGACGTGAAGGGATTCCCATAGAGGAAAAAGTTTCTGCTCACAGATACTATAAACAGGAGACACAGCACCCCATGCTGGGCCACATGGAAGAGCACCAAGGGAAGTCAGCAGCCAGAGGGGCTGAGTGAACGGCTAGGCTGCGACCTTTATTGGGGTTTCAGAGGGAAAGGTGAGGTAGGGCAGGGTAAACACCTTTGGCCTGCCTGGTTTGAATAACTCAGGTGGGCTTTGTTGCATAAGGTCTGTCCCTAACTGACTTTAGATCTGACCCTTGGTTGACTGAGGGGAGAGGAAACACTGGCGTAGGTAAGAGCTTGCTAAAGAAGATGGTTAGGGCTGTGGGCTCTGGATTGGTTAGTTTGCATATGAAAGATGTGCTCCCAGACAAGCCTTTTGCTATCCCTTACAACTGGCTACCTCTGGGAAGACAGTCTCTCCCCTATTAGTGACAACAGAAATGCCAGAGCATCAAGAATAAAGAAAATAAGAAAGTACTATGAAGACACTAAAATATAGCAAAGAAAGCGGGTAGAGAATGTTGGAGTGAGTGGACTGGAATTCTAGACAGGATTGCCAGGAGAGGCCTCACTGAGAAGATGAAAAATCGTGTGCAGACCTGAGGCTGGAGAGGGAGTGACCATCTGCATATCTGAAGAAAGTTCTTTCTAGGCAGAAGGAACTGCAAGTGTGAAGGCATTGGTGTGGGAATGTGCCTGGCCATTTGGAGGAATAGCAAGAACAGAATGACTGGACCTACATGAGTGCAAGGAAAGTTGAAGGAAGTAAGTCAGAGATATAATGGGGCGAGTCACAGAGGGCAGAAGAGTGAGTAAGTACTGGAGGCTCTTGTAAGCCATTTTAAGGAGTTTGACTTTTAGCTAACTGAATCCAAAAACGTGCTTATATATAATAAATAATGACCAAATACGACTTATTCCAGAAAGTTAGAAAATACATTAACTTAATTTACTACATTAACAGACCAAAAGGAAAAAAGGGATTATTATCTCATTTGATTCAGAAAAAAGCACTTGATGAAATTTAGTACATATTTAAAACATTTTTTAAAATCCTAACAAACTATGATTAGAAGGAAACCTTCACTTTATAGAGGTCACGTGCTGAAAATTGATAGCATAGTACTAGCAAAAGACCTCAAGTACCTTCCCTTTAAAACTGAGAATGAGATTAGTGTGCTCATTCTCACTATTAGTGTTTAACATGGTCCTGGAAGTCCTGGCCAACAGTGTAACAAAAGAAAAAGAGAAAGGAGAGTAGTAAAAATTTAAATAGGCAAAATAAAATTGTCATTATTTATGAAAGTATTATCTGCCTTAAAACATTAAAGAAGAATTATTAAATTGTTAAATCTAATAAGAAATTATAGGAAAATTGTCATGAACAAGATTTAAAAAAACAGATTACTTCTATGGAGATATTGAAACAATAATTACATGAAGAATGTTTTAAGTATCTAATGAGGCACAAGAATACAATGGGAATCCCTGGGGAGACAGTCCTTATTATCCTTGGCTAAGACAACCTAATATAAAAATGTCAGTTATCCTTTAATTAACTTGTAAATTCAGTACAATATCAAATATTTAGTTTTATGTTGTTTGTGATTTAATATATTTCTTTTAAAATTTACATGACTGAATAAATATCTACCATCCACCATCACTACATTAATTTTAATTTAAAAAGAGAAAAGAGGAATGATTTTCTTTTTTTCTTTTCTTTTCTTTTTTTTTTTTTTTTTTTTTTGAGACGAAGTTTCGCTCCCATTACCCAGTTTCGCTCCCATTACCCAGTCTGGAGTGCAATGGCACGATCTCAGCTCACCGCAACCTCCACCTCCTGGGTTCAGGCAATTCTCCCGCCTCAGTCTCCAGAGTAGCTGGGATTACGGGCACACGCCACCATGCCCAGCTAATTTTTTTGTATTTTTAGTAGTGACGGGGTTTCACCATGTTGACCAGGATGGTCTCAATCTCTTGACCTCGTGATCCACCCACCTCGACCTCCCAAAGTGCTGGGATTACAGGCGTGAGCCACCGCGCCCAGCCTAGGAATGATTTTCTTGACTGGACATTGAGATATATATTTAAAACACTGTGGTACTGATGGGAAGAAAGGCAAACTGGACATCGAAAAGAACAAAAATGTAAAAGGCAGATATATGTTGTTATGGAAGTTTAATATACAATAAAGATGACACTACCAAATCAATAAGGAAAGTATCAATTACTATTAGTCTATTTCACACTGCTATAAAAAAGTACCCGAGACTAGTAATTTATAAGCAAAGGTTTAACTGACTCACATTCAACGTCTGGGCTGGAGGGTGGCTCAGACAACTTACAATCATGGCAGAAGGAAAACAGGAACATCTTACATAGTGGCAGGCAAGAGGGAGTTTGTGAAAGCAGGAAAAAGTGCCTTATAGTCCCTTCCTCAAAACATAGGGATGATGGGGATTACAATTTGTGATGAGACTCGTCTGGGGGCACAGAGTCAAACCACATCAGATTACCTGAGAAAACTCCTTCCAAATCAAGATAAAAATGAAATTTTTCCTGCACATCACTATCTATAAAAAGGCGTCACAGGTAATTAAAGACCTAAATGTGAAAAGTAAATATATAAGCTTCACGGAAGAAAGTAAAGAAAAATATAATTGTAAACTCAAGGAAGTAATAATTCTTAAATATCAAATATACAAACCACAGAGAAAAAAATATGAAATATACAAAAATTACAAATTTCTTTTCAAAAACTGATGTCATGGAAAAAGTTAATAAATAAGTTACAGAAGGTGAGAAATGATTTGCAATTGTTTAAAGCCAACAAGAAATTAATATCTAGAATATAAAAAGAACTATTACAAAATCATAAAAAGAGAGAAACTAAGAGAAAAATGGGTGGTGGTTATGAATACACAGTTTATCAAAAAGGAAATCAGAAAAGTCATATTTTAAATAATTGCTAATCAGAAAAATTAAAGTTAAACCACAGTGAGATACTGCTTTTGCTTCATTAGCCTGATGAATGAGAAAGCTGAATAACACCGAGCATTGGTGAGAATGTGGACTTGTTGCATGCTGCTGGTGGGAATGTAGATTGTTGCAGCCATTACAGAGTGTGGTCTGTAGTCAGTAAGGCAAATTAAGAAAATGCATATTTACCCTATCATCTAGAAATTTTACTCATTGGCATATATTGTGGAAGTTAGTGCTAGTCATCAATATTTCTGGCTCTCAATCTCCCGGGCACACGGTAAGATTACACTGATTTGCCCTTCCACCTTTGAAGATAGATGTGGCCATGTGATTTACTTTGGTCAATGGAATGTGAATAGAGAGATGTTCTCTCACTACCACTGCAGTGATAACAGAAACAACATGTTAAGATGGAGTCTCCATCAACCCGGGTCCTTGGGTGGCTACAATGAGCACATCCCCTATGTTAGTTAAGACCTATCTCGCATCTCCAGTATGAGTGAAAAATAAACTATTGGTGTGTTAAGCCACTGAAATTACGAGGTTGTTTGTTCTTGTAGCATAATCTGTAATTGATACAGTTTTCCAAGGAATTTTTCATGTAGACACATCTTATGACCTGAATGTGTCTCCTCCAAATTCAAATCTTGAAGCCCTATCCCTTAGTGTGGCTATATTTGGGGATAGGTCTTTTGGTAAGATTTCTCTCTGAATGTATGCACAGAGGAAGGGACATATGAGGACATGGTTAGAAGGTGGCCATTTACAAGTCAGGAGGAGATCTTTCTCACCAGGAACCAAATTGGCTAGCATTTTCATCTTGGAGTTTTAGCCTCCAGAAATGTGATTTAAAAAATAAAAATAAAAAGTATCTGTTGTTTAAGCCATCTGCTCTGTGGTTTTTTGTTGTGGCAGACCTAGCTAACTGATACAGTGTATAAGGTGATACGTGTGAGGGTTTGTTTTTTTTTTTAAAGCTTATTAGTAGTTGGGGGGAGCTGGAAGCAATCTGAGCCTCTGTTATTGACTAAATTATGACCCTGGCTCCAAATTAGTATATTGAAGTTCTAATCCCCAGTACTTTAGAACATGACTGTATTTGGATGTATGGCCTTTAAAAAGGCAAGTAAGGTTAAATGAGGTCATACGATGGAGTGAGTCCTAATCCAATAGTACTAGTGTTCCTATCAGAAGAGACCCAAGAGAGTTCTTTCTCACTCTGGGTGCAAGCAGCAAAAAAAAAGTCATGTGAGTACACAGCAAGAAGATGGCCATCTTCAACCCAAGGGAAAAGCCTTCCCCAGACATCAAGCTTTCTGCCATCTTGATTTTGAACTTCTAGCCTCTAGAACTGGGAGAAAATAAATTTCTGTTGTTTAAGCTGCCCCATCTGTGATATTTGGTTATAGAACCATGAATAGATCAATATAGTCTCCAACCTTGGGAGAACAGGTAGGTAAAACGTGGTGGCTGCAGAATCCCAAGCACTAATCCATCTTACTTAGGGAGTTTTTCTTGGCTGTGCTATAACAATTTGATTCTCCTGGGAGTATTAGGTTTTCCTGTTGTCTGTACCACCATCCCTCATTCCAACCATATCAAAATTCTTTCCCCGGAATTCTTTTTAAAATTAGGAATTAGAGGTGGCATAAATCGGCACAGCTCTAGTACTTGTCTAAAAGGAAGGAGAATAAAAGACATTGGAATTCAAAAAAAACAAAGATGAGAGGCAGCAAGAAAGTTTCGCTGGCCTTTAATTTCTTATTCCAGCTGTTTCTGAGATCAGTTACATCTTTGCTCCACCTGCAGCTTGATTTTTAAGCCAAATATTCATACATCTCCTCCTTGAGATTCAGCCATAAAAAAACTGGCTTTATTTTATTTGGAATCAAAATAATGCAAGTCTCAAACAAGATTTCTTTAAGTTTTCTAGATTCTTCACATCTAACAGCTTTAAGAACAGAATCTAAGGCTTAGAGAATGCCAGCTAGTTCTCAGCACACAGAATTTATTTTGCAAGGAAAAAATACACCTATACTTGGAAAAGGTACTATTAAAAAATGAGACTTTTGTCTCTTTGAAATCAGCACAGTGTGAAAACACTTGAGAAACTCTAAAGCATTTTCTAGTTGCATTGTGCAGGATAATTATTCTTCAGTTTACCTATCAGCTACAGTAAGCCACTGAAATGCAAGTTTCCTCTAGTGCTATTAAATTGCTCCCTACAGTTGGTAAGGCATGTTGTGGCATAATGTACCTGGACATAAGAAAGGAAAAAAAAGATATCAGTTTCCAGGAGGAAGAGTGGGTGGTGTCAGGCTGAAAACCGAGACATGATCACATGAAGTTGCCTGTGCAGGAAACACCCAAGACTTGCTGACCTGACCCTGACCAGTCCCTGACCCCGACTTCACACTTTAGATGGCAGTTCTAGAAATCTCTCACTGACCATTTGAAATTATGGCTATAGTATTTCCTTCTCTGCCAAGTTCTTGACCATTCTTTGCTCTACCAAAGGGCAGACTTAATCCATCCTCCTGAGCCACTAGGATATTTCTGAGATAGACAGTGGTTCTGGAGGGTAACTTTTCTAGATACAAAACTTAGATAATAAAGAAACTCATTACCCTTAGTCTCAACTCACATGAAATCCTTAGGGTCCATCCTGAGCCAACTGAAGGTTCAGGTATGTCAGTGCTGGTTTCACCTTTCAATTTAAACAGTGCCTTGTCCCATTTCTACAGAGAAAGAGCTAAAATCTGCTATAGTAATGAAATGAATTGTTTTCATGCTACTCATCATATATACTACTCACTGCCAACAAAAATTATGCCTCATAATTTCTTCCCTAGAATCTCAGAAGTCAATAAAAACACTCATCATTTAGTACTTAATAAGTAGATAGCACCTAATTAGTTTTAGTATCTTGAACACTTTGGAGGAAATGCAGCTTATTAGTAGGAATTTCTAAACACTTATTAAGCCTTGTAATGCCCCTGTAATTGCTATAAACATTTTAACATTTTAGTACAAATGCTGAGAGATTCAGAGTTACTTGTCATACCACACCAGTCATAAGTTAGTAAAGATGGGAGTGAATTCTAATTTTCAATCCATTGCTTTCACTGCAGAACTCCATAGAATTGTTTTTAATGGTGGGCAAAGTAGCGCAAAGCAACTTCTAAGATTGTTATGTCATTTGATTCTGATACAATGCCTTTCATTTTGTGTGCCTGTTAGAGTTCTGCTGTCATAACAATGGAAATTATGATGGCTCAATGCAAAAATGTGTTCAGTCTAAAGTAAAACACATGCAGAAGCATCAGGACTGAATTCAAAATTCTGTTAATAGACATCACTGACAGAGTATCTTAGTTTAGTTAGCAAGTCAGACTTCTGTGACATTAAGGTATGTGCAAGTCTGAAAAAGCCTTCAGCATCTCCATCCCCAAGTCTGCAAGATTTAGGATTACAGAAGGCTGAATTTTTCTGGAGGCACTTTCCAGGTATAATGACAGGCTTGCACATTCAGAGAGCATTTTTCTAGGCAGGTATTTACTTAATTGCTATTTCACTCACCTGCAGATGTAAAGTTCCCTTGAGTCAAAATGCAATTACTCAAAAGCTACAGACCAGTTCATGACACTCATTCCCAAAATGTAATCCAAACACAGCACTTCTTGTCACTAAGAGAAGTTTAGAGATAAGGGAGAAAAACAAGTGGCTAGCCTTTCTCTTTCTCTTCTGTCACATAACATTATTTTCATGCTCCTCTTTCTTGAGACTCATTCAATGGGGACCTTATAACCAGGGCTATCAGCCAATGTCTGCGAACTCAAAAATCACACCAACTGTGCTCTCTTACAAAATTGTGACTCCAGTTGAGCTTCTTTATGTATTACAAAATATTTCAATCAAAGAGGTATGAGGAGTAATATCATATAGTCACCATGCTGCTTCTCAAAGAAAATGCTAATACGGTTAAAGTCCTGTGCGTATTTCTACCCCATTTCCTCCCCAACACTTTTCTCCCAGGAATAATCACTATACTGAAATTGGCATGTTATCATTTCTCTGCATTTGTTATTTGAGATTCATTCATACGGATATGGATGTTATGAATTTCACTGCAGTACTGCATTCCACTGCATCAAGATACCATATTTTATTTAGTCAATGTTCTACTGATGGACATTGGAATTATTCCCGTTAGGAGCTATTAAGAACAGTGCTGTGGAATGCCTGCATGTACATGTCTGCTCAGATACATGAGCAAGGATTACTTTGAGGTATCTAATATCTAGGTTATGCCCGATCTGCAACTTCCTTGGATTATGATGCACTTCCTCAAAAGGTTGTACCAAGAGCCTCTGCACTTACGAGCCTCAGTTTTAAGTAATATTTACAGAGTAATAAAATGGTTAACTTTGTAATAAACTTAGTATTAAGCTTTTATATTTTGTCAACACTCATGAAATGGAGTAACTTTTCACGTTTATTAACTATTGTCTCCCTTTTGTAAATAGTTGTTCACCTCTTTTGTTCATTTTTTTCTTTTTATAATTGATTTATAAGCATTATTTACATATTTTAGATTCTAAAATTATATAGTCCTGATTGGAACATGAACATAGAGGGCTTTAATAGGGAAATTGCCCCCATAGTATATTTAATTAAATATGTAAAGTGGATTTATGTAGTGAAAAGAATGTTTGGGTTTTTTGTTTTTTTCTTAAGATATCGAGGTAAATTCATAATAGATGCATAGCAAACTAAATAAACACCAGGAAAAAGAAAAACTTGAGCAATCACTATACCCAAGAGCCTCAGTTTTAAGTAATATTTACAGCATAATAAAATGTAAATATCATTATGCATTTAACCAAAAAGACTGGGCATAATTTTATTGTCAAGTAGGGAAATAGTATATAATGAAACTAAATTCTCAAGTTACATAGCAGGAATTCAGTAGATATAATACAATTAAAAAAAATGAATTGCATGCCACTTAAAAATATGGAGAAAAACACATCAATAGTAAGTTAAAAAACTACTTGAAAGCATTTGCCTCTGAGGAGTGGTGTGGAAATTGGCAGGAGTGAGACAGAGAACTGTAGGTTTTCACTACAAAGACAGTATTAATAATCTGCTTTTAAAAGTTATACACATATTACTTTGATAGAGATTAAATTTAACATTTTAGATACACCTATGAAATTTAGAATTTTAGATCTATCTAGAGGCATATAAATAGATTATGAACACATAAAAATAGCACAGGCCTCCATGAACCAAATGTTTAATAGTGTTTACATGGGGTGTCAAGGTTATAAAAGACTTTTATTTTCTGGTTAATACTTCTCTGAATTTTCCAAAAATTTAAAAATATACGTGTATTTATATCTTAGTGTATAGTATTGGTGCTATTAATTTTTAAAGTGAAAGGAAATAATTAAAAAGAACGAGATTATCCTTCAAAGGCTGTAGGAAATGGACTTCAAATGATTGGAGGGGACGCCAAAAGCAAAGAAGAATTAGGAAACCATGAAGGCCAGAACTAGAGTGTCCGTGGAGATGGTGAAAAGTTCACGTTAACATGTTTTGGTGAGAAACTTAATGTGGTGACAAGTGTGAAGCGTAAATTTTGAGAGCCTTTATACTTTCTGGTTCGGGCCAACTGGTGCTCCCATTCACTGAGACAGGGAATTTGTTCCGCAGAGCAAATTGAGTTCCATGTTGGAGATACTAAATCCTTTATTACGCTGCAGTAGTTGGAGTCCTCCAACTGCTGTAAGTAACAACTGCAAATCTCGGTGGCCTAAGACAACTTGATTCTTCATCCAGCAAAATCTGGTGCAAATGTTTCTGGCTGGTGAACCCTCTGACACTATCATCTTTTAATGCTGTCAGGGAAAAGAAAGAGCTTGGGGGATCACACAGGCCATGATCACAGAAGTGATTCCATTAACCCTGCATCTATCATACAGCCTGCATAACTACAAGGAAGGTTGGCAAATGTCTAGTCAAACACAGAAATGAAGCAACAGTTTAGGGGGACACACGGCATTTTCTCCACCCCAGACCTCCAGGTGGAGAAATTCAGGAGACAGAAATGTGCCACTGAATTAGAAATTTGAACCAGAAAAAAGATTCAGTAATTTTGTTACTTAAATGGTAGTTGAAGTCAGGGTTAGGTGACTCAGGGAGCGCATAGACTAAGAAAGTATTGGCATGGAACCCAAGAGAATGTGTAAACATAGCAAAGGAGGAGGGAAGATGGAATGGAGAGAGGAAACAGCCAGACGGCCGGACGAGAGAATCGGTGGAAGAAGAAACTCTGTGATGCCACACTTTAGAGAAAGGCAAATCAGGTTTGGACAGGAAAGCTTTTCTCTGTTGACCTTGGTAGCTAGAAAGTCACTGGTAGCTTTTACATACACAGGTTCAGTGTGTTTGGAAGCCAGAATCAATCATTGGAGGTTGTGGAGAAAGTGGGAAATGAGAAGTATGAATGAATATCAAACATCTCTTTCAAATCCTTAAATACTTGGAAGGGAAGGAGAGAGAGAGAGCGATTAGAAGAGTAGGGATGAATGAGTGATGGAGAACTCTAGATATTTACTCAGTAACCATTTCATTTTCTATTTACATTAATCAGAAATACTTAATTACCAAGTAGATTCTGATCCATGTGAGCACCTGGTTTTCTATCATTTCTATGCAAAAGAATATGCTGCTTTATTCAGACTGAATGCCATACCAAGAGTTTTGAATTATCAGCTACAACTTGTCAATTCTATTCACTATTCATGCTAATCTGGTACCCCAGTTTGAAAGGCCACGTTCCCCCTTTAGTCGCTCAAACATGTGGCAGGCAGGAATTCTCATATAATTAAATTTCGTAAGGGGAGGATTTAGGCTTTGTAGAAAATGTAAAATAATGTAGCATTGGGCAGGATTAGAATAAGAAAAACACGAAATTGTGGGAAAGGGGAGGGGAGCCAGAAGAAAAATTATTGCCAACAAAATAATTAAATGCTCTGTGGAATGTCCATTTAATTGTACATTTAAATGGCTTAATAATCTTTTTAATCATAAAATATTTTTTTCTTATATTCCTTTGTTCTTTGTAGGAATATTTAAAATAGGGACTTACTCTCTCAACAAATATTAGTAATTTCTTAATTGCTATATAAAAATAGAAACAATTAGTTTCACTGTGCAGAGTCTCTGGGAAGATGGGAGGGTCTTTTCAGGCCTTTGATGCCCGCTCAGCCTCAAAGCTGTGTTGTCTGTGAGACGGTGTTAAACACAACATCATGTTGTTCTCCAAAGTGATCATGGAAACTGCATTAAACTAGGGGAGAGGCTTAAACTGCTGAAGAGTGTTTGCCTCCCTCCTCCTGCACCCCTTGCTGTAGGATTCATCAGTTCATAAGCCTGAAAGCTCTCTCTCGGTGGGCCTGGAATTCTGATGCCTTTGTCCCTCCTAATTGGGTCTCCCCAGCAGCACCCGTGCAGTCATCCCTGGCCATAGACGAGGAAACTAAGTACTTTTCAGCGGTTTACCAAGAGAAACGGGGGGAGGGAAATCGCATTTTCACATGAGAAATTATGATCAGCTGTGATCCTCCATCAGCCCATGAATTTCAACTGGTGCTGCATTTTCAAATTCCCTATTTCAGTTCTAATCAGCCTGTGCAAAGCAGCCATGGGGTTATACTTCACAAGCAGTTTGGCTTACTGAACACTCACAGGAGATCGCAAGCGAGCTTTCAGCTGATAAAATTTGCCCCTCAGAGTACAAAGGGAGTATAAGTGAATCTGTCTTTACAGGACCAGTATTGGAAGCAAACTAAAGGATAGCTTGCAAGCATTTGATTTTTGGAGACTTGAGGCAAAGCCTGGATTTTCAGTGGGTGACAGGCTGGGGCATCCTCTGGGCTGAAGCGGGCAGGAGTTGAAGTGGATGGACACATTTTATTTCTAGTGCTAAGAAACATCTGGAGGGGAATCCTTCCTGTAGTTTTCTTGGATACCAGAACCTATTCCACAGAAACTACAAATTCCAAATACTTTTCCCAGATGAATCCCAACAGGCAAAATTTTAGGTGGACTTTGTCATGGAGTTATTGTCTCAAAAATGTTTTCCATCATCCGACTTCGAAATAAATAACTTTGTGGAAGTACACAGATACATATAAGATTAAGCTACTGTTTCCATTTTGATTTTGTTTTCAGCCTGGGGGTAAAAATGTCAGAAGTGTATAGTCAAATTAATCTGTTTAAAATAAACCCTACCTTATTGAAAAACCAGTAATGCTTATTGTTGATCTTAAAATTCTCTCCATGTTACAAAAATTGCCTAAAAGTAGCTGCTTTAAATTATTGTGTTTATGTACCCAGACCCACAAGCACGCTTGCTGGACTGTAGTCTATGGCGCCCTCTGGTGGAACAAAATCGCTATCATGTCTCTTAATTCAAGTGTCAATTTTCAAAGGAACCCAGATTCACTTTAGACAGATGTGTCCTAGGATTTGAAAGACTTCCAGGAAGCGTAAAGCCAGCTGCTTTGGGGTGTGTGTGTGTGTGTGTGTGTGTAGGTTTGATTTTTCAATGAACAAAAAGTCCCCTACTTTTGAATACTCCCCCTATGTCGATTTGTTCAGAATTTGAGACTTCTATAGATATATTTTTGTGGTATGTTTTTAAACAATTATAAAAAAGAATTCCCATAATCCCAAATTCCATCGTTTTAGAAGTAGTAAGACTTATGAACTTTCTCTTTTATAACTTAGTCTTTTGACTCGTTTGATGTTTTCAACAAAATAATTTAAAATGTACTACCAATAAAAGAAACGCCTACTTAAATGGAATCATTGGAAATGATGTAGAAGCAGACAAGTAAAATAAGACGCCACCAAAAATGAGACCTGTTGTGAATACAAGTTCGATTTGCAGCATGCTTGCCCATTTTCACAGTCATCGTAGGTTTGGGCCCTGGCAATAAATAGTCCTGTGAATGGAGTTCATTCATAGTTTGGCTCTCTGCTTGGCAGTTGCTGGTGTGTAGGAATTGCTTGTGATTTTTGCACATTGATTTTGTATCCTGAAACTTTGCTGAAATTGCTTATCAGCTTAAGTAGCTTTTGGACTGAGACAATACAGTTTTCTAGATAGAGGATTATGTCATCTGCAGAGACAATTTGACTTGCTCTCTTCCAATTTGAATACCTTTCATTTCTTTCTCTTGCCTGATTGCCCTGGCCAGAACTTCCAATACTATGTTGAATAGGAGTGATGAGAGAGGGCATCCTTGTCTTGTGCTGGTTTGCTTGGGTACATGTGCAGAGCATGCGGGTTTGTTACATAGGTATACATGTGCCATAGTGGTTTGCTGCATCCATCACCCTGTCATCTGCATTAGGTATTTCTCCTAATGCTATTCCTCCCCTACCCCTCACCCCCTACTATCCTTTCCCTAGCCCCCCACCCCCTTACAGGCCCCAGTGTGTGATGTTCCCCTCCCTGTGTCCATGTATTCTCATTGTTCAACATCCACTTATAAGTGAGAACATGGAGTGTTTGCTTTTCTGTTCTTGTGTCAGTTTGCTGAGAATGATGGTTTCCAGCTTTATCCATGTCCCAGCAAAGGACATGAACTCATCCTTTTTTATGGCTGTATAGTAGTCCATGGTGTATATGTGCCACATTTGCTTTATCCAGTCTATCATTGATGGGCATTTGGGTTGGTTCCAAGTCTTTGCTATTGTGAACAGTGCTGCAATAAACATATATGTGCATGTGTCTTTATAACAGAATGATTTATATACTCAGTAATGGGATTTGGGTATATACTCAGTAATGGGATTGCTCTGTCAAGTGGTATTTCTAGTTCTAGATCCTTGAGGAATTGCGACACTGTCTTCCACAATGGTAGAACTAATATATACTCCCAACAATGTAAACGTTCCTATTTCTCCACATCCTTTCCAGCATCGGTTGTCTCCTGATTTTTTAATGATCGCCATTCTAACTGGCATGAGATGGTATCTCGATTTGGTTTTGATTCACATTTCTCCAGTGACCAGTGATGATGAGCTTTTTTTCATGTTTGTTGGCTGCATAAATGTCTTCTTTTGAAAAGTGTCTGTTCATATCCTTTGCACACTTTTTGATGGGGATTTTTTTCTTCTAAATTTGTTTTAGTTCTTTGTATATTCTGGATATTAGCCCTGTGTTAGATGGGTAGATTGCAAAATGTTTTTCCAATTCTGTTGGTTGCTGTTTCACTCTAATGATAGTTTCTTTTGCTGTGCAGAAATTCTTTAGTTTAATGAAATCACATTTGTCAATTTTGGCTTTTGTTGCCATTGTATTTTAGTCATGAAGTCCTTGCTGATGTCTATATCCTCAATGGTATTGTCTAGGATTTCTTCTAGTGTTTTTATGGTATTAGGTCTTATGTTTAAGTCTTTAATCCATCTGGAATTCATTTTTCTATAAGGTATAAGGACGGGATCCAGTTTCAGCTTTCTGCCTATGACTAGCCAGTTATCCCAACATTACTTATTAAATAGGAAATCCTTTCCCCGTTGCTTGTTTTTGTCAGGTTTTTCAAAGATCAGATGTCTATAGATGGGTAGCATTATTTCTGAAGCCTCTGTTCTGTTCCATTGGTCTGTATCTCTGTTTTGGTACCAGTACCATGCTGTTTTGATTACTATAGGTTTATAGTATAGTTTGAAGTCTGGTAGCATGATGCTGCCTATTTTGTTTTGTTTTTGTTTCTTTGTTTTTTGTTTTTTTGCTTAGGATTGGTTTGGATATGTGGGCTCTTTTTTTTGGTTCTGTGAAATTTAAGGTTTTTTTTTTTGCCAATTATATGAAGAAAGTCAATAGTAGCTTGATGGGGATAGCACTGAATCTATAAATTACGTTGGCAGTATGGCCATTTTCACAATATTAATTCTTCCTAACCATGAGCATGGAATATTTTTCTATCTGTTTGTGTCCTCTTATTTTCTTGAGCAGTGGTTTGTAGTTCTCCTTGAAAAGGTCCTTCACATCCCTTATAAGTTGTATTCCTAGGTATTTTATTCTCTTTGTAGCAATTGTGAATGGGAATTTACTCATGATTTGGCTCTCTGTCTGTCATTGGTGTACAGGAATGCTTGTGATTTTTGCACATTGATTTTGTATCCCGAGACTTGGCTGAAGTTACTTCTCAGCTTCAGGAGATTTGGAGCGGAGATGATAGGTTCTTCTAAAAATACGATCATGTCATCTGCAAATAATTTGACTACCTCTTTTTCTAATTGAATATGCCATATTTCTTTTTCTTGCCTGATTGCCCTGGCCAAAACTTCCAATATTATGTTAAATAGGAGTGGTGAGAGAGAGTACCTTTGTCTTGTGCTGGTTTTCAAAGGGAATGCTTCCAGTTTTTGCCCATTCAGTATGATATTGGATGAGAGTTTGTCATAGATGCCTCTTTTTATTTTGAGATAAGTACCATCGATATCTAGTTTATTGAGAGTTTCTGGCATAAAAGTTGTTGAATTTTGTCAAATGCCTTCTCTGTATCTGTTGAGATAATCACGTGGTTTTTGTCTTTGGTTCTATTTATGTGATGGATTACGTTTATAGATTTGCATATGTTGAACCAGCCTTGCATCCCAGGGATGAAGCCGACTTGATCATGATGGATAAGCTTTGTGATGTGCTGCTGGAAGTCGGTTTGCCAGTATTTTATTAAGGATTTTCACATCAATATTCATCATGGATAGTGGCCTGAAATTTTATTTTTTAGTTGTGTCTCTGCCAGGTTTTGGTATCAGGAGATGTTAGTCTCATAAAATGAATTGGGGGTAATTCCCTCTTTTTGTATTGTTTAGAATAGTTTCAGAAGGAATGGTACCAGGTCTTCTTTGTTACTCAGGTAGAATTTGGCTTTGAACCTGTCTGGTCCTGGACTTTTTTTGATTGGTAGGTTATTAATTGCTGACTCAATTTCTGACCTTGTTATTGGTCCATTCAGAGATTCGACTTCTTCCTGCTTTAGTCTTGGGAGAGTGTAAGTGTCCAGGAATTTATCCATTTCTTCTAGATTTACTGATTTATTTACATAGAGGTGTTTATAGTATTCTCTGATGGCAGTTTGTAGTTGCGTGGGATCGGTGGTGATATTCCCTTTATCATTTTTTATTACATCTATTTGATTCTTCTCTTTTTCTTTTTTGTTAGTCTAGCTAGTGTTCTATTTTGTTGATCTTTTTCAAAAACCCACCTCCTAGATTTATTGATTTTTTTTTTTGAAGGTATTTTCGTGTCTCTATCTCCTTCAGATTTGCTCTGATCTTAGTAATTTCTTGACTTCTGCTAGCTTTTGAATTTGTTTGATCTTGCTCCTCTGGTTCTTTTATTCATGATGTTAGGGTGTCGATTTTAGATCTTTCCTCGTTTCTCTTGTGGCCATTCAGTGCTGTAAATTTCCCTCTACACTCTGCTTTAAGTGTGTCCCAGAAGTTCTGATACGTTGTGTCTTCATTCTCATTGGTTTCAAAGAACATCTTTATTTCTGCCTTCATTTCATTATTTATCCAGTAGTCATTTAGGAACAGATTTTTTAGTTTCCACATAGTTATGCAGTTTTGAGTGAGTTTCTTAATCCTGAGTTCTAATTTGATTGCACTGTGGTCTGAGAGATTATTTGTTATGATTTCCATTGTTTTGCATTTTCTGAGGAGTGTTTTATTTCCAATTGTGTGGTAAATTTTAGAATAAGTGCAACATGGTGCTGAGAAGAATGTATATTCTGTGGATTTAGGGTGGAGAGTTCTGTCTATTAGGTCCACTTGGTCCAGATCTGAGTTCAAGTCCTGGATATCCTTGTTAATTTTCAATCTTGTTGATCTGTCTAATATTGACAGTGGAGTGTTAAAGTCTCCCTCTATGATTGTGTGAGAGTCTAAGTCTTTTTGTGAGTCATTAAGAGCATGCTTTATGTATCTGGATGCTACTCTATTTGGTATATATATATTTAGGATAGTTAGCTCTTCTTGTTGCATTGATCCCTTTATCATTATGTAATACCCTTCTTTGTCTCTTTTGATCTTTGTTGGTTTAAAGTCTGTTTTATCAGAGACTAGGATTGTGACCTTTGCTTTTATTTATTTATTTATTTGCTTGGTAAATCTTCCTTCCTCCCTTTATTTTGAGCCTATGTGCGTCTTTGCTTGTGAGATGGGTATCCTGAATATGGCACACTGATGGGTCTTGACTTTTTATCCAATTTACCAGTCTGTGTCTTTTAATTGGGGAATTTAGTCCATTTACATTTAAAGTTAATATTGTTATTTGTGAATTTGATCCCACCATTTTGATGCTAGCTGGTTGTTTTGCTCATTAGTTGATGCAATTTTTTTCATAGTGTCGATGGTCTTTACAATTTGGTATGCTTTTGTGGTGGCTGGTACTGGTTGTTCCTTTCCATGTTTAATGCTTCCTTCAGGAGCTCTTGTAAGGCAGGCCTGGTGGTGACAAAATCTCTGTGCATTTGCTTGTCTGTAAAGGATTTTATTTCTCCTTCACTTATGAAGCTTAGTTTGGCTGGATATGAAATTCTGGTTTGAAAATTCTTTTCTTTAAGAATGTTGATTATCAGCCCCCACTCTCTTCTGTCTTGTAGAGTTTCTGCCAAGAGCTTTGCTGTGAGTCTGATGGGCTTCCCTTTGTGGGTAACCCAACCTTTCCCTCTGGCTGCCCTTAGCCTTTTTTCCTTCATTTCAACTTTGGTGAAACTTTGGTGATGATTATATGTCTTGGGATTGCTCTTCTCAAGAACTGTCTTTGTGGTGGTCTGTATTTCCTGTATTTGAATGCTGCCTGTCTTGCTACATTGGGGAAGTTTTCCTGGATAATATCCTGAAGAGTATTTTCCAACTTAGTTTTATTCTCTCCATCATTTTCAGGTACACCAATCAAATGTAGATTTGGTCTTTTCACATAGTCCCTCATATTTCTTGGAGGCTTTGTTCTTTTCACTCTTTTTTCTCTAATCTTGCCTTCCCACTTTATTTCATTGAGTTGATCTTCAGTCCCTCATATACTTTCTTCCACTTGATTGATTTGGCTGTTGATACTTGTGTTTGCTTCACAAAGTTCTCGTGCTGTGTTTTTCAGCTCCATCAAGTCATTTATGTTCTTTTCTAAGCTGATTATTCTAGTTAGCAATTCATCTAACCTTTTTTCAAGGTTCTTAGCTTCCTTGTATTGGGTTAGAACATGCTCCTTTAGCTTGAAGAAGTTTGTTATTACCAACTTTCTGAAGCCTGCTTCTGTCAGTTCATCAAACTGATTCTCTGTCCAGTTTTTTTTTTTTTTTTTTTTTGAGACGGAGTTTCGCTCTTGTTGCCCAGGCTGGAGTGCAATGGCGCGATCTCGGCTCACCGCAACCTCCGCCTCCTGGGTTCAGGCAATTCTCCTGCCTCAGCCTCCCAAGTAGCTGGGATTACAGGCACGCGCCACCATGCCCAGCTAATTTTTTGTATCTTTAGTAGAGACGGGGT
>CM052664.1:12133040-12156111 GCA_028533165.1 Leontopithecus rosalia
GTCCAGTTTTGTTCCCTTGCTGGTGAGGATTTGTGATCCCTTGGAGAAGAGGCATTCTGGCTTGCAGTGATTTCAGCCTTTTTGTGCTGGTTTCTTCCCTTCTTCGATGATTTATCTACCCTTGGTCTTTGAAGTCGGTGACCTTTTGATGGGGTCTTTGAGTGGACGTTCTTTCTGTTGATGTTGAAACTATTTCTTTCTGTTAGTTTTCTTTCTAACACTCAGACCCCTCTGCTGCTAGTCTGCTAGAGTTTGCTGGAGGTCCACTCCAGAACCTGCTTTCCTGGGGAATCGCCAGCGGGGGCTGCAGAACAGCAAAGATTGCTGCCTGTTCCTTCCTCTGGTGGCTTTGTCCCAGAAGGGTACCTGCCAGATGCCAGCCAGACCTCTCTTGTGTGAAATCTTTGTCAGCCTGTGCTGGGAGGTATCTCCCAGTCAGGATACAAGGGGGGTCAGGGAGCCACTTGAGGAGGCAGTCTGTCCCTTATCAGAGCTCGAGCACTGTTGGGAGATCTGTTGCTCCTTTCAGTACTGCTGGGCAGGGACATTTAAGTCTGCTAAAGTTGTACCCACAATAGCCCCTTTTCCCAAGTGCTCTGTCCCAGGAAGGTGGGGGCTTTATTTATAAGTCCCTGACAGCCTGCTGCCCTTTTTCAGAGATGCTCTGCCCAGCAAGGAGGGAATCTAGTGACACATTCTGCCTCTGGTGGCCTTTCTGAGCTGCTGTGGGCTCCACCCAGTCACTGTGTAAACTTCCCGGTGACTTTGTTTACACAGGCAAGGTTAAAACTGCCTACCTGAACTTCAGCAATGGCAGACACCCCTCCCTGCACTGAGCTCAAACATCCCGGATCAAGCTCAGACTTATGTGCTGGCTGCAAGAATTTCAAGCCAGTGGATCTTAGCTTGCTGGTCTTCATGGGGTGGGACCTGCCAAGTTTTCTGGCTTCAGGCCCATTTTTCAGGGGAATGAGCAGTTCTGTGTTGCTGGTGTTCTAGGCACGACTGGGGTATGTATTAAAATAAAAAACTGCTGTGGCTAGCTTGGTGTCTTCCCAAATGGCTGCCCAGTTTTGTGTTGGAAACCTGGGGCATTGGTGTTGTAGGCACCAGAGGAAATCTCCTGGTCTCCAGGTTGTGAAGACCATGAGAAAAGCACAGCATCTGAGCCAGAGTGCCAGCGTGCTGGGAAAAGTCCCTAGTGGCTTCCCTTGGCTAGGAGAGGGAGTTCCCTAGACTCTTGCTCTTCCTGGGTGAGGCGATGCCCCACCCTACTTTGGCTTGCCCTCCCTGGGCTGCATCCACTGTCTAACTGGTCCCAATGAGATGAACCAGATACCTCAGTTGGAAATGTGGATATCACCCATCTTCTGCATTACTCTCCTAGGAGCTGAGCACCAGAGCTTTTCCTATCCCACCATCTTGCCCCTTCAGTTCTTGTGCTGGTTTTCAAGGAGGATGCTTCTAGCTTTTGCCAATTCAATATGATGTTGGCTGTGGGTGTGTCATATATGGCTCTTATTATTTTAAGGTATGTTCCTTCAAAACCTAGTTTATTGACAGTTTTGAACATGAAGGGGTGTTAAATTTGATCAAAGCTTTTTCTGTGTCCATTGAGATAATTGTGGTTTTTACCTTTAGTTCTATTTATGTGATAAATTACATTTGTTGATTTTAGTATGTTGAACCAACCTTGCATCCAGGGATAAAGCTGACTTGATCATGATGGATAAGCTTTTTGATGTGCTGCTGGATTCAATTGCCTGTGTTTTATTGAGGATTTTTGCACTGATGTTCATCAGGAATATTGGCCTGAGGTTTTCTTGTTGTTGTTGTTGTATGTCTGCCAGGTTTTGGTATCAGGATGATGCTGGCATCATAATATGAGTTGCGGAAGAGTCCTTTCTTCAAATTGTTTGGGATAGTCTCAGGGGAAATGGTACCAGCTCCTCTTTCTTCCTCTGGTAGAATTCAGCTGTAAATTCATCTGGTCCTGAGCTTTTTTTGGTTGTTACGCTATATATTATTGCCTCAATTTCAGAACTTGCTATTGGTACTCAGGGATTCAGTTTCTTCCTGGTTTAGTCTTGGAAGGGTATACGTATCCAGAAATTTATCCATTTCTTCTAGATTTTTGAGTTTATTTGCATAAAGGTGTTTACAGTATTCTCATGGTTTTATGTATTTCTGGGGGTCAGTGGTGATATCACCCTTATCATTTTTTGTCTGTTTGATTCTTCTCTCTTGCCTTCTTTGTTAGTCTAGCTAGCAGTCTATTTTATTAATTTGTTTTCAAAAAACCAGCTCCTGGATTTGTTGATTTTTTTTTTTTGAAGGGTTTTTCATATCTCTATCTCCTTCAGTTCTGCTCTGATCCTGGTTATTTCTTGTCTTCTGTTAGCTTTGGGGTTTATTTGCTCTTAGTTATGATGTTAGTTCTTTTAGTAGTGATGTTAGGGTGTTGATTTGTGATCTTTCTAGCTTTTGATATGGGTATTTAATGCTATTAATTTCCCTCTTAGCACCGCTTTGGCAGCATCCCAAACATTCTGCTATGTTGTCTCTGTGTTCTCATTAATTTCAAGGAACTTCTTGATTTCTACCTTAATTTCATTATTTACCCATGAGTCTTTCAGTAATAGAATGCTCAATTTCCATGTAGTTATTGAGGATTTTTACACTGATGTTCATCAGGGATATTGACCTGAAGTTTTCTTTTTGTTGTTGTTGTATCTCCAGCAGAACAACAAAAGTGGTTTTGAGTGAGTTTTCTAATCTTGATTTCTAATTTGATTATGCTGTATTCTGAAAGACTGACTGTTGTGATTTCAGTTCTTTTGCATTTGCTGTGTTTTACTTCCAGCTATGTGATCCATTTTAGAGTAAGTGCCATGCACTGCTGACCTAGGAATACAGCTAACAAGGGAAGTGAAGAGGGTGTTCAAGGAGAACTACAAACCACTGCTCAAGGAAATCAGAAAGAAAACAAACAAATGGAAAAGTATTCCATGTTCATGAATAGGAAGAATCAATATTGTGAAAATGGCCATACTCCCTGTAGTATTTTATAGATCCAATGCTATTCCCATTAAACTACCATTGACATTCTTCACATCATTAGAAAAAGCTATTTTAAAATTGATATGGAACCAAAAAAAGAGCCTGTATAGCCAAGACAATCCTCAGAAAAAGAACAGAGCTGGAAGCATCATGATACTCAACTTCAAATACACTACAAGGCTACGATATCCAAAATAGCATGGTAATGGTACAAAAGCACACACATAGACCAATGGAACAGAATATAGAACTTATATATAAGACTTAACATCTATAACTATCTGGTCTTTGACAAACCTGACAAAAACAAGCAATGGAGAAAGGATTCCTTACTTGATAAATGATGCTAGGAGAATTAGCTAGCTATATGCAGAAACTTAAAACTGGACCCTTTCCTTACACCTTATACAAAATTAACTCAAGATGGATTAGACTTCAATGTAAAACCTAACTCTATAAAAACCTAGAAGAAAATCTAAGCAGTAACACTGAGGACAGAGGCATGGGCAAATATTTCATGATAAAGATGCGCAATTACAAAATAAAAGGAAATTGCAACAAAAGCAAAAATTAACAAATGAAATGAAATTAAAATTTTTTTTGAGATGGAGTCTCACTTTGTCACCCAGGCTGGAGTGCAGTGGTGTGGCTCACTGCAACCTTTGCCTCCCATGTTCAAGCAATTCTCCTGCCTCAGCCTCCTAAGTAGCTGGGATTACAGGTGCCCACTACCACATCTGGCTCATTTTTGGTATTATTAGTAGAGACAGGGTTTCAACATGTTGGCCAGGCTGGTCTCAAACTTCTGACCTCAGGTGATCTGCCCACCTCAGCTGCCCAAAGTGCTGGGATTACCAGGGTGAGGCATCATGCCTGGCTGTGATCTAATTAAATTAAGGAGCTTCTGCACAGCAAAAGAAACTATTAACAAATTAAACAGACAACCTACAGAATTGGAGAAAATTTGTGCAATCTATCCATCTGACAAAGGTCTAACATCCAGCATCTACAAAAAACTTAAACAAATGTACAAGAAAAAGAAAACTCCATTAAAAGGTGGGCAAAGCACATGAACAGAAACTACTCAAAAGAAGACATTCATGTGGCCAACAAAAATGATAAAACGCTCAACATCACCAATCATTAGAGAAATGCAAATCAAAACCAAAATGAGATACCATCTCGTGCCAGTCAGAATGGCAATTATTAAAAAAGTCAAGAAACATCAGATGCTAGTGAGGCTGTAGAGAAATTGGAACACTTTTACACTGTTGGTGGGAATGTAAATTAATTCCACTTTTGTCAAAGACAGTGTGGCGATTCCTCAAAGTCCTAGAACCAAAAACAGCATTTGATCCAGCCATCCCATTACTGGGTACATGCTCCCAGGAATATAAATTATTCTATTACAAAGATACATGCACAGGTATGTTTCTTGCAGTGCTATTCACAGTAGCAAAGATGTTAAATCAATCCAAATGTCCATCAATGATATACTAGAAAAAGAAAATGTGGAATATACACACCATGGAATACTATGCAGCCATAAAAAGGAATGAGATCACGTCCTTTGCAGGGACACAGATGGAGCTGGAAGCCATTATCCTCAGCAAACTGTGCAGGAATGGAAAACCAAACACTGCAGGTTCTTACTTATAAGTGGGAGCTGAACAATGAGAACATGTGGACACAGGGAGGGGAGCAACACACACTGGGTCCTGTTGGGAGTGTGTGGGGAAAGGGAAAGCATCAGAAAATGTAGTTAATATTTGCTGGGCTTAATACCTAGGTGATAGTTTGATGGGTGCAGCAAACCAGCATGGCACACATCTACCTATGTAACAAACCTTTGCAAAGCGTGTTTTTGAGAGTTTGACAATAAAAAAGAAGCTTAGCTAAATGCAATTGGATATATTTGAAGACAACAGTAAAAACAAAAAACAAAAACAAAAAACATTTTGCCTCTGAAAACCAAAAGCTTTAGTAAGAAGATGCACTAGTTGAGGGTGAGATTAAAAATTGCCTTGAGGATCTGAACACATAACACGGGGCCCAGAGAGAAGGATCCTGGTCCAGCTCTCTAAGTGGAGAGCCCACTGTGGCCCATGGAAGCCAGGGCTGATTTGAAAGTTTGAGTGCTTCCACTCTGCCAGGCTTTCTCTCTATGAGGCAAAGGGCTGGGTCCTATGTGACTAGGCAGGTGCACATGAGCCCCGGTCTGCAAGTGTGAGTGTACCTGTTCCCATCATTCATGTCATGTACATGCCAACCAATACAGGTGTGTTTAGAGACAGTAGAACGTGGTGCTGAGAAGGCTGAGTACAAAGTAAGGGCTCACTCACTGGACAGACTGTTGGTTTTACCTCCTGGTGAGACCATTCTGAGCAACTCTCATGCCAGTGGCAGCACTGTTGTCGCATGAGAAGGTCGAACGCCACTAAACTTTGCCGTTTTTACAACTGAATCCACTGTTACCCATTCTATTCCCACCCAGGAACATTGTAGTTATAATGTGGGTTCCAATTTTCTCCAAAAACAAAAGAGTCTGATTATATGTTCAGAAGAATCCAGTCTCCATAATGATCAGTGTCATTTCATTCAATAAATTAGCCTTTCATTTTGTATCAATTTATTCATTCATTCACATGTTCAAAAATTATTTATTGGTCTTTGCCTACAGAGGACAGCCAAAACAATTATTTATGGGAAGACTTCCAGTTTCAGGATAATGCTGCTTGAATACAAGTTTCTACTTTATCTATCAAATCCATACAGAGCCTTTAGAAAAGAGAAAGAAATTACAATCCAAGCCTATAGCATTGCAAGAAAAGAAGACATCTTATAATCTTCAATTTATGTATAAGTACCTGAGAAGCCCATGCCAGAGTTAGTAGTCAAACAGTTATTACACAGAAAAGAAGTGGATGTAATTGGAAAACTAACCACCAGCTCCTCCTCCTCCTCCTCCTTCTCCTCCTCCTCTTCCTCTTCCTCTTCCTCTTCCTCGTCCTCCTCGTCCTCCTCCTCCTCGTCCTCCTCCTCCCCCCTCCTCCTCCTCCTCCTCCTCCCCCCTCCTCCTCCCCCCCACTCCCTCTCTCCCTCTCTCATCACTCTAGAGAAGCCAGCTGCCATGTTCTGAGGACACTCAAGCAACCCTATGAAGAAGCCTACATGAAGAGAAATTGAGATCTCCAGCTAACATCCAGAGAACAGAGGTCTCCTGCCAACAGCTTGGAAGAGACTCCTTCCGCCATAGACAAGCCTTAAGCCATAGACAAGCCACAGCCCTGGCTGACAACTCACTGCCACCTCATGAGAGGCCCTGAGCCAAAACCTCCGTCTTAAACTGCTTTCAAGTTCCTGTCTCACAGAAACTGCGATATAATAAATGTTTTATTGTTTTAAGCCACCTGATTTGGGATAATTTGTTATCTAGCAATAGATAGTAACTAATGTAGGGTGGGTTAAGGGAAAAGGATTTGGATGAGCCTATGACCAAAAGTGTTAGTCTTGTGAAAGGAATGTTTTCTGGAAGACATGAGCTATCTTAATAGGGAAAGTCTTCCTTAGAGGCTTGGCAGTGAAGGGAAAGAAAGAAGCAAGTTTGTAAATTAAGGTTCCACAAGAAACAGATGAACGTTACAGAATCGGAACATGCAGCCCTCTTCTATTTTACAAACGCTATATTTAATGGCCTGTGTTTCACGGTGCCAACCAAAAAGTACATTCTTGAACTAAGAAACCTCATAAACCACCCAAATTCCAGACTCCTAACACAGAAACTCGTGCTATTATTCACCCAGGAAAACTTAGGCCTTTTAACGATGAACAGAAAATGATAAGCAATAGCCTTGGAAGGTCACTTTAAGAAGAAAACAGAACACGAACTTCAAAAGTCCTGAGCTAATTAAAATTATGTCCCCTGCAACAGAAACCGTAAAATGGAAAACTTGTGAAACAGTACTCTGATATAGATTAAATATCTTTAAAAAACCACTTGCAAATATGAAAGACCTTAAATCAGACAAAAATTCGACTAGAAATGGGCCAAAATAGGAAGATGTGATATGAGAGCTGACCAATCCTGGGAAGTAAATTGAAGAAAAATTCAACATTATCTCAGGAATAAAGACTAACCATGACAAGGCCGGGTACAGTGGCCCACCCTTGTAATCCCAGTACTTTGGGAGACCGAGGCGGGTGGATTACTTGTGGTCAGGAGTTCGAGACCAGCCTGGCCAACATGGTGAAACCCCGTCTCTATTAAAAATACAAAAAAAATTACCTGAACGTGATGGTGAGTGCCTGTAGTCCCAGCTACTTGGGAGGTTGAGGCATAAAAATTGCTTGAAGGGAGGCAGAGGTTGCAGTGAGCCAAGATCACGCCGCTGCACTCCAGCTTGGGTGACAGAGCCAGACCCTGTCTCCAAAAGAAAAAAAAAGACTAAATGACAAGTAACCTAGGTAGTGAAGTATCAACTAAAATAGAAAAGATATTAAGGAGAGGAATGTAGCAGACTAGGAAAAGAGTGATAAAGTGATACAGAAGATAGGCAGAAGGTCACAGAAAAACAAAACAATGAATCATACCAGTTTTGAAAAGTGTAATTATTTAAAACTGTCATCAAAGAAAACTTTCCCGAAATAGAAAATCTCAATCTATTTATTGAAAGGGGTTGATCTCTCTCTCTCTCTCTCTCTTTCTCTCTCTTTCTCTCTCTCTTTCTCTCTCTCTCTTTCTCTCTGTCTCTCTCTCTCTTGAGATGGCTTCAAACTTGTGAGCTCTATTGATCCTCCTGCCCCAGCCTCCCAAAGTGCTAGGATTATAAGCATGAACCACCACGTTGTGCCAAAAAGACCACATTTCTTCTGAAACATAAGATCAGAAGGATATTGACAGTAATAAGCAAAATAAAATAATAGTGGTATAAGAAATTTCAGTAAATTCAAGGAAAAGATCTATGACTCACAATTTTCCATGCTGCCAAATGTCTTTTAAGTATTGAGACTTTAGAAAAGCAAATTTAAACATTCAAGCTCTTGAGGGATATTATATCCAGAGCCTTTCTTGAAGGGTAGACTATAGGAAGACCTTCATCCAATGGGGAAATGGCAAGAAAAACCTGGACAGAAGGCGTAAAGTAAGCATTGACTGGATATTTGTAAGATCTAGCAATAAAACAAATGTAAAGAAAAGAAAGGAGAAAGAGTACATAAGGTTATGTGACCTGATCAAGTAGAAATAACTTTTAAAAAGGAGAAAATTTAATAAATTTTTGTTGCTGAATGGGCAATGTGTGGGACCCAAAGGATAATATTTAAATTTCATAAATCAAATAGTAGGGTCCATAAAATAAAAATATAATAATGTTAATGATGGTAATAATAGTTAATGTGTTTTTTTGTACCAGCTATTAGATGTCATCAATAAGTTTGTTTTTGTTTTTAATCATTATTTAGCCACATGGTATTTTGAAATAATTAAAAATTAAGCATCTTTAAATAGGGCATATACTGTCCAGTTCCCATTGGGGCTACACTCCTATAATGTCACTTGCTTATGTTACCTGCCCACTCTGTGAAGGCATTTTAGTTGAGCCCGTGGGGATACTTTATAATATAGTGAACAAAATACGTACACATTCTGATTCAAGAAGTTGCCACATCTGTCCATATCTGATTAGCATTTCTGATCCCAGTGAAGTATGAGGCACTGAGACAGTGAGTTCCTGCATCTGAAAGTCTGAGATACGGAGGAAGAATTTTGAAGAATTTACTGAGGTGAACTGAATCCTACCTCATTTAGTCAGCCTTCCTTGGCAACACCATATGTTATATGTAGATATCCATATTTCCAATGGTACTTTTAAGCTTTTTTGATTATAGTGGATTGAAGTATAATATTCATTTATAAAAGAGCTAAGTCTACTATTTATCATGAAGCCTGGAAACAAGAAATACTTTTGTAGTGTGATGCCAAAAGAAAGTCACAAAATCTTCATACGTTTTTCTAAATAAGCAATTATAGATGACCTACCTACTATGTAAAGTAGGATATTGTGCGAAATTCGATATATTCAGATGAAGACAGCCAATAATGATGGCAAACTCTAAAATAATCGGTTAAATACACATACACCAACTAAAGGAATAAGTGACGCGCTTTGATAAGGGGGTAATAATTCTTAACATAACTGCAAATAAGTTGAATCAGTTTAGATAATTTATTAAAGTAAATCTTGAGGGTCAAGGTACCAGATTCCTCTCGTATCCCTCTTACCTCCATCCCCTCAGCTGCAGCTGTGATGTCCACTGTGACTTTTGCCTAGTTCCATGTGAAATTTAACTCATATGGCTCTCCTAGCAGCTCGCTGCAGTGTGTATAGCACATCTTTTGCTTTCTGAGGGTTTCTCTTCTTGGCATGACGAAGTACAGAGGAGTTAGTAGTACATTTTAGGGGAACCTTCAGGGGGTACTGGAATTGACAAATGTTTCTCCTTGGAGATGATCCGGTGGAAAATTCTGAAAGTTGTTTTGGACGTTCCTCAGATCTGCTTAGATGAAGTTTTCCGTGTTGTTTACCCACTCAATAACACACCCCTTCTTTTCTTTCTTCTACACTTCCCTGGTCCTATTTCTAGGAATTAACTACAAATACAACTACCTGCACTCCAGACCTTGTCACTGGGTTTTAGGAGATCCAGATGAAGCCAGTCATCTAGCAAAATGTAACGATTCTAGCCATTAGGGAAACCAGTATTGAGATTTCTCAAAAAACCAAAGGAGAATGACCATATGATCCAGCAGTCCTGCTGTTGGGTATATATCCAAAAGAAAGGAAATCAGTATATTGAAGGATACCTGCATTCTCGTGTTCATTGTAGCACTATTTACAATAGCCAAGATACGGAATCCACCTAAGTGTCCATCAACAAATGAACAAATGACAAAAAGTGTCGTATATACACAATGAAATATTATTCAGCCATATAAAAGAATTAAATCTTGTCATTCTCAGCAACATAGATAGAACTGGAGGTCATTACATTCAGTAAAACAAGCCAGGTATGGAAGGGCAGATATCTCATATTCTCACTCATACGTGGGGACCAAAACTGAATCTCATGGAGGTAGAGAGTACAATGGTGGTTACCAGAGGCTGGAAAGGGAAGGGAGAAGGGAGGAGGAAGACAAATTAGTGAATGGGCGTGAAAACACAATTAGATGAAAGGCATAAGTTGTATTTAATAGACAATTATAGTTAACAATAATTTGTTATATATTTCAAAATAGCTAGAAGGATTGTAATGTTCCCACATAAAGATAAATGTAGTGATAGATATCTCAGTTACCTTGATTAAATCATTACATACATGATTATTGTATATATGTATGAAAATATCACATGTACCCCCAAATATATACAGCTACTAATAGCGACTGAAAAAAATATTTAGGTCCCATTCTTCCTCGTAGGTGGGAGAGAAGAAATTCCTTTGCTTTGCTTTGTTGATAATTCTATCCCAAATGCCTTAGGCTACTTCTTGATGCATTCTTTTTTATTTATTTTTTATTACACTTTAAGTTTTGGGGTACATGTGCAGACTGTGCAGGGCTGTTAAAAGTGCCTTAGCTATGTAAGTGCCATGGTGGTTTGCTGCACCCGTCAACCTGTCATCTACATTAGGTATTTCTCCCAATGCTATCCCTCCCCTAGGCCACCCCCCACCATCAGGCCCAGTGTGTGGTGCTCCCCTCCCTGTGTCCATGAGTTTTCATTGTTCAATTCCCACTTATGAGTGAGAACATGCAGTGTTTGGTTTTCTGTTCTTGTGTTAGTTTGCTGAGAATTATGCTTTCAAGATTCATCCACATCCCTGCAAAGGACATGAACTCATCCTTTTTTATGGCTGTATAGTATTTCATAGTGTATATGTGCCACAGTTTCTTTATCCAGTCTTTCATTGGTGGGCATTTGGGTTGGTTCCAAGACTTTGCTATTGGAACAGTACAATAAACATATGTGTGCATGTGTCCTTATAGTAGAATAATTTATAATCCTTTGGATATATACCCAGTAATGGAATTGCTGGGTCAAATGATATTACTAGTTCTAGATCCTTGAGGAATCACCATACTGTCCTCCAAAATAGTTAAACTAATTTACACTCCCACCAACAGTGTAAAAACATTCCCATTTCTCCACATCCTCTCCAGCATCTGTTGTTTCCTGACTATTTAATGATCGCCATTCTAACTGGCATGAAATGGTATCTCATTGTGGTTTTGATTTACATTTCTCTAATGACCTGTGATTTTTTTTAATGTTTGTTGGCTATATAAATGTCTTCTTTTGAGAAATGTCTGTTCATATCCTTCACTGACCTTTTGATGGGGTTCTTTTTTTGGTTGGTTGGTTGTTTGGGTTCCTTGTAGATTCTGAATATTAGCCCTTTGTCAGATGGACAGATTGCAAAAATTTTCTCCCATTCTGTAGGTTGCCTATTCATTCTGATGATGGTTTATTTTGCTGTGCAGAAGCTCTTTAGTTTAATTAGATCCCATTTGTCAATTTTGGCTTTTGTTGCTATTGCTTTTGCTGTTTTAGTCATGAAGTCTTTGCCCATGGCTATGTCCTGAATGGTATTGCCTAGGTTTTCTTCTAGAGTTTTTATGGTTTTTGGTCTTTTGTTTAAGTCTTTAATCCATCTTGAATTAATTTTTGTATAAGGTGTAAGGAAGGGATCCAGTTTCAGCTTTCTGCATATGGCTAGCCAGTTTTCCCAATACCATTTATTAAATAGGAAATCCTTCCCCCATTGCTTGTTTTTGTCAGGTTTGTCAAAGGTCAGATGGTTGTAGATGTGCGGTGTTATTTCTCAGGCCTCTGTTCTGTCCCATTGGTCTATATATTTGTTTTGGTACCAGTACCATGCTGTTTTGGTTACTGTAGTCTTGTAGTATAGTTTCAAGTCAGGTAGCATGATGCCTCCAGCTTTGTTCTTTTTGCTTAGGAATATCTTAGCCATGCAGGCTTTTTTGGTTCCATATGAATTTAAAGTATTTTTTTTTCAAATTTTGTGGAAAAAGTCAATGGTAGCTTGATGGGGATAGCATTGAATCCATAAATTACTTTGGACAGTTTGGCCATTTTCAACACATTGATTCTTTCTATCCATGAACATGGAATGTTTTTCCATTTGTTTGTGTCCTCTCTTATTTCCTCAGCTGTGGTTTGTAGTTCTCTTGAAGAGGCCCTTCACATCCTTTGTAAGTTGTATTTTTAGGTATTTTGTTCTCTTTGTAGCATTTATGAATAGGAGTTCACTCATGATTTGGCTCTCTGTTATTGGTATGTAGAAATGCTTGTTGTGATTTTTGCACATTGATTTTGTATCCTGCGACTTTGCTGAAGTTGCTTATCAGTTTAAGGAGATTATGGGCTGAGACGATGGGGTTTTCTAAATATACAATCATGTCATTGGCAGACAGAGATAATTTGACTTCCTTTTTTCCTAACTGAATATTCTTTCTTTCTTTCTCTTGCCTGATTGCCCTGGCCAGAACTTCCAATACTATGTTGAATACGAGTGTTGAGAGAAGGCATGCTTGTCTTGTGCTGATCTTCAAAGGGAATGAATGCTTCCAGCCTTAGCCAATTTAGTATAATATTGACTGTGGATTTGCCATAAACAGCTATTATTATTTTGAGAAACATTCCATCAATACCTAGTTTATTGAGAGTTTTAGCATGAAGGGCTGTTGAATTTTTATCAAAAGCCTTTTCTGCATCTATTGAGATAATCATGTGGTTTTTGTCATTGGTTCTGTTTATGTGAAGGATTATGTTTGTTGATTTGCACATGCTGAACTAGCCTTACATCCCAGGGATGAAGCCAACTTGATCATGGTGGATAAGTTTTTTGATGTGCTGCTGGATTTGGTTTGCCAGTATTTTATTGAGAATTTTTGCATTGATGTTTTCATGGATAATGGCCTGACATTTTCTTTTTTAGTTGTGTCTCTGCCAGGTTTTGGTATCAGGATGATGCTGGCCTCATAAAATGAGTTAGAGAGGATTCCTTCTGTTTCTATTGTTTGGAATAGTTTCAGAAGGAATGGTACCAGCTCCTCTTTGTACCTCTGACAGAATTTGGCTGTAAATCTGTCTGGTCCTGGAATTCTTTTGGTTGGTAGGCTATTACTGCCTCAGTTTCAGAACTTGTTATTGATCTTTTTGGAGGTTTGACTTCCTCCTGGTTTCCTCTCGGAAGGGTGTGTCCAGGAATGTATCAATTTCTTCTAGATTTTCTAGTGTATTTGCATAGAGATGTTTATTGTATTCTCTGCTGGTAGTTTGTATTTTTGTGCAATTGGTAGTGATATTCCCTTTATCATTTTTTATTTTGTCTATTTGACTTTTCTCTCTTTTCTTCTTAATTAGTCTGGCTAGTGGTCTATCTATTTTGTTGATCCTTTCAAAAAAACCAGCTGCTGAATACATTGATTTTTCTGAAGGGTTTTACATGTGTCTATATCGTTTAGTTCTGCTCTGATCTTAGTTATTTCCTGTCTTCCGCTAGCTTTTGAATTTGTTTGCTCTTGCTTCTCTAATTCCTTTAATTGTATGTTAAAGAGTCACCTTTAGATCTTTACTGCTTTCTCCTTTGGGCATTTAGTGCTATAAATTTCCCTCTACACACTGCTTTAAATGTGTCCCAGAGATTCTGGTACATTGTATCTTTGTTCTCATTGTTTTCAAAGTACATCTTTATTCTTGCCTGAAATTTGTTATTTACCCTGTAGTCATTCAGGAGCAGGTTGTTCAGTTTTCATGTAGTTGCAAGGTTTTGAGTTTCTTTATCCAGAGTTCTAATTTGATTGCACTGTGGTGTGAGAGACTTTGTTATGTTTTCCATTCTTTTGCATTTGCTGTGGAGTGTTTTATTTTCAATTATGTGGTCAATCTTAGAGTAAGTGTGGTGAGGTGCTGAGAAGAATGCACATTCTGTTGATTTGGGGTGGGGAATTCTGTAGATGTCTATTTGGTCTGCCTGGGACAGATCTGAGTTCAAGTCCTGGATATCCTTATTAATTTTCTGTCTCGTTGATCTGTCTAATATTAATAGTGGGGATGTTAAAGTCTCCCACTATTTTTGTGTGGGCATCTAAGCCTCTTTGTAGGTCTCTGATAACTTGCTTTATGAATCTGGGTGCTCCTGGATTGGGCGCATATATATTTAGGATAGTTAGCTTTTCTTGTTGCGTTGATTCTTTTACCATTATGTAATGCTTTTCTTTGTCTCTTTTGATCTTTGTTGGGTTAAAGTCTGTTTTATCAGAGACTAGGATTGCAACCCCTGCCTTTTTTTTTTTTGGCTTTCCAATTGATTGGTAAATCTTCCTTCATCCCTTTATTTTGAGCCTATGTGTGTCTTTCGATGTGAGGTGGACATCCTGAATACAGCACACTAATGGGTCTTGACTGTTTATCCAATTTGCCATTCTGTGTCTTTTAATTGGGGCATTCAGCCCATTTACATTTAAGGTTAATATTGTTAAATGTGAATTTGATCCTGTCGTTATGATGCTAACTGGTTGCTTTGCCCATTAGTTGATGCAGTTTCTTCATAGCATTGATGGTCTTTTAAATTTGTTAGGTTTTTGCAGTGGCTAGTACTGGCTGTTCCTTTCTATGTTTAGGGCCTCCTTGAGGAGCTCTTGTTAGGTAGGCCTGGTGGTGACAAAATCTCTGTGCATTTGCTTGTCTGTAAAGGATTTTATTTCTCCTTCACTTATGAAGCTTAGTTTGGCTGGATATGAAATTCTGGTTTGAAAATTCTTTTCTTTAAGAATGTTGAATATTGGCCTGCACTCTCTTCTGCTTTGTAAGTTTCTGCCGGAAGTGTTTGTAAGTTTCTGATGGGCTTCCCTTTGCAGGTAACCAGATCTTTCTCTCTGACTGCCCTTAACATATTTTCCTTTACTTCAACCATAATGAATCTGATGATTATGTGCATTGGGGCTTCTCCTCTCAAGGAATATTTTTGTGGTGCTCTCTGTATTTCCTGAATTTGAATGTTGGCCTGCCTTGCTAGGTTGGGGAAGTTCTCCTGTATAATATCCTGAAGAGTATTTTCCAACTTGGTTCCATTCTTCCCATCACTTTCAAATATACCTATAAAACATAAATTTGGTCTTTTCACATAGTCCCATATTTTGAAGGTTTGTTCATTTCTTTCACTCTTTTTTCTCTAATCTTGCCTTCTTATATCATTGAGTTGATCTTCAAGCTCTGATATCCTTTCTTGCATATGATCAATTTGGCTAGTGATAGTTGTGTATGCTTCCCGAAGTTCTCCTGCTTGCTTTTCAGCTCCAACAGGTCATTCATGTTCTTCTCTAAAACTGTTATTCTAGTTAGCAATTTGTCTAACCTTTTTTCAAGTTTCTTAGCTTCCTTGCATTGGGTTAGAACATGCTCCTTTAGCTCAGAGGAGTTTGTTACTACCCAACTTCTGAAGCCTACTTCTGTCACTTCATCAAACTCATTCTCCGTCCAGTTTTGTTTCCTTGCTGGTGGGTTGTGATGCTTTGGAGGGGAAGAGGCATTTTGATTTTCGGCATTTTCAGCCTTTTTGTGCTTGTTTCTCCGCATCTTTGTGGATTTATCTTCCGTTGGTCTTTGAAATCAATGACCTTTTGATGGGGTCTCTGAGTGGATGTCCTTTTTGTTGATGTTGTTATTATTCCTTTCTGTTTGTTAGTTTTCCTTCTAACAGTCAGACTCCTCTGCTGCAGGTCTGCTGGAGTTTGCTGGAGGTCCATGCTAGACCCTGTTTGCTGTTCTGCAGCCTCAGCCAGTGATACCCAAGCAAAGATTGCTGCCTGTTCCTTTCTCTGGAAGCTTCTTCCCAGATGGGCAACCACCATATGCCAGTCAGAGTTCTCCTGTATGAGGTGTCTGTTGACCCCAGTGGGAGGTGTCTCCCAGTCAGGATACACAAGGGTCAAGGACGTACTTGAGGATGCAGTCTGTCCCTTATTAGAGCTTGAATGCTATGCTGCGAGGTACACTTTTCCCTTCAGAGCTGTCAGGCAGGGACGTTTAAGTCTTCTGAAGCTGTGCACACAACCTCCCCTTTCCCCTAGGTGCTCTGTCCCAGGGAAATGGGAGTTTTATCTATAAGTCCCTGACTGGGACTGCTGCCTTTTTTTCAAAGATGCACTGCCCAGAGAGGAGACGCAGTCTGGCCACAGCAGCCTTGCTGAACTAGAGTGGGCCTCGCCCAGTTCAAACTTCCTGGCAGCTTTGTTCATAGTGTGAGGGTAAAACCGCCTACTTGAGCCTCAGCAATGGTCGACACCCCTCCTTCCTCTAAGCTCCCAGCATCCAAGGTCAAGCTCAGGCTGCTGTGCTGGCAGCAAGAATTTCAGGCAAGTGGATTTTAGCTTGCTGGGCTCTGTGGGGGTGGGAGCCACTGAGCCAGATGACTTGGCTCCCTGGCTTCAGTCCCCTTTCCAGGGGAGTGAACAGTTCTGTCTCGCTGGCATTCCAGATGCCACTGGGTATGTATACAAAGCTCCTGCAGCTAGCTTGGTGTCTGCCAAGCAGCTGCCCAGTTTTGTACCTGAAACTCAGGACCCTGGTGGTGTAGGCACCGGAGGGAATCTCCTGGTCTGCAGGTTGCAAAGACCACAGGAAAAGCACAGTATCTGGGCCGGAGTGCACTGTGCAATCCCTAATGGCTTCCCCTGGCTAGGAGAGGGAGTTCCCTAACACTTTGCCCTTCCCAGGTGAGGCAGTGCCCATCCTGCTTTGGCTCACTCTCCTTGGGTTGCACCCACTGTTCTACCACTTCCAATGAGATGAATGGGGTACCTCAGTTGGAAATGCAAAAATCACCCGCCTTCTGTGTCAATCTGACTGGGAGCTGCAGACTGCCAGCAGTCCTCCCTTGTTGTATTCTTAATGATCTTTGTGTAATAAGCAGCCTTGGGTCTCTGAGCCTCAACATATGCAGTTCCCCCTGTTGAGTACAGTGATTCTTACACAAGCATGCATAACAACATTATTGGTGGAGCTTAAATGAAAATTTGTCATCCTGGACTTCATCCTGAAACTAGAGTGTTAGAATCTCCTAAGGTTCTTCTGATATTCAGCCATGATTTATAATCATTGGTCTAGAGAGCCCAATCTACTCCCCTGCCTTTGTCCACCACCATCATTTATCCACTTAATTATAATTTATTAACCTTCAACTGTGTATCAGGCACTGTGCAAGGAACTGGGGATAAGATAATGACTAGAACTAGGTTGATTTGGGCATCCTAAACTTATCTTGGGGTGTAGCCACACCACCCTGAATGCCCCTGATCTCGTGTGAACTTACCTTGGATGTCACTGCCTCTATAAATCCCTCACTGGACACTTTTACTACCATAAGCTTTAACTTTCCACTCCCTCTACCCATAATTAGGGGTCTCATTCTTGATTCTTCCCCAGTAACTAGGACTCACATTGCTACAAAATTTACCTCATTGCACTGAAATGATTTACAATTCAATGTATTCTACTCTACTATGAGCTCACCAAGTACAGCAATTGTATTCATTAGGATGATATTTTTGGTAATGTTAAAAGCAAAAAAGGGAGGAATGGAGAAAAAGGAGGAGGAAGGGAAATAGGAAAGCACATTGACTATTGTGAGTGTCCATAACATCATTCTTAAACTTGGACCTTTGCAGAACCCTTTAATTCAGATGGAAAGGAAACAAAACTCAGTATTACATATTTGCAAATTGGGCCCTCTCATATTTCATTCTCCCAACAGCCTTGACTTAGACACATCATTTCCACTTGGAAGACAAGTAACCAGAGATACAAAAAGATTAAGTGTCTTCCTCAAGGTGTCACTTACTTCTTAGTAAATGGAGGATCTGGGGTTTGAACCCAAAGCTCCCAATGAGAAAAAGGCCCAGAGTTTTTACTGGCCTTGCATATACAGACTGCTGGAGTGTATGAGTTTGTGTGTTTGAAGATTTTTCCTTCCACTGAAACTTCTCAAAGGCAGAAATAACATTTGTTTCATCATTTCTAGTATAAGAGTCAATGTTTAACAAAGTTACCATCAGGAGAGAAATACATTCTTCAAGGGACTGTTCTTCTGTTTCTTTTGATTTTTGGCATTAAAGATCTCAGTAGTCCTGCTAGAAAATTTCCATCAAGGTTATTCTCCAAGTTCTTGTGGATGACTTTGAAATTTAAATTTTCCCATCATCTTCCAGAATGAAGGCTAAGGTTAAAAAGACATTTCATTTTTTCTCCTTTTCCCCATGGCCTTCAATGTCTCTTTTTTTTTCTCCCCATTATCCTTTCCCTCTTCTGTGATCTATACGAAAAATGTTTGACTTATATCTTCAGCAGACTCTCTTCCCAGTTCTGTTCTTTAAGCCTCTAAAGCTGCATCTTCCCTGTGGAACTTATGCCAAATATAATTATCCTGCACTGTTTGGGAAAGGCTTAGATTTGTTTCATAGGTTGTTTCTTCAGCCTTAATAAGTACAGACACTTAGTAGCTGGCCACAATTTCATTCTTCCCTCTGTGGGTTGCATTTCATTGCTCATTAATGTGTAAATCATGGATTTCTCTAATTACACACTGTTGCCTCTTCTTCTCGTCTCAGAGCTTGAAAATTAGTACAGGGCTGGAACCCTGATAGAAATGTCTAGAATGGTTTCTTCACATTTGGGGATGCTATAGGGACAGAGTAAATTTAGCTTCAGAGTGTGTATTTGTATGTGTGGTGCGGTTGGCTGCACTGAATGTTCCATTTGTCCGATTCTGAGGTTAAAAACACAACCAGCTAGTGTTTAAGGAAAACATATGTCTCCAGAACCTCAGCCTTGCAAAGTCAAAACTATAAATTCAAATGAACTAATTAAATGTTCAGTAAATGCTAAAGTAATTTTGCCATTTCTCATTAATTTCATCTGTCTCATGTATCCTAATGATCTAACTCTGAAATTAACAATCTTTGTGTTTCTGGTAAAAAAGCTGGAAATGTTTTTTACTTGATAATGAATTTCTCTTATTTGAATCTACTATAATTATTTGAACCAGTTTGTATATAGAGAAATTGATATAATTAGTTATTTTGAAGTTCTTCTAATGAATGAAAACACAAATACACTGTGCCCTCCTATCCTTATAACTCAAAGTATAGACTTGGAACCAGCAGCCTCGAAGCCGGAATCTTAGGACATGTCCATCCACCACAGCCCAGACCAACAGAATTATAATCTGCACTTTTAAACCACACTCTTAATCCTGTACACATTAAAATTTGAGAAGCATTGTTCATTATCATGGATCCCTTCAAAATACTTTGCTTTGAAATACAGGGATAGTTCAACCCAAGTGCTATAAGAAGGAAAAAAGAGGTAACTAGGCAGCATGTATATAAAAGCAACTGCAAAAGGAATTCAAGCTCTGAATAGAGCTTCTCAGCCAATTTTCTTTGTTCTTGTAAGGAGTACTTCTTAAGGATATTAAATATATTATCACATGTTCCTGTTGCACAGTATTTCTGGCTAAAACTTATTTCAAAGAGGATTATAGGGTTGAGGAAGAGCACACTACCACTCAAAAGGATGTAGACATCAGAATGAATACCACTATTTCAGGAAGTGAGGATAAAGCTGTGTAGAGATGGGAAATTTTCCTACCAAATATTTAGGTTTCCAGCTTACATGTTTCATGTATTTTACTAACGGATAATGATTTCCTTCTCTTTTTTAAGGAAGCATCAGATATACATCAGATATAATCTTTTATTATTCTCTTAGAGCTGCTCTGAGTGGCGAGTTTGCCGTATTAATTTTGTCCTTTTCAAGATGTGATGTTTTAAGCATGTGAACTGCTTTGGGAATGACTAAAGAGTGGCTAAAACAGTAAAGGATAATTTGCTTATGACTAGCAGTGTGCTATACTGGGTCTTCCTGTTTATTTCCTTATTTCTGAAATAGAATTTAAAAATGAAGACAACCAAAAAATCGCACAAATTCAGCAATATTGCAAATGACTAGAAAATATTTATCGGCACATTTAAAAAAAATCAAGCTCTCTGCTCATTACCCTGAGTTAATAGCACAAAGGTGGGATACCAAAAGAACAGTCATTACAATTCACCAGGTGATTGGAGAGAATGCAACGGATAGAAGGCATCTCTCATTGGAAATCTCTTAATTATCTTGTTCTTCCTTTCCATTTGCAGGCAATTATTTCTGATCAAAGGAAGTCTAGGTGTGGAGGTGGATAATCAACCCAGTAAATGTGGTAGAAGTGTTTAATGGATAATTCTGTTGTATCCTTGTCAGGTGACTTTATTCCAAGTAGTTATTCTTGTGATACTGATTTAAGGAGGGACACTGTGGAACACATCTGCATGGGAAATACCTGTGAGACCATTTCATAACCAAGTTGAATAAATTTGTAATACTGTGGGAATGCACGGCCATGTAGCTCACTTTAATTCTTTAAGATTATTTCAAAAAAAATGGCTATGTAGGAACAAAAAGGTAATACTTCCCATTGCCCTTCATTTGAGTTATGGCTAATACTCCTAGAACAAAAGACAGATTAGTAAGAGAATGCCAAAAAAAAATGCATTTAACAAGGTTTTACCTGAAACAGAAGCTTTCAGGAGTGGTGACTCAAAGACTCAGGAAAACTGTGTATTTTTATGCTTTGGTTCTGTAAAGAATGGACAATTGTGTAGGAAGAAATGTGATTGTATAAAAACAGCATGATCTATTGGCTATGATCAAGAGAGGAAATACAGCGGGTCCCGTTTGTTCAGATTCTTCTCGGCTTCTTGATGTGTCATTTTTTTCCCTCCCCAACCTAGCTATGGGGCAGGACCACATCAGAACTAGAGCATTGTGACCTATTTTGAGGCAAGATTGGTCAGAAAATTCCTTTATTAGTCCATTTTCCTACTGCTATGAAGAACTGCTTGAGGTTGGATAGTTTATAAAGGAAAGAGGTTTGATTGATTCACAGTTCAGCATAGCTGGGAAGCCCTCAGAAAACTTACAGTCCATAGTGGAAGGCAAAGGTGAAGCGAGAAACCTTCTTCACAAGGCAGCAGGTTAAGGAGAAGCACCCAGTGAGGAAGAAGAGCCCCTTATAAAACCATCAGATTTGGTGAGAACGCACTCACTGTCAGGAGAATAGCACGGGGGGAACCACCTCCATGATTCAGTTACCTCCAGCTGGTCTCTTCCTTAACCCATGGGGATTATGGGGGTTATGAGGATGACAATTCAAGATGAGATTTGGGTGGGGACACAAAGCCTAACAATACGAATTCCTTTACAACCATGCTTCACACAGAAATACAGAAAAAATCAGAGGGAGCTTCTTGCTTCTGAGACCCTCCCAGTCTCCTTTAGGTCAAAGCACTTAGTTGTAATGTTTTCTGAGACGCATCAGTTGCAAATTCTTTGATACTCCTCCCATTCAATAATAGGGTCTGTGTTTCTGAGTGCACTTGTTACTCTTGTAATCAATAGAATAGAATACATTAGAAGCAATGCTGTATGACTTTTAAAATTAGTTTGAAAAAAATGGGTCTACTTCTACCTTGTTCTTGGAGCACTGAACAGATCTGTAAGAAGTTCAGCTACCCTGAGGTTGCCACACTGTGAGGAAGCCATGTCACAGCCTGGTCTTTAAATCCTCTCAGCCCAAGCCCTTCAAGTCTTCCCAGTTGAAGCCCCAGGCAACCTAAAATAGAAATGAGCCATTTCTGTTGTTCTCTCACAATTCCTGACCCACATACTCAATAAGCATAGTAAAATGGTTCTTATATTCTGCTTTCTCTTCAGATCACAAAAATCTTTTGCCTTCATAAAATGGTTCTCTGAGCCACTAATTTTAAGGTGATTTGCTTCACAGCAATAGTAATGAAAATAACCTTCTCTCTCTCTTTCTCCAACCTTGGGGACAAGGTCCAGAGTTCTATGATATATATTATTTTCCAAAGAAATAGCTAAAACTACATAGAATTTTGGCTATGAATAGGACCTTAAATTGTATCCAATCCAAATTTCCCCTAAATTTAGTAATTTCCACAGAGCCATATTGGCCTACCACCTACATTATTAATTCATTATTTTCTTTCAATTCTCTTAATTATTTTTACTATTTAGCCTTAGTTTAAGTGAGAGTGGCCATGATGGAATCTTGATGCTAAGTTCTATTTTTCTAAAATGATGCATATTCATAAATACAAATATAAGAAACATATTTATCAGAGTATCATGAAATAACATGTTGAATACTAGTAGCATAAGATGTATGCCAGTTTTGAAAATAATGATCTGATACAAAGCTTCTGTAGGACAGACAGCTCTATCTGACATAGACTAAATATGCTCTGGGCTCTTTCCATTTCTAAGGTCGAAAAATAAAAAGAATTCTGTTCTGCCAGCTTCTTCTTCTTGTTTTGTCTATTTCTCCAAAAGCACTTACTGTCTTTTACACTTGTGAAAAGTTATGCATTTCATTTACTTTATACTTTGTGTAAGGTTATGCATTGTATGCATTTTATTTCAAGTTACCAAATTGTATACCTTACCCTCCTCAAACACAATAGAGTCTACTTCCGATGGTAACGACTCCCTTAACTGTTGACTTTGGTATTCACAAACTGGTTCCTGTTGAAACCTATTAAAAAGGAAATAAGGCAGAAGGGATGGAACACATTTCTGTGTATATGAATAATGCAGTAGGATATATTATATCAAAAATGATATATCACTTATATATAAAATTATATAACATCATATAATTTTATATATTATATAATATATAACCTATATTATACATATTACATAATATATAATTTTATATAACATATAACATATATGTTATATAATTTTATATAACATATAACATATATGTTATATAATTTTATATAACATATAACATATATGTTATATAA
>CM052664.1:12156611-12232124 GCA_028533165.1 Leontopithecus rosalia
AATATATATTATATATGTAATATATATAATTATATAATACATAATATATATAATATATATGTAATACATATATATGTAGTATATATAATATATGTTATATATGTGATCTATATCTGTTATATAATATATGTAATATATATTATATGTTATATATATATATTATATAATATATATTATATGTTATATATATATTATATAATATATAATAAACCTCAAAGTGTGGGGTTTAGGCATGTGCCAGTGGGTGGAAGGTTTATTACAGTCCTATGGGGAGATAACAAAATTCGAGAATCAGCATTTTAAACTTCATAATTTAATGTCAGTTGAATCTAATAATAGTTAAAAATTCAGAATTTAAATTGTGTGTCTTTTTAATTTAATTTTATCTAGTAAGATCTGTTGTGTTTTATAAAAGCATTGGCTTGCAACAGACTGGAATTTAAAACAAAAATAAATGATTATCACAGATAGTTTGAGAAGCAGTTGCATTAAAAAAGCTAAATAGAATATAAAATCTTAGTTTAAAAAGGACTCAGAAAATTGTAAGAGTATCATCTCAATTTTTAAATGATATAGTTTATAAATATTCTTGGAAAATGTGAGAAGCATATTCATTCATGTAACCAGTATTCTAGCATTAATTGTTGCTGAGTCGTGGGACATGACCCTAAAATATGTATCATAACCAGTTCGTTATTTAAAAAGAAAATGGAAATATTTGTTTTCCTACCAATTGTCTTACTTTTTGCCCTCTTCTCCAAAGTCTATCAGAATTTCAGCACTTGCAAAAATGAACACCACTGTCTCTCAAAAACTTTTACCAACTGCTTTTGACTGAATTAATTTTACAAGACAGCTTTCAATTAAATCCAACATTGCTGGAACTTAACGTTTTTAAACATTTAGGCAAAGCATAATAAGGCTTTAAACCAGAGCTAGAAACACGTTTTGTCATGCCACGATCCTAGGTTTCCTACATTTCTGCTTAACAGATGCACTAAAGCGTACTTACTGCCAAAATGCTCTTGTCTGCCTTCAGTAATAACCAAAGTGATTCTGGTAGATCAAATGGGCTCATTAGATACTCAGACGTGGAAACACACTCACACATAATTGGTATTCCACTTTGTGGCTATTATCTATGTGATGTAATATTGCTAAAGAAATAATGGGATCGGAAGCCAAAATTGAAGTTCGAGTTTGAATGACAATTTATCACTTGTTTCTCCAGCCATGGTTATTTAAGAATCAGATATTAATTATATTAGAGTCTGAAGGAATACTTTATTTCATATGTAAGATTTTCAAATAATCCATTTTACTTACAACATTATGGATGGACTTACATAGAGAAAACTAATCTGAATCTGCTATTCCATTGCATAAAGGCCTGCTTGTGGTTGAGATACATGGATGCCATGGCTAGTTTAGGAATACGTTTGTGACAAAAGTAAGATTTTCTTCTCAACGTCACTACTCATCTTGCTTGCACTTTGTCTCCACATCATAGACATATTCCGTAATATTGCTCTATCTCTTCTTGAAACTCACTTCTCTCTTATTTTCCGTAATACTGTGTTTCTCCATCTAGCTATAAACAATTTTCTTTCTCTGCATCTTTCATTGGTTCTTTCTACTCCATTAAGACTTTCTTTGCATTATCACTGTTTTTTCTTTGGCCCAATTTTATGTCACTATTCCCTCTCTCCCTGAGCCATCTTATTAACTTTCATGATATCAGCTACCAGTTAAAACTGATAATGACTTACCCAATCTTGCTGTCTTTTCAAACCTTGATTTATGTATACAGCTGAAGGTTAAATTGTCTCATGTAAATGTTTTACCAAGAGTTCCAACTCACAGTGTCTTATTCTGACCTTGTTAACTTCTGCCACAAAAGCTATTTCTCTTCTACTAATTCTGTCTCATTTTTTGAACCCTTATGTCCTCAATTACTCTAACCAGCACCTTGAGAATGTTTTCCAGTAGTTCCCCATTTTCTAAACTCTACCCATTCAACTACGGAATATGTCTAACTTAATATCTCGACTTACTACTTTGGATTGCATCAAAACAACCTGAAAATGTCAGCGGTCTGCCACTGTCGCATTTGTTCTCCTTTATATGGTTATAGGGGATGACTGGTTCTGCTGACTTAGGCCCGTCCTATCAGGGATGCTTTGCTTCTGGCTGCAAGGCAACTGGGTTTGGCTTCAGACCAAGTGTGAGATTTCAGTGTATTCCCATCCTCCTGGAACTAGAAGCTACCTGGAGTCTGTTTTATGGTGATAAATTCAAGAGGGTTAACTGCACACTCACATTTCAAATCTCTATTTACAAGTCTACTCATATCCCATTGTCCAAAGAAAACAGTTAAGTCCAAAGCCCAGGGGTGGAAAATGTATTCTGCCTCTCGAGCAAAGGACAGTGTTACATGGCACATGCTGTGGGTGTGTAATTCCAAAACAGGGAGAGCAGGAAGAATTAGAGACTTATGACCCAATCTACCACAATATCTTAAGTATTCCTTATCTCTATTCTTTGTCCCCATTCTAAAAGGTATGTTCCGATTTCATTACTAATCATCTCTGCACACACTTTGAAGTATCATCCCCTCTGATCTCCCACCAACCTAAACCCATCTTCTACAGTGCAGTCGGAGCACTTAACAGAAAACACAATTCAGACCATGTGACTTCCCTCATTATATTTCTTCAGAGGCTCCCCATTGCTCACTGAATAAAATCCAAGCTCCTCAGCCATGCACACCGTGGTCTCCAGTGCACACTCCTGCCCTTGTCTGCAGACCCATCTCCCCCAGCTCCTCCCTTTACGTTGTGCCTCAGGAATAATGAAATACAAATAGTTGTCTGTCTGCTGCAGTTCCACAATTGCCACGCCTTTCTGCTATTGTTCACATTGTTCCTTCTCTTGAAACATAGGTTGTTGGGGAACAGGTGGTATCTGGTTACATGAGTAAGTTCTTTAGTTGTGGTTTGTGAGATTTTGGTGCCCCCATCACCCGAGCAGATACACGGCCCCCTTTTTTTTTAGTCTTTTATCTTTTGCTTCCATCCTACTCTTCTCCCCAAGTCCCCAAAGTTTATTGTGTCATTCTTACACCTCTGCGTCCTCATAGCTTAGCTCCCACATATCAGTGAGGACATACAATGTTTGATTTTCCATTCCTGAATTACTTCACAGAATAATAGTCTCCAGTCTCATCCAGGTGGCTGTGAATGCCATTAATTCATTTCTTTTTATGGCTGAGTAGTTGAATATGAACTCTCTCTCGTTCATTCTGAATGACTGTTGTATATCAAAACAAGAACTTCTCGATGTTCAACTTCAGTTGTTTTTTTCCCCCATTTAGGGAAAATAAATTTGTAATCAAAATAAGTTTCAAAATTAAGTATAACTCACCACATACTATCTCAGGAACAGTTTTATTTATTTAATTAGTTTTTGATCCTGAAATCCTCCACAAAAATCTGAGTGCTCTGGCTATTCAATGTAAGTAGCTTAAAGCAAATAACGTGAGGCAGTCTTCTGGGTATTGCTAATGGATGCTGACTTTTTTATTTAAGTAAAGTTCAGCTCCTAAAAAGTGAATTGCCTGTCATTGTTCAATACTATACTTTATGATATTTTTCATTTTTATTAATTAAATCCAGAAGTAGTTTATAGGATGTCTATTCACGGGAATTTGATGTGATATTTAAAACAGTGCAGTTGAAAATAATATACCGAGAGTGTTCACAATGTAGTGAAAAAAATGACATGTACTGTCATAGTATAAGTCTATGCATATAGGATTGCATATAGAATTATATATAGAAAACAAGAGTGAAAGAAACAAACTTCTCTGCTGTGCAATTATGCTAGGTATTTCTTTTCTTCTATAAGTCAATTTGCGTATTTCCAAATTTTCTATAATCGTTATGAACAATCAGAATAATTGGGAAAAAATAAGTCAACAAAAATCCAGATTGAGAGAGTCAAAGACACAGAGACAGAAAGGCAAGGAACCAGAGAAAAAATAAATAAGGTCTTTATAAAGCAGCTAAATACAGATGGAAGAAGAAGAAAGCTAGTAAGAAACTCATTCAAAACACTGACTTTTCTAGCAGCCAAGATTGGATATAATTACCTAAGTAAGACATAGAGAAGTGTTTAAAGAAGGAGAGACATCCTGCTTCAGCTGTGTACCACAACAGGCAAGCGTCGCCAAGGCAACAGTGTGTCTAACACAGACACAAATTCAAGAGCCAGGGTTTGAGGTGTACAGGGGACCCGGACTCATAATGGCTGCAGAGAAACTTTCACATGACAAATGTACACATGCAGCTCATGAGGGGGATGACAGAGCCCAGAAGGTGAACACACATGCCAGCTTCAGCATTTACCTCCTAGCTGTCCTCCAGAACGGGTGGGGAGGAGGAAAGATGAAGGAAGAAGCAGGAGGTCAGAGTTTGCGAACAAAAGAATAGAAGGACAGAAGATCGAGGTGTACTAACAATGTCATGTTTCGTTTGAAACAAACAATGAATTAAGTAGTAATAAATAGCCCAATGTAGGAGAGATGTTTTAGGCATCCTCTAAGACTAGAAAGATTCTTACAGTCTTTAAGGATTACAATGCTTCAGAAGAAATATATGGAATGACATTCTTACCTATTCGTTTTAACTTAGAGACTTCTTTTCCATTCTCCACTGTGGATTAATTACTGAAAGGATCTAATAAGAATGTCTGGAATAGTTAAGCCACCTGCAGTGTTCCCATCTGCATAAAAGGAAAATAAATCCCTGCTCTACTAACCATATGTACTAGAGAATATGAAAGTTACAGATCTATGATGGTTTTGGAATTTGTTCAGTGCTACAAAAAAGGGTTATTAATTTATCTTATCATATATCAGTAGCAAAAGGACACAGATGTCTTTTTATTTCTTGCTGCACTGGGTCCAAGTGATTCAAAGCTGACCTCATACCTAAGCACGTAGCCACCTGCCATACTTGTTCTGGATGTTTCAGAGCAGAATCAGGTTTGCTTTCTTCAGTTTTCACTTCTTTACCAGATACCTACACAATCTTCTTTCTTGGGTTCTCTTCCTCCATAATTAACTGGAATTTAATAAAACAAAAACAAAATCTAAACAGAAGCCCTAAAGAGTGAAAGTATTTAGAGAAGTCGTGCCTGAGAAAACTTGCTGTAGGTCAAGTAATAAGGTCTTTGTGAACTCGACACACTGTTCACCTTTCAACCAGTGTCTATCTGGTATCTCAGGTTACCTTTCTAGCTCCTGAAAATGGTTGCTGGCCTAGACCACCGCATATTGATGTGGTTTGCTTGTATTCTTGACTTAGCAGAACCTTTTAATAAAATAATAGCATTCGATGTTTGCTGAGCACTTACTATAGGCCAGTTACCCTTTTAAATATTTTAAATTTATTTATTTATTTATTTAGAGATGGAGTTTCACTCTTATTACCCAGGCTGGAGTGCAGTGGCGCTATCTCGGCTCACCACAACCTCCGCCTCCTGGGTTCAGGCAATTCTCCTGCCTCAGCCTCCTGAGTAGCTGGGATTACAGGCACGGGCCACCATGCCCAGCTAATTTTTTGTATTTTTAGTAGAGATGGGTTTCACCACATTGACCAGGAGGGTCTCAATCTCTTGACCTCGTGATCCACCCGCCTCGGCCTCCCAAAGTGCTGGGATTACAGGCTTGAGTCACCGTCACAAAAACTCATATGAGACAGATACTATTAGCTGACTCATTTTAGAGATGAGGAAAGCAAAGTTTATAAAGTTAATAATGGAGAGGTGAAAATTAAATGCAAGTTGCCTGATTTGAAAGACTGCTTTTCCCTGCTGGGCTCTCCCCTTGCTACAGTAGTAGAGAGGGATGTGGAAGGAATTATTACCCCCTGGATGCCCTCCTTTTATCATACTTAATATTTCTAGGTATATTTCCTGTTTAGAAGTATAGTAGATATATTGCTCATGAATATGAATGCCTGTGTATAAAATTGTTAAAGCTTTTTATATGTTTTATACTATATAAAATAAATTTACTTTTGTAAATAATCTAATTGAATATCAGACAAGGGAGTTGTTAAAAAATGCCAAGAGTCTTGGAGGAATAAAATATCTCTGTAGTGTTAGGTACAAGCGATAGCAGAGTCTAGAGTAGAGAGGTGAAGGACATGTGCCCCAATTGCTGTTGAAAAGCCGTCATGAGTCAATAAGCCTCTGGTTTTTACATGCTTTTCCCACCACGATGACTTCCAAGGCAGTAGCTAAGTGCAGCAAGAAACCTATCTCAATGCTGAGAGGTCGTTTCCTAGCAGAATTGTTGGCTAATACCCTCCTAGACCAGTTCACTCTTGGGGCACTCTGACTTCACCGGAGCTCAAGCAAGACAATGGAGAGCTAGAAAACATGGTCCCATCTTTCCTTTTAAGAGTCTGGAAAGATGAAAGTACCAGTGGGGAAACAGAAAAATTCCTATGACAGAAGTCGGAAGTCTTTCTTTTTGTTTGTTTCTAATTAGCCTCAGAGTAAAATGTCTTATTTAAGGAAATTTGGTTAGGATTTTGAAATTAACAACTAACGTAATCAATAATTCTAGTTTCAGCTCGGATGTGTAGAAAGATAGAGAGCTCCACACAACATTTTTAATGATGGATGGTCTGCAAATTTGATGACTTTTCTTGAGCTCATCAGAAAACTGAGGTCACAGGGCAACCCAGTAAAGCGAAATATGAGAAAAGGGGAAACTCCTGAGAAAAATGGGACCCGAGTAAGCATTTGCTTTCTTGCAGCAGTTTTTGTGCATGCCTTATTGCACGGCAGAGGCGCCTGACAGTCATAACTGAAGCTTACCCTGAGAATAACCCTGTGGTCTAAGAAGCATGTTGCTTTAGAGTTCTGAGTCAGGGAATCAGGAAGTGGTCAGTCTGGAAATTTACTCCTTATCTGTGAAGGAGCCCACGGCCTAACCCTTGGAACACAGGTGGTCCAAGGAATAGAGGTCCTTTGTTTTGCGGGTAAGCAGAGATTGCTAGGTGAAGGGTGGGATGTGAAAATGATGTATAAACTTCATGCTTTTTATAAACAGTAGTGGTGTTCCTAGTCAGCCCACTGCCACTGAACCATGCCATATATAAGTCCCTGCAAAAAACTCTATGTCTCCTTCACTCTCGGACATGGAGCCATCCCCACTGGAGTGAATCCGAGTCCAGCATGACACTGATGTATTAGTTTCCCACAGCTGTCATAGCTAAGAACCCCAAGCTAGGTGCCCTAAAATTACAGAAATTTATTTTCTCAGAGTTCTTGACTTGTAGGCCAGAATCCTGAAATCAAGGTGTCCCCAGAGCCATGCTCCCTGTGAGGTTCTGGGAAAGAGTCTACTCCATTCCCTCTGGTCACTTCTGGTCACTTCTGGCAATCCTTGACATCTCTTGGCTTGCAGTTTAATCTCTCCGGTTGCTGCCTTGGTTCTCACATGGCCGTCTTCCTTCTGTGTGTGTGCATACATGTGTCTGCATCCAAGTTTTCCTCTTTTTATAAGGACACCAGTCGTATTGGATTTAGGGTCCAGCTTAATTCCTAATCTCAGATTACAAAGACCGTATTTCCAAATAAGATCACATTAACAGCTTCTAGTGGTTACATCTGAAACATATCTTTTTTGAGCCTGTCTGGAGGGAGACACAATTCAACCCAGTATACCATATAAGCCTGGTAATATTCCTCCAAACATTCTTAATGAGTTGCTAAAGTCAGCCTGTGGGATAGTGTAAGCGTATGGACGCCAGGGATGCTGCAAATACAACAGAACGTGCTCCCTCTTGCAGGCTTTTCCTCCAAAATTCCACTAGGAAAATTGGAGAGGAATCTCCAGAAAGAGACAGAGAAAGTGTGGCACTGGCTGCAGAAGAGAAGCAAAAGCCTCTGCCGAAAATGCCACCCGGTCCCATCTTCCTTGTGAGGGAAAAACAGCAACAAAACAAGAAGGACAACAAAAATTCCTGATCTTAATCCTTAGGAAGGGAAGAGCAAAACAAAATGCATAGCCTTAGGGCGTTGTTGGAAGCTTTTTGCAGCCAGGGAAAGGGAACAGGAAAAAGTATAAAAATAGAAGCCTCTATGCCTGGGGCAGAGACAGGAATTCATGCTAGGACCAGCACTGCAGCAGGAAGAAGACACAGAGATCTTGAAGAAGTCACAGCCCTGACACCCAGACTCAGGCACATCAGAACCTCAAAGAACGCACTCCTTTTACCAAAATGTTAAGGCACAATGCATATGTATAGATATATAATATACGCATATGTGTGTATATATGCTCAAATGCATATGTATATATATTAAAATGCTCAAAAAATATATATGCATTGTGTCAACATTTTTTTAATGTATAAAATGTTTTTAATATTTAAAATTTGATTAATATTTAAAAATTGATATTAATACTTTAAAATATATATTTAAAATTTTATTTTATATAAATAAAAATATTTTAAATATTTTCAAATATATATATATATATTTTTTTCTTTTTCTTTTTCTTTTTTTTTTTTGAAACAGTCTCACTCTGTCAACCAGGCTGCAGTGCCATGGGACCTCTTGGCTCACTGCAACCTTCACCACCCAGACTCAAATGATTCTCTTGCCTCAGCCTCCCAGGTAACTGGTACTACTGGTGTGCTCCACCATACCCAGTTAGGTTTTGTATTTTTGTAGAGAAAGCTTTTTGCCATGTTGGCCAGGCTGGTCTCGAACTCCTGAGCACAAATGATATGCACTGCCCCCCGACTTCCAAAGTGCTTCGATTATAGGCATGAGCCACTGTGCCCGGCCACAAGGCATTTTTTAATAGAAACTCTACAAAGGGTTCACCAAAGTAGTAGGTTTCATGTTAGTTTTCCAAAGGCGTTGATTCCTGCCTGCAGGACCACCATGGTAGAGGATGTATGTATGGGAATCTCTCCACCCCAAGTGCCATGTAAACCCCAAAGCACATACCTGGGAAGAAGCATGAAGAGACCTGTTGATCACTGACCTGAAAGATTCATTGTCAGGAAAGAAAGAAAGTGATGGCAAAATCTAAGTAAGAAAGGCCCACGCAATTTAAAATTATAATCAGAAGCCAAAGGAGTTGTCATTTTGTTTTGTGGGCATGGGTTTAATATATTCCACATGCTATACTTTTATGTAAATGATGGTATATTGGCAACTTTTAGCTCTGGAGAGTCTCCCACTGAAGTCTGGAAATCCACTGTCCCATGTCAAATATTGTCTGAATAAGCAGACAATAAATGGCATGCTGCCAAACCTTAAATGAAGCCTGACAACCAGTCTTTCCTCAGAACTCAGCAATTGCTTCTAAGCTTGGCTCACTTGAGCTCCGGAATTTGAGATCAGCCTGGGCAACATGGGGAAACTCCATCTCTACGAAAAATCCGCCAGGCGGCCCGGTGTGGTGGCTCAAGCCTGTAATCCCAGCACTTGGGGAGGCCGAGGCGGGTGGATCACGAGGTCAAGAGATTGAGACCATCTGGTCAACATGGTGAAACCCCGTCTCTACTAAAAACACAAAAAATTAGCTGGGCATGGTGATGCGTGCCTGTAATCCCTGCTGCTCAGGAAGCTGAGGCAGGAGAATTACCTGAACCCAGGAGGCGGAGGTTGCAGTGAGCCGAGATCACGCCATTGCACTCTAGCCTGGGTAACAAGAGCGAAACTCCGTCTCAAAAAAAAAAAAAAAAAGAAAAATCAGCCAGGCACAGTGGTGCACATTTGCGGTCCCAGCTATTCAGGAGACTGACATGGGAGAATTGCCCGAGCGCAGGAGGTAGAGGTGGCAGTGAGCTGAGGTTGGACAGTAGATTGAAACCCTGTCTAAAAAAATAAAAGGAATATAGTTACTGCTTTTTCACAGACATTTGGTTCAGGACTTTTCCTAAGCTATAAGGGATATTAAACATTGAAGAGATGGTAGAAAGAATTTGATCTCTGAAACTGAAGATCTTTAAAATTTGAGTAATGCTGCCATGTGTGTAGTTTCCAGAGAAATAATAGGTATCTTGGGCTTTCAAACACAAGCAAAATTGTTCTCTCTTCATGTATACCACCTATATTCTCATAAAAGCGCACTGGCTTGCACTTAGGTAAAGTAAAATTCAGACAAAGTCATTCTAGGTTTTTAGAATTCTAGATAGAGTTACCTTTGGAGGAGTGGTCTGCATGATGACGAAAAGAGCATGGGAGAGTGGCATCTTTTTGGTTGCAAATAGTATCCTGTTTCTTGGTAATTCTTGTGTGTTTCTTGGTAATTCTTGTGTGTGGACATCATTGTGTTGATCATTCATAGTATGTTGGAGTTTGTTTGTTATCTTACTGAATTTTAGTCGAAAGTAAAGATCCAAACCAGAAACAAATCAACCATAAGACAAGAGGGGCAGGAGATCATGGCAGCAGGCAGAGAGGCAGAGCTACGTGTGTATCTCACAGCCACTATCTTATGCTTGTTAGACTTGTTTCAGGTGTTTTAGAGGCCAGACCTTATTACATTTTTCTAGTAGCATTTGTCTGTCTTGGAAATATTTGTTTGATGCAACCTACCTATTGGTGTGACTATTTTGATACCTGTCCACTTCTTGGGATAAATATGTCTTATCAACTCAAGGTCTAAAGAAGATTCTGCCCCTAGTTCTTCAATCCTGTTTGCAGATCACATGTATTATAGTCTTCTCAAATTAATAACACCTGTTCCCTTCCATCAGTAGCTACCATTAGGTTATATGCCACTATATAGGAAGTCCCAAGAAGGTAGAGTGTTTCTGGTGATTGGATGATGATACAGGATTATCATTCAAAATCATGGGTGAATTTAGCTCAACCGGCAGCTATGTTTCTGTGTTCTCTTGTTCTTGTGGCCTGGAACCTGGTGGTTTCAAGCTTGGCATGTGTGCCCTGCAGAATCTGAGCAGCATTGCAAAGTAGATAAGGGTTACCTTGGTTGTACCATTGCCTCCTTTCATCTTGTTAGATATTAATCTTGTCTTATAATCTTGTGAGTTATTCTCACAAGAACATCTTTAAAGAGAAACTTCAGAACTAAACAGTTAAAATTATGCATGACATTTGATTGACTTTATAAGTTTTAGAGCATTTACACAGGATATACCTGTTTTATCCTTAAAATCATTCAGAGAAATAATAGGTATGCATTTTGAAACAACAACAAAAAAATGACAATCAGAAAGAAAGAAAAAATGTTTTGTAGATAGTATCTCTAAAGTCAAAATCCATGCTCTTTCCACTGCTTGCCTGGTACTTTTTCCAAAATTTTGTTATCTGTCTCTAAGAATAAAGTTATAATGGCTAAATGCCAGGTAATAGAAAAGTTATTTTGGGCAAACGTTTCATTTCTTCAAACCATATGAATAGATTTAGCACTATTAGGAGGAAAATCATTGGCTTTTCTAACTAGCAGATCCTGTGCTTGGATCTTGTCTGTACCATGAAAACGTGCTCAAGTCCTATAACCTTGAAAAGTTACGTCCATCTTAGAATGGCATATTCTACTCTCCTTGGTGTCAACAGAATGAAATGTCCCACATCACTTGGGTGAAAGATAACAGACACTCTGTTGAGAAGCTGAACTAGGGAATAAACAGCAGCAAGGGTTAAACATATCACCCACAAAACTCTGACCTTAATTCATGCCAAAATGTCATAAACTGGTACTTATTAGAATATGATAACTTCAAACAAGAATAATGTCTCTCTTTTGGTATCATCAAATTATTTGTGGAGGGTCCATGTGCTACGAACTGTTTACTGAATGAGTCAATGAGAAGTTAAACCTATCTATTTGGTAGACAGTACTTTGCTTCTAGAATAAATCAGACAGGCTCAAATACTGAGATAATTGAAACAGCAAGTTATTTCTGGAAGAGAAAATGGGAATTGCATGGAGTTTTGTCACTAAGGTGATTAGAATGAATCTCCAATGCCCCTCTTCTACAGAAATTACAAATCCCAGGCCAAGTCAGGCAAACTATTTAAAAAAAATATCCGCTGATTAAAAACAACCAAGCAAACAGACATACAAACAAGTGCCTTCCCCATTGGCATTTCCCAAGTCATTTCAGAAGAAATTTTTGAAGCCAGGGATTGAGAATTTGGATCTGTTTTTAAAGCACTCTCTAGCCCTTCCTAAGCATAGGTCCATGGGTAGGATGCCCAGCTCTCCAAGCCTCATCTGGGAAATGGGGACAATTTTCCAACCCCTACCTCAGAGCACTCTTGTGAAAGTTGTATGAACCCAAGTATGTGAGGGCACTTGGTGCAGCTCCTGGCACAGAGTGAGCGCCCAGTTAATGGGGATGCTTTCTCTTACAGCCTTATCTCACATAACTGGTTCTATGTAGGAATAGAGAATCTGGGATTTGGATTTGGAATCCACTGGAGACTAATACAGCAGCGCCACCTGGTGACTGTTTTACCACAAAGGCAACCTAACAACGTCTTAAAGATCATGGAGGACAAAGCTGTCTTCCTTTGTTTCTAAAGATTTAAATAAAAATACAGTCTCTTGATAGATTAGAGAGATTTTTATCATTCTTGTAAATGTCACTCCTTAAAAAAATCCAGCAATGATGAAATCATCAGAGATGAAGTTTGAGCTATACTGAATTTCACCTTGCTGCCTTTGAAAAGCAGCTAAATGTTACCAGCGTTACTTAAAAAAGGCATAATGGAACATAAACTTGTTGGAAACATTGTGAATTGACAATGCACTCAGTTCTTCTTGGAGAAAGTAAATTACTAAACAGTAAAAAATACGTAGATATGAGGTCAGAAAATCATGATTATTTTATGTACGAGGGTCATCACCGTAAACGCAGTTTGTTTCCTCATTCCGTAGTCTTCCTTCTCCCGTGTTTGTACCTTGTAACCATGGATTCTTCATTGGAAACCTATAGGTACATTTTAGGGGTTTGCAAAATGTCTTGCAATATGAAGCAAAATTTTCGTCCATACTGGGTGGTGGTGCAGTACTATTGTTTTTAAATCCTAAACAAATAAAAGAATTTCTGCTGTAAAAAAGTTTTGATAGAACATGGTTGTGGTGCTCTGAATGTTTGTCGCCTGAAAATTCGTTTGAAATACCTCTAAGGTGGTGGTAAGAAGTGGGCCCTTTTGCCATGATCAGGTTATGAGGGCTGTGCCCTCATTAATGAATTAGTGCCCTTATGAAAAAGGCCTGTGAGAACTTTTTGCCCCTTCAGCCTTGTGAAGATAAGTAGCAAGTGCAATTGATGAGGAACAGGCCCTCAAGTCACCAAAACTGCTGGTGCCTTCATCTTGGACTTTCCAGCTTCTAAAACTCTGAGTAATACATTTTTGTTGTTTGTAAATTACCCAATCCAAGGCATTTTGTTTTAACAACCCAAATAGAAATAAGGCAGGGCGGGGCGCGGTGGCTCAAGCCTGTAATCCCAGCACTTTGGGAGGCCGAGGCGGGTGGATCACGAGGTCAAGAGATCGAGACCATCCTGGTCAACATGGTGAAACCCCATCTCTACTAAAAACACAAAAAATTAGCTGGGCATGGTGGTGCGTGCCTGTAATCCCAGCTGCTCAGGAAGCTGAGGCAGGAGAATTGCCTGAAGCCAGGAGGCGGAGGTTGCAGTGAGCCGAGATCACGCCATTGCACTCCAGCCTGGGTAACAAGAGCGAAACTCCGTCTCGAAAAGAAAAAAGAAATAAGGCAGTGGGTAAAACTAAGTTCAGGATCTTCGTTCCATGCTTATTTTCTTAAACTAGCCAATAAATCCATTCTAGTTTTTGCCTCTAGTTTTCCCTTCTGCCACTGCAATGTGAACTGATGTTTGGAGAGGGAAAGGTATATACACAACGTATTCTTAGAGCCTGGGCTCCGGTTGGAGCTCCGCACCCTCCCCTGGGTGCATATGACTCTAAAACAAGGAGATGCTGTGTCGGAAATCACCTTGATGGTGGTAGCGTCCAAATACACCATTCTGTAGACTATACTAGAAGTCATAGAACAGAAAGGCTCACAGACTAATAAAGATGCTAGAAGCACAGGGCTTATTAAATCCATTTAAAACCCACAGAAAACAAGGCGAAAGTCATGGGGTAGGTTGACTCATTGAAGGTAAAGTGCAAGAGGGGTGCAAGGATCACACTAGCGGAGCATTCTGAAATGTGGGTATTTCTACTCCTTTCCCCTCTGCCACATCATCCTTCTCCAGTGATGATGTGTATAAGCACCAGAGTTGAGGTTTGAGCAAGGGGGCAACCGAAAGCGGGAGCCAATGCAACATGCTTACTTCCTGCAAGGCAAGCGGGGGCCAATCATTGACATTCACCAATCAGGTTGATGAGCTGCTGTGGGGGCCAGCATGGAAGTCACCAAAGAGTGAGCAAATTAAGACAGAATGAGTAGTGAATGCTTTTCTCATCTATATCTAGTGCATCACATAGTGTTTTCTTGGTCGGTCTTTCCCTTTCTATTTTTGTTTACACTCACATGCTCTACTTAGTTTTTCTGTCTTAAGGGTCACTTTGTTTTTTTTTAACACGTCATTGGAACTTCATGTCTCCCATTTGTTTTCCTGTCTTCTATAGTAGAATATTTTTGAAGAACACAGCAAGTGACTATTACAGAACAGGTTATCATTGGCTTTTAAATATGAGCTCCAAGCTAGCTTGAATGACTCTGGCCCAGAAAAACAAGGTTTCTGCTTATTTGCTTAGCACAGTCTTCAGTAGCTTGCGGAATGGACACTTCTGATTTTTGTTGACCTGGAGTTTAATCCTTGCAGGGATACAAACCATAGGTGTCCAAACAAATGTCTTTATTGTTGTATATAACTCAGAGCCTCCTGGCCTTCATCCAAGGTTCATCAAGTAGTTGGTAGATGTTAGGCATGTTTGGAGAGAGAAGTTCTGTGGTCTCCAAATCCCTAAGCATGAGAATGAGGAAGATTGTGGGAGTCTCTGGGAAGACCTAAATGATCTCCTCTTTCTTTTCTTTTTCTTTTTCTTTCTTTTTTTTTTTTTTTTTTTTGAGACGGGGTTTCGCTCTTGTTACCCAGCTGGAGTGCAATGGCGCGATCTCGGCTCACTGCAACCTCCGCCTCCTGGGTTCAGGCAATTCTCCTGCCTCAGCCTCCTGAGTAGCTGGGATTACAGGCACGCGCCACCGTGCCCAGCTAATTTTTTGTATTTTTAGTAGAGACGGGGTTTCACTATGTTGACCAGGATGGTCTGGATCTCTTGACCTCGTGATCCACCCACCTCGGCCTCCCAAAGTGCTGGGATTACAGGCTTGAGCCACCGCGCCCGGCCGGTCTCCTCTTTCTAACATCCCCCAAAGAGTGGCTTTCTCAGGTCCCCTTGGCTTGTATAGAATGTTACCTCCTCTCTCATTTTCTGTTAGCTGAGATGATTCTTTAAAAAATTCCAGCATTGTTCCAGATTAAATGTGGACACCACTCCTTCCTATCAGCCCTCCTCCCCCAAGCAATTTCTGGATGAGTGCAGAAAAACACAGCAGCCCTACTGGATTGATTTTATTTTCATTTTTTATTGAAAGCTTCATCAAAGAAAACAGAAGTTTAAACCTAACATCCACTGATCTACAGAAAGCCCAAGGGATGGGGGAGATGGTTGCTAATTGACTGTGGTACAGATGAAGAAATTAAAAATAAAACCAGAAACACCTTTGAATTACAGAACTTTCCATGACAGAGACAGCAGTACAGAAATGTTCTTAAATAAAGTATGTTTCAGAAGTTCCATGAAGTTGAATATGGACTGAAACAAGGGTTTTAAAAGAAGCAGTGTCCCATTTTTTTTTAAAGAAACTGAGTATCTCGTAGCATATACTACTACATATATTTTTTAATTAAGATTCCAATTTCCTTCTTCTTTTTAAATAAATGGAAGCATTTGTGTCCAGAATAGAGAAAACTTTTTCAAGTATCTCTTTGAAACGATTTTTACAGTTCTTGAATAGCATGGCATAACTCATTTTTTTTAATATATGAAGAGACAACACATTTGGGGGAAGAGGAAAGCACATCTTTCTCAATAACCTTAGACTAGAGGGTTTGAAGCAAAGTATAACGTGAAAGTTATACTTTGGACATTATGTAAATTTGATGTGATCATAAAAATATCCACCGGAGTGTCAGTCATTCAGCCTTAATATAGTAACTCGAACTCAAAATATAACAAAAGCAATGCATTGGTTTTGGTCAAAGATTTAAAACTAGGAATAGGACTGTACGAAGAGGTCCTGTTATATTCTCACGGCAGAAGTTGTGTTGATTCGTGCTACTGGTTCGAATTTAGTGGAGTGAAGAGAACAAAAATAGCTTTCTTCTGAGGGAAGCCAAATTCTCCATGATTTTTTTTTTCTGTATATTCTGCAAGAATACAGCCAACTCTCAATTGTTTGTGGTAGATAGGAAAAGACATGATTACTAATCAAAATGTATGGCATATAAATGTATGGACATTAATTTTACCAGTGATTTCAAACTCCCTTAAGAAATTCATACTTGATAAGAAATAATCAAATTTTATTTCCAGTTGTTTCTTTGCCCACCCTCAGGGTGACATGTTAATAAAAAGAAAAAGAAAAAACTGAGCCCAAGGCCTACAAGCTAAAAAGGAAAGGCAAAACACATCCACAGAGCAGATAATTAGCCCTTCAAAAATTTGAGAGTGATTGTATTTATGCACAACTCAAACTGGGGCAGTAGCAAGACAAGCTCAAGTGTGACTCAGTGGCCCAGTGGTTCTTCCTGCGGATCCAGGCTTACTACACCTCTACTTCAGCCCTAAAGCTTTCTGAGTGGAAGAAATTTTTCTTGATATATTATTTTCCCTCACAAAAATAAACAGAAATGCATATTGAAAGCCATTCATCCCGCCACCCCCCATTTTTTTTTTTTTTGCTACAGAGAGCATCTGTATGTTATAGTATAAAGCCAAAGATAAAAGAAATTAATCTGGGGTGAACTCCTGTCTCCCACATCATAAAAGGTTTTTGGGGCCACTTGGGGATTTAGTGTTTAGTTTTTTATACTTTCCTGGACTCTATGTAATCCACAAAGGACAGCCATGACCAAGAGCGTTTGGATGAAAGGACCAATTTCATACTTAGGAATGTTTGCAAAGAAATGTTAAACTTGAGTCAGACCCAGCTGTCTTCCAATGCCACAGTGGATGTCATTTGTAAAACAAATTGATTCATTAATGAAATCCCATTATCACTTGCCACAGAAAGGGTAGAGTGTACAGAATCAATGAGCCTGTTTAAATTCTGTCAATCCCTCAGATTGAAGTGAGAGGCTGTCAGTCTCAGTGAGCTCAAAATTTTGAAGCATGCCAGCTACAATAACTTGGAAGACAAAATCTCATCCTTTACTTTTTACTCAAGAGAAAGTAATATAGATCAACGTTCTATGACATGTTTAAACTTTATTATAGCGTGTGATTCCTCAAATGTGCTGAATGTTGCTATACATGTACATAAATATTGTCCCTTTACTTGATTTCAAATCATATAAAAAACATTTATTACTGAAACCCACTTGAGAATTTCTCTCTGCTTATCAGCTCATCTGCAGTGGTTCATGCACTGAAATTAAGAATGAAAATGAATTGCCAAATGTACTTTAATCTATTAACATCCTCTGTCTAGACAGCCTATTGAAACTTCACCTCAATCGTGAAGATGACTGCAGGAGTCCTAATTACATCAAATTTCGCTTTTCATTAATAGGGGTTTTTAGGCCACTATAATAAAAAATAGGTATTTAGCAAATATTCCAATTATTTATTTGGAGGGAAAAACACTAATTACTTCTTTGGGTCATACATAAATTGAAAATAGTTTTAAAGCACTTCACAAGGGGTCCAACGATATATTTTTAGGTATAGTAAAATAAAGTTAACTTCCTGCTTTACATAGCCTTCTTCAGTTCTCAGTCTTATATCTCTAATGGAAGTGCTTTTAAAACCATGCAGTTTTTCATTAGAAGGGGGTGGAAGTGAGTCATATGCTTTCAAATCTGACAGATCTGCTAAGGTCACAGGAAGAAGTAACTCAAGTGAAATATGGAGGTAACATTCTGAAATATTGAAATTTACCAAGGAAGCAAACTAATCCTGGCAAAACTAGAGTCAGGTAGAGGATTTTTTTAAAGAGTATTATGACAGTTGCAATATTCAAGACATGCCAGCATTCAAGGACCACGGTCATCAGCACCTGCCAGTATTATCTTCGTTCACTAGGGTTCATTATGTTGTCTTCAGAGGACATGGCCACGTATTGGGGAGTTCCCAGTCACCACGCACACTTGGCCTCCCTTGGCACCACTTTTCTCATTACTGAAAGAAAACTTACTGTTTCACTGACCATGAAACTAGAGTTTAGATGAGACCGTGTTTCTCTCATTTGGATCGTGGCTTTGGTTTGTTTCCTGATGTTTAGGCTAAGTCTTGGCAATTCAAGTCGAAAGGAAAAATGGAAACATCTGAATAAATGCTTGAAAATCTGGTGGACCGGAATCGATAGAAAATTAACTTCAACTTCAAAAAAAAATTATAGTTTTAATTAGGATTAAAATCACTACAGTGTATTTTGTTGATTAAATTTGAATTCTGCTGTCTGTATATATTGAACACTTACTTTGGTTTATTATCACACAATGTAATGCTGCTTACCTGCTGATGCTTTCTTTTTTCTCTCCCAGACTTGGCTTTTCAAAACAAGTCTTAGGTAAGACAACAGACACGTTTTTTTTTTCTTTTTTTTTGGTTTGAAAACATCTATGTTATAGAATGCCATGATATAAACTATCCAAACACAAAACACACATGGGCACATAAAATGGCAGTTAATTTCCTTTTGCAGAAAGTGGCTTAAAAATTGAGATTACTGAAGTTTCAGAGTTGAAAAAAATATTTTTGAATGTACAGATAAAGCAGCAGTTTTGAATAGAAACAGGAAGTTACCTAGGCACATTCATCAGCCACATGGTAGCTACCTCTTAGCCTCATTGTCGATTGTGTACATGAGACTTTCTTTGTATCACATTAATACATGTTTTTGATATTTTTTCCACAGAAATGAAAGAAAGTATGTTGGTTTCATATTCAAATGAATTATGCCCAGGATAATCCTTATTGATACAAAGAGTTTAGAGAGTGAAAAAGAGAAACAGAAAATATGGTTCCCATACATGTTTTACTGTACCCCCAAAATCTTTGGGGCCCACTTTTTAAAGATAAAGACCTAACTGCCACCTTTACAATGCATGGGAAGCTGAAGGATGGGGCAAAAGACAGTATAAATCTAGCATTTTCTCCAAAGCATGAAAAACCATAATGGTGGGTGTGACCAGTTGGAATTTCTCTGTAACACACACATTTTCTTGGGTACACATTTGTCTCCAATGTGACCATAAATATATGGAGTCATTCTCTGGTTTGAGCTTCCAATTCATGGGGTTGGAAGTATAAGAGAACCAGAGTCTACATAAATAGTGGAATATTGACAGTTTCGTATTGAGTCAGCCTTATTACTCATGTTGCCCTAATGGGAATATGATTTACCTTTAAAACCTTTTAGTTTTTAAAAGCCTACCCTGTTTTATAGTATACTTAAATACATTATCATCTTTTTTTTTTTTTGTGGGCTAAGACAGGCTCCTGTGACTGACTTGGTTTGTGAAGAGAGTTTTACCTATTTGATTCAAAAGATCCATTCAGAAAGCAATCTAGTGAATTGTTCACTTAACAAAATTCTATTCCATTGTCCTTAAATTGAGGTAAAACCGTATAGGTTGAACACATATTATTTCATGAATCAAAAATGTAGATATATTTTATAGGTAAGTCAATTTAATTCATTTTAGATAAAGTTTTGCATCATTCTAAATGCAAGTATTCCTCCTTTGGCTTAAATGATTGATCAAACCTAATTCTTTTGGTTCTGATTGATCTAAATCACAGTTTCTTGATTGTCAACTAGCATTTTAATAACTTCCCTAAATTCCACTAATAGAATTCTCAATCTTATTGGTCCTACATGCCTCAAAGAATTCATCTGAAAGAAAAAGTTTTTTTGGCAACACCAAGATATGAAAATACAATGAAAAGAGGCAAGAAGAAGATAGCCCCTCCCCATTTGCAAAATCAAGGTGACTATTCATGGTAGGTGATGACAAAGACAGAGGTGAGAAGACAAAACCCAGAGATGTTGTAATTTAGAGGGAAGACTATTGTCACAAATACAGTGAGACCTTTCCGGGAGACCACTCAACATTTCAGAGAAAATCACTAAGCTTTTTTGACAAGTGACCTTTCAGACCGGGTTCAGAAAGTGTTGCCAGCTGAAAATTCATATAAAGAATATTCAATCTGTTAAATAAGCATCTGAGTTTACTAGTGGCCATCAATACAGGTTTCACTATTCCAGATGGGTAGTGAGAAACCAGGAAAGCTCACAGACTTTAAAGTCTTTTGGCTCTATCAGTTGATATCCGGAACTCTTCATGCTGAAACTGTTAAACACAGAGGTGCAAGCTTCTGCTATCAATGAATATACATTTAAAAAAAAGAAAGACAACTCCCCCCCACCCTCCTTTTTTGCAGTATGTAAAACACCAGTGGAAGGTAGTTTAAACAAACAACAAAGTAAGAACTGGTCCGGCCATGTCGGTCAAATAAATTTTTTTAAAAAAGAAAAGAAAAGAAAAGAAAAACAACCTCTATCTTCTGGACTGTAATAGGGTGTCACTTCATCTTTGGTATAAAATAGGCCATCCATAGGCTGAATTTGATCACAACTAGGAAAGACTACAGAAATTGTCAACAATTTCTCTATCTATTGCTTTTTTTTTGTTTTTTTGCACTTTTTGACCATAAGCTCCTATCTACTTTTTTTTTAATGCTCTTAAGCTAGGTTTTGCAATGTGACAAGCAAAGCTGACTAAAAAGTTTGTAAAGCTCATAAAAAAGACTGCAGATAAAAAGCACTAATGCTTTTGCTAGCGATCACGCTTTGTAAATTAAAAAAATCTGCATTCTGCCCCCAAACACGCATTATTTCTAATGCAGTTGTTTTTAAACCAACATTAATAACTTTACTGTAAAATGTTTTAGCCTTTTAGAATGAGTCATGTCAACACTTAAGACAAAGTTCATGAAAAGTCCCAGCATTTTTCCAATTCTTGCAGTTGCCATGGTTTCTTTATCAACAAATTTTCTTCAAATGAAGAAAAACATTTTCATTTAAACTGTACAGTTTTTTTTTCACCCTAAAAACTCAGTCTTAAACTTCTGTACCAGTTAAAGCCGGCACAATATTTCAATTCTTTCTTGATTTTTGTTTTTAACAAGACGTTGACAGCTTGCCTCGAGAGCCTTTGACGTCCTTAAAATTAAGGCAATTAAGATTCAAGATAAACCTTACCTAAATATTTCTAAGAAAAAATAAAATTAAAAAAAACCCCACTAGATTTAAACAAGAAGGGAAAAAGAGAAAGTAGCTTAATTATTGAGGAAGACAATTTGTTTCCATTTCTATTGCCCACCTCTTGACATCAGGTTTTCTGTTTTTTTTAAAAAAAGTATCTACACCTTCAGAAAAATTTTGAATTCATTTCAAATGTCCTTCCAGATAAAATATCAACCTTTGATATTTTACTTCGTAGTTTTTTTTTTTGCCCTCTTCTGGAAAATTTTTCTTTAATTAAAAAAAAGATGCCAAAAATAAATTGTCAGACCACATGAAGACCATTTGCACAGCACATAAAAACTTTGTTTTCACTGGGTAAAGTATAAAACTAAAAAAAAAATGCATTCCATTGACGTCTGTGCAAACTGGAAGCCAACTTCTTGTTCAATGAAGTTTCTTCATTCAAGGCAAAGATTCAGACGGACATTCTTCAGTCCTGTTTACGGTCTGTGAAAAGAATTGAATAAGAGTAGTCATTAAATTAAAGTAACTTTGAAATTACCTTCTATGCCCTTGTCCAATGAGGTATCTTTAAAAGATAGCAAGCTTTCAATATAACATAGTCGTGAACGCAATTATCATCATACCGAATCTATGAGATTGTCAAATACCGCCAGTTTCACTTAAATACAGTTTTGGATCAGAGTATGTTTACATTAAAAATCAAGGTTAATATCATATCCTCCTTAAAAATCCTTTGAATGATTCTGTTCCTTCAAAACTAGGAATCATCACGAATTCCGGCAGCATATATGAGATTCTTTACTATGTACCCCAAAGAACTGGGTCCTATGTTATCTCATGGTATTCATTACGTACATTTACGTAAAGCTTATTGCCTGAAGAAGTGAGTGAGACAGTTAAGAGGCCGATGCAGTTGTATTCCCCTTTCCTCTTCCCTTCCTCCTCTTTCTTGTTTATTCCCCTGTCAGGATCACAAGTTTGTGAGAGCAAGAACTAGACTTCTACCTTTTACTCTTTAGGCAGAGTGGTATATACACAATAGGTGTGTAGGAAAATATCATTTCACTATATGCCACTTTGCTTAGCTCAGTTCAAATAAAGACTTCTGCTACTGCCTCTTCTATGTTGCAGGGTTAAGCTTCCAGCAGGGTGACTTCACTGTGAGCTCTTTTGCCCACAGATTAGAAGTTTGTTAAATAACTTCAGAGTTGTGCTGTAAAAATAAGTACCTTTATATTATCTGTAAGTCCACATTAAGAGGAAGGCCTCTTCACTCAGGGTATCAGATGACAGCAAAAGGTTATGCAAGTTCTTCGGATGCACAGTTGCTTAATTTACTAAATAGGGCTCAGTGTTACTATGTACAGTTTTACAGATTGTTCACTATGCAAGATGTATGGCTGAGGGAGTGGTGACTAAATTTCAGCCCATCATCTGCTCCCCAAGGTATGTACCCTGGAGCAGAGCTGTCACCCCAATTCACAAACCTTCAACCGTGCTTTAAACTCTGTATTATTAAGCCTGAGATGGCCCAGAAAGGACTTCTTTTCCTCATTCGCGAAAAGCCATAATATGAGCCAGTTATGGCTATTAGGAACCTGATTGATCTGTTCCTAAAATCATGTGAGGAAAGCTACCAGTTGATAGATCAAATCTTCAATTTTTATCAATAGTTTAGTTCCTAGAAATATGTTTTATTCTGTGTTATATGAGAAAGTGAGATCTAAGAAGTAAAGCGATTACAATTTTCATACAGTAGCAACAATAAGAAAAATTGTATTAGTGGTAGTCATGGAAACATGGTTTATATTTTAACTATCTCTAGGTTTGCAAACTATAGACTTCATTTATTTCTAAAAATCTGTATAACTATGAGAACAAAACATTTTTTTCTTGGTTCTATAGGGGGGCGTGTGTGTGTGTGTGTGTGTGTGTGTGTGTGTGTGTGTGTGTTTGGGGAGAGTCTGTTCTTTGTTCCCACTCCCATCTTCCACTCTGGTATTACTGCGTACTGAAACGAAAATGCCTAAAACACCAGGAGTGTGTGTAGCGGCTGCTCGGGGAATGATGTCTCACTCAGGGGACTACAGTGCATAGAATACCTGACCCATCAAGCTCAAGTACTTGATATTCACTTGTCTCAAAAGCATTGATATTCATGAGCTAGGCTGAAACTACTTTAGATGTTATAACTGTACCCAAATGTTTCCAATAGCAATCTCCCATAATTTGCTTGGTCCTAAAGTGGCCCCATTGCCACATGAAAACCAACGATGGCAAAAAGATGGTTGTATTTTACAAGTTCTTGTTTGCTAGCTAAGTCTGAAAGAAAAAGGATGTTGCCATTTAATAGACCTGAATTCACTCCTGCCCACTCCTCTGTCCTGGAATAAACGTGCGTGTGCACATTTACATCATACTTACGGATTGCACAGATATTCCTAAAAATACAAGGGTGCTGATTTTTTTAGACTGGGATCACTGGCAGCAAGAACATTTTGAGCTGGACCTTTTAGAAACACAGTGGGTTACAACTTGAAAACAGGAATTAATGTGAAGAAATAATGAGTATGGAAATCATTTGCAAACTGTAAACACGGTGCACATACGGTGTATCATTACTCACAATATATTATAATATGGTGAATGTATTACAAGCTTAAAGGACATAATTTGCTCATCATTAATATACTGACAAAGTATAGAAATTTGGTATTCAGGGCAGTTCAGTTAGCCAGAGAAGATTTGAAGAATAGAAAGGACTTGCCATATTAAGGTTGAGATGAGGGCCTTCTACGGTCACAGTGATAGACCTTAGAATGTGTTAAAGTAGGAGTTTCACTGAATTTAAAAATAGAGTGGTTTTTAATCCTCTCATCATTCCTCCTCCCTCAAAAAAAAAAGTGAACAGATTGGAGAGTAACAAGCCATCATCTTAGAAATCAGTTTAGAGCAGGAGGAAGTCTTAGAGCCAAATGAAGCAGTATTTTCCAGAATAATTCCTGACAGACTAGCTTCATGTAAGGCTATGTAAAAAGTGGGATTCTGTGATCCAGGGTATGGAAAAATGTCACATTGTATTCCCATTACTGGATTTCACAAGTAAACTAAAGAAGTGGTTAGGGCACCCATAAAGAAAAACATGAATACTTTTAAAAATTGTTCTTGAATGTAAACTTTTGCATAGGTATCCAAATTACAACATGTACATGAAAAATTGTTAGACTTCTTTCATAATTTAATTTTGAAAAATCTTGGATGCCGGGCACAGTGGCTCATGCCTGTAACTCCAGCACTTTGGGAGGCCAATACAGGCAGATCACTTGAGCCCAGGAGTTCAAGATTAGCCTGGCTAACATGGTGAAAAACCATCTCTACTTAAAATATAAAAATTAGCTTGGCATAGTGGTGCATGCCTGTAATCTCAGCTACTTGGGAGGCTGAGGCAGGAGAATTTCTTGAACCCGGGAGGTAGAGGTTGCAGTGAGCTGAGATCATGCATTCCAGCCTGGGTGACAGAGACTCTGGCACTCTCTCTCTCTCACGCTCTCTCTCTATCTCTGTGTGTGTGTGTGTGTGTGTGTACGTGTGTGTACATATATAAACATAATTTTTAAAAAGTCTTTTAGAATTCCCTGGGAGGAAGGCCCCACACACCCTAATCTTTCTGGAAGTAAAACATATGCTGTGTTTATCCAATGCTCTAGGAGGTCATGTCAATTAGTATTTTAGTGACTTTGAAGAAAAATGAAATAAGCAAAGCATTTCACTTAGTTTAAACCTGTGTATCCCAACATAATTGGACCAGAGAGTGCTTCCCTCCCACTCCAAATCCAGGGCACAGTGGCACTCCCTTAGCACTAGAGACGTAATTATCACCATTTGGAGAACACTGATATAATCCTCCCACTGCAACGAAGAGGAAAACGAGGCTCCAAAGGGCTGAGTGGTAACTAGGAAGTGGTAAAGGTGAAATGCGAACCAAGGACTTCTTTCTCATTCTACAAATCAGAATTTAACTTTGATTGAAGACACGCTTTTCAGATCTAGTTATTTTTAAGGTTTCCTACAAAGCACAAAGGAAACTAGATAACTTGGGTGGGAACTGGAATTTCCATAGAATTTCCAACAAAAACCACAGTTATTTCCTCCTCCTGTGATAAGAACCTGGAATCCTTTTGCATTAGTAGCTTCTTTTCTATTACTATTTTAATAGTTTTTGGAGTGCAAGTGGTTTTGGTTACATGAATGAATTCTATAGTGAGATTTTGAGATTTTAGTGCATCTGTCACCTGAGCAGTATACACTGGACCCAATATGTACTCTTTTGTCCCTCAAGTAGCCTCTTTTAACAATGGTGGGGGCGGGGGAGAATATTCATAAATACTAAAATTGAAGTATTTTGATTTATGTCGAAATGTAGAATTTGTAATATTAAATATTTGCCAACAAATATCCCAAATATAGTCCCTTAATAGGCACATCATTTATATTCCTCAAACTCTTCTTTTCAGTCTCCTGTTGTGAAGTCTGTACTTGACAATGTTTTTAGTGTAGACATTGTGATGTTAAATGTATGTATAATAGGTTAAGCTACTTTTCAGGAACACTGGCTGCCCTAATCAGAATTTCACACCCCACAGGAGGTCAGATAGTGTTTAATGAGAAAGGCCAGAGGTTTGTACAAGTACTTAAAGCTATTGTATCTCAATTAACATAATAATGGTTAGAAATGGGCTGCCTGATGAAAGGAGCAGCATCTTAATTAGCATAATGATGCTGGAAATGAGCTGCCATTTGTGAAACTTGGGAGTATTCAAGATAATATGGATTGGGTAAATTATTTTACAGCTATTCTCCACTTTACAAGAAAAGGAAGGAAGGATACAATAAAAATGTGGGGGAAACCAGGCAACATGGTACCTGCCTGTAATCATAGCTACTTGGGAGGCTGAGGAGGAAGGATCACTTGAGTATAAGAGTTTGAGGTTGCAGAGAGCCATGATTGCACCATTGCCCTTCAGCCTAGGTGACAGAGTGAGACCCTGTCTGTATTGTTTTTAAAGAAAGAAAAGCTTTAAAAATATTAAAAATGTGGGGAAATCTGTGGCATATAACTAACTTTAGGATGTTGTTTGAGCTTGATCTCAAAATTGGACTGTCATTGAATACTTTTCTGGTGGCTTCTGTAAAGATAACATCACCCTACCTCTAGATAATGGTCAAATTTAACCTGAGTGAATTTTTTGTGTAAGATACCGTCAGGTTATTTGTAAAAACAGGGCTGCGACTTCAAGTATGCAGAGCAAACTGTATACATTGTATTGTGCCTGCTTTCTAATCAATGCTTGTTAAATATTTAGTAAGTGCCTCCGTGGGTGCTCATGCATCCCTCAGACTTTTCCCAGCCATGGTTACCCATGAAAAGGAACCCAGTTTTTATTACCCAGATGCTAACCTCAATTCCCAGTGTCTTCCTTGAATAATTTTGAAGAATCTCGCATCTTACTGTGGCTAAAATTGATACAAACTTAGAGTCACAGTAATTTTGAGGAGTGATTACCATCCACAAATTTTTTATTTATTCATTTTGTTTCATTCAATTTTATTGCTATTGTTGTTAAGTCAAAAACTTCTAGCACTTTATATCACATCAGAGAATATAAGCAGGACATGTTAAATTTTCTCCAGGTTTAATGTCTGTAGGGCAATTAAAGTGGTTTCCACATGCCACACCACTGAAATATTTTATGTTCCAAGGTACTTTCTGAATGATCAGATTCCTTATCTTTCTCCAAAAATCAGATCCTTCTGGAGTTTTAGTTCATCTGCCTCCGTTAATGGCATCAGTAACTTCATCTTTTTGCTTGGAATTTTTAAGTCTTATTTGTTTTTTTTTAATTTGGTCTCTCCCTATTCTACTTTCCCACCCCACCATTATATCCACTACCACCATACTTCAGACCTTTACCTCCTCCTGTGTGAATCACTGAAATAACAGGGCTGTGGATTTTCAGTGCTTCCAAGTCCATTGTCTACTTCAGCTGAAGTAGCAGTCCTAGAATGAAGAAAACGCTGTCCAGGCACCTCAGTATGACACAGGATACTAGAATCTGGGTCGGATCAGCGTTTTCACACTATTCTGCAAGTCTGCTTCATTTCTCAGAGAAATACTCGAACCTTTCCCACCCCTGGACTTTGGTCAAACTGTTATTCTGCCTAGTACATTGCTTTTTCCCATAAGACCCAGAACTGGTTGCCAAAACTTCCATCAATGTTTATCCCGCCAGAAAAGAAAATGATGTGCATTCCATTACTACAGTACTTTTGAAGACAGTTTTTATTTTCTTCATTGCGATCGATCCAATGATAGATAGATAGAGATACAGATATGACAACTCATATGTAGATCTAAATCATGTACTGGATTGTAAGCCTTGAAGGGCAGGGATTCTGTCTCCTGGTACAATCCTGGCATGATGCTGGTACTATGTTGAAGCTGGACCTGGGTATGGAGGTGATGGGGAGGCTGTCACTAGAATCCATGAGAGGCAGAGATGCTATCTTTCAATCAGGCAAAACACTTGCTTCCCCACATCAGACAGTGACTAGACAAAGGTGCCTTACACCTGGGTAGGGACAGCCTTGAGAAAGAAGATAGCACATCACTGGAGGCTCACAAACAGAAGCAACTAAAGCTCTTTAATCAGGCAGGGAGAGAAGGAGATTCTGGACAGTTTCAAGAAAGGGAAGAATGTGCATCCTGAAATCCATCCTTGAAACATGTTCCTCTTTGCCCAGCCTGCATTGGTAATGGATTCATTGATATTTAAGTCAAATCATGTCATTCCTGTTTTGTTCAAGCCTTCCAAAAGTTTTCTGGCTCATTTAGAATATAACAAAGTATTTAATTACTGGACATACAGCCAAGGGCCAAAGGCTGGATAAGAGCTGGCCTGCTGGACTTACTGCTGTTACTCTCCCCTCTAGTTCAGGACATTCATGCCTCAGGTGGCCCCTCAGGGCCTCTGAACTTCCTGTTTCATCTGCTTAAAACACTTTTTCTCCAGAGGTCTCCGAGATTAGCTTCTAATTGTCTTTCAGATCTGAGGACTGTATGACAGGCTTCCTCTGGTACCTAAAGTACTCAGTACTTTCCATATCAAAGTAATCTTTTTAAATAATCTGTTCTGTAGTTCTCTTTTTTATTATTTTCTGATTTATCCATTGATTATACGTCTAGTACTAGAAGTAAACTCCAGGAGAGTGAGGGAGGCATCTGCCTCTTTCGTTCGTCTTTCCCTAGCACCTAGAATGCTGCTTGTCACAGTAATTGTTGATTGGACAAATGAAAGTATTTTTTCATTTAGCCAGACATCATTAATCTGTTAGCAGGAAGGTTCTAGAATCATTCATTTCCTTATTGTGTTTTGCCACAACCACAGCCAGTTTCACCTACTCACTGAGTCTTAAGAGGTGCCTCTGGCAAACAGTATATTAGAATTTTCTAAAGAAACAGAAATAGGAGATATTATAAGGCATTTGCTCCGAGATCTGTGGTCAGCAAACTGGAGACCCAGGAGAGCTGATACCGATACTGTAGTTCCAGTTTGGGTCTGGAAGCTGGAGAACTAGGAAAGCGGATGATGTGAATTTAAGTCCTAGAGCTGGCAGGCCCAAACCCAACAAGAGCCAATGTTTCAGTTTAAATCCAAAGGCAGGAAAAGGCCGATGTTCTAGCTTAATCAGCTAGGCAGGAGTTTTCTTTTATTCAGAGGCTGCTCAACTTTTTGTTGCTTAGGCCTTTAACTGACAGGATAAGGATCTCCCGCACCGGGGCAGCAGTGGGGGTGGCGGGATTCTGCTTTACTCAGTCTACTGATTCAAATGTTAATCTCATCCACCATCACCCTCACAGACACATCCGGAAATAATGTTTGACTGAATATGAGTATCCCATGGTCCAGTCAAATTGACACAAAATTAACTATCACAAGTTCACCTCTTGTCAGCTTGCCATTCATATGCTTCTTCACAAACCATATTTAATCTTCAAGTAAAGACATAGCAAGGACATGATTTCTTATAACATGACACAAGTTTCCTACATATGATTGAAAACACACTAACCCCTTTCACAGAAAGAGGTAAAGTCTTTGATGTTTACTCTACTCTTTGATATTTTATAACTTAAATACTGATGTGAAATGTGTAATACTTAAATACTATGATACAAAGTCAATATACCTTACAATACATGGTAAGAGAGTAAGATATTTGCTTAATATGTATGTTAACATATAAACATACATGTACACAAATGTATTCATGAAAAGGTAAGGAGGAGATACTCATGGTAATTTTAGTCTTCTTTGCTGTAGCTGCTCATGTGGTTACAGCTGAAATTTATAGTAATCTTTTTTCCACTATCCATTCTGTGCTCCCTCTGCCTTCAGCAAGTACTTCAGCTGGTCATGATTCTTTACCTGTGGGGTGACCCGAACCTCCATTCCTGAAGGATCTGGGTCATTGGATTGAGTGAGTAGTCCTGCTTGGATTGTGTTGTTGTAATTTTCCATTGACTTTAATCACAGGGCACGGTAACACTAAGAGACGTACTAAGGGATCTGCTGTATTCCAGATATACTCTTCCTTACCACCCTTGCAGAGCAGTAGTCCATGTCTCCTCTTTTAGTCAGGATCAACCACCCCACCCAGCACAGTAACTCCCCTATCTGCCTGTTGATTCAGAGACATGAGGAGTCTAAAGCGGCTGGAGATCATATTAACTTCTAGTTCAATAGAATTGTTGTCTCTCCGGGTGGAAGCATTCCTCCCTTAGCAACTAAGGCCTCTTGGCCAGCAGAACATGATGTCATTGGAACAGGAAGCGAAAATTTTGCTAGTGGGTCACTAAGGGTAAGAGTGAGTGGTGCCACTGTCATTTTTATCTTTTAATTTCTGGACCCATGAAACCTGGCTATAGGAGAAGCAGCACCATATATGTTGGGTACTCATTCAAAGCACATACAGCCGTTGAGAAATCCTTCACCAATCCCTGCATGATATTGTCAGTTAACTAGCATTGAAACTGAGCCTTCAAAAGGACATTCCACTGTTCATCAAGCCAGCTGCTTCAGGATGGTGGGGCACATAGCAAGATCAGTGAATTCTGTGAGGCTGGGCACAGTGCCACACCTTAATTACTGTGAAATGAGTTCCTTAATCAGAAGCAGTGTCATGTAGGATAACATGGTGGTGGATAACGCATTTTTTAAGTTCATTGACGGTAGTTTTGGCAAAAGCATTATACATAAGGAAAGGCAAACTTTGTAGTCTAGTAAGAAGAAAACATTGCCCTTTTCGTGATGGAAGTAGTCCAGTGTAATCATCCTTAGTACCATTTAGCTGGCTGATCACCTCGGAGAATGGTGCCATATCAGGGATATGTTGCCGGCAGATTGGGCACTCAGCAGTGCCTAGGCCAGGTTTTCCTTGGTAAACAGAAGTCCATGTTGCTGATCTCACTCATAACCTTCATCTCCGTAGCCATGGCCATTTTGTTCATGAGCCCATTGGCCAATGACAGGAATGACTAAGGAAAGAGGCTGACTCATATTCACAGACTGTATCATCTTATATCTTGATGATCAAAATTCTCTGTGGAGGTGATCCTATGACAGGCAGTCACATGACTGTCAATGTCTTCCCATTATTTATTTATTTTTTTGCTCCATAATATTTTCTCATACCTTTTCCACAAATTCGTCCCCAGTTTCCCAATCATGTTCTCTGCAAGTCCCTGACCATCCAAACAAACTGTTGGCTATAGCCCATGATTGAGTACATAATCATACTTCTGGCCATTTTTCCTTCTAAGCAAAGTGAACAGCCAGATGCACTGATATAAGTTCTACCCATGGAAAGGATTTCACTTCACCACTGTCCCTCATGGATGGCTCAGAGACTACAGTGCCTTGATTGCCCACTGTTGGTTGTGTCTGTCTATCAAGCAGAGCCACCTATAAATCAGGCCTGAGTAGGCAGGGTAGCAGGAGTGGGTGACATGGATATTTGGGCCTTTTGCATGCAGCTTTCTGTGCCTTCAGGGTCTGCTCAAGCCTGATGATGTACATGCCACTTCCATTTTATGATGGAGTACTGCATGTCCATCTTTATGGCCTGGTGAGTCAGATAACACCCAGTTCATGACAGGTAGCTCAGATCACCGGGCAACTTGATTGCACATAGTTAAGTGTTCAGTTTCTACTGAGGCCCAGTGGCAAGCCAAGAGCTGTTTCTCCAAAGGAAAGTAGTTATGGATAGAGAAGGGCAGGGCTTTGCTCCAAAATCCTAAGGGCCTTCACTGTAATTCACCTATAGGGACCTGTCAAAGCCTCCAAACAGCATCCCTCTTTGCAGCTGACACTTTAGGCATCATTGGATGTGCTGAATTATATGGCTCAAATGACAGAACAGCTTCCATTACAGCCTGGACCTGTTGTGAAACCTTTTATTCTCGGTCCCACTCAAAACTAGGAGTTCTTTGTGTCACTCAATAAGTGGGTGAGAGTAACAGGCCCATATATTGCCTCTGAAATCCAAAGAAACCACTCAGCATTATGCCTTTTTTGGTGATAGGAGATACTAGATGCAACAGGATGAAACTTACCTTTCACCCTTAGAGATCCATTTTCACAAGCCCCACAACACTGGACCTCTAGAAATCACTGAGAAGTCCGTTGAATTTCTGTTGACTTTATTTACCAGTCTCAGACACACAAATGTTCTACTAGTAAATCTAGACTAGTTACTACCTCTGCTCATTAAATCTAATCAGCCTAAAGCATTATTGTAATGGGCCAGTATGATATCTTGTGGAAGGGAGAGACCATCAAGATTCATGCAAACTAAATTATGACCTGGGCTAACATACTCCTGAGGTAGGACATTGGAGGTATATTGGTGGCCTTGAAAGCTGTAAACAAACTGTTTCTGGTGGGTCGTACTGATAGTAATGGGGAAACAAAGGAATGTGCCAGATCAACGGATGCCTAACAAGTACCAAGGGGTGTGTTAATTTGCACAAGCAATGAAACCACATTTGATACAGCCACTGCCATTGGAATCACCACCTGGGTATGTGATATAGTTTGGCTCTCTGTCCCCACCCAAATCTCATCTTGAATTGTCCTCCCATAATTCCCACATGTTGTCGGAGGGACCCAGTGGGAGATAATTTGAATCATAGGGGAGGTTCCCCCATACTGTTCTTATGGTAGTGGATGAGTCTCATGAGATCTGACGGTTTTATCAGGGATTTCTGCTTTCACATCTTCCTCATTTTCTCTTGCCACTGCCAGATAAGAGGTGTCTTTCACATTCTGCCATGATTCTGAGGCCTCTCCAGCCTCAGAATGTGGGACTGTAAATCCAATTAAACTATTTTCTACCCAGTCCTGGGTATGTCTTTACCAGCAATGTGAAAACAGACTAATATAGTATGCTTATAATAATCCACTGTCCTTCTCTAAGTTCCATCTGTTTTCTGCACAGGCTAAACAGACAAGGTAAAAGGAGTTATAATGGAAATCAATATCATACATGTTTCAAGTTCTTGACAGTGGCACTGAATTTTGCAATCCCTCTAGAAATGCATTATTGAATGTGGTTTACTATTTTTCCCATGTAGAAAATTTACTATTTTTCCCATGTAGCAGTTCTTGTGTCTTTCATTTTGCCTGTTCGACCATAAAAGTCCTCATTCTGCAAGTCAGGGGACCCAAACAATGTGGGGACTCTGCAAGCTACTGAGTGGTCCAGAACTAAGGAAACAACCACCAGGTGGGCTTGGGGATTCATAGAACACACTGTGAGAAGGACCTGAGCTGAAACTCCATTGACCGCCTATACTCTGGAGCACCGTGGCGCCATTTTAGGTCTCTTAGAATTAATGTCAGTTCAGAGCCTGTGTCCAATAGACTTTTTCTTTTCTTTGGTCAGAGGCAATAGTCCTTTATAGGAAGGCTGAGAGAAAAATTAACAGTATACATTTTTGATAGATTATCAGTGTCCATCTTTGAGGAAACCCAACCTCCTCTTCAGTCACTGGATTCTGGCTCTGTAAACTGGCTCAAATCTGGGAACTGATTGAAGTGTCAATGAATCTGTCTTTATGATTCAAGTTAGACATTTATTCACCTGACCTAGAATTTTTCTGCTTATACAAAGCAAATAAGCATTTAGACTTTCTACATATTTCACTTTTAGGAATACCATGATCAGCCAGCCAGTGTCATAAGTCTGCATGAGTCAGACAATTGATTGCTGTTTTGTCTCTGCTGTCCACTACAGTAACCATGCCAACCTTGCTTTTAGTGACTGAATGTTGCCACCTGGCCCCAGCCACTCAGGATCCAATAACTCTAATTGCATTTAGCTTTCCCAATTCAGTGACTATAGTTCCCACTGTAAGTTGTGGGCTACAAAGAAGAAAAATTACCAAGTTATTCAAGGATGCCAAGACTCTCCTCACATATGTATTTCTTATAGTTGTGTTGAAATGTCTTCTGGACCCTCCCAGTGTGGGAGAGTAGGTCTTAAATGATAAATACACTCTAGTTTTAAAACCTCTCTAAGCCTTCGAATCTCTTCCTCTAGGTTAGACAAGGTAGGACTACCATTTCCATCTAGCTCACTATGGGTCATCTCTTATTCCATGTTTTAGTCAAGCAACCAAAGTAACAGAGCCTTTATAACTCCTTGAGTTGCAACATTAAATGCAGAAGCTATGCTTAGTGAGCCCATGTCAATTACTTTGGGCTGATCCAACGTTTTATTCCTTCCATTATTATCTCACATCCTTGATACCCATATTTCCACCTGTGTTCCCTAAATTTCTGTCTGTATGAAGTAAAAAAATGCAAGTAGTTCTTCTGAAGTGTAGTTCACCTGCTTACGGCTGACATTTTGCACCTCAACTTTAGGGGCTTGTTAGGCTTCAGGCTAGTTACAGATCTAGAAGCAAAGAGGTGCGGTGGTGGTGAGTCCTAAGAAGACTCAGCATTGTCTTACATGACAACTGGCTCAGGGGAGGCCATTAGTTTGTTTCAGGCAATGCAGGGTTAATGTCCTCACACAGGGGTAGAGAAATCACTCCCACTTGTAGTGGAGATGCCACTCTCACTGGGCATGGGGAGGCTTCTTCCCCTGGCAAAGAATACTTATCCCAGCTTAATTAGGTTCTTCTTCCTCCATATATCCATGCTAACTTACAGGATCCCACTCTTTCTCAATCAATGCCCTTACTTTAACAGGAGATACTCATGAGATTAGGAGTTCAGCTTTTATTGTAACTCAGCCTGTCACAGGATGAGATTCTGGGTTTGATTTTCAGCAATCTTAGCCATGTGGCCACAGGAAACAAAGAGCTTTTCAAGGCAGACATAGAAACTTTCAAAACATTTATACAGTGTTTTAGCTGAATATCTGAATCCCCGAATGCATCATCTTCTTTCCCCACTATATCTGGTGACATTAGGAGCAATCAATCATATTATGTTCATTAATTTGCCAAAAATGTTTTAAAATGTCATATACATAGTTACCCATCTCCTTGATTCTTAAAAGTGGTTGATTAGGCGTATCTAATTGAGATATTTTGCCTATCATCTCCATTGCCTGATCATGTCATGGAATATACTCTTTACTACTAGAAATAGTCATTAGTGTCTGTAAATCTAATCAAATCAAAGCCAATTTCAGAAATAACTGTGTGTGTGCATGTATATATGTATAGATATACCCACACACGCATATATAAATAATACATATGAGAGAGAGAGAATTTTTTTTTTTCCTTAAATAAGAAATTGGCTCACACAATTATTAAGACTGAGAAGTCCCATGCTCTGCAGTTGCCAGACTGGAGACGCAGGAGAGCCACTAGTGTAGTTCTAGTTTGAGTTTGAAAGTCTGTGAACTGAAAGAGTTGATGTAAATTCTAGTTCCATAGCTGGCAGGCTCAAGATCTAAGAAGAGCAAATATTTTTCTTTAAGTCCAAAGGCACAGACTAATGTTGTAGCTCCAGCAGTCAAGTAGCAGGAGTTACTTCTCATTCGTTCATGAGAGGTTCAACTGTTTGCTCTATGCAGGCTTCAACTGATTGGATGGGGCCTCCCACACTGGGGAGGAAGATCTGCTTTAACTGATTCAAAGGTTAATCTCATCCAAAATCACCCTCACAGATATGCCCAGAAATACGGTTTGGCCAAATATATGGGGACCCTATGGTTCAGCCAAATGGTCACAAAATTTCCCATTCCCCACAGTATCCCATCTCCCACCAGTGGGTCTCTTGCTATGCTTATGCATAGCCAATATCGGTTCCTTTCCCCACCTGTAACCCATTGACCAGACTGAAAAAAATGTTCAATATGCTTGGACGGAAGTGAGTTTCAGAGTCTACCACAGTGTTAGTTCTGCGCATAACTGTGATTCACACAGGCTATGTCAATTAAACTAACAACAACATACTGCTTTACTCAGGAACAATCTTTTCTGAAAGTCCTTATTGATAGTAATAACAGCAATCATAATACCTTACATTGTAAGGTTGTCATATTCTGAGCAAATTTAATTTGTAAGAATTTGTAAGGCTGACTTTAGAGCTAAACCACACATAAAACAGGTTTTATTGTCTTGATGAATCTAACAAATCTCTTAATGTGTATTGAGGTGAAAAAATGACAGACGGCCGGGCGTGGTGGCTCACGGCTACAATCCCTGCACTTTGTGCGGCCGAGGCCGGTGGATCACGAGGTCAAGAGATCAAGACCATCCTGGTCAACAAGATGAAACCCCGTCTCTACTAAAAATACAAAAAGTAGCTGGGCATGGTGGTGCACGTCTGTAGTCCCAGGTACGCGGGAGGCTGAGGCAGGAGAATTGCTTGAACCCAGGAGGTTGCAGTGAGCCGAGATCCTGCCGTTGCACTCCAGCCTGGGTAACAAGAGCGAAACTCCGTCTCAAAAAAAAAAAAAAAAAAAAAAAGACGTGACAAAGACTCTCTTCTTGCTCAAATTTTCCATTTTTGTGAGGCTACTCTGAGTCCCCTTCTTGAGTATGTATAGACTTTGCCCCCATTCTTGCCAGTTCTTTACAGCCTAGTTTTAGCAAGAATCTTGCTAAATCCGTTTAAAGAGACGGATAACCTATCCTGGATGTGACCACACACAATATCTGATCAATTTTCTCATCCTTCTCATCCCGTACCTTTGATGTTATAATTTCTTGATCTGCCTTCAGAAAGACCCCTGTCAAGTTAGTTTAGCAGTAAGTCCCCTGTTCTTGATGTCTTCTCTTAGTAATTCTCCACTCCTTGACCCCTGCACTCTGCTTGTTGGCTGCGAATCCCCAGCTGTCTTTGCTGTGTTCTGAATTGAACGTGATCTCTCTTCCCTATTGCAATAATCTGAATACCTATTGCAATAGTTCTTAATGGCAAAAACCACAATTACTTTTGTACCAACCTAATAAAGTTTTCCTTATTGTTTTAACAAATATCAGAATTTTTTTTTTCTGTAACAAGAAAAATTATTTGAAATAATGGAGCAGCACTCTGAGGCCAGTCAGTATTATCTGGGGATATGCTATTCAGGGATTTGATTGAAAATGGAATAGTTCGCATGCCAAGACACCTGTATAAAGACTTTCCTTTTGTATAAATTCTTTTGGTTTCAATAAAAAGCCCTCAAACCTTACCAAAGTTTTCCAAATATTTACTCAACACAAAGTTAAATGTACTTTGCATTATGAGTGATTTAAGGATTTACAGAGTAATTCTGAAAATACTTACCCTTTTATTCCTAAGACCATATTTTCTATTGCTTTATATCTTACAATACTCTTTTTTCATGGGCATTTAATTGGGTCTTCAAAGTAACCCTACAAGGGGGAATGTGTCTTCATTTAAGAGAAGACTGAGACCAAAATGCAGGCTCTCTATTCAGTTTCAGGGAGGAATATTATGATTTTTCCAATAATAAATATGGTAGGTTTTTTAAAAACGCCTGCAATGCCTCTATTTCAAGCTTTCAAAGCGAAATGCTACATTGACTGTTTGGCCAAGTGTCTTCCTTTGGCTAATGAGACAGTACAAAATTAGTAATAAACAGAATTGAAGAGTACGTGTACATTTGGGCTTGTTCTTTGCTGTTTCTAAGACTTCCATGTGAATTAGCCTGCTGGATCAGAAACATATGGCCCAGTCATTTCCATCACACATCCAACAGCTAGCAACACCCAGAAGCAGAGATGCATAGATAATCAGCAGCTGTTCCTAGATGTTTGATTCCTGTCAAGATCAGAAGAACCAGCCACACAAAGTTAGCCCAGATTTCAAACCCACATAATCATGAGCTAAATAAATGCTTGTTGCTGAGTTTGAAATGATTTGTAATTCAGCAGAAGCTAACAGATACAACCTGAGAAAGTGAGGTCAAGACGGTTGATCTTGAGGAAAAGAGCTTAGCACAGCCCAGACTTACTTAGACTGTTGGTAAGAATATGCAGGTGCATGTTCATTAGATGTGTCCACTGCTATCTGTTGCTGCTGACCACTGGTGTCCTGGGAAGAAGGTGCCACTGTCTGGGGAGAGGTATCAGCAACAACACCCTAAGGAGACAAGAACAGAAAAGCCTTACTTGCTTCAACAAAGGGCCCCTTGTACATGGATTGTAAGTACCCCTCTTCTCTTTGGCTTGAATAGAGATGCCTTCAGCTACATGAAGTCACAATAGGTACTCAGAGGAAACCCAGAGAGCACATTTAGATAAGGGCCAAGTAATTCATCCTAACGTGACACGAAGAAGCCTTGCCATCTGAAGTCCTTGGAGAAGTGGTCATAAAATAATTTTGCCTGTACTTGGAACTTTTAAATGATGTTTGCACATTTATCCACGATAAATAACAATTTATCCTCATTTAGGGTTCCTATAAAAACTTGTATGTTCAAACATTTTCCTGGCATAGTTCAGTGTATCGTGTCTATACCATTTGGCATAATAATGGAACCTGAACTTAATAAAAATATACATCAAAGTTTGGAAATCTTTTAAAAGGATGCTATTAAGTAGGTGGTTTTCTCTTCAGTAATTTGATTTGATTTTGTTCTGATTTCCAGGATATGAACTGAAAATCATTGAGAAGTTTTAGAAAAACAACAACAAAACTTATCCTTAATTTTGGTTTGCTTTTCCTTTACCGTTTCTGTTTTTGTTTCTCATAGATGCTGGCAAGAGTGGATTTCTGGAAATGGTCATAATCAGACATATAGTTTTGGATCCCACAGAGGCACAGGTGATTTTATTTGCTTGTTAGTAGCCTAAGCAGAGCATCTATCTCAATAAATGTTCCTGGATGTATTTGTAGTCCTGGATACCTGCAGTGATTTCAAGTTTGAAATGTTCTTGGATAATTCTGTCGCTAACTGAAGTTCCCTAAATTTCTTCTTTAGAATTTGAAAATTCTGTCTATATTTATTCAATCTTTTCTTTACAAATGTACTGTTTGGTATTATTTTTTTGAACCCTCCTACCAGCGTTTACTTTATAGATATTGACAAATGGTCAATGAATGTTTTTACATAGAAAATGAGTTAAAATCATTTTAAAACTTTAAAATGAGTTAAAATGCTTATAATCACTGGTTCAAGGAAATATCAGAGTATATTTATATTTTTCTCAGTGAAATACTTCTTTTTAATCCCTAAATATAACTATAATTAGACTGTTTCCAGTAAGCCACAGTCATATGTCTCTTTATCATCCACATGGTCAAATTTTGTAGGTAAGTATGTCTTTGGTGTACACAGAGAAATGCAAATATGTGGCTGAAGTTGACATTTAAAGTGCCTAGAATGTCCAGATTTTAAATTTTCTCATGGCATAAGTGCTTTTTGACTGCTAAATATAGCAAAGAACATGAAATTTAATCACATATTCTTCACATTCTGAAAAGACAATTAATTAAAACTGTTTAAGATGACACACTGTTTGAGACCTATAGGTCTAAAGAAGACATGAAAGATTTAAAAATTGGAACTCCTGGCCAGGCGAGGTGGCTCACTCTACTCCTAGCACTTTGAGAGGCTGAGGCACGTCGATCACAAGGTCAGGAGATCCAGACCATCCTGGCCAATACAGTGAAACCCCGTCTCTACTAAAAATACAAAAAAATTGGCTGGGCGTGGTGGTGCACACCTGTAGTCCCAGCTACTTGGGAGCCGGAGGCAGGAGAATCACTTGAACTTGGGAGGCGGAGCTTGCGGTGAGCCGAGATTGTGCCACTGCACTCCAGCCTGGTGACAGACCAAGACTCCGTCTCCAAAAATAAAAAGAAAAAAATTGGAACTTCTTGGTTTCCTAAGCTACATATCAGTGCCCTGTCAAACTTCTGGTGTTTCTAAATCTTGGTATGACCAAACACTTGTCACATACCAAAACCAGGAAACATTTTAGAAGATCCAATTTAGTCTGTAAAGGTCTCCCTCAATCTCAGAGATTGAGAGTTTTGGTGGATTTTTATGTGGAGTGGTGGTACCAACACAACAGTTGCTTGCCAACAAATGGAGTCGCAAAGACAACAACGCCAAAGGATTCCCAGCTGACGAGAAGGAATGCACAGTGACTACACTGCACATGTGCATCAGGAGAGGGGAAAGAAGGGCAATAAAAAAGTAATGGCTAGAGTAAGAGAGTATATGAATATACCTAAGTGTTTTACCACCATCTACATAGCTCTGTGCCTTCTCCATTTCTATGTAGTTCATAGCTCTGTCCAGTCAAATGTGTGTGGAGGGCATGGATTTATCACAGTGGAAAGAGAGAAGGAAAGCAGCAAAGCTTTCATTAAGGACAAACTGACATCATCATTCATGACATCCACAGCAATAAGAGTTGTACAGTTTCTTTCTTGTCTATAAGAAGCTGCAAACCTGTGAATGTTCTTGGCCTAGAGCCATGGTTTCTAGTCTTTGGTACACATAAGAATCATCTAAGACCTTTTAAAAATATTATGTTCAGTCCATACTCCAGACAAGTGAATCATAATCTCTGGGGATAGGACTCAGGAATCAATATTTTTTAAAGCTCCCCAAATAATTTCAATGTGCAGAAAAGTTTGAGAACTAGTGCATTAATCCAGTGTCCCTCAAATTTTAATGTGCATCTGGATCACTGAGTGATCATCTTAAAATGCAAACTCAGATACAGGTTTGGATAGTACCTAAAATCTACATCATTTTTTTTCTTCCTTCTGACAGCATCTATTTTGCCCAGGCTGGTCTTGAACTTCTGGTCTAAGAGATCCTCCTGCCTCACCCTCTCAAAAGTAGCTAGGATTACAGGTGTTTGCCATCGTGCCCCATAAGTCTGCACTTCTAACAAGCTCTCAAAGGATACCTTTGATGCTGGTCCAAGAACCACTCTTTGAGGAACAAGGCATTAGAGAACTAGTTCATTCACATAGTTGTAAACTTTTTTCCTTTTATAAGTATTTGTGATTAAAATTTGATGGAGTCATGATTTGGTTTCTGGAATGTTCTCAAAATATGAAAGAAACTTCTGTCGTGCCTCTGTAGCAGATGAGCTCATTTCATGTGCAAAGCAAAACATAGCCACATCCGAGGTAAATGTTTCTACCTTCATATCCCAAATTTACAATGCAAAATTTTAGAGTAGCACAAAAATCGCAAGTGAGCATTCTTAGGGTTACGGAAGACTGAGCATGGGACTGAGACGTCATCTCTTCTAACCTCTTTCTATTAGACAGGCATAGACTTACTTCAATAGAAACAGCTGTCGGAGGCACAGGCGTGTACTGGGGAATGTAGGTCCCTTGCATAGGAGCAGCAGCAGTCATATACTAGAGAGAATCAAAGAAAAATGCATGTGAACTTTGAGCTGCAACCATGAGAAAATGAAATACCACGTAAGACTGCTTTAGCTATGTGGCCCATAGCCACTGCGTGTTTTTTTCCAACTCAATTTTCACTAAAACTAAGGCAGTTCCTCTCAGTATGGAAAGGCCTTTGCTTACTAATTTAGTACCCACAGCAGCCCTGCCTCTTAATTATCAATGAGTTACTTCATCCCCATTTCCTCACTTTGTCCTTTTTACACATTCTAAATAAGATTTCAAACATTTTTTTACATTTCACATCTAAACACAGGCTCCAGGAGGGTGGGGATGATGGCTCTTTTTTTTCTTTCTCTTTTATTGCTAGCACCTATCACATAGTAGGCTCTCAACTAGTATTTGTTGAATGAATGAATGATTGATTATATAAATTGTTAGTAGTATTTATTTTTTTTAATTAAAAAAGTAGGAAATGAATGTAAGAAAGTTATGTCATACATTCACATAATTGGCAAATGTCATTTTTTCATGTTTGTTTGCATCTTTTTAAATATAAAAAATAGAGTATTACAGATACTATTGAAGTCTCTATTGTTCCCTCCTCCCATTCTATTCTCATATCACTATTAAAATTTCCTTTCCAATGCCTTTAATCCACTAAATTTTTCTTATCTGGATGAATAACGAAGCCAGATCATTTTTTGCTAAGTTGTAGTAGTCAATAAATTATGTATTGGGGATAACTTGTATTTTTGCAATAAAGAAAGGGAGCCCCAATAAAACTACATGTTCAGTTACATAAGAATGATGTATGACTCACAGTCCTAACACACACATTTGCCCTGAAAATTCAAGTTCTACTCTTCAAGAATTGAAATTTCTGTGGAATCAACTTTGTTTCTAAGTTTCTGAACTTCACCAGTAACACAGATGTCAAAACTGAAATCATCAAATGAAGACAGGGTTTCTCAATGCATAAAGTTTAGAGGAATATTTTTTGGTGAAAAATCAAAAGCTTCTGATCCTTTATTTTTCTAAATTTGCTGAGATCAAATACTATGTTCACGTATAAACACGAAAAAGCTGAATTACTCTTTGGTGTATCTTCGTATTTTCAGTATCCAAGAGGCATGTTGATTCTGAATCAAGGAAAGCATCTGAATTAACAGTAGCCCATCTTTTTCTTTTTTGTTATTTTCCCCCCTTTTGAGACCTGGTTTTACTCTGTTGCCCAGGGTGGAGTGCAGTGGCATGATCTTGGCTTACTGTAAGCTCTGCCTCCACGGTTCAAGCGATTCTTGTGCCTCAGCCTCCCCAGTAGCTGGGATTACAGGTATGTGCCACCATACCTGGCTAATTTTTGTACTTTTAGTAGAGATGGGGTTTTGCCATATTGGCCAGGCTGGTCTCAAACTCCTGGCCTCAAGTGATCCAGCAGCCTCGGCCTCCCAGAGTGCTGGGATAACAGTCATGAGCCACTACGCCTGGCCTGTATCTGCCTTTTCAACAAGATTGCTCTAGCAAGTATGTTGTAGATAACAGTTCCCTGGCCATTTCAGATAGGTAATTTGCCTCTGTTATACAGGTTCTAAATATCCTTTAATTTAGCACTTTTTACAATGTATTCCTTGGAACACTAGCTATACGGAGAATAAAGGTTTCTCTGTTCCAGTGTCTTTGAGTAACGCTGCATAACACATCCTCTTATTGATATTGACATATAATTAAAAACTCTGAGAAAGCTCCCATTCACAATTGCTACAAAGGGAATTAAATACCTAGGAATACAACTAACAAACGATGTAAAGCACCCCTTCAAGGAGAACTACAAACCACTGCTCAATGAAATAAAAGAGAACACAAACAGATGGAGAAACATTCCATGCTCATCGTTAGGAAGAATCAATATTGTGAAAATGGCCGTACTGCCCAAAGTAATCTATAGATTCAATGCTCTCCCCATCAAGCTACCAATGACCTTCGTCACAGAATTGGAAAAAAAACCACTTTAAACTTCATATGGAATCACAAAAGACCCCACATAGCCAAGACAATCCTAAGCAAAAAGAACGAAGTTGGAGACATCACACTGTGGACTTCCAATTATTCTACAAGGCTACAGTAATTAAAGCAGCAAGGTACTGGTACCAAAACAGAGACATAGACCAATGGAGCAGAATGGAGTCCTGTGAAGAAACACCACACATCTACAACCATCTGATCTTTGACAAACCCAGCAAAAACAAGCAATGGGGAAAGGACTCCATGTTTAATAAATGGTGTTGGGAAAACTGGCTAGCCATGTGCAGAAAGCAGAAACTGGACCCCTTCCTGACACCTTACACTAAAATTAACTCCAGATGGATCAAGATTTAAACCTAACACCATAGATTATAAAACCTAACACCATAAAAACACTAGAAGAAAACATAGGCAAAACCATCCAGGACATAGGCATAGGCAAGGACTTCATGACTAAAACACTGAAAGCAATGGCAATAAAAGCCAAGATGGACAAATGGGATCTAATTAAACTCCAGAACTTCTGTACAGCAAAAGAAACCATCATTAAAGTGAATTGACAACCAACAGAATGGGAAAAAATTTTTGCAATCTACCCATCTGAAAAAGGGCTAATATCCAGAATCTACAAATAACTAAAACAGATAGATATACAAGAAAAAAACAACCCCATTCAAAAGTGAGCGAAGGATACGAACAGACACTCAGCCAAAGAAGACATACAAGAGGCCAACAAACATATGAAAAAATGCTCATCATCACTGGTCATTACAGAAATGCAAATCAAAACTCACTGAGATATCATTGCACGACAGAATGGTGATCATTAAAAAATCTGGAGACAACAGATGCTGGAGATGATGTGGAGAAATAGGAACACTCTTACACAGTTGGTGGGAGTGTAAATTAGTTCAACTATTGTAGAAGACAGTGTGGCAATTTCTCAAGGATCTAGAAATAGAAATTCCATTTGACCCAGCAATCCCATTACTGGGTATTCCCAAAGAACTATAAATCATTCTATGAAGACACATGCACACATATGTTCATTGCAGCCCTGTGTACAATAGCAAAGACCTGGAACCAACCCAAATACCCATCAATGACAGACTGGACAAAGAAAATGTGGTACATATACAACATGGACTACTATGCAGCCATAAAAATGATGAGTTTGTCTCCTTTTAGGGATGTGGATGAATCTTGAAAGCATCATTCTCAGCAAACTGACACAAGAACAGAAAACCAAACACCGCATGTTCTCACTCATAGGTGGGTGTTGAACAACGAGAACATGTGGACTCAGGGAGAGGAGCATCACACACGGGGGGCAATTAGGCGGGGTAGGGGAGAGACAGCAGGGTGGTGGAGAGGAAGGGGAGGGATAACATGGGGAGAAATACCAGATATAGTATGCACCTAAAGTAAAATAAATTAATTTAAAAAACTGAGAAAGTATGTTTTATAGAAGCCTATTTAAAGGTGAGAAGCTAATATTTCTAAAACTTCTGATTTTTGGTAGCATTTATTAATTTTGTTTAAAGCTAGTGCTCTAAGAAATATACTCTGGAAAATGTTTAATCTAAAAAATCTAGTAGATTTATAGCAAGTGACGGTATATTTTTTACCAACCATGAATTTAAGTCGAGAATTGATACATTTGTGGCTCATGTTCTATCCTTGGGTCATGGTTTTCCAATATTTACTATATACTAGTAAAAGGATAAACCCTTATCTATTTGAGTATTTCCTAAAGTTAGTAATTCTAAACTTTGCAACTTGCCCAGTGAGTTAGCACGCGTATTCTTTGCGTAAGAGGATGTCACCGGCTCCCTCTGTAGACCACTACTCTGATCCATTCTCACTCCACTCTCTACATCTCTAAGGAGATATTCTGTGCATTAGAGGTCATTAGGAATGTGACTTATGGCCATATACAGCAATGTCCACTGCTTCAGATGAGTATCTACTCCATTATTTGGACTTTCCTTGCCAAACTGGAGTTCCCAGGTAGTACAGTTAATAAGAAGCATTTTAGGTGAATCCTAGCAAAGCTTCTTCAAATGACTCTTGAGTTATTTAAAACTCCATCTGTGTTTTGTTTTAGTAAAACTGAATCAGAGTATCTTTACTTCTTTCACGACATTTAATAAAGTTGTAAACATGACTAAAACGGACCTGCCTGTAGTGCAATTCATACTCATCTTCTCTTCAGAACAACACTGAGTCAAGCAAGATGGTTGACCCATTTTACAGATGGAGAAATTGAGATTCTTATGTAATGAGGATAAACCCCAGTTTTTGTTGTTTTCTTCTTTTTTCTTCTTTTCTTTACAGAGGCAATCTTGCTCATGTGGCCCACGCTGGGGTGTAGTGGTGCAATCATAGCTCATGGTAACCTCAAACTCCTGGGCTCAAGTGATCCTCCCACCTCACCATCCCGAGTAGCTGGGACTACCTGCATGTGCCACCATGCCTAAATGAGTTTCTTTATTTTTATTTTTGCAGAGAAAGGGTCTCACCCAGACTGGTCTTGAACTCCTGGCCTCAAGTACCCTCTGGCCTCTGGCTCCTAGTTCTTTTGACCTATTATTCAGCACATTTTTTTTCCATTCTACTTCATTATTTTTGAAGTTAAGTAAATAAGGTCTTAAGATCTTCCTTCTGATCATTTCCATTTGATATAAATATTAACTTGCTTTAATGGGCTTTAATAATTGAAGAAATACAGAAACATGCCACTGATTGATAAATTTAGTTATTTTCCATACATATTGTTTTTCCTTCACTTTATACTCAGAATACCTAATTGTCTTCTAGGCGGGCTACCTTATATACTTGGTAACTTTATTTTTATGATGCTTTTCTTAATAGACCCAGTAGAGATTTTATAGTATAATTGAGATCAGCTTAGTTCAATGTGTTGTATGTCTGTATATCTTTCAATGAAGAAAAATTCTTTCTGCTTGCTTTTCTTTTGTCACAGAAAACCTAACAGAACTTGAAAAAGTTGTTTGAAAATTAAGAACAGGTTATTTTAAACTAGTCAATGCTACAGAATTTTATGTCCCTTAAGACTATTATCTCTGGGTCAAAATTTTTGCATTCTGGTTCCTCTGTGGTAGACACATACTTTCTAAGGCAAATCCTCAATAAGTGACAGTCTTGTGAAATTAGGAGCAAGTATGTACAGGAATTGGCTATAGCTCTGTGTAAGCTCAACTCCTAGCTTCAGGTAATTGGTGACAAATAACTCTGATTTTTCTCTGCAAGCACATAGTTTGATTTTCTTCAGAGCACAGATGAACTACAGTCAGACTTAATAATACAGCTGCACAAACACTGGTTAGATCTGGGTGCCTCAGAGACTACTTTCATTTTATCCAGCTAATAAATGGCAGAGGACTCAGAGAACGACCTGTGATACCAACACTGCCGTTTTAACTTGATACATTCTCATAGATTACTTATTAAAACCACAACAAGAATAGATCTATAGCCCCCCCTTTTTTTACTAGAACCTCACAAAAGCTAAAAAATATTTGCAGTAATTATTTCATGAACACAAGTTTTCTATTTTGCATTTTTTTTTTGATATAAGGGCTAATGGAGACCACAGTACAATGAGATGACATAAAATAATCTATACAGTATTTCCTTGTACATTCACTAGTGCTATAAGTAGCAGCTTAAACTTGTAGCATTAATGAATATATCTATTTCTACATATCTATGTGTGTGTGTATATATATATTTGGTAAACAGCTTGATGATTACATATTCTGAGATCATTAGATTTTCACATGTGAATGTGTAGGAGCACTGAATAACCATTTTCAAACCCACAGAATACATTCCAGACTCCATCCCTTGTTCCAAAAAGTCTAGACACTGCATCACTAAGATGTTACATGAAGAAAGAAAAAAAAATTATAAAATGGGAATGGAACTGTGTTTTTGCCTATTTCAATTGGGACAAATGGTTTCTGTTAGTGTGGAATCATTGATTATTTCTGTGGATACAAACAAAGAAAACCCTTAACTATTAGTTCTAGATTTATACTCTCTTTCTCCACTAAAGCAAAACAAAACAAACATTTTATATATTTCCTGTGAAGGAGCTTTTTATTTTAATTGTACGTAGAAATGGGGAGGGCAAGGAAGTTCTTGTATTTCAATATTTGAAATTTCAGTTTTTGGAATTTCCTAAAATGACTGATCAAACTCGTGAAGTTATCATTGTACCATTTAGATTTTAAATTGGTGCTTCCAGTTCTTACTATAAAATTCGTGAAGCTGGTTAACAAATTTCAGAAAGGAGAGTTTTTCAGGTCCTATCAAACACAGAAAGTCAATAAAAATGATAGAGGAAAGTTGTAAAAATGCACTTCTGAAAGGAAGCTGAGCAGAAGAAAACAGACTGTGCTAGATGATGCTAACAACATGCCATGTGAATTACTTTCAAAAGCTTGTAGTTCAAAATTTCTTTTACCAAAGGAAGCTTCAGGATATAAGGAATAATCTGAATTATGATTTGTCAGAGTTGAATGGGTAGCTGAAGGAGAGGAGCAGTCTTAAGTAGAGAAATTCCATACTTTTGAGGGTCACGTTTTTAGATTTGCATAATTCTCTCATTTCTGAATTGAGGTACAATGTCTGAGAACCTGGGTTGGCAAATTGATACCATTTCACATGCTTGCTTTGACTAATTAATTAGTAATACCTGCCTCAAGTGAAATTCTAAGAATGCTTTATATGTCATCATTTTACTCAAGGGATGCTAGAACATGCACGAGAGGAGATCTTGAGAGGTTTTCCTTGAGCATAGAGTATCCCTACTAGGGCATGGCAAGGCTGGAATCCAAACTGGACCCCTACTGCCCAGTTCTTTCTATATTCTTTCTACTTCTTTCAGTGGAATGTTGGATAATGAACTAGATCTTCATTCAGAATAGTAATATTGTATGCATTTATACATAAAGCTTTATATTCATTTTATTATATAAAGCAGGATATTTACTTAAGGTATTAATATAGGAATAAGACAGTTATGAATGATGAAATAATTGCTCAGGAGGTGAATACAGAGCAAGATATACTTCTTCTGGGAGAGTAAGTACTTGAGGAAGGAAGAAGGCCAATCAGTGGGCTTGACAGGTATATTAGTCCATTTACTCTCCCAGAATATCACTAAAAATAATCCACAGAGAATTTTGCATTCAACTATTAAAAAAGAAATCAGAGATTTATCATTGTATTCTGGAGTGAGGGTCATTTGCTAGTGGCATACCAAAGTATATCTCTATATCAACAAAAAACAGAATGAAAATTAAAGATAATTAAATATATATATGTATATAGCATCAAAAAAATGGCTAGAAATATAAGAAAAGGCAATGAAAGTTTCTATACTACAAATTAGAAAATAATGGTGAAATAAATTAAATAAGACCTAAATATATGCAGAGCAATATCAGTCATCAATTAGAAGAATCCAAACTGTTAAAGTGTTCCTTTTCCTTACAAACTGCAATCCCAACTGAAATTCAAGCAGATTTCTTAGTAGAAATAAGCAAGCCCATTCTAAAATTTATATGGAAATACAAAGGACTTAGAATGTTGAAAAAATTTCTGCAGGCAAAAAGCAAAGTTGAAGGATGTATACTACTACATATCAATAGTTACTGAAAAGTCATGGCAACTGAGATAGTATTCCTAGTGTGGATTGCAAGGATAGAAAAATAGACTAATGGACAGAATAGAGAGATGACAAGGAATCTCACTATATGATTTGTTAGAACTGCATGTGAATCTACAATGATCTGGATAAAATTTTGCTTAAAAAGCAAGACGATGAAAAATTTAAATATGTATATATAGTTGATGTAAGTGGTCAATATGCGTATGAAAACATGATTGATCTCACTCATTCATCATCAGGAAAATGCAAGTTAAGAATATTATGATAGAACACCCTACTCCAACCAGACTGGCAAAAATGAAAAGGACTCACAATAATAAGTGTTGATAAGGATGTGGACAACAGGAACTCTCAGATACTCCCAGTGAAAATTTAAACTGTAAAATTGTTATTGAAAAATATGCAGAACACTTGCAGAACTCCTGACCAAGCAATCACACTCCTATGTATGTATGCAAGAGGAATGCTTACAAATATACACCAAAAGATATGTATAAAATATTTAAAGTCAAATTAATTTTAATGATTCTAAGCTGGAAGTCATGTAAATATCATCTGCAGTAGAATTAATTGTAACATATGCTTATTGTATGAAATATAAAAGAATGGGAAACAAACTGCTCTATAAATCTGGATGGGTCTCACAGATGCAATGTTGAATTTAAAAAGGCAGACATGAAAGGTTTTTACACTGTATTCCACTTTTTTCAAGTTTAAAGGCAATCAAGACAAATCTATATTGATAGGAGTTAGGATTTTTTATACTGCTGTGGGAATAATAAAAGGGTAGAAATATAAGGGAGGTTTCTGTGATGATATGATCCTTGTATTTGTTGATGTCAATGGTGGATCCATGAATGTTTACACTTTGTAAAATTTATTGAGCTATAAATCTGTGAATTGTGTATCTTTTTGTACATGTTATACTTCAGTAAACAGTATTTTAAAAAGACTGAACGAGAAAAGAATGACTTTAGATGAGAAAAGGGGCAATTTATTCATTTAAAAGGATACAATTAATAGATTCATTAGATGTGAGAAGATTGGGAGGTTTCTAAGGTACCAGTGTTCTCTCTTCATCATTTCTAGTTTTGAAGCAAGATGCGAAGTGAAAATGAAAGGCGGTAGACTTGGCAGTTGGAGAGAAGGTATAAAATGGTGGCCATGAAGAATGGGAGGGTGAATGGACCAGGGTGATGTAGTAAGATTTCTAAGAAGTGTTGAGGTATCATTTAAGTCTTTTGGTTACAAAATCAAGATAAAAGCCATCAACATAATGGCAAGTTTTACTCTGGCCTTATCCAACTGTTTAAAAGAATGGAGCAGTCTGACAATGGAATGCAAGTGAGCCCAAGTTTTACCGGAACAAGATTATGAAAGAAGAGTTAGCTGGGTTAGGTGAGGCACAGGAAAGACAGTGATTACCATGTTCTTCTACAGAACCTAAGCTAGAAATGGATGTGAGAAAATGAAGAGGGAAAAAGCACTGAAAGAGGGGTAACAAGAAACAGAAAAGTAGGCTTTGTAGTGCCAAAAAGCTGTTTCCACGGGGTCATGAAGAAGGAGGTGGTCATCGGGATGTGGTATGTATGAAATCGAGGGCTTAGAATTGATACTTAGAGTAAGCAGAATAATTGCTAATGATAAATTCCAGGATAGAATAGAGAAAGGCCACCAGTAGTGAGGAGCTCCGAAAATGGAGAGGCCAAAGTGCTGTTTTTTAAATTCTGATAAAGGATAAACACACTTAATTGACTTACTAGCAACATTCAGTCAGAAACATTTAAACCCCTACTATGTGCCAAGTGCTGTGTTGAGAAACCATATACTATAGCGTTAAAAGCATAGATTGGGCAACAGGACACGATAAAGCCCAGAAAAAAACGGTTTAGTTACTAAACCATTGGGTATCCTGGAGAACTCATTTCTCCTTGTTAATCTTACGTATATAAAGCTATTTAATTTTATGTATACTTATTATTGCCAATCTTACATTCACCATAGTACCCAGGAACCAAGTAGATAATCAAATGCCTGCAAATTGGATCTTTTGTATTAATACTACTTTCTTCCATTAATGTTTCTATTTCACATTTGAATTTCTTGTCTGCTCATATCCTCTTTAGTGTTCCTTAACATTCTGTTTTCTTTTTGCCCTATTAGTCTGGTTTGTAAATAATAAAGAATTTTAAACTGCCTGTAAGTGGTGATTTCTTTAACAGAGTGTTAAAGTCAAACCAACATTTATTATCAGTATCTAAATTTGAAATCATCAAGAAGAAATTAGTTTAACTGGCCTGACTGACCCATTATCTAATTAGTTCTTTTAGAAACTAATATGAACATATAGACAAACAACTAATGTCCTTAGGCTCTTTCTTTAGGTTCATTTAATTCTGTCTGTCAGACTAGGCTTGCTTCTTTACTTAGGAAATGATAGAACCGAGGGACTTCTGTCAAAAAGATAAAAGAACTAAGAAATCCTCTATGTGCCTGGAAGCTTTGTTGTTTTCTATTTAAGTTCTGTGACTAACACATGAGATTGGGCTTGGTAAAGATACTTTAGCCAAAGAGAAAGGGAACTTATTCAGACTGCCACGCGCAGAGTAAATTTCATTTCCACACAAAACATTTCCTTTCTGCGGTCTCCAGCCCACACGTTGTGAATGACAATCATCCCAGTGGACTCAAGTAAATGACGCAACTCAACAAGAGAAAATCTTGAAGGCATCCTTAATGTTTTCTGTAACAAAGTGCAGTCTCTAGGAGGGTCAACAATATATTTTTTTTTAATGTGTTTTTTGGTCAAGAGATTTTCAGAGACAGAACTTGACTTACTTATCTATTTAGAATATTCAGATTAGAGGTTGATACAAGATGGGTGGGAAGCAAATGAAGACGGAGAAAGTGGAGAGAAGAAGGAAGAGGTAGCAACATTCTAAATAAACGGAAAGTAACAGAAAACAAAATTGGAAACTGCAAAAATAGGGCATAATGGCATAAAGCTATTTGATTAAAATACTTCTAGGAACTGTGCATATTTAGAGGTGAACAACCAAATAGTGCTGCTCTCTCCATGTGAGTACGTACAATTTTGGCAATATAAAAACAAAATGAAAAAGTTTCTGCAAGGACACTTTTTTCTAAGGTCGTGAGGAATTCAAAAAGTACAGAACCAAAAGCAAAAAAAAAAAAAAAAATAGAAAAGAGAACTGGAAGGAAATCAACCCTCTGGTGCCAGAGTTCAGATTCCACTCGTTGCCAAAGGAATTGAAGACTAGTTTCATGAGAACGATTAAACAATGGAGAGGCAAAGTATGTTACTGGGAGGTGAATTTTAATCCACTCCCACTCAGTTTTTAGAATCATTGTGACCTACATCATCTCGCTTGTTTGGCTATTCTCAAATGCACCTGGTCACAGTTAAGAGCACTATCTTCCTAAACTCCTCCTCCTGTGCCTTTTTTGTTCCCACTGTATTCAAACTTTTTAAAAATCCACCTATAGCACAAATCCAAAACCTGTATCTTAAGTTGAGTCCAAATGCTACATTACTGTACGATGCCTTGCTTCAGTCCCCACTGGGAAATGATAACTATCTCTTATGACATATAACAGCTTTTTGTCTGTACCTCTGCTAAAACTCTTGGCAGTCAAACTATGTAAAATAGAAAGATCATGTCTAATTCATTATGGTTGGTAGTTAATGTATATTTGTTGAGTGAATGAAGAATGAATGAATGAATGAGTGAATGAATAGTTAAGCACTCCGGTAAAAAGCTTAAGGTTTCAAGGAGAACATAAAAAAATTAAGGAAGAATAAGGTCAGCTAAAAAAACAGTCTTCTTAAAGTAATTAAGGGCTAGAATTAAAGGAAAAAATTAAAATTAAGAGAAAGAGAATGCTGAACCAGTAAAAAATAGTGCCCTACACTTAACGTATTTGAGAAGAAACTGGAGCCACTTATGAAACAACTTAAAATTAAAAAACAAACAAACAAGTGTATTACGAGAAAAGGAGTCAGGATACCAAATGTAGAAGTAAGATCTTCCATCACAGGAAGCTCTTGGCAACACAAGACTGTGAAGTACTCTATTAAAAGGCATTCTGAAGTGAAGTCCAGGCTGAAATCAATGGTAATAAAATAATTTACTTTTGAGGAGATGTAAAGAGATGATTATTGGGCCAGGGTGGACAGGTGAGTTCAAGAGAGGAGGCAGTTATAAAGCAGGGAATGGGAGATTCTTGTGTTTCTAAGAAAGATGGGAAGAGAGGAAACCTGGAGGAGCTCACGGGAAGAGGGAGGAGAGAGAAGCCCATGAGTGGTGTGAGCCTGAAATTCCACTATGGAGAAGCTATCAAAGGGCATTTAAACCACAGGGATGTACTTTATATTCAACTTGAAATTATTGGAATAGCCAATATGATTCCATTCCTGAATATACCCCAAATCTTCATTAATGTGACCATGAGTGGGATTTTTGTGAAAACATTGAAAAGAGAATGAATTTTACATCAAAATCAATGTAACGTAGAACAAAGAGAGCAAATATGAGTGATTATAATGCCCTCGAAAACTCAAATACATGTATAAAATTTCAGACTTCTAAAGGGTATGGAGTTGGGGATTTCAGACAATCATCTGGTTTCAAAATATTGAGAGAGCCAGTGATATCTCAGTTACATCCTTAAAGAAAATAAATTGGATATGATCAACTTGAAAGGGCAAATCTTAATATTTCTTATTCACTGGAAAAAATTATAAAGTGTCTGAACAGCAAGAGAGGCATATAAATAGCTTCAAAAAGAAATAAAACTCATGAAATAAGTAAACTAGAAGTGTACATTATTGGGTGGTAGCAAAGAAGAAGTAAAGCACCCAAAGTTGAACAAAAAGATAAAGCTTTTTATAAATATCATATTAATCTTCATTTTTATCTCCTAATTTTCTTGATCTGGTCTCACCTAGTTTCTTGATCCTTGAATGCTTTATCCTAGAAAACTTTAATTTCTGTTTAGGGCCTGGGGAAACTCTTTCACAAACTGACAGGCTACTATGAACACTTTTTTCCAAAAATGCTAAGTGCATATTTTTCTAGAGTTTTTCCCAATGAAGTCATGTTTCCTATATATGATATAAATTTTTATTGAAAACCAATTATATTTAAAATGCTACGTTTTAAAGGTAGACATAAACTAATATCCTCTTTAATGAACTTCATATACACTTACAGAAAAAAATATGTAGGTTTGAATTTCATAAAAATACTCAAGTTTTATATCAAGGATATTTATAAAATAATATAAATTTTAAAAGAGGGGTCAATGACTTAAAGTCGAAAGTAAACTTCTATTTGCATTTTTTTTTTTTACCACTCAACATTCATTTTCTCTTCTGGATGGTAATCCATATTTCTTTGTAAATCTTATGACCCCATTTCACAACCACGTAGTTAGAATGTAATTGGCTCTACAGTTAGTGTATCCTGATCATTTGTTCAGAAATGAATAAAAATAACCTTACTAGAGCCAATAAAACTTGATGGTTACTTAAGCTACTAGAAAGGAAAACACTCTCTCTTCGGTACAGGGATACCTGGAAATGACCTATTGTCTTCCCCAGCATGGCATAGTGTAAGCCTATGGGTCAGGGACTCTGCTACTAGGATAGAGAGGACATAAATTTGACAGATATGAGAATGTGGAATGTGTAAATAAATAAATATAAAGAAAAAATTGTTTAGTTATATCATTTGAGCCAGCTGTTTCTATGGCGTTTTAGACACATGAATCAATCAATTTCTTTTAAAATTAAACTATTTTGTGCTGGGTGTTTAACTGTTCCTTGTGACTGGGGAGAACATATGAATTTAGAAGGATAAATTAAGCAAAAGATGAAATCATTTATAAAGAAATACACAAAAGATCCAAGATGGCCAATTAGACACAACTCCAGCGCACAACACCCAGCGAGAGAGATGCAGAAATCCAGAGATCTCCTAGCTCCAACTGAGGTACCAGGTGCATTTCAATGGGTCTGGTCCAATGGTGAGCAAAGCCCACTCAGGGCAGACTGAGGCAGGGAGGGGTGCTGTTTCACCCAGAAAGTGCATCTGACCAGCTAGTCGGAGGCTCCCCCTCTGGCACTCTGGTCCAGATACAGCGCTTCCCCCAAAGCCTCAGCAATACACAGAACAGGGGATCTTTGCCAGTCAAGTGCCGGGAATTACAAGCACCCAGTTGAATAAGAGCCTGTGGACTGAGCTATTGCCCCCTCCTCTCGCCAGGAGAGAGAGGGAGCTGTAAGCCAGAGCAGCTGAAAGGGGGAGATGGCCAGGTGCCGCTGGGCAGGTCCGTACCCTCCCCCACAAATCCCAGAAGGCTGAAGCTCTGACTCTAGTGGGTTGCACAGCCAGTGCCACAGTCTGAGATGAATAATCCAGCTCAGTGGAGGAACGGCACAACCCACCACTAGAGGGGTGGGACTGGGCTACATGTTTTAGAAAACAGAGGAAGCCTAGGTAGCAATGGGACAGCATTCATTCTTGACAACCCAGCAGCGGAAGAGGTGGGCCTAATCTCCCAGTATAAACAAACAAGACACAGGAAGCTTCCCTAGTAACCTGAAGGAGTCCCTAGAAACCCAGTAGCACCTCCACAGGCAGCCAAGTGACCTCATCAAGCAGCTCCCTGACACCACAGCCAGGTAAATCCACAAAGATGGGAAAAACCAGTGCAAAAAAGATGAAACCATCAAAGACCAGAACATCTCTTCTCCTTCAAGGGATCACAACTCCTCAACAACACAGGATCACAACTTGACCAAGAAATGCAACAAATTGACAGAAACAGGCTTCAGAATGTGGCTAACAAAATGTTCTGATCTAAAGGAACACGTTCTAACTCAGTGCAAAGAAACCAAAACCCTTGAAAAAAGGTTAGACGAAATGCTAACTAGAATAACCAGCTAAAAGAAGAACAAAAAAGACTTGATCGAGTTGAAAAACACAGCATGAGAATTATGTGAAGCAAACACTAGTTTTAATAGCCAAATCGATTAAGCAGAAGAAAGGATACCAGAGATTGCAGATCAACTCAATTAAATAAAAAGAGAAGGCAAGACAAAAGAAAAAAGAGTGAAAAGAAATGAACAAAGCCTCCAAAAAATATGGGATTATGTAAAAAGACCTAATCTATGCTTGATCGGTGTACATGATGAATATGATGGGAAGAAATGAATCCACGCTGGAAATCACACTCCAGGATATTATCCAGGAGAAATTCCCAAGCCTAGCAAGGAAGTTTAAATTTCAAATTCAAGAAATACAGAGAACTCCACAAAGATATTCCTCAATCACAACAACCTTAAGGCACATAATCGTCAGATTCACTGGGTTGAAATGAAGGAAAAAGTGCTAAGAGCAGCCAGAGAGAAAGGTCAGGTCACCCACAGAGGGAAGCCGGTCAGACTTACAGCAGATCTCTTGGCAGAAACCTTACAAGCCAGAAGAGAGTGGGGGCCAATATTCAACATCCTTAAAGAAAAGAACTCTCAACCTGGAATCTTATATCCAGCCAAACTAAGCTTTGTAAATGAAGGAGAAATAAAATCCTTTATGGACAAGCAATTATTGAGAGATATTGTCACCACCAGACCTGCCCTACAAGAGCGCCTGAAAGAAACACTAAGCATGGAAAGGAACAAGTACCAGACACTGCAAAAACAGACCAGTTGGCAAAGACCAAAAATGCAATGAAGAAAATGAGTCAACTAATGAGAAAGAAAACCAGCCAGTAACAAAATGACAGGATCAAATTCTCACATAACAATATTAACATTGAATGTAAATGGCCTAGATGCCCCAATCAAAAGACACAGACTGGGAAACTGGATAAAATGTCAGAACCCATCGGTGTGCAGTATTCAGGAAACCCGTCTCACATACAAAGACACACATAGACTCAAAGTAAAGGGATGGAATATTTACCAAGCAAATGGAGAACAAAAAAAAGCAGGGGTTGCAATCCCAGTCTCTGATAAAATGGACTTCAAACCAACAAAGATCAAAAGAGACAAAGAAGGACACTACATAATGGTAAAAGGATCAATCCAACAGGAAGAGCTAACTATCCTAAATATATATGCCCCCAACACAGGAGCACCCAGGTACGTAAAGCAAATTCTTAATGACATAAAATGAGATGTAGACTCCCACACAATAATAGTGGGAGACTTCAACACTCCACTGTCAATATTAGGCAGATCAATGAGACAGAAAAGGATATCCAAGATAACAAGGATATCCAGGACCTGAATGCAGAGCTGGACCAAGTGGACCTAATAGACATATACAGAATGCTCCACCCCAAATCCACAGAATATACATTTTTCTCAGCACCACATTGCACTTACTCTAAAATTGACCACATCATTGGAAGCAAATCACTCCTCAGCAAATCCAAAAGAACAGAAATCATAACAGTCTATCAGACCACAGCTCAATCAGACTGGAACTCAGGATCGAGAAACACACTCAAACTTGCACACCCACTTGGAAACTGAACAACTTGCCTCTGAGTGTACTGGATAAAGAATGAAATGAAGGCAGAAATAAAGATATTATTCTTTATCTTTATCTAACCAGAATGAAGACATAACTTACTAGAATCTCTAGGACACCTTTAAGGCAGCATCAAGAGGGAAATTTACAGCAATAAATGCTCACCAGAGAAGAGAGGAAAGATCTAAAATCAACACCCTATCATCAAAATTGAAAGAGCCAGAGAAGCAAGATCAAAAAACTCAAAAGCTAGCAGAAGACAAGTAATAACTAAGATCAGAGCAGAACTGAAGGAGACAGAGACACAAAAAACTCTTCAAAAAAAATCAATGAATCCAGGAACTGGTTTTTTTGAAAAGATCAACAAAATAGACCATTAGCCAGACCAATAAAAATGAAAAGGGAGAAGAATGAAATAGATGCAATAAAAAATGATAAAGGGGATATCACCACTGATCCCACAGAAATACAAACTACCATCAGAGATTACTACAAACAGCTCTACTCACATAAACCAGTAAACCAGGAAGAAATGGATAAATTCAGAGACACTTGTATCCTACCAAGACTAAACCAGGAGGAAGTTAAAACCCTGAATAGACCAATAACAAGGACTGAAATAGAAACAGCAATCAATAGCCTACTAACCAAAAAAAGACCAGGTCCAGATGGGTTGACAGCCGAATTCTACCAGGCATACAAAGAGCAGCTGGTTCCATTCCTTCTGAAACTGTATCAAACAATACAAAAGGAGGGAATCCTCCCTAACTCATTTTATGAGACCAACATCATCCTGATACCAAAACCAGGCAGAGACTCAACTAAAAAAGAAAACTTCAGGCCAATATGCACGATGAACATCGACACAAAAATCTTCAAAAAAATACTGGCAAACAGATTGCAAATCAAGAAGCTTATCCATCACGACCAAGTAGGCTTCATCCTGGGGATGCAAGGCTTGTTCAACATATGCAAATCCATAAATGTAATCCATCACATAAACAGAACCAAAGACAAAAACCACATGGTTATCCAAATAGATGCAGAGAAGGTCTTTGATAAAATTCAACAGCCCTTCATGCTAAAAACTCTCAATAAACTAGGTATTGATGGAACATATCATAAAATGTTAAAATCTATATAAGACAAACCTACAGCCAACATCATACTGAATAGGCAGAAGCTGGAAGAATTCCCTTTGAAATCAGGCACTAGACAAGGATGCCTCTCTCACCACTCCTATTCAACATAATATTGGAAGTTCTAGCCAGAGCAATCAGGCAAGAAAAAGAAATAAAGTGTATTCAATTAGGAAAGGAGGAAGTCAAATTGTGTCTATTTGCAGATCACATGATTGTATACCTAGAAGACACCATCCTCTCCACCCAAAATCTTCTCAAACTGATAAGCAACTTCAGCAAAGTCTCAGGATACAAAATCAATGTGCAGAAATCACAAGCCTTCCTATACACCAATAACAGACAAAAAGAGAGCTAATTCAAGAGCTAACTCCCATTCACAATTGCTACAAAGAGAATACAATACCTAGGAATACAACTAACAAAGGGTGTAAAGGACCTCTTCAAGGAGAATTACAAACCACTGCTCAAGGAAATAAGAGAGGACACAAACAAACAGATGGAGAAACATTCCATGCTCATGGTGAGGAAGAATCAATATTGTGAAAATGGCCATACTGCCCAAAGTAATCTATAGATGCAATGCTATCCCTATCAAGCTACCAATGACCTTCTTCACAGAACTGGAAAAAAACACTTTAAGCTTCATATGGAATCGCAAAAGACCTGGCAGAGCCAAGAAAATCCTAAGCAAAAAGAACAAAGCTGGAGACATCACACTGTGGACTTCAAACTATTCTACAAGGCTACAGTAATCAAAACAGCATGGTACTGGTACCAAAACAGAGACATAGACCAATAGAACAGAACGGAGTCCTGTGAAGAAACACCGTATATCTACAACCATCTGATCTTTGACAAACCCAGCAAAAACAAGCAATGGGGAAAGGACTCTGTGTTTAATAAATGTTGCTGGGAAAACTGGCTAGCAATGTGCAGAAAGCAGAAACTGGACCCCTACCTGTCACGTTATACTAAAATTAACCTCAGATGGATCAAGAATTTAAACCTAAAACCACAAAAACTCTAGAAGAAAACATAGGCAAAACATCCAGGACATAGGCATAGGCAAGGACTTCATGACTAAAACACCAAAAGCAATGGCAATAAAAGCCAAGATAGACAAATCGGATCTAATTAAACTCCAGAGCACCTGTACAGCAAAAAAAAAAAAAAAAAAAACATCATTAAAGCAAATTGGGCAACCACAGAATGGAAAAAAAATTCTTGCAATCTACCCATCTGACAAAGGGCTAATATCCAGAATCTGCAAAGAAATAAAACAGATATACAAGAAGAAAACAAACAACTCCATTCAAAAGTGGGCAAAGGATATGAACAGACACTTTTCAAAAGAAGACATTCATGAGGCCAAGAAACATGAAAAAATGCTCATCATCACTGGTCATTAGAAAAATGCAAATCAAAACTACATTGAGATACCATCTCACGCCAGTTAGAATGGCAATCATTAAAAAATCTGGAGACAACAGATGCTGGAGATGACATGGAGAAATAGGAACACTTTTACACTGTTGGTGGGAGTGTAAATTAGTTCAACTATTGTGGAAGAAAGTGAGGTGATTTCTCAAGGAACTAGAAATAGAAATTCCATTTGATCCAGGAATCCCATTACTGGGTATATTCCCAAAGAACCAGAAATCATTCTGCTATAAAGACACATGCATATGTATGTTCATTGTAGTCCTGTGTACAATAGCAAAGACCTGGAACCAACCCAAATACCCATCAGTGATAGACTGGACAAAGAAAATGTGGTACATATACACCATGGAATACTACTCAGGCATAAAAAATGAGGAGTTCATGTCCTTTGTAGGGACTTGGATGAATCCAGAAACCATCATTCTCAGCAAACTGACACAAGAACAGAAAGCCAAACACCATATGTCCTCACTCATAGGTGGGTGTTGAACAAGGAGAACTTGTGGACTCAGGGAGAGGAGTGTCACACCCTGGGGGGATAGGGGAAAGTCAGCCAGGAGTGGGGAGGGAGAGCAGGTTGGGAAGAGATAACATGGGGAGAAATGCCAGATATAGTATGCACCTAAAGTAAAATAAATAAATTAATAAAAGAAATACACAACATTGTTAACTCTAGTAGATCTGTTCAAAAGTGTTATCAGACCAGGCATAACCTTAGAGGCTTGTCTACTGGGCATTTATCTTCCTTTCTCCTGTCAATCAGAGCCAATTGCTAATAGAACCTTCTCCAACATTGATACTTGGCTCTCAATTTAAATGTTTATCGAAATCCAATTTGCCTAATTATTTTCACCACTGTAATGCAAAGACTTTTCATGATTAAGAAACTCCAATTAAGCAGATGTTTTTGAGATCTCTTAGGACAGCTATATGGAGAATGACCATCATCACTCTGCATCTGTCTTACAATTAAAAATCCATCATAGCACCTGAAATTTCACCACTAAAGTTAAATGTAAATGCATTCAGGGATCATGGTGGATGGGAGGCAGGACTAGATGGCAGCTCCAGACAGAGCAGCATGTGGAGGCTTGCATTGTGAATTTTACCTCTAGCTTGACTACAAGAACAAACCAGCAATCCTAAGGGGACCCACAGGACCCTCTGAAGGGAGCAGACTGCTCCTGCAGGACCCAAGAGACATCCCAAATTCTGTGAGTGCCCCAACTGAGGAAATGGGAAAGGGAGACCCTCCTCTCCTGAACACACACCCTCTCTAGAGAAGCTGAAGGTCTGTTTTGTGGGAGAAGTTTCTGACTTTACCTGGAGCTGAGTCAAGTTAGAGTGCCAAGCTGAGCGAAACACAAGGATGGAGGAAGCAGCAGAAAGGTCCTGGGAACTCACTCAGTCCCCAAGCAACCCATTCCTGCCTGGCACCACAGGGATCCAGCAGAAGGGTGGCTAGAGGAGCAAGGGCTAAAATTCTACCGGGAGAAGGAATTTTCTATCTGAAAATTTTAAGTTTGAACTAGGAGAGAAGCGTCCTAGCGAGAACCTGGGGGAGGGCATGAATCTGGCTTGTAGACTTCACAGGTGAAGGAAAATCTAAAGCCCCTTTCCTTTTCAGCTGGGAGGCAGAAAACTCAGGCAGGTTTTAAAGCCATCTCACCCTCCACCTGGAAACAGATCCAGGCTTTTGCTGGGGGGACTGTGGGAGTGAGACCAGCCCTTTGGTTTTCATGGGAGCTGGATGAGACCTGTGACTGCCGGCTTTCCCCAACTTCCCTAGTCAGCCATAATCCTCCTAGATACACAACTTCAGTGTCCTGGAAATCTCACCCCCATCCCCTACAACTGCCACAGTAAGATTTGCCCAAGGAGAGTCTGAGCTCAGAGATGCCTAGCCTTGCCCCCACCTGATGGTCCTTCCCTACCCACCCTAGTAGCAGAAGACCAACGGCATATGATCTTGAGAGTTCTAGGGTCCTGCCCACTGCCAGTCCCTCTCCACACTACTAAAGCTAATGGTTTCCTGGAAAGCACCATCTCCTGGCAGGAGGCCAACCAGCACATAAAATAGAGCATTAAGCAACCAAAGCTAAGGACCCTCACAAAGTCCACTGCACCCTCTGCCACCTCCACCAGAACAGGAGCTGGTATCCACAACTGAGAGACCCATAGGTGGTTCACATCACAGGACTCCTGTGCAGACAACCCCCAGTACCAGCCAGGAGCCAGGGAGACTAATTGAGGGGTTAGACCCAGAACAGACAACAATCACTGTAATTCGGGTCACAGGACGCCACACCCACTGGAAAGAGGGGGAAAGTATTACATCAAGGACCATCCCATGGGACCAAAAATCTGAACAACAGCCTTCAGCCCTGGACATTCCCTCTGACAGAGTCTACCCAAATGAGAAGGAACAAGAAAACCAACCCTGGTAATATGACAAAACAAGACTCATCAACACCTGCCAAAAATCACACTAGTTCACCAACAACAGATCCAAATCTGAAGAAATCCCTGATTTACCTGAAAAAGAATTCAGGAGGTTAGTTATCAAGCTAATCAGGGAGGGGCCAGACAAAGGTGAAGCCCAATGCAAGGAAATCCAAAAAATCATAGAAAAATTGAAGAAAGAAATATTCAAGGAAATAGACAGCTTAAAGAAAAAACAATAAATAGAAATTCAGGAAACTCTGGGGACACTTTTAGAAATGGGAAATGCTCTGAAAAGTCTCAGCAATAGGATTGAGCCAGAAAAAGAACGAAATTCAGAGCTTGAACACAAGGTCTTCAAATTAACCTAATCCAACAAAGACAAAGAAAAAGTATATGAACACAGCCTCCAAGAAGTCTACGATTATGTTAAACGACCAATCCTAAGAATAATCAGTGTCCCTGAGGAAGAAGAGACTTCTAAAAGCTTAGAAAACGTATTTTGGGGAATAATAGAGGAAATCTACCTGGGTCTTGCCACACACCTAGACATGAAAATACAAGTAGCACAAAGAACACCTGGGAAATCCATTGCCAAAAAAAAAAATCTTCACCTAGGCACATTGTCATCAGATTATCCAAAGTTAAAATGAAGGAAAGAATCTTAAAAGCTGTGAGACAGAAGCACCAGGTAACCTATAAAGGAAAACCTATCAGATTAAAAGCAGATTTCTCAGCAGAAACCCACAAGCTAGAATGAATGGGGGTCCTATCTTCAGCCTTCTCAAACAAAACAGTTATCAGCCAAGAATTTTGTATCCAGTGAAACTAAGAATCATAAGAATCATACATGAAGAAAAGATACAGTCATTTTCAGACAAACAAATGCTGTGAGAAGTTGCCATTAATAAGCCCCCACTACAAGAACTGCTAAAAGGAACTCTAAGTCTTGAAACAAATCCTGAAAATATATCAGAACAGAACCTCTTTAAATGATAAATCACATAGGACCTGTAAAACAAAAATACCAGTTAAAAAGCAAAAACAAAAAACAAAAAAGCCCTAAAGCACACAGGCAACAAAGAGCATGATAAATGCAGTGTTACATCACATTCCAATACTAACACTGAACGTAGTGGCATAAACTCTCAACTTAAAAGATACAGAACTGCAGAATGGGTAAGAACTCACCACCAACTATCTACTGCCTAGAGACTTATCTAACACATAAGGACTCACATAAAGTAAAAGGGTGGAAAAAGGCATTTCATGCAAATGACTATCTGCTGCCTAGAGACTCAGCTAACATGTAAGGACTGACATAAACTTAAAGGGGTGGAAAAAGGCATTTCATACAAATGGATAACAAAAGCGAGCAGGGGTAGCTATTGTTATATTAGACAAAACAAACTTCAAAGCGATAGCAGTTAAAAGAGACAAAGAAGGATATTATATAATGGTAAAAGGCTTTGTCCAAAAGGAAAAATATTACAATCCTAAACATATGCATCTAACACTGTATCTCTCAAATTTATAATACAATTACTAATAGACTTAACAAATGAGATAGACAGCAATACAATAATAGTTGGAGACTCCAACACTCCACTGCAGCACTAGACAGGTCATCAAGACAGAAACTCAACAGCAACAACAAAGAAAACAATGGATTTAAACTCTACTTTGGAACAAATGGACTTAACAGATATATACAGAACATTTCATCCAACAAGTGCAGAATACACATTCCATTCAACAGTGGATGGAACTTTCTCCAAGACAGACCATATGTTAGGCCATAAAACGAGCCTCAATAAATTGAAGAAAATTAAAGTTATACCAAGCACTCTCTCAGATCACAGTGGAATGAAATGGGAAATTAATTTCAAAAGGAATGTTCAAAACCATGCAAATAAATGGAAATTAAATAACCTGCTCCTGAATGAGCTTGGGTCAAAATCAAAATCAACATGGAAATCAAAAAATTCTTTGAACTGAATAGCCATAATGACACAACCTATCAAAACCTCTGGGATACAGCTAAAGTGGTGCTAGGAGGAAAATTCATAGCCCTAAATGCCTACATCAAAAAGTCTGAAAGAGCACACTGTTGGTGTGGGTGCAGTAATCAGGGAACACTTCTACTCTGCTGGTGGGAATGTAAGCTAGTACAGCTGCTATTGAAAACAGTGTGGAGATTCCTTAAAGAACTAAAAGTAGAACTACAATTTGATCCAGCAATCCCACTACTGGGTATCTACCCAGAAGAAAAGAATTCATTATTCAAAAAGATACTTGCACACACTTGATTATAGCAGCACAATTCACAATTTCAAAATCGTGGAACCAGCCTAAATGCCCATCCATCAAGAAGTGGATGAAGAAATTGTGGTATTTATATATGATAGAATACTACTCAACCATAAAAAGGAATGAATTAACAGCCTTTGCAGTGACCTGGATGAGACTGGAGACTAGTAGTCTCAGTGAAGTAACTCAGGAATAGAAAACCGAACACCGTATGTTCTCACTGATATGTGAGAACTAAGCTATGAGGACGCAAAGGCATAAGAATAATACAACCAACACTGGGGATTTGGGGGGAAGAGTGGGAGGGGGTGAGGGATAAAAGACTACAAATATGGTGCAATGTATACTGCTAGGATGATAGGTGCACCGAAGTCTCACAAATCGCCACTAAAGAATGTACACATGTAACCAAATACCACTTGTACCCTAATAACTTATGGAAAAATAAAGACAATTAAAAAGAAATGTTAATGCATTCAGAAATTAGTATTTTACCATACAATTGTCCCCCAACAAGGAGCTGGGAGAATCCTGAGAAAATGGAACCAGTTAGTTTTCATGAAGGAAAGAAGAAACTATAGACCAGAACTGATTAGATAGGCTCCAGAGGTATCAAATTCTGAGAAAAAGTTTTTAGAAAAGCCCAGGAGAAGAGAAAATAAAACAGAATGAATACAACAGAAAGGGGATATTGAATAGTTTGTTTGGTTACTTATGTGCTTATCCTGCACATGCTACTAGAACTAATATATCCTGGCACTGTATTTCTGCTATTGTACCACTCTACTTTCTTACCTGATTGGATTTCCCTTTCCAGGGTTAATAAATGTTGGAGTCCTTGACATACCATTCATCTAATTCTTCTTTTCTTTTAATTTTTAGAGACTGACTTTTTAAAACCAAATTTCATACGGTGCTTGTGATCTAAATACCCTATTTCTATTAGATACTTCACAAAATTTCTCAAGTCTTAGGTGAAGCTTCACACATTATTTTAAATATCAAATATGACATGACATGAAAGTATAGTAAGAGCTGATATAAGCGGGTTTTTAATAAGCATTTCAGAAACACAGTTTGTGATGGGTTCCTTTTAATGCATATTTTCTGAGTTATATTCCATGGAAGCTGTGTTCCAATAAATTTTTTGCAGATGTTCTACATACAATGAAATCTGGGTAAACAAATTTGAAATATGTTGAAATTTAAAATATGATGAAATAAACCAATCTAAATAGGTTTTCAATTTTTCCTCGAGGTGTGAGTTATTGTCCTCCTTTATTCTTTACATCCATATTTTCTTCCCGATAGGACTACTTAGCCTTTAATAAGCGTGTGGTTTGTTTGTTTGTCTGTTTTTGAGACAGAGTATTTATTTTTTTATTGCATTTTAGGTTTTGGGGTACATGTGCAGAACATGCAAGATAGTTGCATAGGTACACACATGGCAGTGTGTTTTGCTGCCTTCTGCCCCTTCTCCCATATTTGGCATTTCTCCCCATGCCATCCCTCCCCTATTTCCCCCAATAGACCTCAGTTTGTGGTACTTCCATCCCTGTGTCCATGTGTTCTCATTGTTCATCACCCGCCTATGAGTGAGTATACATGGTGTTTCCTTTTCTGTTCTTGAGTCAATTTGCTGAGAATGATGTTCTCCAGATTCATCCATGTCCCTACAAAGGACACGAACTCATCATTTTTGATTGCTGCATAATAAACCATTCAGGACATAGGAGTAGGCAAGGACTTCATGACCAAAACACCAAAAGCATTGGCAACAAAAGCCAAAATAGACAAATGGGACATAATCAAACTCCACAGCTTCTGCATGGCAAAAGAAACAGTCACTAGAGTGAAGTGGCAACCAACAGAATGGGAAAAAATTTTTGCAGTTTACCCATCTGATAAAGGGCTGATATCAAGAATTTACAAAGAGACAAGAGTTTCTATCAGCCAGGCTGAAGTGCATGGTGGGATCTTGGCTCACTGCAACCTCTGCCTCCAGGGTTCATGTGATTCTCCCACCTCAGCCTCTGAATAGCTGGGACTATAAGCATGCACCACCACACCCAGCTAAGTTTTGTATTTTTTGTAAAGATGGGGGTTCACCATGTTACCCAGTCTGGTCTCAAACTCCTGACTTCAAGTGATCCACCTGCCTTGGCCTTCCACAGTGCTGGGATTACAGGCATGAGCCACTGAATTTTGGCAATGTGAAAATATTTATTGTGATTCTCTAAGTGTTTGTAAGAAAACAAACACAGTTTACTACATTTCCCAAAGGTTAAAGATCTTAGAAGGTTTTTGTTTATTCAAGTACATCACTAATATCTCATAAGACTGAGAGGAGTCCTTTAGGATCCTTTTAAACTTTCAAACTTGGCTTTACATTGTAATCACTTGGGAAGATTTAATAAACTACGAATGCTTCGGTCCAACCACATTTAATTGGTCTGGACTGTGGCCTGGGCATTGGGGTATTTAATGCTCACTTGGTGATTTTGCTAGGCTACAAAATTTCACATCTCTTACTCTAGGGGATGTTTGGGAAATGATGTTCAACTATGGTCCCTAAGGAAATCGATACGACCAAAAGCTCGATCAAGTTTAAGTTATACATCTGTGTTGAGTATTTTGCATTTTGATTATTTTTCCATGGGATTTTATCTTGCATTAAGAACAGGAAAGTAAAACAGGAAAAAGAAAATCCCCAAAGTAACTGGAAGCAATTATGAAGGGCACAGGAGATACAGAACTGGAAGCAATGTGAAGGGCACAGGAGATAAGTAAATATATGCACAATAAAAGCTATTTTCAATTCTATGTAGGATTATTTCTATAGGCACTGAGAGAAAAATAGAAAAAGGAGCTGTCCTCATTAGCAGTGAGTCAAAGTGAATCAGTAGTCAAGGAAGGTTAACTTGAGTGAAATTTGGGGCTCAGTTGAGAGATTTATTTCTAGTTTTATATATTTTATAAATACAAACAGTGAATAATCAGGATTAGATGCTTTCAGTTATGAAAAGAGTCTTAACATCCAAGCACAATGTAATCCTCTTAGCTGGTACTGACACCAGTGGAAAATAAAAAGGGCCAATTTAGTTACTGCCCTAATTACTAGAGGTTCAAAGGATCATGTTAGGGAGGCAGAGGCTTGTTGGCATGGTATCATATTTTATATATATATATATATATATATATATATATATATATATATATACACACACACACACACACACACACACACACATACACACACATATATGTATACACACATACATACATGTATATGCACACACACACGCACACACACACGCACACAGATATGATTCTTGACCCATATTAAAAACAGAGCTTTAACTCAGTAAAATCTATATAAAGTAACCATGTAAAAACACTAGAATTTCATACCCATACACCCTACCTCAGTGCAGTTATGTTTATGAACAATTATGGTTCCCTCCTCCTCAGGCCAAGAGTTTAGACCTCAAGAATTCTCAAATTTACCTCTTGATAACCAACGATTCCATAGTGGATACACACACTGTACAAATATACTGATCACTGGATTTCATTTTTCTAGGACTTCCTACAGATATCATTTTATCCTGATAGTTTTTAGCGTACTGCATAAACTCAAATAGGGATTGGGAACCCAACTCATTTCCAACCTAAGTGAAATTATGTTGGTCTTTAAAAAAAAAGTCATGTAAAAGGAAGTAAATCATAAAATAAAATAATATATATAATAGAATTCTGGAAGGAAAGAGTTTGACTGATAAAGGATAGTTAACATTCTACACAAGACTAAGAAGTCCACTGTCAGTGTAATTCTCTCCTAATATGATTTTGCTGTGTCCCCACCCAAATCTCATCTTGAATTGTGGTTCCTATAATCCCCATATATTGTGGGAAGGACTTGGTGGGAAGTAATTGAATCATGGGGGCAGTTACTTCCATGTTGTTCTGAGGATAGTGAGTTCTCATGAGATCTGATGGTTTTATAAGGGGTTCTTCCTTCTTTGCTTGGCACTTCTCCTTCCTTCCACCATGTGAAGGAGGATGTATTTGCTTCACCCTCCACCATGATTTTAAGATTCCTGAGGCCTCCCCAGTCCTGCAGAGCTGTGAGTGAATTAAACCTGTTTCCTTTATAAATTACCCAGTCTCTGTTAGTTCTTCATAGCAGCATGAGAACAGACTAGTATAGTAAACTGATACTATGTAGTGGGGTACTGCCATAAAGATACCTGAAAATGTGAAAGCAACTCTGGAACTGGGTAACAGGTAGAGTTTGAAACAGTTTGGAGGGTTCAGAAGAAGACAGAAAGATGTGGGAAACTTTGGAACTTCCTAGAGACTTGGATGGTTTTGACCAAAATGCTGATAGTGATATAGACAATGAAGTCCAGGCTGATGGAGGTAAGAAATTTCTTGGGGCCTGGAGCAAAGGTGACTCTTGCCATGCTTTAGCAAAGAGACTGGAGACATTTCCCCCCTGCTCTCGAGTTCTGTGGAACTCTGAACTTGAGAGAGATGATATAGAGTATTTGGTGGAAGAAATTTCTAGGCAGCAAAATGTTCAAGAGTTGAAACAGCATAAAAGTATGGAAAATTTGCATCCTGACAATGCAATAGGAAAGAAAAACTCATTTTCAAGGAGAAATTCAAGACGGCTCTAGAAGATTGTATTAGTAATGAGGAGCCAACTGCTAATCAATGGGGAAAATGTCTCCAGTGCATGTCAGAGGTCTTCATAGCATCCCCTCCCATCATAGGACCAGAAGCCTAGGAGGGAAGAATATTGGCTCAGGGGCCCCCTGCTGTATGCATCCTAGGGACTTGGTGACCTCTGTGCTAGCTGCTCCAGCCATGGCTAAAAGGGGCCATGGCTTCAGAGAGTGCAAGCCCCAAGCCTTGGCAGCTTCTATGCAGTGTTGAGCCTGCAGGTGCACAGAAGTCAAGAATTGAGGTTTGAGAATCTCTGCCTAGATTTCAGAGGACATGTGGAAAAATCTACATGTCCAGACAGAAGTTTGCTGCAGAAACAGAACTCTCATGGAGAACCTCTGCTAGGGCAGTGCAGAATGGAAATGTGGGTTGCAAGTTCCCACACAGAGTACCCCCTGAGGAACTGGCTAGTGAAGCTGTGAAAAGAGGGCCACTGTCCTCCAGACCCCAGAATGTTAGATCCACTGACAGCTTGCTCTATGTACCTGGAAAAGCAACAGGCACTCAATGCCAGCTGGTGAAAGCAATTTCTTTATAGGGTACAGGAGAGGGGCTATACCCTATAAAGCCACAGGGGTGAAGCTGCCCATGGCCATAAGAGCCCACCTCTTGCATCAGTCTGCCCAGGATGTGAGACTGGAGTCAAAGGGGATCATTTTGGGGCTTTAAGATTTGACTGCCCCACTGGATTTTGGATTTTCATTGGGCCTGTAGTCTCTTTGTTTTGGCCAATTTCTCCCCTTTGGTACTGGTAAAGTTATCCAATGCCTGTACCCCCATTGTATCAAGGAAATAACTAACTTGCTTTTAATTTTACAGGCTCATAGGTGGAAGGATTTGCTTTGTCTCAGATGAGACTTTGGACTTGGACTTTTGGGATAATGCTAGATGAGCTAAGACTTTGGAAGTCTGTTGGAAAGGCATAATTCTGTTTTGAAACGTAAGGACATGAGATTTCAGAGGGGGCCAGCAGTGAAATAATATGGTTTGGGTATGTCCCCACCCAAATCTCATCTTGAATTGTAGTTCCCATAATCCCCACATGTTGTGGGAAGGATCTGATTGGAGGAAACTGAATCATGGGGGCAGTTTCCCCATGCTGTTCTTGTGATAGTTAGTTCTCAGGATATCTGATGGTTCTATAAAAGGCTTTTCCCACTTTGCTTGACACTTCTCTTTGCTGCTGCCATATGAAGAGGGATGTGTTTGCTTCCCCTTCCATCATGATTCTAAGTTTCCTGAGGCCTCCCCAGACCTGCAGAACTACAAGTCAATTAAACCTCTTTCCTTTATAAATTAGTAACTCTTGAGTAATTCTTCTTGGCAGCGTGAGCGTGAACTAATATACCTCCCACTGTTTTAATCATTTTATCCTTTACCCATTCAAACACAGCCAATGTTTGTGATTTGCTGATTGGCTTAAGTGGTTCTCAAACTCAACATCATGCATCAGAGTCACGTGGAAGGCTTTTAAAAAAACAATTGTTCCACCTATACCCTCACCCCCTGCCCAACCCTTTTGGGTTCAGTAGATCTGGGTCAAGACCTGAGAATCTGTATCTCTAACAAGCTCTCAGGAGATGCTTCTGCTGCTAGATTGGGACTACATTTTGAGAACATCGGTTTAAAGAATTGAAAATGCAAAGTCAAAGCTTGGGATCCTGTGATGTGGGGAAGATTGAATATCTGTTATGACTCTGCCAATATCTCATCTAATTCTCATAGTATATTTCTGTGGGTATACTGTCATTATCTTCTTTACAGATGATAGAGCGGTTTCAGAGAAACCATACATAGAGTCCATGCAAGAATTGCGATTTAAATGCTCATCTTCTTCAAAATTCGTATTCATTCTTTCACCATATGTTGCCTGCTCAGCTTTGAGATGGGATGAAGTACTTCTGTTGAGCTGTCAAATTATGGTGAGAAAGAGGTAATGAAGGGAACCCACTGTAGAAATGAACACAAAAACTGAACTTCCATGTTTATTTAACAAGAATGTATCAGCTGTATTGCTTACTTTATGACTCATTTTTTAACACACAAATTAGCCTGTGAAGGTGTTGTATTTTCCTTTAGCCAAATAACAGAATTTCACTCTTGGTGAGATACCTAAGGAACGTTATTTTAGGAACTGAGCCCTATACACACATATGCACTTTAGCATCACATGAAATTAATTCTTCAAATGAACTTAAAGTCTAAATGGCTTGGTTGATAAGCACAAATGCCAGTAGTGTGAGTTTTAAAGCTAACAGGCACCTTATAAAGTATAAGCCAAGGGCAAAATAATTCAATTGAGTTTAGAGGATTAAAAAAAAACTCTCAAATTTTGCCTGAACTAGCCAAGTTCAAGGGCATCAATCAAACATACTTTCCTAAAGGAATTAAAATAACAGGGGAGGGTTTTCTTTCTCCATGAATGCTAAAGGAATTTAAAAAATACCTAGAATGACTGCTTACTTTACATTTATATCCAGTTTTATAATGAGAAAAATCAAGGGGAAAAACATTTCTTTGAGAGTTAGGAATTTAAGAAACTGAAATCCACAGACAGGAACAATCAAAAAGAAAGGCTTTCAAAAGATTAATTGATATTTTATCCCTTTGAATATCATTAATCTGCAAGAATTTTCAATGTCATTTAGAAAACATTAAATTCCTTGCAGACTGTCAGGAAAAAATAGGACAAAACAAATGAGAAGGAGAGAGGGGAAGAGAGCAAAAACTTTTCTGCTAGATGAAAGGGTGCCTTGTTTGATCACGGCCGAAAATCCTACTTAAGGAAAACCAGTCCTATGCCCACAGGCTGGCTGCATTTCTTCAGTAAGCTCTCAATGTAATAGTGTATCACTAACAGACTGAATATGGTGCTTTTCCATTTCATTAATGAAACAGAACTAAAAGACATTATTTGTTCTGATTACCATTAACAATGATTGTGGGACACCTGATGTGTGTCCAGAGAATCTGTAAAAGGCATAATATAGGCCATTGAAGAATCTATTCAAAAAAATAAAAATAAAGCAAGGATGTGATGTCCTACATAAACTGGGACCAGTTTATGTTTCCAATGGGGTGCATGTGAGGGATCTTGGCAATAAAAAGGGTATAAAAGTACTTTCACAAGGTGACACTGGGGAATCAATTATAATAACATTAGTAAGATAAATGAATATGATGTCTATTCAGGGAAAATAATTAAGAAAATGAAATCTTTCAGATAAGCAACATTGTTGAAGGGCAGTCATATTTCTAACAGACATACTGTAGATTTCCACCAATATTTTAAATTATTTCAAATAAAAATCATTTTCCAATTATTCTACTGTCTCCAAATCCTTTCACCTCCCTCCACCTCCATTTTCTTGTCATGAGTTTTCCCATCCCCTTCAGAAAGCTCTCTGCACTAGTTGTTCAGTCAAATTTCCAGATTTCTTGGGAATTCTGAGTCTGTTTTCCTCTTGCTATTTTAATCTTTTGAGGAGAAACTTAGGATTATGTAGAAGGTGTGTCTAGCCAATCAGCATTTTACATATAGGTATCATTTATTCAATCAACAAATATTTAATAAACACCTACCATAGACTGGATGTTGCTGGATTATTGAGAAATAAGGTAAATATCAGTAGACACTAATCTAAGACTTTATAGCCTTTATTCTAGAGGGGAGAAAAGAGAATTAATCTGGAAACAGTGATTCAGTGTGCTACATGTTATGATAAAGATATTCCCAGACATCTAAGGGGATAGAAAACTCAAGGCAAAAGGATAAAGGAGCCTTCCAAGAAGAAAGCATTCGAGACAATTGCTGTGAAACAAGCCAGCATTAGCAGGTTGAAGAATAAAGGAAAATGCATTCCAGACAGAGGATTTGCTCATGTTTATCTATTCACACTTATACAAAGACCCTGCAGGCTAGGCCCATCCCAGAAACTGAAAGCAGCTCATTATGGCGGGAAAACAGAAGTAGTAACAGATGAATGTGAAAAAGGAGGCATCAGGATCATGAAGAGCCTGGTTGCAGGGGCCAAGGACAGAAGATTATGTCCTGAAAGTTGTGAAAGGATTTGAAACATGTCATGTTTGTCTCAGGAAGGTGGCTCTGGGTCTGTAGAGAAAATGAACTGAGTTGAAAGAAGGCTAGAATCGGCAAGACCAGTTAGACAGATGTTGTGCTAGTCCTGTCAAGGGATGACAGTTACCTAAAAGAACTTTCTAGAAAAGATACTCTTAAATTTTCAAACTGTGCGTGAAAATTCAGGCATCTGACTAGCCTAGTATTGCCTCCCCCCTTTTTTTCTCCACATCTATTAAGAGTAAAAGCCAAAATTGAAGTATATCATTGAGGGTTAAGTTTTTTTGTTTGTTTTTTTTTGAGATGAAGTTTCACTCTTGCTGCTGAAGCCAAAGTGTAATGGCACGATCTCGGCTCACTGCAACCTCCGGCTCCCAGGTTCAAGCAATTCTCTTGCCTCAGCCTCCAGAGTAGCTGGGATTACAGGTGTCTGCCACCAGGTATTTTTAGTAGACAAGGGGTTTCACCGTGTTAGCCAGGCTGGTCTCGAACTCCTGACTCGGCCTCCCAAAGTGCTGGGATTATAGGCATGAGCCACCACGCCCAGCTGGTGAGTTCTCAAAGATTTATTTATATCAAAAATTTGAGCTTTAATACCATGAGGGATAAAAGGAATGGCAGAGGCCTTGATCTCCAAACCTCCAGGAACTTATAATCTAAGATGGGTTGGAGAAAAGATAGGAATGTGTAAATTTCTAATGTAAAGTGGAATTCATCAGGTGCTAAGAGAGAACTTTGAGAGTTTTCAAAATAAAGTGTGAAAAAGGGAAAGGAACTCAGAGAAGATACAGACCATTAAAGACGGGTAAGATTTGATCCATAGAGATGGCAAATGTGGCAGGGAAGAAATTCCAGGTGGAAAGTCAGCATGAGCAAGGACAAGAAAGAAAGTACTCACTGCTAAATACATTCAACAAATAACTGTGACTAGTGAAAGAAGAGTTATGAAGAGGACAAAAGAAAACTAGTTGGGTAAACTGCAAAAATTTTTTCCCATTCTGTTGGTTGCCGATTCACTCTAGTGATTGTTTCTTTTGCCGTGCAGAAGCTGCGGAGTTTGATTAGGTCCCATTTGTCTATTTTGGCTTTTGTTGCCAATGCTTTTGGTGTTTTGGTCATGAAGTCCTTGCCTACTCCTATGTTCTGAATGGTTTTGCCTAGATTTTCTTCTAGGGTTTTTACGGTACCTGGTCTTATGTTTAAGTCTTTAATCCATCTGGAGTTAATTTTAGTGTAAGGTGTCAGGAAGGGGTCCAGTTTCTGCTTTCTGCACATGGCTAGCCAGTTTTCCCAACACCATTTATTAAACAGGGAATCCTTTCCCCAATGGCACATATACACCATGGAATATTATGCAGCAATCAAAAATGATGAGTTTGTGTCCTTTGTAGGGACATGGATGAATCTGGAGAACACCCTTCTCAGCAAATTGACACAAGAACAGAAAAGGAAACACCGTATATACTCACTCATAGGCGGGTGATGAACAATGAGAACACATGGACACAGGGAAGGGAGTACCACACACTGAGGTCTATTGGGGGAAATAGGGGAGGGACAGTGGGGGGGGAGCGGGGGAGGGATGGCATGGGGAGAAATGCCAAATATGGGTGAAGG
>CM052664.1:12232624-12278989 GCA_028533165.1 Leontopithecus rosalia
CTCAGCAAATTGACACAAGAACAGAAAAGGAAACACCGTATATACTCACTCATAGGCGGGTGATGAACAATGAGAACACATGGACACAGGGAAGGGAGTACCACACACTGAGGTCTATTGGGGGAAATAGGGGAGGGACAGTGGGGGGGGAGCGGGGGAGGGATGGCATGGGGAGAAATGCCAAATATGGGTGAAGGGGAAGAAGGCAGCAAAACACACTGCCACGTGTGTACCTATGCAACTATCTGGCATGTTCTGCACATGTACCCCAAAACCTAAAATGCAATACAAATAAAAAATAATAAAAAAAAGAAAACTAGTTGGGAAAGCAGCCTGAAGATTATACTGTGGCAGGCCTTGAACACAAGGCTGCTGAGTTCTTAATTCTTGAAGCATTTGAGTTGTGGCTCTTGACAGAGAAAATAATTAGTCGTCTCCATTTTCAGAATTTATTTAATTAGAGTCCACCTTGCTCCCCAAAACTAAGGCAGCTTCCAAGGCTGTATAAAATATTGCAGTGTCAAATAAGTGAGAAAAATGAGGGGAAGGGAAAGAGAGTAAGATGAAGTCAGCAAACAGGCTAATTAAATAAATGCGATTAAAACATTATCAGAGTTAGTTAGCAATGATTTATACAAGTCACTGTGTCCATTAGGTAAGGAAACGATCTAGGTACATTGAAGAGTGATTCTCAGTACAGAGTCTGAAAGGAGCAGACACTATGTAGTCTAATGAACAACAGCCTTAATATAGCAAAGCAAGTTTCCAAGTGCTATTTATTATAGTGTCCTTCAAACATAAAAATATGGTACTGTGACAAGGCATACTTCAGGAAGAGCCATTTCTCAGAGGTCCAGGGGAATGCAGTCATCCAAGTAAAACAGCTTTTTGACCTTAATTCAATGATCTAACTTAGAGTATCCAAGGAATATGAATATACTATATAAGATCCAAATATTTCTCCAAAAATATCATTTCTCTTAGTCAAGGTTCTGAAAGGTAAGAGTGGCAATGACTTTAAAATTGTTACGCTTCTTGAAAAGAGTTTGGAATGTAGCTTTCATTGCTGCTGGTTACATACAGGTCCGTATGTTTAAAGTATCAGCTGATATCAGCACTGGATGAGAGTCTCAAATGGAAGAAATGAAGAAGAATGAGAACCCACTGACTCATTTCAACACATATACCTCTTCACTTCGAGGTTAGCTGCAGGAAGGAAAATATTCCTTCCGGAAAAATCTTAGGTCTCCTCGCACATGGGGACCAATGAGCAACTATCCTCACACTGTGTTTCTACAGCATGACATAGCTGTTACACCTGCCTCGCTGTATAATAATCTCCATAAGCTAACTACTGCTTTGAGTAGTCTAACATTTCTGGTATATACTGGTTATGCATCTGAGGGCTGCTGTTAGAAAAGATGACTTTAGATTCAGAAATCTGATCTGTATCCTACTTTCTGGCAGTGATCAGGTAGTAGGTACAGTTATCTACTAAGGTAACGTTTAGTTGTCCTATTAAAATATTCTTGCAGATATAATTTTTAAATGTTACTCAAAATGTATTCAATAATTTGTGTGAAGGATGAATAGGAAAGAGAAGTGCTAGGTGTTGGCACCAAAACAGCACTAAAATAATACAACTAAAATGGAATAAGAACCCAGACTAGATCTGGGCAATAGAATGGAATGGGTATAGCAGACCCAAAATATGTTGTAGAAATAGAATCTACATGGACAAGGAAAATTGCACATAGCATAGAGTGCACCAAAATATCTCTGAGGTTTTCAGCACCATTAGCTGGAAGAAAAATAACTCACCAATGTAAGAGATTTCCTATCCTACTCCAAGCTTAGTATGATATTAAATCATATGATTCTCTCCCCAAAGAGAAGAGCTATACTCTAAGCTACTATAAAAGACTTTAACAATCTTAAACTTGTAGCTACACTTAAAAAATCTTGGCTTAAAGAAATAATCCTTATATAGGTTTGCTTGGACCCTAGGAAGTCTACAGAAGAAACTAGATTGAGAAGAAAGATTGAATATGAAGAAAGAAGAAAGAAGAATGACTGAAATTGTGACTAAGAAGTTTGAACTATAAGTGGGCCGGTAAGAGTGGAGGGGGCATATCCAGGAAATACCTGGAAACATTGGCATGGAAACCAAAACAGACGAATCGATTTGGAGGTCATCTATATACCAGGTAAAAGTGAGGAAGCACATGATGTCATCGAGAAGAAAAAAACGAAGAAGTGTAAAGTGTTGTAAGACCAGCACCATGAGAATCTTGAGATAGAATCTACACGTTTCATTAAGCATAGGAAAAATCATCATTGAATAACTATATATTGAAGCAGGTGCATTTGGGATAGAGGGCAATCAGTGCTATAAGACCATAAAAACTGTAAGGCCAATAGCCTTGCTAAAAGCCAGATGAACAACACCCACCCCTCTCTATGCCTGATAACAGTTGATCAGGCAGAACACATTACTCAGCATCTGGCTCCTCCATGCGGGCTCCCCTCGCCCACTTCTACATTCTGCCCCCAGGTCTATATTCAGCACTAGACTCTGCACTCTCAGCACCAAGCTATGCATTTGAACCTCAGCACCAAACTGTGCACTCTCAGCACTAAACTATACATCTGAACCCGTGAAAATTGAAGAAATCCCACCAAGCCTTACCCAATGGCAACCCACCCCAGGCATCCTAGGCCAGCCCCCCTCTAACCTCCACAAAACCCCCTGCTCTGAGAAGTCAAGCGCGACTTCTCTGGCCCCCTTTTCTTAGGACCACAGAACCTTGCCCGGGAGATAAATAAATTGGCATCTGATTGTTCTTATACTGGCCTCAGTTTCCTCATTTTAAACTTGGTAGTAACCATTACAAAAACAGATGAAGACAGACAAGAACACTGAAGGAGGGGTTAACACTGACAAAAAAAGGACTATGCCTTGACAAAACAGGAAGATAGGAAGAAGGAAAAAGTGAAGAAACAAATACTTGAAGATCAGATAAAATGTGGTATTCTCATAAAGAAAGATGGTCTTTTTTTTAGCATAAATGGCAGGACTCATGTTGGAAACTTAAGAAGGTGATAAAGGTTAAAACAGCTGAAGGAGCATAAACATGAGTGAGGGTGAAGGTGAGTTTATAAGGAAGCAATTTGCAGCGGACACAGAAACTCCCTGTGGAATGATTGTGACAATCAAATGTTACAAATCAGTCCATGTAGGGCACTAAGTACAGCACCTAGAATATAGTATGTATGTGATGAATGCATACTATATGATTAATAAAATATGTGATGAATAAAACACCATTTGCCCTCTCTCATGTTTGCATTTGTATTTCATCAAGGACATTTAATATTCTGCCATATTTTTGTTAGGTGATATTATAATTGCCCTTGAGATAAGAAAAGAATTTATGGAAATCTTTCAAATAACCTTTAATTAGCTGGTAGCTCTTTGCAAGGTCATACAAAGCATTCCCAACTAAACAATTTTCAAAGATTATCAACAATTATCAGACAAGGCCATTCAGTGACTGTGATGGACGAAAGAGAGACAAGTACATTCTACAAAACTAAACAATCAAACATTTCCTTTTTCTATCTAACATTAATGACATGATTGGCATCTTCACCAATGACAACTCCAGCCCTTCTCTCTTCCTCCCATCTACAAAATAACACTTAAGACAATCATTCAATTGCCTCCCATTTCCAGATAGCACTCAATGCAGAATAAATGGTCACTTCTTTACGCCCTTCCCAAAGTCATATTGCACAAGCTTCAGTTCTGTAATAAGTCTATCCAGACTTCCTTTTCTGAGATACTCCCTTGTTTCAGCAAGATAACAAACTTAACTCTGTTTGACTATAGTTGATCTTTGGTTTTCTTTGGCTAATAGGCTTTAACCTTCCAGAACAATTTATCTCAAAAATCTCAGTAATTTTTATCAAATCGTCATATTTTATTTGCTAAAGTAACTACTCAAATATGAATGAAATTCGTATTTCCTGGATCTGGAGTCCTGTGCATTCCCATATCTGAGTCTCTTGGGCAGACTGCTAGACACAGAGCAAGCACATAAAATTGCCTCATAGAAAGTAACATACTGATATATTCACATTATCAAAATGAATAAAACTTAGTGGTAGAGAAGAAGGAAGAATAAACCATACCTTGGGTGGCAAAAGCATTTAGAAGTTATATCAGCTTGATTCGCTAAGTATAAATATTTTTTAATATACAGCTCAGGGAAACAAATGATCTTTAACAGCAGATTTCATTTTAAGCAGAAAAGTGAAAAAAATGTGTATATAGTAATAGTCTAATTTGCAGAAGTTAGACTTAATATGTAATTAACAGTGGATTATATATGGTCCCCTCTCAAATATGTCATATCAATTCTGTAAACCACAAGAGCCTGGAAGTCTCACATAATATAAACTGGGAAGATTTTAGGTTGTTCCAAGTGCTTCATGCAAGCAATACAATATATCATTTGAAATGTGATTTCAATATGAAAAGCAACATTAACAATTGGTTATGGAGATGCTGATCTTCTGGTAGACGGAAAATGAATTTACATAAAATTTAATGACTTTATAGAATCGCTAAAAAATTCTGCCATTTCTATATAGAGATATAATGTCCCTTTTAATTTTGCCCTAAATGCCTAATATTGAGATGTGATGAGTGCAGATGGGTAAAATGTTCGAGGTTTCCGCTGCTACCACTGTGACCCATATAATCAGATCCATCATCATCTTATTTTCATTTTCATACACTCATGTTTTTCTGGTACATAAATGTCTCCTAAAAACTGTTGATATTTCAAAGACTGTTATTAAAGTTTTAATAAATTACAAAGGTAGCAAAGCAACATTTCCAAAAGTTTAGGAAATAGAAATTGAAAACACTCATGAAGCTTCAATTATTTAATATTTATAAATGATTATCATGAGTGTTTTCAATTTCTATTATTTCAGTTTCTAAATTTCAATTTCTATTGCATTCCTTTCTAGATTTTTTATGTGTATATTTTAGGGCTCAGAATCATAATGATTGTTCACTTTTGTCATTTTTTTCACTGTGCATTTTGAACTTTATTTTTCATGTTATTAAATGTTTATATTATATTAATTCATGTAGTAATATCATAATAGTTTGGTCAATAAGAAAGATAATATAATTAACTCACTCACTATTTATTTTTAGATATGCGTCTAGAAACTATTTAAAAGATTCCTTTCTTTGTGTCAGTTAATCTAACATAGCAAATGTAGGATTAGTATACTTCAGAAAGTCCTAACACCCTTTCCTGAATGCAAAGGAAGGAAGCGGAAAGGAAGCTTCAATTATTTAATATCGATCATGGGTCAGGCCCTTATTAGGTACTTTGGATATATTCTTTCAATTAACCTTTTATTGTTGTACATACATAAAGAGGTAATGAATAGATTTTCTAATCTATACTCTTAAGGAGAGAAAAAGTAAGCTTCAGAAAATTCATGTAACTCTAATTGTTAAAACATAAGTAAACAATAGGACCCAGGAATCACATACTCCCTGTGGATTCTAATTCATTTTTATTTTTTCTAGCCTACTTTATCCTGTTCCAAATTGCATGTGTGAGAATGAAAAAAACAAGAACAACAACAACCAAAAACACAACAGTGTCTGATGGTAAGTTTTTAGATAAGATCAACACATAATCAATATCATCTTTCATTTTGTCTTTCCACTAAGATGTTTAGCACACAAACTTCCCTTAGCCCATTAGTATTTCCTCATTTATTTTTCACTATAGGAATTAGAAACTTTGTACTTCCAAGTTGAATTTGTGAAGGATTTACAAAATTAAACACTGCATTAAGAAGCACAGTTAAAAATACCTGCAAATCAACAAACAGTTAAGAGCAACAGCAAGAATAGGCTACCAGGAACATTTGCAATGTACTCCATCTAATTTCAACTATCCTGATAACCAAGGCCAAGAAGAAATAGATTAGGCTGGGTATTTCACACTATTAGTTAAAAATAAGTATATTCATTCATCTGTACAGAGATACTTGCTGAGATACAGAACTCAAGGATCTATTTAATCATTTGCTTCTTTACATAAAAGACGTTGGCTAAAATAACAGACAATTATGTTTGCTGTTTTCGCATCTCAAAATGCTGGTAAGATTGTGTAATATATCACTTCTCTAAGAAAGAAGAGGTTAAAATGTTACATTTTAACTGGGAGAAAACATTTCAATAGGGATGCCCAATTATATGGTTCAGGCATTTTGCGTTCTGATAAAACTAATTTAACATAGGGTCTAGAAAACTGTTAACATGTTAGTTAGGTAGTATCTCTCCAGAATCAGATTCCTCCGGCAAGGGCTGAAACACAGTCAATTCATGACTATATTCTCTGACAGGCGCCTCAAGTGCCCACTTTGTGCTGTTGATTTAAAAAGGGAAATGTGATTTCAGTACCAGATGTGCTGATTCATGCACATGCAATTAGCTTATTTAAGTCCATTGTTTTCTTGCAAGTGCTCTGCTGTGTATTACGTAGGCTCTGCCCTTTTGTAGATGACTTAGAAACTAAGTGATGCTGTGTGCGGCTGCTGTGGGATGCTGTAAGTCAGTTGCTGCCGCTCACTGAAAGATTCTACTGCAAACAGCATCTTGAAAAGCTGCCTTTTTATTTGATATGTGCGCTGCATCACCAAGCGTCATTTTTCTCTGACCTTGCCACAGACGTTAGTCCTATCTCCTGTCATCCCAGGCTTGCCCTGTGTAGTGCCTGGCTTTTAGGCAACACCAGGAAAGCTTTCCTTTGTGATTGGATTGCAAAGCAGCAAACAGTACTCAGAGAATCAGCTACCCAGGGGGAAACAGAATAGCTGAAATAGCGGTAGATCAAGAATGATTTCAGTGGACACTAGTCAGCAATTACAACAGTAACAGAGAAACCACCACAGGTGGTATGACAAAGATGTAAAATGTATTTTACTATAAATCTTTTGGAATGATATATTTCTCACCTTTTCTCTAAATTTCTAAAAGTATAGGATTCTAAAGGCTGCCAAGAGGATATTAAACAGAATATATGTGTGATTCTCCTGATTGGTGATCTCCTGTTGCTGATATAAGTCCTAGAAGACTAATATATAATGAAAATATAAAAAATAAAAATATGCTTAAAGAGTTTTAATACATCAATAGTATAATCAATTGTCCTGTACACACTAAAATACTAATGTCTTTCTTGACCTGCATCTCAATCTCTACCATCTCAGACTTTCTGATATTTCATCTGTGTTTTATGAAATGAAAAAGCTCAAAAATGCTAATTTTAAGGGAAAGGCACTTGATATATATTAACAACACATCAGTTATAATATTTAGTTTGGAATACTTATAAAAATAAATTGATTAGAGAAAGCATGGGTAGGCAAACTAAAGCCCACAGACCAAATCCAGCTTGCTGCCTACTTTTACATAACAAGCTTTAATGAAATATAGGCATGCTGACTTATTTGCACATGGTTTGTGTCTGCTTTCATGCCGCAATGGCAGAGTGAATAGTTATGACATAGACTATACGGCTTACAAAGCCTAAAATATTTACTATGTGGACCATTACAAGAAATGCTTGCTGGAAGAGAAGATAAGGTATAGGATTTTACACCCACCTATCTCATCCTCTGAAAAGAAAATTAAAACCTGGGCTAAATAACAGTGATGTTTATATATTAGACCAGTCCAGTTGCCTACTTTAATACATAAATAACAACTGTGGTCCCACAGGGAAAGTCTTAATGATTCAATTTTTATAATTTAGTGAACAAAATAAATGCACCGGCAGGAACATAACTCAGCATGCACAAGCCTATGTGTCAAATACTTGCACTAATATCATGTACAAAGTGCTGCTCTGCAGACCACTCTGATGATGTCTGCCATATGCTATGTTATGTGACAGTTCTTTATAACGTTTTACTCTGTTAGAGTCTGTTCTTTGAGGGCAAGAAATGGACCTACCCTTAGTTTTCTGTAACACTGTAGGTGCTTTGCAAATATTAGTTGAATAAATGAAGAATAAGGAGAGCAGTCTCTAAGAACTTATTACAGAGAAAAATAATCCATTAATTCATTTAAAGAAAGGCACTTTTGTAGTCATATAAATGCATGGTACGTGAGCAAAGAAATGAAATTGATTTTCATGTGTGGCTTGTGGGAACACAACAATGTGTCAGGTCTTTTACAATAAATACAATTTGATGGCTAATTGTTGCTAATTGGAGGTACTAATGGACTTGATTTTTAATTAAAAGATGGAAATCATTTGTAATTAGTGTATGGTATCTATGAAAACAAATGTTGCTTAGAGTTTGAAAGATGGTCTTATTCTCCTCGTTCTTTGTAGTAGCTAAGATACGGTGCCTTCCCCTCCCCTGGATGATAGAGGGTAGTTTTACACAGTGATTCTCACATAAGCAACAGCAACATAAAAACAGGTTTCAACTAAATCTTTGCTTGGACATCTCCAATTCTAAATTAATGAGGCTCTCCAGTGCAGACTTACATTACTCAAACAAAAACAACGTGAGAACTGCATTGTTGTTTATAACAGTGAGTTTTGTCTGGATTGCACCAAGTACCACAATGAAGAACTTCATTGTTAGAGGACACCTCCATGGCTCAAAATCTGACATTTAAAAAACTTCTTATTTGCCCCGTATATTGTGATTTATGCAAACTTTTTCTGTGAAATCTCATCATGAAGTTGTACCGTATCACTTGCTATTTCAGCTGGTGCGTAAAAGGTTAGAGCAAAGAATGAAAATATGCTCCGCAAGTTCTACAGGTTCTTTTCAGTATTTTGGGGGCCACATTTTCTTCTTCTTTTTTTTTCAAACCTAGCTTCAAATTCTGAACTCAAAGGTTTTTAGAAAAAGAGGATACATTTTGAGTCTACTTTAGTTATCTGGTGATAGTCGTTTTTTGCTTGATTTCATGTGGATGTCATTCAAGGAAAGTAAGCTCAAAACAACAGAGATAGAAATTTGATACAAATGATCTCCAGTTTTCATATGTATTTCATAAAATCCAACCATGTATAGAGAATGATATTTCACTATGCCTTTACATATTTTTATCACTAACATTTGCTTAAAAGAGGATCTTCTAAGGAAGTAGAGATGTTATGGAAAAGAAACACTAAAGAGAATAGATTCCTGATTTGGTGTGAAAATGTAGAGGGTAGTTTCAGCTTTCAGTCTTCCCTCCTTGAAATGAGCTGGGTAAGGCCTAGCAGAAATAGAGGCAAGGAGAGGTAACTCCAGGGAAATATATCAGAGATGCTCCTGTTTCCCAAGTTTTCTTCTTTCTTTTGAACATCACCACTTTGGCTTTAATTCTTTCTTCCCAGATTATTATTTTTTTAAGACTTACTCATTGTTGAAGCTTAAGTATTTACTTCAAACTCTTCCTAAGTAAAATACTATTGAGCCGTGTATAATTTATTAATGACAAAGAACACACAAAACAATACAAAACTAAAATATGCAAAAATAACTCCACTTAATTGGTCATTTCTTATGTTCACATTAATTAACTCCCTTAACTTCTGTCACTTTCACCTCAAATCCACTGTGGCCACCTGCTCCCATGATTCCAACTTGGCCAAGAAATAGTTTGTTATTTTACTAACTGCACCATACATCTCACTGAAACTGCTAATCTCTGCATTTTGTTTTCTACCTCTCATCCACCACTGCCTTCTTTTTCCTTCCTTCTTTATTCTTCCTTAAACCCACAGTTTGCCACTCAACTACTTCCTTGCCAATATCATCATTGCACACTCTTTTTTCCCCTCACGTCATCTAGTAAATACTTAACCCTGCATTAATTCACCTGCCTGCCTTCTTGGCTATTGAACACGACCACAGAAAATGAAACATCCTCATAGATTAATCACACAAATACAGTCCATAGCCTCAAACGAACCCCCGCTACCACCCCTCAAAATTCTATGGATTCATAGTTGGCCTTCTCATGCCATAGTTTTCCAAATCTCTGTTTTTCTTATATTCTTACTATGTGCCCTGTCTCATTCACTCTCAGAAGATGATATCACTTAATATTATACAGAAAAACAGTATTTGTCTTCCTGAGGATTTCAAATATTCTTTCTAGATTCTTGATTCTCTTTACTTCATGCATTTAATATCGCAAATAACACCACAAATAAATGTTGTTATCAATGTTACAATGGTCTTATATTGTACCATAATATTTTAATCAGGGGTCTATTTTCTGTTCATCTTTTTATCCCCAGTACTTGAGTGTACTGTCTAGCACTCAGAAGTTACTCAATAAATGTTGAAATATTGATTGAATGAAATTGAGTTATAACTCTGTAAATTATCAAGCAGCTATCTGAACTTCAATAAATTAAAGCAATTTAGTTAGATCCTACACTGGCAAAGATTTGATTATTTGTGTTGTCCAATATTGGCATATTGGAAGATATGGGAAGGAGCTATTACAATATGGTTTCACTTTCCTGATGTGGCCAATGGTTGGGAAAAAGGCATTCAATTTCTCAAAAGTCATTGAAGTTGTCCTACCAGCCAATTAACAAGCATTTTAGGAAGGCAAGTCTATTTCTATTTAGATGTAGACCAAAGAAGTCTGTGAAACTTAGGTCAAACTGCCACTTAAATCTTATAAGGGGAAAGTAACTGAAATCTCCCATAATGTTATTTTTCATTAGCTTTATATTAGCCCCTTCCTTTGTACTCCACTGCTGAGATCCTGGGATGACTTTTTGTTATATACATCATACATAACCTGTTTAACTGTTCCATGTGATTTTTATGTCTTCTTGCTCAAGACCACATGAAACTTTCAGATTAAGTTTCTTAAAGCACTGTTTTTATCAAGTCATTTATCTGATCTAGAACTTTCAGTGGCCCTGTGTATGCAATCAGGTGAGAACTTCTGAGCCTAGATTTTCAGCCAGATCTTCTGCCTCAATTGACTTACAGAGTCTATATATTAGGTATAGACTCATACCTAATAAGTACTTTTAATGATTTGCTTGCTTTTTCCATTATGTTCTTGAAAGTAAAATCAGGAAACCTAGTTGAAGGTAAGTTCTAGTTTGTGTCTTTTATTTTTATGAATATTGGTAAGTTATCAAGAGTAGATGTCTCTTGTTAAATGCAAATACCATGTATGAAAGAAAATCTCTTCCCTAGGCCCCTAAATCCTCAATGAAATCAGCATGTTAAGATATGACAGGACATAAATTTGGGGGGAAAAAACCTAAGTGATGTTTTCATTAGTGGCAATTTATTATAGAGACTCTGAAGAAGACCAAAGTGACTCATAGCCAAAAGCTAACTTATTTTTCCTCAATGGGACAATATTAATTGAAGTTTCAAGATGAGTATTCAGCCATGACCATAACTAAATAAGGCTATAAGAAATTAGAAAATAATTACCCTTCAGATGCTGGGTCAGGCAAACAAGTGGCCAAAAGCAGGACATGCCCTGCGTGAAATCCACCATCAGGTTGCCAGATTCAACTGCTCCGTGGGCTCTTTCAGGCTATTTCTAACCTTTGTTTCTTGTTCTGTCTTTCCAATGCATTTTTGGCTTTGAATTTTATGACCTTGCTGTCTGACGTGGCAAGGAATCAAAGAATTCATGCTCTTCAGATTGCCAGTATTTTATTTAATTAAAAAATTAACAAAAATAAAAAATATCACGCCCATTTTTCTCCTTGCAAGAAACCAAAATTCAAAATTAAAATTAAAGCACAAGAAGATCTGTGCAATTCAGAGTAAAAATCCACCTCTACACAGACATATCCTATTACCGACTATACTACTAAATTTTATGAAACAACTTAAATATTGCTGACTAACACCCTCAAGACACTAATGTATTTTTAAATCAACCTCTGCCACTTTGTTGTACAAATGGAATAATGGCAGTTTTTCTTTCAATATCCAAAAGAATCATTTTAGGAACGAATTTGAAGTTTTGATTCATTCAACAAACAATTATATTGAGCACCTACTATGTGTCAGACCTTATGCAGGGTGCTGAGCAAGCAAATGGGATGATTTTCCAATTTAGAAGAATTCTGGTCTCTAAAGCAGTGCTTCTCAAACTATTTTTTATTAATCTGTGCCCTCATTTGCTAAACATAAAATTATTTTCCCACTTTTCAGGAATTTGATGACCATGTCTAACACTGAGAATCACTGATACACAGAACACAGACTCTGTCTTCTGTGTATCCTTGACAGACAAAATGGCTTTGAGTTTTTACTTTCTATTTAAAAAGGAATATATTTATTTTCCAGACATATAACGGAATTGTAATATTAAGTATATGTTTCTGAACTACATATGCCCCCTTCCAAACTGGAATTCAAATTTCCTGCACCCACCTCTGTTGAGAATCACTGCTTTAAAGAGTTTGAAAAAAAAAAAAACCAGGCAAACTCCATCTCTCCCCTCCAATCCAGTCTTAAAGGAATTAGAATTTTCCTACCTGACACAACAGCTGGTGGAGTATCATAATCCTGTCTTGGGATTGAATCTTTGAATGAAAAGAGCATGAGAAAGAATGCAATGAAGTACAAAAGAAAATAAAATAGAATCAGCCCTAACGCGTGGAAGAGCCCGCTGTGTGTCATATGGTTGCCTGACCCCTCTGCCTTCCAGCAGTAAAGGCATTATGATTCCTCATTTGCACTGGATACCATGGTTCCTATTACCACCATAGTGTACATGTTATTAGGTCCCGTTAGACTTGCTGGGACTGCACAGTTTGTTCTGAAACACTGTCATCTTCCACAGTCTGTTTGGTACCTCCATTAGGGAATCAATGTAAAATTGTTACCCTCTCTGGCTGACAAAAGAGTTCTACAGGGCAGCCCATCTAGAGGGGGCCGAGAGCATGACATGGTTCTGGAGAACAAAAGAAAGAACTAAAATTTAAAAGAGAAAAATAAAAATGTGTACATTCTCATGCTCTATGAAGGCTAACACATTTTGAAGGCAAAATTTCATTATTTATTACTCAGCTCCAGCTCTGATCCCAGGGGTTGTCGGTGAGGCAGAGCGGAGGGTGCTTTCGCCTCAAGGCCAAAAAATTGTGTGTGTTGTAACTGTGGAAGCAGAGATACACAGAACAGAATCCATTGAACATGCTGGTTATCTTTATCCCAAGTCTTCTAGCACTGAAGGTGTCAAATTCTAGATAAAGCTTAATTAAACAACATAGCAATCATTTCAAAATTAGGAGTTGAATAGGACAAAATAGATCTGCTTTTGTAAAGATGGAAAAAGAGATCTTAGCTCACTGAAATTTTAAGCATCTTAAAAATGAAATTGGGATATGGCGTACGTAGGTCTAAGGTCTCCCTTCTAAAAATGGAAAATTCTAATTTTCCTGCCCTCCTTTTGGAGGGGTAAACTCTAAAAGAAACATGATATTGTTTAGATTGAAATCAACTGCCAACACATGGTTAAGTAGATGCTCTTGTGTGACTCTTATTCCATTTATACGACCTTTATTAAAAGCAAAAATCCCAAATTTTCTTTTTTCACCCATGTGACAACTTTTGGACTGTCCCGTATTTCTCACTTTCATTTCCTTGCCACAAAAGGTCAATGTTAATCACCCTCTCCTGAGTAAATGGCATGTGAGAAGACAGATTAGAACTTGAACATTGCAAGGCACTTTGAGCAACAAAAGCAAACATGATCAGAAGATTCAAATGCAAATAAACCAGACACATGAGTTATTTCTTGCAACAGGTACCTGAACTACTGAGTTGATAATTCCTAATTCTAGAATAATTAGAATCATTTTTAAAGTGTTTCCAAATTTTTAAAATTATAGCAATTCCTAGTACCTTTTGAAAAATTGCCATCACACATCAATTACCACTCCAAACCAAAAAAAAAAAAGAGTTAATTATTGGACATGCTACTAGTCATTTTCAAAGAACATACTTATGACATTTTAAAGTAAATGATAAAAGCCGATAATGTTTATTGCTGATAGTTGGAGAAGCAGAAAAGCATAATGATTAAAATAAAATGACTCCTAATCCCATCATCTGGAAACAGCCACACTTGTTTTATATTTCTCTACAGCCTTAAATACATTTTTATAGGTGACATTGAGCTCCACACATACAAATTTACATCGTTCCTTCCTTCCTTTTTTCTTTCTTTCTATAGACAGGGTTTCACTCCATTGTTTAGGCTGAAGTTCAGGGACACAATCATAGCTCACTGTAACCTCAAAGTTCTGGGCTTAATTGATCTTCCTGCTTCTGTTTCCTCAGTAGTTGGATTACAGGGCACACAATAATGCCTAGCTAATTTTTATTTCTTTTTTAGTGTGATAGGGTCTTGCTGTGTTATCCAGCTGGTCTCCAACTCCTGACCTCAAGCAATCCTCCTGCCTAAGCTTCCCAAAATGCTGTGATAATAGGCAGGAACCACCTCAGCCTGCCTTACCCCAAGTTTTAAAAATTTGACATTATAAAAAAAAGCATTTTCCTAATTATTTAATACTCTTACAAATTCATGCTACATTACATTCTGGTTTATGGATGGATTATAATATATTTAATTATTCTTCTTCATTAGACATTATAAAGAATACCGCATGAAATATTTTTGAGGTATAATGACTTCTCTGTTGTTTTAGAATATTTCCAAAGAAGCTTCTCAAAACTGTACGTGCTTGGTCAGTCAGTATAAATGTTTTGAAGTATCTTGACTGACTACCTTTCGATCCAACCGATACTCATACAAATTTAGATTCCTACCACAAAGCAAGCAGTGCTAGAGAATGCTTACTTTCCTACACCTTCATTAGCAATTTGTATGATATTTTGATAACTTTATTTGATGGGCTATACCTGGTGTATATTTGATTAAATTACTGTTTCTATTTCTTTGATTACAATTTTTTGCACGTTCTTTAGCATTCTATTTACTCTTTTATCAACGATCTGTTCATGTTTTTTCACATTTTATCTATTGAGCCTTTTTCACTATGTTGTTAATTTATGTAAATTCAGAATTAAAAAAAATTTTTTTTGAGTCAGAGTCTCCCTCTGTTGCCCAGGCTGGAGTGCAATGGCACCATCTCAGCTCACTGCAAGCTCTGCCTCTCCGGTTCAAGTGATTCTCCTGCCTCAGCCTCCCAGGTAGGTGGGATTACAGGCACCTGCCACCATGCCCGGCTAATTTTTGTATTTTTAGTAGAGATGAAGTTTTACCATGTTAGCCAGGCTGGTCTCAAACTCCTGACCTCATGATCTGCCCACCTCGGTCTCCCAAAGTGCCGGGATTACAGGCGTGAGCTACCATGCATGGCTCTAGGAATGCATTTTTTTAAACAGCAAAAGTGTAATATTTACAAATACACACTCATACTACTAGACTTTCACTTAATGCCAGTTCATTTATTATGTATAAGACTCCCTCTGAACGTCTTTCATTTTACAATAAGACTAAACCAATTTTTAAAAACCATTACCTTTTTAGATGTATTTTCTCTTTCATATTTGAGTGTTTTAAACTAATTAATCTTTTTCCTAAAACCTATTTTAAGAGATGTACTCATTACCATTTATGATACTGCTTCCTGAATCAGAGTCCATTTAACATCCTGTTAGCTTTTTAAAACTCTTTCTTAATATTTATATTCATTCCTAACAACAGAAAAAAAAGCACAATGTCTAAACAAAGTGAATAATTGAGGATTTTGACCTGATACCATCAAAATTTCAGAGCAGTCAAGGAGTGGTGTGTCTGAAAAACACTAGAGAACCGTGGGGAATAAATGGAGTACAATTACAAGGTTATTTCTGTGAGTGACTATGGTTACACTGTGGGAATTCGATGATATCACAAATCACCAGTGGCGTGGAGAACACAAATCAAACTGCAGACACAAAGCCTGCAGAACAAAAACTTTTTATTTCTTCCAACAGATTCTGGTGACATCGTAAGCCACTGGTGACCAGCAACTGAACAAATGAAAAGGAGATAAGAAACTTGTAAAACAAGATTGTCATGCAATTTGGAGGTTCTCATAACACAGTAAAATCTCCAGTGGTTTCTGCTAAAGCTTACAATACAGTGATAAGAAGTTATGGATAATGGGGCTTTGGTTCCATCATGGGAATACCGCGACAAAAAAAATAAACAAAAGTAGAAAAGCTAGGAAAGTCCTTCAGGGTCAGCAGAGCCCTGAAATAAAACAGTTACACTGCTTGCAGAAAATACATTTTTTTTTTTTGAGGTCTGCAGATTCTGCCTAGTTTAAAAATAGAGAATTGAACAATAAACGTTTGAGGTGGCAGACAGTAGGGAAAGGTTAATGAAACTACATGGCATTCATTTCAAAATTTGAGATCATGGGAGACAAATATATCTACTTTTATGAAAAGGAAAAAGAGGTTTTGGCCTAGAATAATTCCTTTAGTCAGGGACTTAAAAAAGAAGAGTGGGACTAAGCCTGTGGCCAAGATCCCCCTTCTAAAAACAGAAAATTCTAATATAGCTCCATCTTCCATCAGCCCTGATCACTTTCTTCTCTTGATTATTGACTGGATATCTGTCTCCTCTGCCCTTGGAACCCATCTGTTTGTAGAGTTTAGATTCCTACATTAATCTTTACTTGTCACTGTTCACACCTTGTTTTGTAGAATTTCTGGGAGCTCAGGTGTCTGAAAGCATCTGAAATGTTTTAGTTAGGAGAGAGACACAGTCTGATAATTTTAGATTGACTACCTGTGACAACAGGGTAGAGAATATGGATTGGAGCAAATTGACGTTGAAAGCAGGAAGTACAATTAGGGAACTATTACAATTAATCAAATGAGTTCCAGGGAAGAAACTCAAGAAATGCGGAAGAAAGGATGTATTTCACCAATGTCTATGAGACAAAATCAGTGGGACTGGAAACCTAACTGTGTATGATGGTGAGGGAGAAAGAGAGGGTCTAGATTGGGTCCTAGATGTATGGGCTTGGCTACAGGGCAAATTGTCATGGCATTAGCTTGAAAGGAAACAGGGAGAAGAAACATACAAGAGAAAGAGGTTTCAGTTGGGAGGAAGCTCTGGAAAGCTCATGAGATTAGTTTGGGTCATGCTGACTCTGAGATGTCTGAGGGAGATTTACATGGAGATACTTAGCAGGTAGTTAAATAAGTGAGTCTAAAATTCTTAGATGAGGTTAGCACTGGGGACTGACATTTAGGAGTCAACAGGGAAACCAGTGTTTAAAACCGTGAGAGTGAATGAGATTGCTTATGAAAATCATATGGACTAAGTATGTTAAAAATGAAGCTTTGGCTTACCAATATGTGCAGGAAGAAAAGGAATGGCCAGAGAGATTTGAGGAGAACCAGAAAAACCTTGGGCAGGAGTCACAAAATGGGAGTTCTTGGGATAAACTGGGTCCAATATTTAAATATAGAGAAATTTCCAATCAAAACTCAAGAATTTGGCTTATCTTTAAAAGTTAGAAAGTGAGACCACCCTGGGTCTGCATGTCCATGTGGCAGTAGCCATCACAATAGTTGTACTACTAATACAGTAGTGGCTGTCCTTTGCAGACAAGGCTTCCATATTTCAGGCTGCCAAAGGCACCACCTCTCACTTCTATTTGCCCAAAACTCAAGGAGAGATAGTATCACTATTGCATGGAAAATACGTCTTCGCTAAAATATAATCTCCAATATCATATATGTTTATATGGCATGACCATGTTTGTGATATAGGCAGATATTTAAAAATTGGTTATATGTTTCCAAGGTTTTTGCTTGAACTTGATCTACTTCATTCATTAATATAGCCTGCCTGGACTCCACAGGCTTTTAAGTTTGCTACCCTAAAAGAGTATGTTAGGAGCCAAATAAATGAGACAGTAAATGAGTTATGCCATGGACTTTACAGTGTGCTACATCACTTCTGGCTACCTAAACTAGATTCCCACCAGTTCGAAGCTACTGGAGGTCAAGGGTGTGAGCAGCTCATCTGAGAAGCACATAGTGGGTATCACACTGTGTAAGTATGCTGATACTGTCATTTCATTAGCAATCACAACATCCCTGGGATGCAAGCATTGTTTTTCCCATTTTGTAAAATGAGAAAGCAAAAGTCCTGAGAGGTTAAGTAACCTGCCTAAACATGCGGAACTAATAAAGGAGCAAAGCCACGTTTTGAACTCAACTTTGAAAACACAGCCCATTGATCTTTCCATTATGCCAGGATTCCACCCCATCAGTGAAAATGTTAGAAAGATGGAATAAGGTGGAAAAATCGGATTTAAAAATCAAACTCAACTGGATCATAGCCACTCCAAATGCCAATCAAAATTCAGATAAAATGAATCTATGAGGGCATATCAAAGAATGAGAGTGACAGTCTAAGATGAAAAATATAACAGTATTCTGGACACCAACCACACTAATTATATTTTGTTAAATGAATCGACAAAGTAATTCTGTTTTCTCTCTACCACTTCGGAATCTTACTAAATTTTACACTTTTCCATAACAGCAGGTAACACAAATATAATGTATCTAAGCATTATTTAATATGAATGTAAAGGGAGAAAATATGGTTTTAATAATAAACCACATGCTTAAAACTTTTACTCTCTGAGAGAGTGTTATATATTATTATTGAATTATTTGGCTATTACCAGCTGCCTAAAAGTAATGGTCCCTTACAAATGTGTTCTTGTTGAAATGCTCAAATACAAAATCATAATATATGTTACGGAATCAATAATTATTATAATTCTGAGTCTGTTCTATATCTTTTAGCTTATTTTTTACTTTCCTAAAGGATTCAGTCATATGCTTAGTTAACCAGCTCTTATATTTTTACTAGTTTGCAAACTTCAATTTTAGCCAAGTCAGTTGGCTTTACTTTTGAAGCAAATGAGTAAAACTTACAAAGAGTTTCTATGTTTTGCATTATAATTCTCTCTTTAATCAGATTCCAGATTGTCATTCCTTATAGTAAACTTGCATTACTTCACTCATTCAGAATTTATAATCACTGAGGGAGACGAAGGCTGATATGGAGGAAAGTCTACAATGTATTAATAAAAATAAGAAACTGCAGGCCTTCTGATACTATTCTTAGGACCTGCTTATTAGTAATACACAAAATAATGACAAATAATCCTTATACTTTGCTAAAAGCAATAAAATGATATCTTCAAACTCTATCTCCATGATGAAAATTAGCTATACCACAGCATATAGTTAAGTATATCTTAAACACAACTTCTGAAAGTATAGGTCAGAAACCTAAGAGATCATTTGATCTAGCCCAAGCATTCAGACAGGTTAAGGTATCATCAACTGCTTTTTATAGGTTCTACAACTGAGACCTTAGTGATAGGCACTTTATGTTAATAAAACTAAAATTTCTTTATTGAAAGAATGCGGCTCTTTCCATTAAATTATATTGACTTTCTTCCTATTTAGGACAGATAAGTGAAGCCTCAGTAGACACGTCAGAAACTTCTTATATTCTTAAAAGCCTATGAGACAACAACATTTATTTGGCAAGCAAGCCATTGCTATAGGGTAAAGTTCCAGATACACAGCTAGTGTGCATACTGTATATTGATATTTTGAGATGAAGTCAGCATAACTAAAGAATCACAGAGGTGGTGACTGTAAGACACATAAGCTTAAAAATATAGAACTGAAACTCAAAGGGCCTCATATATAATCAAGTTCAATACTTCAACTAGATAGAGAAAAAAATTCAGACTAGATTTATTATTTTCTCCAAAACTGAAAGAAACAACAAGGGTTACTCAAGCTTTAGATCTAGGATTTCTGACTCCTAGCCCAGTGCTCTTTCTACAATATTTAATCTGCCTCAGTCAAAAGAAAATACATTTTATTTCTATATCTTTTCAAATGACAAGATTGTCTGCACTAACATGAGAATAAAACCATTACTGAAGGTGTTATATGAGCGGTTAGGTTTCACGGTTTCATTGTTCTCTATAATGGCAAATAACAGAGTTCCAGTATTGTAGATTGCATTAGACGTTTGCCTCCTTGAACATTTGGGGAATTAAAAAAAATAAAACATAAAGTTTTTCCAATGATTTAAAATGCCTCATTAATATAAAATTCAGGCTGCAACAGGCATTTTTCAACACGCTTTTGTTCTCTAAGAAGAAAGATGACTAGTCAAAACTATCCCAACCTATAAGAAGAGATCAAGCACATTAGATTTCCTTCCTTCTTTTCAACAGCCATCCATATCAGTTTATCAAAATGAAGGATTAAAAGAACTCGATTATACCAGGTTCTCAATTACTCTTCATTGATTTAATAGTATCAGTCATAGATTTGGCCCCTTGCTTGTATATAACCTGGTAATAATGTAGTGGCTGAACTGGTAAGCAGCTGGGAAAAGAAAACCAGGATTGAGTGCATTAAGTCACAGGGTCTCGATCTGCAGGTGCATGTAAAAGGACACCTTTCCAAAATCAGACATCATATCTGGTAATGTTGTACCATAAAATCAAGAAGTAACTGAAATTTAAATGTGACACAAGAGAACTTTAGCCTTGCCAATGTGAGTACTTGTGCCCTGGAATTGAGCATACATGCAGAATGCAGCTTATTCAGACTGAAACCTGAAAGGTGTGTCAGTCAATGAATATGGTACAGACGTAGTTTCACTGATAATGACAGTGAAAATGGAGAGTATCACAGCTTATAAAAAAGTTAGAGGAAACAAAACAACCTCTCCAACTCACCGTTCCTGTTGTGCCCAACGAAAGGTGATTCATCTGCTGTGTCAGGGGGCCCATCATGTTGGCTGGCTGCATTGACATGGGATGGTCCATGGTTGGTGTAATCACAGCACCCTACAAGTAAATACAATGTCCATTTGAAAACATATCAAACAAGGAAGGAGGCTTCTTAAAAATAAACACAGTAAACTGTGTTAACGTGTGAACATCAAGTATTTTTACTTTTTCACTAAAAAGGCAAAATTCAACCGTATATAATCTTTATGTCCACGCATGTCATTTTGTGCTTGTCTAAATAGATGGCATTAACAACTTCCTTTCTTCTGAGGTATTTACCTGTGATGTGTCTAAAATATCTGTCACTTACATTTTCATCATTTGAGGTAGAATCCATTCAAAGCAATCATATATTTCTTCTCGCCCATTGTTCTAAATACAAACTTTTCTGACTGAAAGATATGAAAATTAGTGGAAATTCTCTAATTTTCTTGTTATTGGATTCGACTTGGGTTATGTCATTTATCTATTATTTATTAATATATAGATAATTCTTGGTCACTCCAATACAATCTTCCACTAAGGAGGATAGTGCTGGCCCACATGGGTTTCTAAACTGGATCCCTTTGAAGGACATAATCTACCACTGATCATCTAAAAATCAAAATTACGATTTCCCATTTGTTTTCCTCCTAACCTTTTGACCTGTTTTCTATGTATATTTTAGACACAAGACAGACGAATACCAATCTCTGTTAAAGCTGGTTAAATTTTTATGTCCATCCTCAATTTTTTTTAAAAGCAAAAGTGTTAAGTTTCAAATGAGATGTTAAGGAAGGTGGACTTCTAGAATATGTTGTTTTAAAATTTACATCATTGTCGGGGATAAAAGAAATAATAGACATTTTTTAAAACTTCCATTCATATGCAAAGTATTATATGTTGAGTGAAGAACAGAGCTAAGTCATTGACTCCTTCCATTCCTCTTTTTCTACCCTGCTACTTTCCTTGTAGTAATTAACTTGGAGAGTGAAAAAATATTTTTAAAAATCAAACTCAAAAAGCTAGAATGGGATGGAATCTTCAAGATTATATAATTTCAATGTTCATTTAAAGATTATGATAAAAGTAGAAACATGTTCTATAACAATGCACTTAAATAACCAGTTATGATAAAATGATTATGTTTCTGAATATATGATTTCCCTAAACATTATTTTGCTCACTGGAGAGATGCATGTAGACAGCCAGATCTCAGCACCCAAACTACCCACAAGCAAGTGTTTCCTAAAATGCTTTTGCTCCAACTAAGCAATTCCTCCTGGTATTATAAAATTAGACTTCCTGACTATATCTGTGAAAAAGATCAGGCTACTACTCAGCCTTCCCTATGGGATCCTCCCCATTAATCTTTAGAGATCATACAAATTGAGCCAAACATTTGGAAATGCTTGATATACAGGGGCAGCTTTGTTCACAAAGACATTTAGACTTTTGAGCAGGAATCAATCAGAAAACATACATGTTATTTTAAAGGTCTATAGCTTCTAAATATACACAATTGTGCATTTGTGTTGTTTAAATTTCTCGATGCTTCTGTGAACTGTCATTCATCAGGATGCCTCTTAAATGAGAAACATGGTTAGATAAGGTTTTACTTAATTATAATTCTGAGATGCATCACTTTTCTTTCTGCTGCCTGAATCTTTTCGACAAAAGCATCTTTATTGTTTTCCTTTTTAAAAAAAATACTGGCCTTCATTTCAGGTATTTGTTGTGCCAGACCAGAAGTAAACACTTTAAGAAGAACTAGGGTTCTTCTTAAATCACCTAGGGATAAATTATAGAATAACCTCAGAGTTAAGATGGAAGTCCTGAAACATGTTTTTTTCCAACCAAAAAGTGGCACTTTGACAACATTCTAATGCTTAGCAGGTGCAAGACTTCAATTCCCTTCTTGAACTCAAGACAGGTTATCTTTTTAGAATATTTGCCACTAGACATTCCAACATGCAGCTAAACTGTCACAATCCCAGAAACTCCTGGATTCTAAACAGCTTGCTCTAGCCACAAAAAGGATCATTCATGTAAATCAGAGATAAAAAACAAATTGTTTGGTAAGGATACTTTCTTCTTAATGCCCTGGAGGTTGTCTCCTTCTCCAGGGGTGTGTGGGACAGACTTTAGTCTTTTTTATAAAGGCAATATGCAAATGAGGTAGGTGAGCATGTTACAGAAAATTCAAAATTCATGCATGATAAGCAGAGAAGGATTTAATGCCTACACTTGGAATTAATTGTGGAAGAACTGTCTGGTCTCTTTGAGAATCTTTTCTTTGAAAGCAGAGTTTGGGGACTCATTTGATTACAGATGTCACAGAGTGAGTGCTGCTTCTGTGTATAAACCCGAAACCTGACAATCAAAAGGAAGAGTAAGAAGGGATTTGTCATTATTTGGAATTATAAATAGCAACACTAGGCACAGAGTGGAAAATAATGTAAGAGACCAGTTATTGCACATAAATGAACAGTTCTTTCTAAACAGACCAGTTATTGCACACAAATGAACAGCTCTTTTTAAGCAGACCAGTATTGCACATCAATGAACAGTTCATTCTAAACAGATTGGTTATTGCACATAAATGAAAAATAAAATAAGGATTCTTGGGGGAAAATACGTAAGAAGCTACATTCTTGTTCACATTCAATAAAAATGTTCAGTGAAAAAAAATCCCACAAATTATTAAGAATACAAAATTTTTAATCTTAAGGGAATGGAAGAAATGTACAGTCAGGGAGTAAACTGGAAGTAAACTAACAGGAACCCCTGGGAGAAATGAGTTTTCCTAATGATACTTTATCTGGGACAACTTAGGTTTAGTATTGGTTACCCACAGCAAAGGGGGGTAACTTTTAAAACACAGATTTCAAGGTCTGACTCCCAGAGAGTCTAATTTTTGTCTACTGCTGCTACTACTGATCCACAAGTCAGAGTCTGGATGGCACTGACCTAGAATACTATCACAGGAATATTAATGCAGCTAATTCTTCTCATTGTGGTTCACCTGGGATTAATATAGGTGCTAAGCCTTAATAAGTCTTTGCTTATTAAAAACTACAGAATCTCTTTTGTATTTTGTATGCAATAAATAAATCCAAAAAAAAAGGAAAACCTTATGGTTAGTAAGGCAAAGCCAGTACCCGCAACCATAACTTTGCCTTATTTTAAATACACTGTGAAATCCACTCCAACGCAATATGTTTAAGCCATAGGTGGAGGAGCGTTTGTGACAGATATTGCCAACACGTGAAGCGTAATTTTGTTTACTTGAGATGTATAGGATGTGGTGTCTGACAGAGTTCACCTGGCAAGCGGCAAAGCAAGGAGAAACAGATTTTTCATTTTAGCATCTCTGGATGTCTGGGTTTGCTCAGTGTTTAAGCTGCAAAGAAAAATATTGTACAATGCTATAATTCCCCTAAAAAACACAATAACTAAATAGCTGATGGAAACGTCTGGTCCTTTTTAGCCACTGCCTTTGCAAAACAAAGCTGCTCCTACTCAAGAGACAAAGGGTGGATCCGGTTGCCCTAGTTCTGAAATAAACAATTGCAACAGTAATTTGGGTAAAGTTTCCAAAGATCCTCATGTGTGGAGTAAATATATCTGATCTAAGGCCAGAAAACCATCTGTATTGTTAACCTTCTGCCAATATTTGAAAGAAATTTGAAGCCAATGATAACCTGTTCTGTAATAGTCACTTGCTGTGTTCTTCAAAAATATACTATAGAAGACAGGAAAACAAATGGGAGACATGAAGTTCCAATGACGTGTTAAAAAAAACAAAGTGACCCTTAAGACAGAAAAACTAAGTAGAGCATGTGAGTGTAAACAAAAATAGAAAGGGAAAGACCGACCAAGAAAACACTATGTGATGCCCTAGATATAGATGAGAAAAGCATTCACTACTCATTCTGTCTTAATTTGCTCACTCTTTGGTGACTTCCATGCTGGCCCCCACAGCAGCTCATCAACCTGATTGGTGAATGTCAATGATTGGCCCCCGCTTGCCTTGCAGGGAGTAAGCATGTTGCATTGGCTCCCGCTTTCGGTTGCCCCCTTGCTCAGACCTCAACTCTGGTGCTTATACACATCATCACTGGAAAAAGATGATGTGGCAGAGGGGAAAGGAGTAGAAATACCCACATTTCAGAATGTTCCGCTAGTGTGATCCTTGCACCCCTCTTGCACTTTACCTTCAATGAGTCAACCTACCCCATGACTTTCGCCTTGTTTTCTGTGGGTTTTAAATTGATTTAATAAGCCCTGTGCTTCTAGCATCTTTATTAGTCTGTGAGCCTTTCTGTTCTATGACTTCTAGTATAGTCTACAGAATAGTGTATTTGGACGCTACCACCATCAAGGTGATTTCCGACACAGCATCTCCTTGTTTTAGAGTCATATGCACCCAGGGGAGGGTGTGGAGAAAGCTCTCCAACCGGAGCCCAGGCTCTAAGAATACGTTGTGTATATACCTTTCCCTCTCCAAACATCAGTTCACATTGCAGTGGCAGAAGGGAAAACTAGAGGCAAAAACTAGAATGGATTTATTGGCTAGTTTACGAAAATAAGCATGGAACGAAGATCCTGAACTTAGTTTTACCCACTGCCTTATTTCTTTTTTCTTTTCTTTTCTTTTCTTTTCTTTTTTTTTTTTTTGAGACGGAGTTTCGCTCTTGTTACCCAGGCTGGAGTGCAATGGCGCGATCTCGGCTCACTGCAACCTCCGCCTCCTGGGTTCAGGCAATTCTCCTGCCTCAGCCTCCTGAGTAGCTGGGATTACAGGCACGCACCACCATGCCCAGCTAATTTTTTGTATCTTTAGTAGAGACGGGGTTTCACCGTGTTGACCAGGATGGTCTCGATCTCTTGACCTCGTGATCCACCCGCCTCGGCCTCCCAAAGTGCTGGAATTATAGGCGTGAGCCACCGCGCCCGGCCCCAGTTCCTCAATATTTTAATTTCACAACTGAAATACAAAACCATTGGCAAATCAAGGAAAAACACGTGTAACCTCTCTCCTATCTAGAGCACACATAGCTGGCTTAGCATCTATATTAATCCCAGGTGAACCACAATGAGAAGAATTAGCTGCATTAATATTCCTGAGATAGTATTCTAGGTCAGTGCCATCCACACTATGATCTGTGGATCAGTAGTAGCAGCAGTAGACAAAAATTAGACTCTCTGGGAGTCTGACCTTGAAATCTGTGTTTTAAAACAAGCTCTCCAGGTGATTCTGATATACCCTAAAGTTTAAGAAGTATGCTCTTTCTAAAAACTGCTACTGTATAAAGCCAGTGTTATAGTTCTTACAGGCAAAGTGGCTTTATTTATGCTGTTTCTCAATTATTTGTTTGAATCCAGTCTTTTTACAGGACATGGCCTTTTCTGTGATAATCACATTATATCTTACTAAAAACATTTCAAGGGGCTAAGCCTGCATTTTTGATGGGCTGACCTAGGTATATTATTTGGATAATCACACCTAAGTGTGAGGACCCGACATGCTTCCATTTGATCAGTTTGGGCTGTATTATAACATATTAAGAATCCTTCCTATTTGCAATTTTAGTAGCCTTGTATTTGAACTCATAGAAATGCAAAAGTAAAAATAAGTTGGATAAGTGAAAATAAAGAAAAAACAGATTGCATCCTCTTTTTTTCTCTTGTCTTATCTAAATGGCTCAAGTCAAAATGTCTGTGATTTGCATTATACTATTTTCTATAGTGATTCACATACAACTATATATGAATTTTTTAAATAGGTGGTTTTAAGTCCCTATTTCATTATTCTTTTATTCATCTGTCTGATTTTTTTGCCCCTGCCAGTTTTTTTTTTTTTGAGACAGTGTCTTGTTCTGTCTCCAGGCGCCAGTCTGGAGAGCAGTGGCCCAATCTCAGCTCACTGCAACATCCGCCTCCCAGGTTAAAGCAGTTCTCCTGCCTCAGGCTCCCAAGTAGCTGGGACTACAGATGTGCGCCACCACGCCCGGTTAATTTTTGTATTTTTTAGTAGAGACGGGGTTTCACCATGTTGGTCAGGATGGCCTTGATCTCATGACCTCATGATCCGGCTACCTTGCCCTTCCAAAGTGCTGGGATTACAGGCGTGAGCCACCGCGCCCGGCCATCCCTGCCAGTTTTTAATATTCTTAGAATGAATATCTAATGCCAACAGATATCTCATAATATAAGTGGCATGAAGGTAGTTTATTTAACTTAAGGAATGGCTACCCAAATGCAGCGTTCAGCAATGTTAGTGTGCACCATCCCTTGTCTTGTAGTATATGTAGGGATATCTGATTTCTTTCATTTGTGATGTCAACATGTTTTGTTTTGTTTTAATGAGGGTTCAGGGTTTAAGAAAGGCTTCTGCGGGGAGAAAACAAGAGTAAGAAATGTCCCTGTTTCTTAGAAACAATCATTAATCCTTATCTGCCTTGATACATTTCCACCAACGTGGTGGTACAGTCCAACTTAAAAAATTATGTTTGAAATCCACAAGCTGTGGCAAAGGTGGTAGCCTTTAACTTTGGAAGAATTTTGCAAGGATTTGACAAATACTGGAGGCATGGGAAATGATGAATTATGTGGTGAGCCAGAAGCCACACTGCCCCAAGAACCATTTCAGCACTTAATCCCTTCCTCCCCTTTATTATTCTCTACTTCTTTTTTCCCACATTACAACCTTCCAGAGGGAAAAGGTTATGTTTACACAACTTTTGTAAACTCTATAAATAGGAATGGCATGCAGTAGGTACTCAAAACAGGTTTTGTAAGTTAATTTTATATATCTGTACCACTAATTTTTCAGTTAAATGACAAATGGTAAATAATTACTGACACTTCTGATTTTGATGGCTTATTCTAAAACAGTTGAAATTATGTCGCTTTGTTCACCACTGTCTAGTGTCTATAGCACTGTTTATAGTATGAGGTATATATTACTTTTGTAAGTGTTCATCAAAAGAATGATGAAAGAATAAAGCTTCCAACCAAAAAACTGTTCATTAGACGTGTTATTTTGAGATTACTAGTCAAAATGCATGATCGCAAAATTCTTGAGAAAACTTGTTATCCTAAGGGGAAGTTCAGTTTTAAAACCGCAGTTCAGCTCACATATGTGAATTTATGGTATCTTCAGCCACCATCCCCTTAAAGATGAAATCCAAAATTTGCTTAATGTAAAAAGTTTGACCAATGCTATATATATATATATATATATATATACATATATATACATATTATATATATACATATACATATATATACATATTATATATATACATACATATATACATATTATATATATATACATACACATATATATACATATTATATATATACATACATATAAATTAGAATAAAAAGTATTTGTATATGTGGTTATTTCATTGGTTATCAACCAGGAGTGATTTTGCAACGTCTGGTAACATTTTTGGTTATCATAACGGGAGAGGTGTGCTATTAGCACCTAGTGGGTAAGTGCTATTGATGCTGCTAAGCATCCTACAACACAGAGAACAGCTCCCCACAGCAATTATCCAGCAAACCCAGCATTAGTGCTAGGCTCAGAAACCTTGGTCTGTACATACATATATCCATAAGCTCCATTTATACAAATGAGGAAGAATTTGAAAGGCAGCAACTAGAAAAATGTCACAAAGTATTCATTTACGGTCTGTTCCCTGCAACTAAAAGCACATTTTACATTTACGGCAAGATTATGGTTATAATATACACCAATTGCCCAAATCTTGTAACTGTACAATGAAAGAAAACAGGACTATTACATGATCTTCAATGGCTTTATAATTATTTTTGATTGCCAACTTATTTTGCTATTTACTTTGGAAATGGGGCAAACTAGAGCTGGGTTTCTCTTTTCTATGCTTGGACAGGATTAACTGGCATATTTGAACTATTATATGGAGATATGTAGCTTTGGGCTGGGGTATGTTTAGAAGACCTTTTCCATTGCTGTATGATAAATGTAGAAGAGATATGTATATGTGCATAGATTTCCCAATGACAGACTATTCATTATAAACATAGCATTTTTTTCCCTTGTACCCTTAATTAAACTTTGAAATTCAGGTTGCTTTTTGATTCAATTACTAGTAACTGGAAGTATTTTTTAAATAGTTATAATATTAATACACACTAAAGCCAAATTAGTTTTAGCCACTGATGTCCCTTTAAAAGAATCCTAATTATATATTATGCCTATTCAACTGTGAATAATGGTTTCAATTATTGGATAAGTACCTATTAATATAATAGTGTCATTTTGAATTAGAATACAAACTAAATATGTCACATTGAAGTATTTCTTACCAAAGCAGGTACACAGATAATTAGGATTCTCAATAATGCTTTATTTTAATCCTTTAGACGTTTGTGTTTAAAACTACAGAAACATATTTATCAGTAGCTTTTGGTGTTTTCAACTGCTTCTTTAGAATCCTAATAGGGCAAATTGGCTTTTAAATATATTACATTATTGAGGGAAAGTTGAAAATTTGAGGTTTTGGGGAACCAATGGTCAAATGATTTCGTGGACTGAATATGCAATAAGACATTTAATTATTTTGTCATTAAACTTATATACTTGAGTATAGAATTGATCCTGTTAAAATTATAAATTTCCTGTCCTGATGGGTTACTATATTTTTTCCTCATATTTTTCTACTTAAGGAGATCATAGCTGCTGAGTCAATGGAAATATTAATTGTTTAGAGAAAGATCCCAGGGCCATTTCAGAAGGATCTTACAGCTTCAATAACAAAGGGTGAACTTGTGTTCATCAGCCTCTGATTCCAATCGTATAACCAATGAGTAGCTTTCAGCTGGGGTGTCTGCCACGCCCAAATACGTGTTTCATAAAAATCCATGTGTTGTGGTGTAGATGATGTGAAAAAATGAGACCATTTGTGTGAAAAAATTAATGGCATAGGCATAGTACTTTGTCTTTGCTTCCCAGGCCCCCGTGGTACAATAGCTTTCCTACACAGACGTATTGCCCCCTTCCAAAATCTATTCAAAGGAATCAGAAACAAAACAAGGCCAAAAAAAAAAAAAAAACCCCACAAAGACTAAAGACTATTAAGCTATGATACTTGAAAATGCACTGGTTAATCAGAATATATTTCACCACCTTCTATACTTTTTTTTAGAAAGAAAACCATTGATATCTACTCACCAAATATATTTCATAATAAAAAATCATGTTTGAAATATCAAGATTAGCTCCTAATAATTGTTCTACGTTAAAAACTACACACACACACACACACACACACACACACACACACACGTATGTATATATATTAATTTGAAGATAAGCAGACCAGTTTCTCCTTATTTTTTGTTCTAAGGGGGATATAGGGAAATGGTGTTAAAAGACCTCCTTTCCCAAAGTGCCACCTAGAGCTGAGTCAGTATTTCATAGTGGAAATGTCCTTTTTAAGACACTGGCATTGTCAAGTCAACGGCTATTCTACATTAAATGTATTGGAGGAGTGTCAGGGTAGATGGGACAATTCAGTGACTGGACCAAGACATTTTCTATTCCTGCTTGTCTTTTTGTTTTTTTTTTTGAGACGGAGTTTCGCTCTTACCCAGTCTGGAGTGCAGTGGCACGATCTCGGCTCACCACAACCTCCGCTTCCTGGGTTCAGACAATTCTCCTGCCTCAGCTTCCTGAGTAGCTGGGATTACAGGCACACGGCACCATGTCCAGCTAATTTTTTATGTATATATATTTTTTAGTAGAGACAGGGTTTCACCATGTTGATCAGGATGGTCTCGATCTTTTGACCTCATGATCCACCTGCCTCGGCCTCCCAAAGTGCTGGGATTACAGGCTTGAGCCACCGTGCCCGGCCTTCCTGCTTGTCTTATTCAGAAACCAGTTAGAGTGAATGAGTGGCAGGGCCACCCAAGAGCATGTGCTTTCTACTGGGTTTCAGAATTATCTCTGTCCAAAGGCGGCTTCTGCAGGTAGGTCCGGGAGGGCTTTGTTGGTATAGCACACATAATCTATGATGATTACACAGCTTTCAACTTACCTTTCTAGCCTGATCCCCAGCCCATACACATGAAACCTCTCTTTTCACCAGTGTATTCCTCATCATTCTCTGGCCTGTCTTACCTCTTCCCCTTGCTGCCTTTGCCTGCAATGTCAGGCTGCTACAGCAGGTTCACAGGTGTCCTGTGAGATTCTTATCAAATACTACATTCTGGGGAACGTCTCCTGTGACTGACCCAGGCTACTGGTCACTTGCTTCTCCCTTCTCCCATAACATTTTGCACACACTTTAATCATGATCAAACTTCATTTCTTCCCTGAATCCTAAGTTCAGTGCTATCATTTACAATACTTTTCTTTTTCTTTTTTTTTTTTTTGAGGTGGAGTCTTGCTGTTTTGCCATGCTGGAGTGCAGTGGCATGATCACGGCTCGCTGCAAGCTCCGTCTCCTGGATTCCAGCGATTCCCCTGCCTCAGCCTGCTGAGTAGCTAGGACTACAGGTGTGTGCCACCATCCTCAGCTGTTTTTTTGTAATTTAGTTGAGACAGGGATTCACCATGGCCAGGAGGGTCTTGATCTCCTGACCTCATGATCCACCCGCCTCGGCCTCCCAAAGTGCTGGGATTAAAGGCATGAGCCACTGCGCCCGGTCTACTTTATATATTTCTTTTTTAATCGTTCTGAGCCCAGCACATTGTGTGTCATGAAAAGGTGCTTAGTTAATGGAGCTAAATGACTGAGTAAATGACACTTGCTCACCAGTCGGGTCTCTCATGACCCTAACGGTGTGTGAAACAATTAACAGCAGCTCCTTACTCAAACTGGACAAAAAGGTTCAATGGAAATAATGGAAACACTCTCTGGCCAAAAAGATGGACTTAAAAGATCCATTCATACATTTCCTCTGCTTTTCTTTGAAAGTGCCTCAGTCTGACCAGTGCCAGTTTGATCTTCTCATCATTTAGTATGAAAATCCCAGGGCTTCTGAGAGCATCACCCCACCCAAGGAAGTTTAACACTGGAGTTCATGACATATTTCCAGTCTGTGGAAGAATTATTTATGCTCGATTAAATGCTGCAAAATTTTCTGTATGTATTACAGCCAATGTGTATTGCCACAAATGGAGGTTAAGCTTTTTACAACGACTTTGCTATTCCATGAACTGTCTTAGTAGCCATAGATCTGCCTAAGATTCTTGTCAAACCTTGTCATGTGATAACAGAAGAAATGCTACATTCATTCGTACAACAATCACTTTGTATACCTCCAAACACATTTTCAACTTACAGAAATTTCAGGCACACATCAGATGCAGTATTCAGGCCAGGCTTCCAAATGAAAAGGCAAACAGGGTTCTCAGCAGATAGCTGAATATTTATGGGCCTCATGTTTTGCCTGGTAAAATGTGTATCTGGCTTTAACTAGGACTCAGGACTGAGCTGTCATAAAACTTCTCATTAAAAACTTCTCCTTACTGACAAACAGACCAAATGACCCGGCGGCAAATCATTTTCAAGGTCTCCTAAGATCCTATTGGTGAATGGGCCTGGAAAATCATTGCTCAGACCACAGGGGTGAACAAGAGAAAAAGCTGCCTGTTATCTTACTTATGACCATCGGTTATAGTGCAAAGTTGCCTAAATACGTCATGAGGCACCTCAGTGTTGGCTATTACTAGGAAAGTAGCTATTCCTTGTCCTGCAATTTGCTATAAAACATACTTTATTGTAATCCCAGCACTTTGTGAGGCCGAGGCGGGTAGATCACGAGGTCAAGAGATCGAGACCATCCTGGTCAACATGGTGAAACCCTATCTCTACTAAAAATACAAAATTTAGCTGGGCATAGTGGCGCGTGCCTGTAATCCCAGCTACTCCGGATGCTGAGGCAGGAGAATTGCCTGAACCCAGGAGGCGGAGGTTGCAGTGAGCTGAGATCATGCCATTGTACTTCAGCCTGGGTAACAAGAGCGGAACTCCGTCTCAACAAAAACAAAAAACAAAAAAAAAGGTACTTTATGTTGTGGCCCCTTAGAGAATATTTCTTTTCTCCTTTAAGATATTTTTAGGAATTTTCCTGGTTAGAGCTGGCAACTTAACTAGATCTAAGGATGCAGGTGTGAAGTCACGACCCTATTAGAGAACAAATTTACTCCTTTTAAAGCACACTTAGTATTATTATTGCTAACATACTTCAAACTCAGTATATACCCTATCCATGAAATGTTTTGTAGTCTAATGCTGAAATAAAATCTGGCCTGGTATAATGCACATATTCTGAAGTTAAAACGTATATTAGCATACAAACAAGTTATATTCTGAAGCATTCAAGATTTCAATTAATATATTTAGAACTGTCCAGATGAGATAAAAGATAGCTTTTTCTTGCTTTCAATGTCCTAGTAGTTTTAGGATTTGTGAGAGAAACTTAGTTACATGTTTTATTCCAATTAGCTTTTATTGCCATTTCTCCTAAGCAGTACTAGTATACGAGTGATTTTAACTTTTTTTTTTTTAGTTTAATAGAATGTTCTTAAAGTCTACTGGAATTTTAGAGGTAAAATTCCAGAATATTTCTCCTTGTTAAGACCTGATTAAATTAATCAATAGTGCTTCAATGAGTTTAAAAATTAAAGTTTTACAGAAGTCTTTCTTACCTCGGTGTTTCTTCCGAAACTACCTTGTTTCTCGAAGTATGACCTCGGCCTGGATAATATCATCAGGGAGCTTACTACAGAATCTCAGGTCAAGCCCAGCCCCACTGAATTAGAGCTGGCCCCAGGTGAGTTATATTCACGGCAAAGTTTGGAAAGCTTCGCTCTCCATTTTGTCTGCCAAGGCTCTGAGGGACTTTTCTATTGCATCGCTTCTAAAGAGATTCTTGGTTTGGCTCTCCATCATTTTGTTAAGTCCTTTTTTTCTTCTTGCTTGAGAGCCAGATAGCTTGGAACAGTATTAGTAATATTAATATGACTCTTTGTGACAACCACAAACACGCTGTGATTTTAGTGTAGTCCCTCAATCATTTCCATAGGATTTCTGCCTTTACCCATAAAATCCCCTTTATCAAAAAAATTCCCTTTCTTTTCCTATGACATATTTTCATGGCAACCTTCACATTGAAACCTCCATTCTTTCCAGATAACATCATCTGCTTCACCAGTGAATTAGAAATAGCTATGACAGCAAGCATTAGAAGATATGGTATATGCCTTGTAAAATAGTAAGAGTCAGCAGTGAAATACTTCGGTTAGCTCGGTATACATACCATAAAAATAAGGTGTTGATTAAAATTCCAAAATATTGCTCCTTGGTAAGACCTGATTAATCAATAGTGCTACAAAGAGTTTAAAAATTAAAGTTTTAAAGTCTTTCTTGCCTTGCTGTTTCTTCTGAACTCATGATCTAAATTTCCAACTACTGACTGAGTCCCAGGTACCTCAAAACTATGTTCCGCTCTGAATGTTGTCTTCCTCTTTCATTCTCAGAGCTTATGTTTTCTTCTCTGCTTGATTCTCAGAATAACAAACTTCCAAGTCATCTTGATCATTTCCTTCTCCCTTATCAGCTGTAACAACCCAATCAGGAGTTCTCTCTTTAAGATTTCTTATTTTGACCAATCCAGTTACTTCTTGTGGTATATCTCTTTCATTCATTCATGGATGTAGAAATGTATTTTAAATACTTTCCTTGGATGTCATTAGTTCCCCACAACGGGAATCCTATCTCTTCAATGTAGAATTGAAATAAACCCAAACAAACAGAAAAAAAGGCCAAAAAAAAAAAAAACCTCCTAAAAACATCTCTCTCCTAGACCCTTTTGCTGCTAAAGAGTTGTGATTTCTCTTAATCAATAGCACCTGGAAGAGAATTTTGCTATTTTGTGATTTCTGCTAATCAATCGCACCTGTAAGGGAATCTTGCTCATTATTATCTTAAACAGTTTAAAATAATAATAAGCAAGAAATGTGGCATCCATTCTGTTGGCAGGCTGGTGGAAAAGTAGCAAAATTTCAAAGTGTGCAGGAATTGAAGCCATTTCCTTACCGGAGCAGAGTGGAGTGGTTTCGGAGACAGCAGTGACAGTGGTATTCCTTTGGTCGCGTAACAGGGTATACATAGAATTGAATTGTGCAACAATATTCAGCATTTATTTGCTATCAGGCTTATCTGTTGCAAAGATTTTTCTACAGCAACTATATGAGATAAAAATGTATGTGATATTGTCTTTATTTTCAAAGGCAGATGGGGTGGGAAACCAAACTATTATATCAAAAATAGTTTACTAAGATGTCTTTATTTTTCCCCACTGCTCCTTTAACAGAAATAAATAGGACTTTATGTCTACTAATTGGTATAAACATTTTGAAATGTTTGTAATTATGTGACCCTTGATGACACAGCATTTTTATGTTACCTTACAAAACTTCTGTAAAAAAAAAACATGGGAATGCAAATACATTAAAGTAAACTGAGAGCAAAAACACTTTTTCTGATCTCTCAGCCTCCAGCTACAATTATACTGATGGATTAAAGTTATACAAGAGAAAATTATTCACAACCAGCTTCTGCCATTGTCTTTTCCTAGAACTCCCTTTCTTTTTTCATAGATTATACAGGGGATAGGCAAGGAAATGAATGGTCAGCAAAATCAGGGGATTTGACAAATGTCAGAGATTTTTTTTAAATTTTTTTTTTGAGATGGAGTTTCACTCTTATTACCCAGGCTGGAGTTCAATGGCATGATCTCGGCTCACCGCAACCTCCGCTTCCTGGGTTCAGGCAATTCTCCTGCCTCAGCCTCCCGAGTAGCTGGGCTTACAGGCGCGCGCCACAAAAAAATACAGTAGCTAATTTTTTGTATTTTGAGTAGAGACTGGGTTTCACCATGTTGACCAGGATGGTCTCGATCTCTTGACCTCATAATCCACCCGCCTCAGCCTCCCAAAGTGCTGGGATTACAGGCTTGAGCCACCGCGCCCGGCCAAATGTCAGAGATTTTTAACAAATACTTTTGCTTTATTTCACACAAGAGCAAGCCTGAAGCCATCTGCTTACCAACAACTGCATCTCTCATTCCTATTACAGAGACAGAACCCCCCAGCTCATCATTAAAACACGATCTTCAAAGGCACGTTGTTTTTGCTTATCCCTATTGTGACAGATGTTTTATATCATCTTTCCCCTGTGCTAGTTTATCTGTAATGAACTGCCCACTCTTTATAGCCAGCTGTGGAAATAGCTCCATTGTCAACTGTGGCCACTCTCATTCCATTCCTCTGACTTCACTGAAGACCACATCCAAGAGCAGGAAAAACAAACAGCCTGATAACTTCCTTGAAAACATGTTCAGGGCAGGAGGTAGGCTGCTTTTAAACAAGCTCTCTTTATCAAGTATGTAACATGGGAGAGGCAATCTTATTTGCAACCCTCGCATGTCATCAAGTTAGCCAAGGGAGGTAATCCCTAGATTAAGGAATAATGAAGCAATAGCATCTGTGGGCATGATTCAGGTGAAAACATCTGGTTGACTCAGTACCACTTCAATTAGTTTGAGTATGCATGAGTCAATCATTTCTTTTCATTGTATAAAGTTCCCACGAGGAAACGTTTACACCACCAGCTCATCCGACTCTTTGAAATACTGTGAAAAGACTATACCTATATTGTTTTAAATGGATAGCAACGTGAATTCTCTGTGGTAGAATAATAACTTGACAGGATATTTTTTAGAAACAAAAATTGATCTGTTTGTAAAGAAGTCTATCTTAGATTGCTTGAAATTGACAAAGCAATACTTTTAGTAGTAAGAATTGTGTCAGCTTGAGATGTTGAGGGGGGTACTCAAATTATAGGACATATGCCAGACTGTCTGCAACGTTAGAGCCTCAATAACTTTTTAAGAGACATTTTGTTACTGTACAGTGTTTAGAATAAAGAATATTCATTAATTCATCCATTCATGAATACCAACTTCTATTATATCTTGCTGTGAAATAAGTGAGTTAACTTAGAGTTAAATAACTTTAATGAGCTATAATAGAGTAAGATTCAAAAATGTAATGTAATCAAGGAGATTACAATTTTCCACAAAAGCAAACATCATTGGTGATGGTGTGTTATTTTTTGTCTTTTTTTAGTCTAAAATTTTCGCTGGCTGACTCTTCCACCACTCAACTCTGAGAGTCATGATTGAGCCCCAGGACTTGAATCTCCCACTGTAAGTTAAGGGGTTGTCTGTGTTGAGCAAGCCTGGATGTTTTGCTTCAGCAGGAGGCCCTGGGTCCCCAGGAATAAGTCTGAGATCACCAAGCATCAAGCTGAAAAATAGACTGTAGGAAAGAAATAGCTCTTTCTTTTGAAATATGATGAAGACTTATAGACACACCAGATTATGTCCAAAAACATGACTCAATTGTTATCTTAGTAATCAAGATAAAAATCTCAAGGCAAGATGGCTCCTCTCATTGGCTGTAATTACCTATGGGTAATTCCTGTTGTTAATCACAGCTTATTATGGGGAAAGCCTCTTTCTCTTTAGCTCTGATCAATGCCAGTTGTCAACCCACTTGTTAATTGGTAATATTTTATTTTATTTTATTTTTATTTATTTTTTTGTAATATTTTATTGTGTCATTCCTCCTGACAATTTTTCCTACACTCCTCCCCGCCGCAAACTGTCTGTCAATTGATAGATTTTAGCATTTGCATGGCAATGGGATGCAAACTCAGCTAACCCACATATTCTAAGTGTCTATTCTGACTATAGTGGGTATTTTATAAAGAGTTAAAAAAGGGCTGGGCACGGTGGCTCACACCTCTAATCCCAGCACTTTGGGAGGGTGAGGATGGCAGATCACCTGAGGTCGGGAGTTCCAGAAAAGTCTGACCAACATGGAGAAACCCTGTCTCTACTAAAAAATTACAAAATTAGCTGGGCGTGGTGGCACATGCCTGTAATCCCAGCTACTTGGGAAACTGAGGCACAAGAATCGCTTGAACCCAGGAGGCAGAGGTTGTGGTGAACCAAGATGGTGCCACTGCAATCCAGCCTGGGCAACAAGAGCGAAACGTCAACAACAAAAAACAAACAAACAAGTAAATAAAGGGTTAAAAAAAGAAAAAGTCCAACTATATTTCCATGATTTCTTCATAGGATAGACCCAACAAATATTAATATCCAATGGCCTTGGTATAGAACCTTCCTTTTAAAATGTATTTTTTACACAGCACCCACAACTGTACAAAATTCAAACTTGAAAAGAATAAAACTTCATTGGTTTATAATCATTTCTGAGATTTTTAAGACGACTATTTTATGTATATTCATTGGGGACCTTAATGAATCAGGCAATTAGTTGTCAAAGTTAAAAAAGTTATATTCCAAGGAAGTACCCAAATATGAAATGATTTCAAGCCATTATACTGATACAGCTATAGTGTAAACTCAGATGGGTAAATCATCTTTTTAGGATATTGGGTTTTAGATGAAGGTAGCAGTGTGCAAAAATTTCAGAAAAATAGAAAACTATTTTTATTTACCTAAGCTTTTGGTAAACAACAATAAAATGCAGTGCTCAGTTTGGCATTCTTTTTTACATTTACATTGTGATGAACATATTTCCCAAGTTACTCATACTACAAAATTTCTGGTAGTCAAAGAATAAATGAGATTCTCACCCTTTCAGTTTATAGACGCAAGAGAAGTAGGAAATCTGCTGGTCAATTTCAAAGTCAAAACTTATCAGCCAATGCGAATGACGATTCACATTTCATTTTATTTTGTCTCAGTCACCTTTCTTGATCTGGTTTGATTATAACCCCATGTGGCTAATTTTCAGCAGGTCTGTGAGGATCTTGCTGCTTATTCCTGCCTTGTATGATCTTTTCTTTGAGTTGGACCTCTAGTAGTCATGGGACAATTTTTCCCTAAGTACATTAAAAAAAATTAGAGATATCGATAATGTAACAACCGGCTTTTCTAAAGAGTTCTGGAGTTAATACTCTAAAATCATATTATATCCACCAGATTACTTCATAATTATGTTCCTCAAAATTTGGATGTAGGAAGAGATCATTAGATGAACAATGTGGGAGCAAAGTTTGTGAATGAAGTGACAGAAATGTTGACATTGTACAGTGCTGAAAGCAGAAGGAGCAGCTGTCTTAGGCAGTGGCAGCCTTATGCAACCAGGGCTGCATAATTTTACAGGGAAATGGATCCTGCAGCTACCATTCCTGTCCCTTGAATGTAGTTCAGGGAAGGATTCCCTAGGCCTACACCATGAAGGCATCCCAAGTATTAAAACAAAAATCGTCCAAGATAGAGAGGTTATTAAACACATGTATGTTTTGATAATAATTACTAAGAGACAAGGATTTACTCTGAGAATATAGAGGGACAGCTAACAAAAATAAAAACTGGGATTAGCAATGAAACAATGATGGACTTCACAAACTTTACATGAAGCAAGCATTTATACACACCTATATATCAAGTAGCGTGAGGTCTGCATACATTGAAGTTCCATAGCTCCAACAGCTGCCTTTCTCCCCCAGGAAAGCTTAATTACTCTATTTGCTTTTATGAGAAATTCTTTTTCTGGGTCTTTATTTTACCTGTCCAGCTCTGACTTCCTGGAAAAGATGCTGTAGTCCCCCGTGCCGTGGATGGGTAATTCAATATTAATATTATATCCCAACAGGAATGGTCTGGTACCCATCTTTGTCTTTCATTTAGTGAGTCAGTAGCTGGTCAAGAAAGGCCACTGTATTTGTTTCTGTAGTATTATAATGTCTGTGTCTGGCAAATTATTCTGAATGCTATTACATAAATGCAGGATTATAAGCAATATTTCCTAAGTAGTTAAAAAAATTAATTAGAAAAAAACTCTTTAAAAAAGTAGGAAACATTCCACCTTTATTAATAATTATTTTCTCATTTAAAAAATAATGTAAGCATATATGAAAAGCAAAAATAAAATCCTTTTTGCTTGTTTTTATGACTGTTTTTAGTTCTACAAGTACATAAAATCTAATATAAGGAAAAAATGACAAAATATTATTACTTTAGGAGAAACTATTAAAATTGGGTTTTGATTCAAAATTCTTTGATCTTTACACTTAGTATGTAGGGTTTTGAAAAAAGTCTCCTCTTAAACAATTAAATAAAAATATTGTATAATGCTGCAAATTAATTATATGCTAAATATTAAACTATCTTGTGTGTAGAAATTGAAAAGAATTTCAGCATATAGTTTTAGACAGTGCTCTCCTGAAACAGCTTAAAGAAAATATAGTGACGTATTTTTTATATTGCAACTTTCACAGAATTTTCTCATAGTTATCTAAGCTAGTTTTTATAAAATGCAAAAGTGTCATTAATTTGATAACTTGAAATAGCTCTATAATATTTATAATATTAATGTGGGTCATATTCACTGATTATGAACATAAAGGCATATTTACCTCAGACATATCACCCAGGATAACATAACTTTGAGACAAAAAGAATTAAATTATGGTACATTTGGATGCATGTGCCTGTCATAATCAAAGCTTTTTACTAATTTTAGGACAGAAAGAATTAAATTATGATACTATTTGGATGAATGTGCCTGTCAAAATCAAAGCTTTTAGCTAAATTATAAAACTCCTTTCCACTTAAGGCATAATGATAGGATTGCTAAAACATTAAAAAATATCTTACTTTATATGCTAATGTAATTGGCATTAAAGGATATAGATAACATACTAATATTTTGTGTTTCATATACAGAAGACCCCAATCATAACTTTTTTATTCATCTGCCAACTTGATTTACTCTACGTTAAATTACATAACCTGAAATATCAAAATTTAATGAAAAAATGAAGCCAAATATAATGAAATAAAGTTAGTGTTAACTGAATCGAGACGTACCTGTCCCAACCCTGCCATCAACTTGTGTGATACTAGTAATGTCAATTAACCTCTCTGATCTTCACTTCCTTCATCCTTAGAAACATGATTCTATAATATTTAGGTTTATCTTCTGTGATAATATGTACAGTATTATATAAAAGCCTCATGAAAAGACAGAGTGAAGGACTTCTCTGTACCCTGGGAAGGCAGGACATTATTCCAAAGCATAGAAGACTCCAAACCCAAAAGACCAATGAACTTGCTGATGCCTGGAATTTTCTAGAAGTTCACAAACTTTTTTTACAAAGTAATAGGAAAAACATTGCACACACTTAAGTCTACTGATAACCTCATTTACACCAAGATGCTAATGACCAGATCAGAGTTTTTGAGAGAAGCACCCACTGTTAGTTTAGTGGGAGTGGACAGTTGTTTTCTGTCTCCCATGACCCTTTCTAAGAGGCTCCTACCAAATGCATGCAGAAACACACACATGCATGAGATCAGAGTCCCATGATTCTTTGTTTAATAGAATGTATGGCCAGTTTAATTTCTTATTCCTTAAAATACTCATTTGATTTACTTCTCTCTTCCCCAATACACTGGAAGTTTCATAAAGACAGGGACTATACCTAATTTACAGTCCATCCGATCTTTGAATATGGTACAGCACCTATCTGGCACACAGTGGGTTCTCTTTAAATGTTGTCTAAATAAAATAATCAAAAGAAAGGAAGAATGAGCTTTTGGAACATCTAAGCATCTTGAAGAAAGGACATTAACAAGTGGGAAGAAAAGATGTTGAAAATAATGGCTGGGGTTCTAAAAGACAAATTTCACCTGCTTGATATTTTTACCAAAATCTGACTTCAAATATCTAACATCATTGCATTTTTAGTTTTTAAATTATGTTTCCCCTCCTGGAACATACGTTCCATGAAGAGAGGATCTTTCTTTGGTTTGGTGGTGTATTCCAACCGTCTAGAATGGCAGTGCCTGGCACATAGCAGACACTCAAAAAATGTTTGTTGAATGAACAGAGGAATGAATGACTCTGGTTTCATTTTCCCAATAAGTCACTAACTTCAGAGAACTTTAACATTTTCAGTGTTAAGAGAAAAAACCTGGCAAAGAATACGAACTTTTAAATTTCTGTCATTCTTCCAAGGTCCAGGCAACAGAAATGTTCTTGATTCTGCTGAAAACATTTCAGGAATTAATTAATTACATGGTAATTATAATATGCAATTCTTTAAAATTCTTTCAGAGGATTTTTAAATACCTTGGGGATTAATAAAATTTAAAACAAATTTTTCTTCCCCTAAGGAATCTTTAATTTTCAAATACATGTATATTTTTCCTGGAAATATAAACCACATGTTTTTTATTCTCTTACATATTTTTCTGGAAATACAACACACATGTTTTAGATTCTCCTATACTTGCAATGTTCCATCACAATATTGGCTAGACTGATATGATAATTAACAGCCTGCTTTAGAACAAATAATAGCCTGCTTCCCCTGAACAGCCAATAAGTAAGTTTTCTAATAAAAGCAATACAAGGAATATCTAGACGATTTCAGATTGGCTCAAAATCCTACCTCTAATGAGTTTTAACAATTCAAATGGGGGAAAAAGCATATGCTCCTGTAATGGATATTCACTGGAGATTATTAAACTTAACAAATTAAGGAAGAGAAGATACGCTTTAAGCAATAATATTAAGTAATTTAGTAATTGTCTAATAAATTGAATCTGTATGGCACCAAAAGTAAAAGGAGAGAGGGAAAGAGAGGAAGATTTATCAGAGAGTACAGGGATGTGAGTAAAAGTAGAAAGACTTTCCTCCTTGCATAATTTTGACTCTGCTAGGAAATCAATGCTGTAACAATTGACTTCATTTTCTAGGACAGTTATAAGACGAAATTGTGTTAGCCAGGACATTTCTCATCGTATGGCTGACCATGTGTAATAGAAATGGACATGATCAAATGCTTGGACCATTCTGATTTACGTGCGACTATCTACAAAACTTCATAAGCAAGGGTGATTGCAGTAACAGGGCTGCCTTGCTGAATCATTATAAATCAGAAATACGGGGAACACATCCTAGTCCATCTCAAGAGAAAAGACTAAAGCTACATGCTTTTGCATTAGAAGTTTGTTCCAGATGCAGAATAAAGTGTCTTGCTTATTTCCTTTGTTAGAATTACAAAAGTGAAAAACTGATAAATTCCTTGATACTGGTTCAGATGTCAGTAATTAGGTAGCACAGATTAAACGTTTGTATGTGAAATGTTTAATCCTTTTGTATCACAGGTAATATTCTGCTAAAAGGACCTCCTGCTGATTGTCTGTCAATGAAACCTCCCTCTTGACAATTTCGGGCTGAATTTTATATTGAGAAAAAGACATGAAGGAAAGTTAAATCGTTGAGCCACAATCCAATTTGTAAACATTTGTCCTCAGTTACGAGCATACTGTTAGGGATTCTTAGGAAACTTACTTTAAACTTCTGCTTTTTAAAATGTCAAATAGAACACAGAAGAAAACACCAACAAAAAGCATGTATAAAATATTCAGGGCATGGAAAAACCACATAGGAAAACATGATGTTCTTCAATAATTTAGTTCTCACATCCCCCTATGTAGCTTTTTCAAGTTGGCCATTTGAAACACTGGAATTAGTGAGTCACTCTGAGCTCATACTTCTGTGATCAGTAAAAGTGGTTCTCATTACCAGCATCAACCAGAAAGTTAGAGAAAAATACGGTTTAAAGCCCCAAGGGCCAGAGATGGGATTATCCAGCAAAGCCTGAAATAATCTATTCTTGTCAATAAAGTAAAAGAAATGGATTTTTTTTTTAGGGACGTGAAGAAGAGACCACTCTATTCGACAAGCAGTGGGAACCCTCCAGTGATATCAGCATAGGGTTTATAAATCCCTACTTCCACAATGACTAACAAACAATGAGATAGATGTATCTAAACAAGAAGATAAACAAACCAACAGAGGCCTTGCAAAATTTTCTCATAGGCTCGACAAAGGAGACTTTTGCTTTCTTGGTTTTACTAGGCAGAGGCTTGTTGCTGTGTTTTTCAAATGTTGTTCTTCCATTAGCTGAGCTATGGAAGAAAGACGATTTAATTTAAAAAATGCCCGAAATCTTACACAAAATGGAAATGAAACAACTTTTCATGGATATATATGACAGTTTCTGAAACCTTTATATCAACTGCTGGACTTCAATGGGAGCTCCTAAGATTTCTTCTAATTTGAAGGCTCTATCTCTGTTTTCTAATTAATTTACCACTGTGGTCAGTTCCTTAAGAGGAAATCTCATCTGTTCTCTCCAACAGGAATAAATGACTTGTCTCTTACTACCCTTCTGGGTGGCAAACCTATTGAAAATCTTTATCTGGCACATATTGAAAATCTTTATCTGGCCTTAAAAAGTTAATATGCCTAAAAGGCACTCCATATCCCTGACCCTGAACTTACGCCTCCTCTTACACACCCTAATTCAGTTTAAGGACATCACTTTCTACCTAGCCACCCAGGCTCAATCTCCTGGAGTCAGTTTTGACCAATGCATCTACCATATTCCCTTCCTTGCTAATTAATACCACAAATCTCAACAGTGTTCAGTCTTTTTTTTTTGTTATCATATAAATGTAACTCTGAACAATCTCATATAAACACACATTTGTATTATATGTATATGTCAGTCTTTTGGTTAAATAATGTCTAAATTATTTAGACATTATTTAGATCAGCACTCAGCATATATGGATAGTAATGTTTATGTAGTATCCATCAATCCATTCATCTGTTCATGTCATGTATACTATAAACTCTTCCTTGAAATAAATTTCATATAGGTATCTCAGAAAGTTAGAAACAGGTTATTTTGGAGTGTAATATCAGAATCTGAGGATTTAGACATGTATCATGTAACACAAACTTGGAAACATAACGATTTTTCAGTATTGATTGAAAATACTTAGAGATACCAGACAAAGAAGATAAAAGCCTTTATTGGAAAGTAAGAATTGATTCTTAATGTACAATATTGTTATGCAGAAGTGGTTCTAATGTGTATTGACTAAGAGCCTTTTAAGGATAACTCTTTGATAAAAGGTTTCTCTTCTCAATAGAAGTTTTAAGATTATTATTTAGAACCCAAATTGATAATTAGCTTGATTTTCTCTATGCTAAATAAGAATATAAAGCCAAGAGCACAATGTTCTTTTTAACATAGATGAGGACTAATCCTCTTTCTTGGAATTTGCTTTCAGTTTTCTCAGCTTGTTTCTACTAGTTCTCCTCAATTACGTGCTACGAATTTCCACTTAAGTGATATTAAAGGGAACAAGTACCACTCTAATTTGTAAATATATTATACATAAACAGTGTGATGCCAACCAAACTATTCGTATCTTTTCCTAAGTCAGCAGGAAGATGTTTTCTCTGCTGATGGTCTAGTTTTTCTGTCACTTCTCAAGAGTAGATTTCAAAGTCAGCTGAACATGTTGAATAATTATTGTAAGATAGACTGGTTTGATATGAGCTTTATCTGATGCAAAATCATCAATTTATGCAGATACTTTTAAATTCTCATGGTCCATATCAAATAATTCTATCCTATCAGTTTCATTTGCTACCATGAAGTACATTTTTTTTTCTTTCTTTTTTTAAATTGTACTTTAGGTTCTAGGGTACACGTGCAGATTATGCAGGATTGTTGCATAGGTATACACATGGCAAGGTGGTTTGCTGCCTTCATTCCCCATCACCTATATCTGGTATTTCTCCCCACATTATCCCTCCTCACCCCCACTGTCCCTCCCCTACCCCTGCCAACTGACCGCAGTGTGTGATGCTCCCCTCCCTGCGTCCATGTGTTCTAATTGTTCAACACCCACCTATAAGAATATGCAATGTTTGGTTTTCTGTTCTTGTGTCAGTTTGCTGAGAATGATGGTTTCCAGATTCGTTCATGTCCCCATGAAGGACACAAACTTATTGTTCTTTATGGCTGTGTAGCTGTGTAGTATTCATCGAGTACATTTTACAGCTGACTCATCTTGGCAAATGCCTCAGGGTCTAGTACTACCAAAAGTCATGAGCACTTTAGGAGCCACCTAGTGATGACAGCCAGGAGGTCTTATGCCTGCCCTCAATATTCTAGGTTAAATTTGCCTCAATCACTCAATAGCATAGAACTACAAGATCTCAATTGTGTACCTGCTTAGGCTCTTCTGAGAGCTTTGAGGACATTTATTAAGGAAAATTCTGCCACAAACTAAGCAATCTTGTCATCTTTTCCATGAGAGGTAAAAAAGCCTCTACCTAGATGATACTACAAATCAAATGGTATAATTTTAATAACATTCTGCTCAGACTAAATAAATTTAAACACCAAAAATGCCACAGGTCAGACAATTGGATTTACTGAGTCATTCTTATATCAAGACAGGTCAGGTGTATAAGAAACAT